>CM035806.1:93489553-94159826 GCA_020466095.1 Chlorops oryzae
TTTTCTCTCTCCTGTAAAATTCTAAATTTTGTTAGTTAGGGACAGTTTGTACATTAAGGTAACGATATATGGCTGATTGTTGGTTTACATATTTTAATAATTTTGTCCATTTTTTTTTTAACATTTGTGTTCGGAAAACTAAAGATTTCAATGCGTTAGGCACAGGAATCTTTCAGATATACAATGTATAATCGCTTATAAATGTTTGTATAAACAATAAACTTTATTTTTTATTTTTTTTATTTATCAGATTGAATGACAATTAATGAAGTATTTTTACCTTTTTCATATCTGGAATGGTTTTCACCATGGCAATTTTCGAGAAAAGGAAATTTTTTTTATATTCAAGAGAATTTGAAAAATTGTGAAAAATTGTGAAAAATTGTGAGAATTTGAAAATTGTGAGAATTTGAAAATTGTGAGAAATTGTGAGAATTTGAAAATTGTGAAAAATTTTGAAAAATTGTGAGAGATTGTGAGAATTACCTTTTTCATATCTGGAATGGTTTTCAGACCTAATCCATCCAGCACGAAATGCAAAATGTCATTCGACGATTCATATCTTGAGTTCAGTTCCGCTTTACGTTGGTTATATTCATTTTCATAAAATCTGAAATCTGATTCTCTTTTGTTTCCTACTTTTTCAGATTTATTTTGGCTAACGATGACGTCATGAGGTTTTCCAATGGAATTCCCATATGAGTAATTAATATGCGCATTTGTTGTTGTTGTTGTCTGATCATATGAATTGTTCAGTGACCGTAATGTCGAATAAGGTTTTTCAAAATTTGTGTTTAAAGGTGTAAATGGCGATAGATTTGAATAAATTGAATCGCAATGAACGCAAAAACGCATATGTTTAAATAAAGTTAAAGAAATCCAAATGTTTAGAAATTGTACAAATGATCTTGAAATAAATTGGAACAATTGCCGAAAGCCAAATACTTCAATTGGTATGTTTATTTTGCTGGATTTCCCCTTTCTTACGAACTTTTTAATCATTTTTTTTTTCTCAAGAATAACTCAAACTTTCAGATAACTTTTTTCTACAATATTATCATAGCTCTTTTTACATGAACGTGTTGTTGTTGTTGATAGAACAATACTTAAGGCACAATGAAAACAAAAGACTGATAGAAAAGTATGATTTCGACATTTCGAAAAATTCCCATTCATTAAACAATAACATAAATTTTGTTTACACATAACTATGTCCTAGGGATGTGTGATATGTGTCGATACCTGTTACAATATCAATTTACATTGGAAAACAAAGCTGATTTTTTGTAACCTTTTTATCAAGTATAACAGTTTGCCTGTCAAAATTCTATATGGCTCCGAATGGTGTGGTGAAGTTGAATAAAAATCCGCTGAATTATATTATGACCCTTGTTAGTTAAAATTGAAGTTGGAAACACCAAAATTGAGAGTACATTTAAACACCTGCGACCCTCGGAAATCAGTATTCAATATTGCATTTAAATTGAACGATTTCGTTAGCGAAGCACAAACACTCTAAGCGCAAAGCTTTTAATCGATACTGAACCGAGTACTCATAAGAATTCTTAAAACAAAATAAAACTACATAAAATGCCATAATAACACAAGTTTACAAATGGTATTGAACTTTTGGATTTCAGAAACTGACAGTTGTTTTTGACTTAATTTAGTGTGCTGAACTCAAATATTGCAACGGTTTTTTAAGATTGGATATATAGACCAAAAACCGTTATTTAGGACATTGACTCACTTAACAAGCTGTAACTTCGTTCTTTATCAATCGATTTTATTTTTTTTACGTCTATAAAAAGTCAATAGAATGTTCTTTCCAGAAATATAAACAGCTTGCTGAAACTTTTTTAATTAATTGGAATTCCTCTAATGACAAAGTGAATTTGTTTGAACTTTTTAAAAAATTTTCAACTTTGGAGCCATTTTATTCCAATATATTCTACTACAAGGCCCTAACATCGGCATTGTTTATGAAAAAACATTCAATTTCCAACAAAATGACGTATCGGTCTTAAAGATTGGTTGAAAATAACCGAAACTATTCAACTTTTTCCAAAAAAAAAAAAAACAAACAGAGAATTCAATACAATCGACTCAGATAGACTACGCTACATTTTAAATTTATTACTTTTAGTTTTTATACAGATATGAATTCTCTATTTCTTTTTTTTTTTTTGAAAAAATTGAATAGCTTTGGTAATTTTCAAGATTTAAGCAAGATAATTCAACATTAAAGGAACTTATATATTTTTAAAATGCATGTTACAAAATCAAAACAGTAAGGGTAAATAAGTAAGTTACAGTAAAGCCATATAGAACTATAGCTGCAACTTCGGTCAAATTTTGGCGCGTTATGGCATGATTTGGTGAAAAAGTTCAACTGTGGTGAACCACGCCATAAGCCAAGTGTTGTGGTGAACCATGTAATAGTAAGTGTGGTGTACCACGTAATAGCTTTTGGCCGAAGTTGCAGCTATAGTTCTATATGATAATGCCACTTTGTGTTCACCCGTATTGTTGTTGGTAGCTTTTGGGCGAATTTCTCGAAAGAGTTGAATTTCCTATACCTGCCTAATGGTGAATTTCTTATTAGCGGCAGAGGCTTTTCGACGTCGACAGTTAGACCTACTCTCCTACATGGTTGTTATAAGTGTCCGCTGTGTTACTATTACGCTATTTACACGTTAAGACATTTCGATAATGAAACAAATTTTCGTTGGCATGGGAGGCAGGGGGGAAGAGAGAAAAACGTACCGTCGCTTAAAATTAGATCAACCTTTAAGGTTGAATGCAATTACCATTTAAAAAGAATTACCAAATTGCTCTTCAGATTTTTTGCTATTGAGGCCTTTTACATATGTCAATTGCTGACCGTCAATTCCTATTTTCAGTGCAAAACGATAACATATCGTTATCGAAAAGAGGCCATTTACACGTAAAGACATTTCGATAATGAAACACCCTTTTTGTTGGCTAGGGACGCACGGGGATGTGGTATGGTAGCGTTTTTCTCTCTTCCGCCTGCATCCCTTGCCCATGCAGCTAAAATTTTCCGATTTTTCGACTTTCCTATTTTCCGACGCCTTTGTGAATACCCCTAAGAGTCCATTTACACGTTAAGACAATTCGATAATGAAACACACTTTATCGAAATGTCTTAACGTGTAAATAGCGTATAATGAAACAAAATTTCGAATGCAAATGACGCACGGGGGAAGAGAGAAAAATGCTGCCATACCACATCCCCACGCGTCCCTTGTTAACAAAAAGTGTGTTTCATTAACGAAATGTCTTAGGCAACCTGCACACGGGCGGCAGGTCTGCCGGGCGGCACCGCGCGGTAACGTGCGTTAACGCGCGGCGCCGCGAATGATAAAAATAGCGATTCTTCACACGCCGCGGCGCGTTATAGTTTCAGTATCGTTTCAACCATGGAAACAGAGCAAAAAATTGATATTTTTTGAATTAAAATGAAACATTTAGGGTTATTTTGCATAACGACAAATAACCCCAAACAAAAAAGAAAAATAACCCCATTAAAAAAATGAAAAATCGCCCTAATACTAGTGTTGTTGTTTTCAGTATAAAACTTTGGGGCCTTTTTTCATTTTCATTTTGGGGCCGTTTGGCATTGGAGCCATTTTTCTCGCCTGAATAATCAGTTTTATAAAACAATTCATACATATGTAATTATGTGTATATGAAATTAACCCTCTATTGCATACGAAACCATATATGGTTTCTGACAAAAAATAAGTTGATGGAAAAAGATATATAATTATTTTTTAAACTTAAATAAAACAATTTAGTGTGGGGAAAAACTGTTGGCCGATATTTTGATGTATAATGCAATAAAGGGTTAACGAACCTTTTTATAGCGAAAAAATTTTCTCCCAATTATTCAATATTTGATGCAGACAAAGGTTAGTAAAACCAAAGACCTTATAACTAACAAGATGCGTAACGACCATACATTTGAAAATCCATAAGAATTTTCGAGGTGGCTCTATTAAAAAGCCACAGCCAAGGCATATTTTTGAGAGCGAAACGAAATCAAGTGGCTTCTGTGACATTCGTATTTTACGCCGATTTTAGTCGGCTGTGAGCTCAGTAACCGAATGGTAGCGTGAGCGCTGTGTCAAATAATAGTCGATGAAAGATGTAGTAGCGTAACTATGTGAGTGAATATATATGTGCATACATACACACATTCATTCCCATTCAAGCAACCCTGCAGGAAATGTCAATAGTGAATCTATACTCTTTCACTAATGACCGCGTCGACAGTACTACTGACCAGCTATACCCGCCGCAATGCTTTGCGCTATAGACATTTAACATTGAGTTGTGATTGAATGTCGACAGTAGACCGAAAAAACTATTGACGAACTAGTGACGTCGGTAGTATTATGTAGACAAAAGGAGTACTTTTTGGCTTTATAAGGAGACACGTTGTTGACATGGTCAATAGAGATGAACTATATCTCTTGACAGTACAGTTTCTCTAATGACACCGCCTGTAAATATTGTTGACGTTGTCACTAGTTTTCTTGTCTATATTGACATCAATATAGACATGGGGCCATATGGCGAC
This sequence comes from Chlorops oryzae, assembly GCA_020466095.1. Taxonomy (NCBI): domain Eukaryota; kingdom Metazoa; phylum Arthropoda; class Insecta; order Diptera; family Chloropidae; genus Chlorops; species Chlorops oryzae. Next base: position 93,494,160 of record CM035806.1, read on the forward strand.
AGAATTCCTGCAGGGAAGCTAAACACTCTGCGCCTATAGTTTGTATGTTTTCTCAGTTCATTTGTATGAATGCATGTACTCGTATGCACGAAAAATCTCAAAAAACACTTCGGTTCAGTGCCGTAGCAATTCCGTTTTGCGTGGAGGAAAAAATTATTTTTTTAATTTTAACGTCTATTTTAATTAAAACCACATTACATACACGCTTTCAATCCACGTTTTTTCGATTGTCATTTATTTGTTTTCCTTTTCTAATTTTTTTCATGGGCAAAAACAAAAATGCGTGGGGGGGAAATTCCTCCTCTTTCCCCTATGGTTGCTACGGCACTGCTTCGGTTGGACCTCGTGTCAAAACACGTCGTCAAAACGAGCATATGAATTGAGTAAGCAACGCATTACGCTCTCACAAAAGCCAATGACTAACGAAATCGAAAATCTCTTGCTTTTAGATTTCTCTGGCTCCTGTGGACATTTTTTTGTTCGTCGTTACGCATCTTGTTAGTTATAAGGTCTTTGGTAAAACCCTTGGACACAAAAAAAAATTTTTTTCCCCGCTTATTTCATATATTATGATAGAGGGTTAAAATCGAATTAAAAGTTTTTCGTCGAAAATAGCGTCTATTTTCCCGCAAGCAGTCCTTTTATAACGTTTGCGCGATATTATTCATTTTTTACATCCAAAAAATACATGGTAGGTAGGTAGGTTGAAGTGGCTGCCACTTAGGCTGTTAATCGGCCCATTGTGATACCAAGGAGGTTTTCTTGTGTTTGTGTGAAAGTTTGTCTTTTTATATAGTGTGCCCCTAACATGCGATTTTTGAAAAACCAGTGCTAGGCTTGGGACATTACACTCCGTTTCGCCTGTGCCGGGAATCGAACCTCGGACCCTGGGATCAAGAGCATAGCACGCATCCCCTACGCTATCCCAGAGCCACCAAAAAATACATACAACGAATACTTCTACAACGCAAAACCTCAGCGTTGCCGCTGCGGCGCAGAGAAACTCGTGCGGCGAAAATTTGTCGCTAGTCAACGCACGCTCGTGTGAAGGCTTCCATTCATTTCTGTGTACTTTGAAACGCTCCGTAACGCAGCGCGCCGCGCCGCGTACAGCCGCTCGTGTGCAGGTACCCTTAACGTGTAAATAGCGTTATAGCGTATTTAATAACAGCGATGCTATCGATTATGTTATCGATTGTCTTGCTTGCTTTTGGGTTGTTGGACTTTCAATTGTTCGAAAAATTCAATCAAGAAATGAGGGGGCAAAGCGCAAACGCAGAATGTGTTTTCAGGAAGGGATGCTCAAAGTATTTTTGTGAAATTCAGCAAAGATGAATTAAAATGGCAGAATAAATGTGAAATTGCTTCGCCAGAACCAGATAATAGGCAAAAGTTTCTTCATTTACATAAAGGTATTTGAGTCGGATATTAGTGCAAATGCCTACATAAGTGCCGGCAAACTATAAACAAACACAACAGACAAACATATTGAAGTGCAAATATTAATCAGCAGTATTTACATTCATAGATATACATACCGCATATTTTGTTGATAAAATGTCAGTTTTATTCCATTTTATTTTTATATAGAGTGAATATATGGAATTCTTGCAAAATTTTCAAATTAACCTTTTCATCAAATATTAGTATGTATATACATATGAAAAAGTGTGTATTGCATTTGCTATATTTTCTGTGTTTTTTGCAAACATCTGTTATATTTAGAAACCATTATAAGCAATATAACACTATTATCCTTAATTTCGAGGGTTTTCATTAAGGGTTTCCTCGATAGATGTATATTGTTATCTTTTGGTACTGGACATCTCTTCAATTAAAAGCTGTATGTGAATGTATATATATATATATATATATATGATATATACACACCCTTTGATATGCATACATACACATTTATACACATAGGTAAATAATTTTTTTTTTTACTCCATGTTTTAGGTCTGTAATCTAACGAAGATGAGCATTTGAATGCGGTTTTCATGAATACAAATAAATTGAAAAATGGCAGCGCGAAATGAAGTACCTGCTAATGATTCAATTCGATCTCCTCACATGTCTTTGCCAGTATCTGAACTCAAAGACGATAAATCGTCAACCACATCGGGCAATATTACAATTCAGCCATCGTCTACTCTCAATTTGAAAGAAAGAGATAAGCCGCAACCACATTCACCTTTTGTTGATGATCCGAGGACACTACAGCTTGCTTTAGAGTTATCCATGGTTGGACTCAACAGTGATTCGCTCAACAGCTCCGTCATACAAACACAAGCTTTCGCAAGTCGTTCGAAATCGCTAGGACATAATAGTTTTATATCATCACATCAAGAAATCCAATCAACTACTTTACAAAACCGCTCTTTTCACAATCAACAGTTTGATTCCAATGCATTGTCTTTAATAAGTGCCGCAGTTGCCGCCGCTGCTGCCACACAAACAACAACCGGCAATAGCATTGGTGATTTCACATCACCTATGGCATGTCCTAGTGCAATTGAAGAACGATCGAAAAAATCTCAAAATATGACTGAATGTGTGCCAGTACCCAGTTCAGAGCATGTAGCAGAGATTGTAGGACGTCAAGGTAAGGAGTTAAAATTTAGTTTTTGAAGTGATTTGCTTTAACGATTCCGACTTTGAATTATTATTTGGGCTTTTTGGTCTCTCATTTTTCGCTTATAGTGAAAAATGTAATTTTTGGCAATTGAAAAAATTTATTTTTCATAAATTGCCGAGAAGTGTGGAAAGCCGATACGACCGGTTTCGAACCTAGCTTACAGGTTCATCATCAGGTATCTTTAACCAACACCTTAGTCACTCTGACCACCTCAGCGATGTGAGGTAGGTTGGCTAAATTGTGCATATATATACACCATTGGCGTGCCTGCCTTATTGTTAATTGTTATTTTTGACCATCACCATATTTCGTTTTTGAATTATTATTTGGGCTTTTTGGTCTCTCATTTTTCGCTTATAGTGAAGACTTTGGGCGATAACTTATTGCTTTTTGTGTTCTTTACTTGGTATGGCTCACATAAGAAAAATAATATAGGTACCCAGCCGGGTGTTGTGGTGTATCGGCACGAAGTGTATGAAGAAGTAGATAGGTCAACATAAGAAAAAAAACTGTTATCAAATTATTTCACAAGCTGTGTACAATGCCATACACCCGGTATATAGCTTGTGTATGGAACGAAGCGACCTAAACCGGTATTTTTCATTATTTCAATATACCAATGCTATACACAGTGAACCCAGTTTTCACACCACGGCACATCTTGGGACATGTATTAGAAAAATTGGACAGGTCCCGTATATTAGCAGCGTGCTGTGTACAGCATTATGTGTGCTATGCACGTGTTCGAGCACCTCCTGTACACAGTTCCTGGGTATACATGTACATTCAAAAAAAAAAATGTATACTGGGTATTTTGAGAAATAACTTAAAGACTTGATGAGTTCGTGTTAAACTTTTTTAGAATTAAATAATGTCAATTGCGTTTTCTCCTCCGCCTTTCGTTATTTATAGCGCAAGCAGCCATTTTATTAAATATTATAATAGAGGAGAGTTTCGATACTTTCAACCAAAGGCCAGTTTCCTTTTCCGGAACATTTCCTTTATCGAAACCAAACAAAAATATCAATTGTTTTCTGAGATTTTCAGACGTGAAAAAAGTGATGAAATTTGTACCCGGCGGGGTCTAAAACGAAAGATAAGGTAAAACGAAATATTTGGATATGATTTAAAATTGTTTTTATCGAGCATTAGAGGTCGCTAAAATGTCTTTAAGGCAAAATTAACATTTATAGCAGTGGTGTTCACGCCAAACATCATTTGATGGCGCTCATTTCACACGTATTGCTTACGCTCTTTGTTCAGTCGGTAGCAAAAGGCCGACGAAACAACATCGTGCGCATCTGTACAGCTTTTTCGTTTCTCTGCATTGAGAAATTTTTTCTCCGAAAAGTGTACGTGAAAATGGAATGCAAAGAGTTGTTTGTGATTTAAAATGTTTTTGATAACATGCTTTGTCTTTTGTGTGGGAAGTCTTTTCAAAAACAATATGAATGCAATTTGAAAAGACATTGTGATTCTTCATTCTGAATTTCAGGGCGTTGAAAGGGAAAACCTTTTTAAAGAAGAAAAGAAATGTGTTTTAGAAAAAACCAAGGCTTGGATTTTAAAAATGGAAGATGATTTTGGGACTGAAAAAGAATTAAAAAAAAAAGACAATTGACAAGAAATTGCAAAGGTGTTATATAGATATTGAAAATTGTATTGAAAACAACATTTGGCCTTACAATTCAAATTTTTAATTCACAAATTTATAACGCTTGCATAAACTAGTCTTAGGCCCGATATTACAGTGCATACTTAAGGTCTCCTTAGCACTTAAGTAAAGCTTAAGTCTGTAAAGCATTTTAACAGTACAAATTTTAAGTGCTCCTTAAATAAGTTTTCAATTTAATTTATTGAAGGAATTTCACTAATTTTACGAATTTTAAAAAAGTATAAACAAAATATATAGGCTTTTTCAAATGTTGCCTGCCGAAAACAATTTTCGTGAGTTTTGGATAAAACTTGACTGTTAAACCGCTTGCCACTTAAGGTGTTCTTAAGTCTTCAAGCTTCCTTAACTAAAGTATGCACTGTAATATCGGGCCTTAGTATTTTGAATTATTTTTATTTTCCACGAAGTTATAAAATCTCCTTATTTTACCATGCAGACCGAATTCTTGCTAAAATTTTTCTTAGTGCATTGACTCTTTTCTCACTCACACAGTCTCACGGCCAATTTTGCACATCACTGATTAATAGCCATAAAAATTCAATTTATTCCATTAAAAATGAAAAATAAATTTAAAAAATATATATTTTCGAATAGCGTAAACTAGTGAAACAATTGATAGTAAATTTAAATGAACTGTTACCGGGAAAACCATTAATTGAATTCAATTTTTGTGTTGTATGATCCTTAAAATATGTAGAAAAATTTGGAAAACTCAAATTTAAAATAAAAAAAAGTTAAAATTTTTGTAGCTCTCTTTAAGGCGCTTTAGTGGAAAATGTATATCCTCTTAGCAACCTCTCAACCTTAGAAGAACAAGTTGAGTTGTGTCATAGGCCACCAGATAAGAACGAAGTACAGTATGGTATTTATAAATGTTAGTAAATATATTTTGTTCTGCAGCAAATTATACTAATAAGTGCGTATTTTTATTCTTAATGGTGATAAATATCAAACTGTCAGCTGTTTCTTATTTTCAACTGTTTTTCACAAGCGAAAACGCGATTCAGTATATTCTGCTTAGCTGCATTCAATTATTTTTTCAGACAATTTAATGCACTTACGCGAAAAATGCACCTACCCGATCTTTTTTAGCTGCACATGTGAGGCACATATTAGAATTTCTTTAACAACACATTTTTTTTTTATACCCAGCGTAAGCAGGGTATACTAGTTTTGTGCAAATCTTGTAACAGGGAGAATTAAGCTCCGTAGATATAGACATATATACATATTCTTGATCAGGATCGAAAACTGAATCGATTTAGACATGTCCGTCTGTCCGTCCGTGGTCGGATCTCGTCCGAAACGGCTGAACCAATCAAGTCGAAATTTTGCACAGAGAGTATGTCGGGATCCCAGTATGATCCTAAGTACAAGGGGAGACATCCGCCCACTGCCACGCCCACAAATGAATTTAATGTGTTTTCAGTAAAATGCTTGTTACCTGCGAACCATTCAACACATTTCATTGATATTTGATGTACCTACTGGTAAACTACGGAAAGGGACATATACTGGAAAAAAAAGACGCCGTCCTCCTCGAGCCACGCCGAAAAATAAGCCCACAAATAAGAGTATATCGTAACTTGTTGAAGGTGTAAGAAAATAGTTAATGTGGCCCGCCCACTGCCACGCCCACACGCTGGGTATTTCAAAGTTGTATATTCAAAACCTTATGAACTAACAATAAGTGAAAAAATCGTAATACAGTGCACTCGCGGTAACGTGAACTAATTAAAACCAAGGGAGTTCACGTTTGCGAAAATGTTCATGTTTGCGAGCGTCGAATTTTATCAAAATTAATCCTTATTTTCTTCACTTCCAATAATATACATATATACATACTTTGTACAAAAATTAAAGAATTAAATTAAATTAAAGAAAGAATTAAAGAATCAAAAAAGTAAAAAATTAAAAAAATTAAAATCATCATCTGATGGTTTTTGTAATATTATTCTTCATATGAGCTTCTTTTGACGGTTATATGTATCCGAAACTCCATAACTCTCTCTTTTTTTTTTGACACAAAATAATCTTAAGTGCAGAAAAAGTATGGAAAACCATTGCAATACGTATTAACGTCGAAAGTAGCTCATATTTAGATTAAAAGACAAAATTAAATAAGAAATAAAAAACTGGGCATATCCAAAGCAAACCAAAATTATTAATATTACTTGTCCCTGGGGCAGTTTTCTCTTGCAATGTAACGTACGTTTTATTGGGCAATAGCTTCCAGAATAAACCAGACTCATTAGCGTTATACAATTGGTCATAGCATAATCCCATTTGTTCAATTTTTGTTTTTAGTTTAAGCTTAAAAGGGTCCACTAACTGAGGTTGCGATGAGAGCTTTTCACCAGTTACTTTTAGGAGTCTAACTCCGAATCTTTTCTTAAATCTCTGCAGCCATCCGTCGCTAGCATGAAATTCGGTTGGGCTTTCTTTGCACTGTGAATGCAATTCTTTAGCCTTTTCTTTGAGCATTAATCCACTTACAGGCCAGTTTTTATTGCGCATTCGGATAAACCACTGGTAAAGACGTTTCTCCATAACTGGAAAATCAGATGATTTCAAAGTTTTTCTTTTTCCTGGACCTTGGAAAGTGTTATTTACACAATTTAATATGACCGTTTTTTTTCTTTTTGATGCTGCATATTGTAGACTTCGCGACGTTATAATTTTTTGCCAAGCTAGTCACACTAGTTCCACTTTGCAATTTTTCTAAAATATCTGCTTTTTCTTTCAACAGCAGACACTTAGATCTTTTAGAATTCATGTTTTGTAATTTCTCGCAAAGATTAACGGAACTGAAGTGACAGCTAGGTGTGTTTAAAGTGGTAATAATACACCGATACTTCGAATATATCGATATTTTTTTTTTTTTTTTTTTTTTTTAACGGGTTTTTATTATTGCATCTTCATATCATATGAACTAACAACAAGTTAATGAATCTTAAAACTAAAACTAAAACAAAACTAAAAAAAAAAAAAAAAAAAAATTTATTAATATTATATGACTTTCAGTCCACGCCAACGCATGAACTGGGCTGCCGTTCCGTATGATGAAATCCATAGAATTATTTTCCAGGAGAAATTTTTTTTATTACAAAAATTTGCAAAAATTTAAAGGGGGATTAGTTGTGAGACAGTGATGGCAAGTCACGCCTTTTTAGCCTTGAGGAGCTGTTTGTTAGCAACAAATTTCTAGCTAATGGGTTCGGATGTTGGGACAACCGAGTGCAATATTTGCGGCTTAATGAAATAAGCTCGTTTTTAACCATCGGGGTACAAAGGTCTTTATGTATGTTTTCGTTTTTTATAAACCATGGAGCACCAGTTATAGTCCGAAGAATTTTGGACTGTGAGCGTTGGATAATGTCTATTAAAGAGTTACTGGCTTTTCCCAGAGCTGGGAACCATAAGTCCATATAGGCTTTATTGTTGCGTTGTAAAGAAGCACTTTGTGTTCGAGCCGCAATCGTGACTTACTGTTAAGAAGCCAGTGCAGTTTTTGGGCGCTCAGCTTCATTTGGGTGCGTTTAGCCTCAATATGCTTGCGCCACGTGAGACGGCGATCTAAGTAAATGCCAAGATACCTCACTTCATTGGCTTGTGGAACATGAGTGTTATTAAGCATAAAGGGGGGCAAGTTCCGCGACGCAACGTGAAAGTAATGTGGGTGCATTTACTTTCATTTACTTTTATTCTCCAGTTCGCAAGCCAGTCTTCAACGGTATGAAGATGATTATTAAGAACTCGAGAGGCGACCACAGGATCGCTGTGTGCAAACAAAATTGCTGTATCATCTGCAAATGTAGATGTGAAGAGTTCTGGGGATACAGGCAGGTCAGCCGTGTAAATCAGGTATAGCAGTGGCCCTAGGACACTACCTTGAGGTACACCTGCTGAAATGTCAAATTCATTTGTCGTGTGTGTTCCATATTTGATTTGGAACTTCCTTTCAGAGAGGTAGGATTGTAGGACTGTGTGAGTGTTTTCGGGAAGGGTATGTTTAATTTTAAACATTAAACCAGAGTGCCATACTTTATCAAAGGCTTGCGAGATGTCCAGAAATATGGCGGAGCAGTATTTCTTTTTTTCAAATGCGTTTCTGATTTCGGTGGTAACTCTATTTACCTGTTCAATGGTGCCATGGCTTTTACGAAAACCAAACTGGTGCTCGGGAATAGCTCCAGAGTTTTGCAAAGGTGGTAAAATTTTTGCTAAGAGACATTTTTCAAAGACTTTTGAGAGTACTGGCAACAAGCTAATTGGCCGATATGATGATGGAAGTGATATATCTTTTCCTGGCTTAGAGATCATAATTATGTTCGAAATTTTCCAGGGTCTAGGGTAATATCCTAGTCTCAATATTGCGTTGAATATGAAGAGGATTAACCTTGTTGCTACAGTGGGGAGTTGTTGCACCATCTGTGGGGTTATAAGATCAAAGCCTGCAGCCTTTTTTGTGTTTAGCTCGCCAATGATAGTCTTGATCTCCTTGTGCTGAAATTCGCCTATATTTTCGATTGAACGAGGGTTTATTTTGGGAAATTGAAAATCGTTAGTGCGTGGGTTGGGCTTAAAAACGTTTTCAAGATACTTAGCAAATACATGCGCTTTTTCTTCGTCCTTTCTAGCCCAGCTTCCAGTGTTAGTACGCAGTGGTGCAACGTTTGTTTTGGGTGCCTTCATCTTTTTATTTGCTTTCCAAAGAGAATAGTTTGATTCTGCTGTGGGGCTCAAATTACGAGTGTAATTTTCTAGATTAGTTTTCAGATCATTATCAAGAGCTTCTCTCAGGCGCTTAGTCGCTTGCACTAAGTTAACTTTCGCGGTGGGTGATCGTTGTCGCTGCCATTCCCTTCGTAGGCGTCTTTTTTCTCGTACAAGAGTTTCGATCTCGCTTGAAGTATATCTTCGAGATTCTATTGGGTTGCTAATTATTTTTGGGGTTGCATGAACTGCTGCCGATATCATGATATTGTTTACCTCTGTTACGGCATCGTCAATATCACATTCGCTTCGGAGTATAGAGCTCTCGTTCAAATGCGAGCTTATATATTTTTTGTATTTAAGCCAGTGGGTTTTATTTGTTACAATTCTGCCGGGTTTTTCGATGAATGTGGGCAAGCCCATCATTTTAATTATAACAGGGGAATGGTCGGATGAAAGATCGAAATTGGGTTCAGCATGTACTTCGCTACGATCGAAGTTTTTGCTGATCGCAAAATCAATGAGGTCGGGTTTTTTTTGTAAATCGGACGGCCAGTAGGTGGGTTGACCTGTTGTAATACAGTCAAAATTTTGATGACTGTTTATAATTAGTGAATATAACTGCCGGCCTTTGGGGTTTATTAATCTTGAGCCCCAGTGTGGGTGCTTGGCATTATAGTCTCCAGCTGCTATGAATTTGTTTCCGAGCGTTTTGAAGTACTCCATGAATTGAGTTTCAGTAACTGAGTACCTGGGAGGGCAGTATACTGCACTTAAGGCGACAATGTTGTTACCATATTGCAGTGAAATGGAGGTTGCTTGCAAATAATTTAATGAAAAGTCATCCATCGAATCGTGTTTTATTCGGGTTCTTATCAGTATACCGGTGCCGCCGTGTGCCTTTCCATCTGGGTGATGAGTGCCATAAAACGTATAATTTTTAATAGTAAAATTATTTTTGCTTGTGAGGTGGGTTTCACTGACGAGCATTACGTCAATTGAATGTAATTCAAGAAATTTTTGAATTTCAAGCTTGTGTTGTCGAATGCCGTTAGCATTCCAATGACAAATTTATAGGACACTCATTTCTTTGCAATTAGAATTTGCAAGAGTTGGCTTTGAGCCCGCATCATCTCTTGCAGCATTGATTGCACAGTTGAAGTGAACTGCATCATGCAGTTTGTCAAATTCGAGATCATTGATTCCAAATTTGATATGGCACCTTGAGGGTGTACCGCAGTGTTCGATCTGACAGCGTCAGCGTACGAAATAGTCATAGGAGTACGACCAGGATGTGCTGCTGTCGCAAGAGATACTTGAGCTTGGGTCGCAGTGTTAGACTTTACTGCGTCAGCATATGAAAATGCTTTGGGAGGAAGAGCAGCTGATGCTGGCCCTTGCTGGCTCGGCAGGAAGTTCGGAACTTCTTGATGAGTTTTCCGCTTGGGTTTTCGATATTTGGCTAAATTAAAATGTGTTTTTTTTTTTTTTTTTTTTTTTTTTTTTTTTTTTTTTTTTTTTTTTTTTTTTTTTTTTTTTTTTTTTTTTTTTTTTTTTTTTTTTTTTTTTTTTTTTTTTTTTTTTTTTTTTTTTTTTTTTTTTTTTTTTTTTTTTTTTTTTTTTTTTTTTTTTTTTTTTTTTTTTTTTTTTTTTTTTTTTTTTTTTTTTTTTTTTTTTTTTTTTTTTTTTTTTTTTTTTTTTTTTTTTTTTTTTTTTTTTTTTTTTTTTTTTTTTTTTTTTTTTTTTTTTTTTTTTTTTTTTTTTTTTTTTTACCTGTTCAATAGTAGCATGGCTTTTTCGAAAATCAAACTGGTACTCGCGGATTATTCTGGAGCTTTGCAAAGTCGGTAAAATTTTTGCCAAGAGACATTTTTCAAAAACTTTTTAGATCACTGGCAGTAGACTAATTGGCCTATATGATGATGGCAACGAGGGATCTTTTCCTGGCTTAGGGATCATGATGATGTTTGAAATTTTCCAGGCCCGAGGGTAAAATCCTATTCTTAATATAGCATTAAATATGAAGAGGATTAGTCTTGTTGCTGCAGCCGGGAGTTGTTGTATCATCTGTGGCGTGATAAGATCAAAGCCTGCTGCCTTTTTTGGGTTAAGCTCTTTAATGATAGTTTGAACGTCTTTATGCTGAAATGCACGTATATTTTCGTTTAGACTTGGGTTAGTTTGTGGTAAACGGTAAGGGTTGGTAGGTGGATTAGGTTTGAAAACGTTTTCTAGGTACGTAGAAAAAATATGAGCTTTTTCTTCATCCTTTCTAGCCCAATTTCCAGTGTTGGTACGCAGGAGTGATACGTTTATTTTGGGTGCCTTCACCTTGTTTGTTTTTTTCAAAGAGAGTAATTAGTTTCGGCTGTTGGGCTCAATTTTCGTGTGAAGTTTTCTAAATTAGTTTTCTAAGTTAGCTTGGATGACTATGATGAAGATTGGGCATGGTTGGAAGTAGAAATGCCGCCTGCCATCTATGAAAAAGACTTCATTCTTCCGAAATCAAACTTGGGTAACTTGGGCATCCCAAATTGATTTCGGGCCCAGATACCCAGATCGGTTCAAGAAAACCGCAAGCCAGGGCATGAGCTGAAGTTTTTCAAATCCGTTAATGATAAATTTTTCCGAATACGGGTATCTAAGGCAGGAAGGGTAACGGTCAAAGAAGGCACTAACAACAACATCAGTACAACCCAAGGGTGAATGCAATCAACAAATATGAAGTCGTGGAGGAAGAAACGGAAGGAGGGCGGGCGAAACAATTAAAACTGAACTTAAAAAAAATTTTTTTATACTTTTTATAAATTCTTTTTATGTGAAATGAATAACGTTTTTGGTTTTCGATTATTTCTTAATTTGGTAGTAAAGTAAGAATAATTTCTTAATAATGTTGTTTTTCTTTGAATTGCCATCATTATATTTTTGTTGTGTATGCGTGGGTATAAACATATAACAGGTTGGCTGATAAGTCCCCGGTCTAACAAAGAAAAACACATTTTTTTTGTCAAAATTCGTTTTTATTATTCAACATAGTTCCCTTCAAGAGCGATACAACGATTATAACGACCTTCCAATTTTTTGATACCATTTTGGTAGTACTCCTTCGGTTTTGCCTCAAAATAGGCCTCAGTTTCGGCGATCACCTCTTCATTGCAGCCAAATTTTTTCCCTGCGAGCATCCTTTTGAGGTCTGAGAACAAGAAAAAGTCGCTGGGGGCCAGATCTGGAGAATACGGTGGGTGGGGAAGCAATTCGAAGCCTAATTCATGAATTTTTGCCATCGTTCTCAATGACTTGTGGCACGGTGCGTTGTCTTGGTGGAACAACACTTTTTTCTTCTTCATATGCGGCCGTTTTGCCGCGATTTCGACCTTCAAACGCTCCAATAACGACATATAATAGTCACTGTTGATGGTTTTTCCCTTCTCAAGATAATCGATAAAAATTATTCCATGCCCATCCCAAAAAACAGAGGCCATTACTTTGCCAGCGGACTTTTGAGTCTTTCCACGCTTCGGAGACGGTTCACCGATCGCTGTCCACTCAGCCGACTGTCGATTGGACTCAGGAGTGTAGTGATAGAGCCATGTTTCATCCATTGTCACATATCGACGCAAAAACTCGGGTGTATTGCGAGTTAACAGCTGCAAACACCGCTCAGAATCATCAACACGTTGTTGTTTTTGGTCAAATGTGAGCTCGCGCGGGACCCATTTCGCACAGAGCTTTTTCATATCCAAATATTGATGAATGATATGACCAACACGTTCCTTTGATATCTTTAATGCCTCTGCTATCTCGATCAACTTCATTTTACGGTCATTCAAAATCATTTTGTGAATTTTTTTGATGTTTTCGTCGGTAGCCACCTCTTTCGGGCGTCCACTGCGTTCACCGTCCTCCGTGCTCATTTCACCACGCTTGAATTTTGCATACCAATCAATTATTGTTGATTTTCCTGGGGCAGAGTCCGGAAACTCATTATCAAGCCAAGTTTTTGCTTCCACTGTATTTTTTCCCTTCAGAAAACAGTGTTTTATCAAAACACGAAATTCCTTTTTTTCCATTTTTTTTCACAATAACAAAAGATGCTTCACAAAAGACGCTCTATCTCACAAACTAATTGACTTACAGACGTCAAATTTTGACACGAATCATTTGAAGGTTGCCACTATATAAAAATAATATGCATTTAATACTAGCGACGCCATCTATGTGTCAGACCGGGGACTTATCAGCCAACCTGTTATAGCTCCGTTTTTCTGTTCTTTATAGAATTGAAAATTATTTACCTGAGTATACAGTAGGAACAGTTAAGGTCAAGGTAGTGGCGAAATTCAGTCGCCTATAACCGATAGTCATGATAGGAAGCACTTGTAAACAATAAATAATAGTGTATAAAAAAAAAAATTATAATAGACGGTTATAGCAGCCTAGTATTGACGGTAGGATTTTTTTTTTTTGTTCTCTGATTCTTTCATATATGGTTTTTTCAAATTTTTTTGTCGTCTATCTCTAATTGTTCTTTTTTGCTAATTTCTACCCACATAATTCGGCACAAGTTAATTTTGTTAAACAGTGTGATCAGGTAGGCGGAGTGGTAAGAGCCACGCCAACGAAGAGCTAAGCCGGATTTTTATTTTATTTCTTTCCGATATTTCGTCTTCATACCGAAGACTTCCTCAGGGCTAACAATGAAAAAATTTATTGTTTATAAATAAACAAAAACCAAAGACATCACAAATAACAAAACTCACATATTCTGTTTTCTTAAATTACTAACAAAAAACAAAAAACACACAATTGAACAATGATAGGTCATTGCCTATCGACGTCATCTTTCTAACTATTTATGGTTCTCTTTCTTCTGTTAAACAGGTGTCTGTAACTGTGTGCTATGTTTTCGGTGTCTGTTTTGTAATTAATGCGCTTCTCTATTGGTATGTTGTTGATATGTAGCATTTCTAGCGTTAGTCTTTTGTTGTATTTTTTCTCTCTTTGTAAAATTCGCACAGTGTTAAAATTGGGTAAATGATCATGATCTTTACAGTGGGCCGCAAGTGCTGTTTTTTGTGCATTATTTTCTTTTTTCGTTCTGATGTCTGTTTTGTGTCCTGCCATCCTCGTTTTTAATTTATTTTTCGTTGTGCCAACATATATTTTGTCGCAATTTTCGCCTGGTTTTCCTTTACATTTAATTTCGTAAATTACATTGTCCTTGTCCATTTTGTCTATTCTGCTTTTAGTGTTAGAGTAAAATATTTTGGCTGTGTTGTCCATTCTAAATGCCAATATTGTTTTTTGGTCGTCAAACAATTTTCCTCTTTCAATTCTTTCCGACAAGCCCGGTATATACTGTCATGTGAAAAATAATAGGGACAGTACCAAAACCTTTTTTCAATGTTGAAAAAATCAAGGTTGCTTACGAGTTTCTCGACTGTTGCTCATTCCACAATGTTGTACTGAAACGGGATTTGGATAACATGAGTTTTTTTTTACCAATAACTTCTAGCAGAGCCATTTGCTAGCTTGTTTTGCTAGGCAACACACGTTTTAAGTTGTGCGAAATAATAGGGACACGATTAATTTATTTTGATAAAAAGATGTTTAGCAGTGTTTAGCAGTTAAATAAGCAATTATCGGTGGATTAATAAGATCCTTATTTAAAAAAAAATCAATTTTCTCAAATACTCTACGGGATAGCTTTTGAGAAGCAATATTGGCCGCGGAAGGTCCTTTACCTTAGCCGAAAGAAAAATAGTGCAGAAAATTAAGAATCGACGGTTAGTCGCTAAGCCTAAGTATCAAATGATCATGTAGTGCCTTAAATAGTCTTCGATGCTTTCCATCATGTTCCAAAAACTAGATTCTTTCATATATGAAAAAACGAAATTTTTCAAAATTTTTTTGTCAAGTGCTATGACTAATTGTTCCGAGCAAAACACTTTTATAAGTTTCAAATGACTGCAACTTGAATTCGATGCTTAACTACAGTTCCGAATCTATCCGGGAATGGCTTCAAGACAGTGTGATCTGGTAGGCGAGTCCGGAAAACAGGACCACTTTGTCCGTCAACTACATAGCTAAGCAGAAGTTGATAGTTTATTTCTTTCCGACTCATTTCGTCTTCATACCGAAAGAACTTCCTGGGAATGGTGCTAACAATGGGAATATGTTATTGCCTTATAAATGAAACAATATGTAACCGTTAGACATCACAAATAACAAAATTCTTCATATTCTTGTTTGTTTTAATGTATTTTAATTTCAAAAAACACTTTGTTATGAAACTTAGTACTAGTAGTTGAACGGATGAATAAGGGTCATTGCCTATCAGACGTCATCTTTCTGAACTATCTTGTTGAAGCCTTCTCGGATAGTTCGGAATGTAGTTAAAGGCATCGACTTCAAGTTGAGTCCATTTGAACTGTGTGCTAAGTGTTTTGCTCGGAACATAGTCAACCTTGTCAAAAATTTTTGAATTAATGTCGCTTTTCTTCCTATTGTGTCTGTTTTTGGATATGATGGAAAGCATCGAAGATCTTATTGTTAAGAGTACTGCATGATATGTTGATATTGTCTTATCGACTTTCCTCGATTCTGTAAAATTCTGCACTAGTGTTAAAATTCGGCTAAGTGATCATGATCTTTACAGTGGCCAATATGCTTCGCAAAGCTATGCCTTGTAGAGTATTATGTGCAATTGATTTGTCTTTTAAATAAGGATCTTATACCACCGATGAATCTGCTTTTAACTGATCACTGCTAAACATCTCGTTTTATCAAATTTAAATTAATCGTTGTGCCAACATATTATTTTGTCGCAACTTTAACGCCTGGTTGTTGCCTTTAGCATTTAATTTCGTAAATTACAAATGGTCCTCTGCTCCAAGTTTTGGTAAAAAAACTCATGTATCCAAAGTCCCTTTCAGAGTACAACATTGTTGAATGAGCAACAGTTTGAGAAACTCGTAAAGCAACCTATTGATTTTTTCGACGTTGAAACAAGTTTTCCTACTTTCCCTAATTCTTTCCGACAATGCCCGGTATATATGTCATTGATTTGTAAATTTTAGGAGGTGTGGCTCTTTTTCGTTGTTTTCTGTTTTTAAATGTCTTTATAAGTCTCTTGACAATGTTCTTCGGAAAGCTGTTGTTGGTTAGTATTGTTGTGATTGTTTGTTCTCTCTCTCTGTGGAAAACTTTATCACTTATTGTTAGTACTCTTCTGATGAAATTGTTGGCCGTGTTATATAACATTCTTTTTGGGTGTTTAGAGAAAAAATTTATGAGTCTTCCTGACGACGTCGGTTTTTGATACCAGTCCATTTTTATGGTATTGTTCGCCCTTATTAGTTTAGTGTCTAGATATGGCAATGCGTTGTCCTTTTGAATTTTTGTTCATGTTTATAATATTTGCGATATTTGCCGATTAATCAAAATAAGCAACTTACAAACATAAGTAAAAACACTAAAGAGTAATTTTCAAAGGTAAATTAACAAAACTTCTAGAGAAATGTTTGATTATAATTGAAACGCTGTGGGGACAGTCCCTTAGAATATGATTGATTGCTATGGGCAGCCGGCATCGGTCACATATTCCATCGTATTCTGGATGAATAAGGTGTTGGTGTGTGACAGATGTATGTCCTAGACGAATTCTCGAGAAGTTGCGGATGTAGGTTTTGCTTACGTTTGTCGGGTAGATGACTGATTTGTGGGTTGGGTTGATGCTGGAATAGTGATGATGTTTATGTTGAAGCAAACATTCTTGTGTTTTTGATTTTAAGAAGGAGGCAATGTATCGGCGAAGGTCAATTTTTTCGTATATGTTTTCGGTAGGGCTTTGATGCCTTGCTGCAGATCTTGCTGCTGCGTCAGCGTTTTCGTTGCCGTTGATTCCGATGTGGGCTGGTATCCACATGAGGTGAATTTTATTTTCTTTTCCTATCAGCTGGAATTGGCGATTAGTTAAAAAATGCGTTGACGTAGGAGTACGTTTTAGGCCCTCCCCAGGCCTCAAGGGATTTTAGTATGATGTGTGATCCGATCCGCTCAAAGGCTTTTTCGAAATCTATGGATAGAAGAGAAATGTGGTTTCTGTGGGAGAGTGCTTTAGTTATGGAGAAGTCTAAGTGTAGAAGGGATTCGATACATCCTTTGTTTCTTTTAACTGATATTTGATTATCGGCTATTAGCTTTCTTTTTTCTAGGAACCATGCTATTCTGTTAGCGATAATTTTTTCAAGGGCTTTGGATAAACAGGAGAGTAGGGAGATTGGTCTATACCCTTTGATATTGGAGTGGTCAGTATTGGGTTTTTTTATTGGGATTATTGTGGCTATTTTCCAGTTGTGAGGGATTATACCTGTTTGAAGAATATTATTGTATAAATCTAGCAGTCTGTTAAGTGAGTATGTAGGGAGATTTTTTAGCATGTCATAGGAAATTCTGTCCGATCCTGGCGTTTTTCGTTTAACTTTTTAAGACATGTTTTGATTTCGTTCAGGGAGATTCTTGACTCTATGTGTTTGGCATCTTTATTGATTGTTACAAAATTTGGGGATTGGTTGATCCATTCCGCTTTGGCGGATCGAAATTGTTCGGAAAAGTTAAAGTCGGATGAGAGTTTCCACCACACGCAGCTAAAATGTTGAGCAATTTCATAGTCGTCTGTTATGTTTTGGTTGTTATCTCTGATCGAGTGGATAGAATCGAATTGCGTCGTACGTGTGAAGCTATTTATTTTTTATGGGAGAAATGTACGTGGTTCACTCACTGATCTCCAATAATGAAGATCTTTTGTAACTTCCGAAGGTCCGCTCACTGCCATGTCCAATTATGAAGATCTTTTGTAACTTCCGAAGTTAAATGCTTAAAAACTGTAAATTCGCAACATAAGTTTACCAAGAGGAATGGAAGGCCTACGGGAAAAAATAGCGGGTTTTCGCCCACTGCCACGTCCACAAACATATATATTTCTTGTAACTTCGTATCAGGAGCTGGGTGTAACAAAGTCGGGCCTGACAGACTTTAGCTTTCTTACTTGTTTTACATTGAATAAAATTTTCAACGACTAAAATTCGAAATAACAGTGATTTGTTTTTACAGGTTGTAAAATTAAGGCGTTGCGAGCTAAAACTAATACCTACATTAAAACTCCAGTTCGAAACGAAGAACCAGTTTTTGTTGTAACAGGTCGAAAGGAAGATGTCGCTAAAGCAAAACGAGAAATAGTGTCTGCAGCTGAACATTTTAGCTTTATCCGAGCAACGCGGAAGCACTCGTTGATATGTGGTAGCAACAATAGCATCCTATCCCCTGGAGATAACAACATAAATAGAAGTAATGATTGCATTGTGGAACATGGGCGCATATCACATGGACCCTCAGCTGGTCAAATAACGATTCAGGTGCGCGTTCCGTACCGAGTTGTAGGTCTCGTGGTTGGACCCAAAGGAGCGACAATTAAGCATATACAGCAGGAGACTCAAACCTATATTGTGACACCATCACGAGAGAAGGAGCCGATTTTTGAAGTTACCGGCTCACCCGAAAATGTAGAGTCGGCTCGTAAACACATCGAAGCCCATATAGCATTACGGACAGGTACTCTAACAGCAATTGAAAATAGCTGTAATGATTGCGAATTAAATGCAGAAGTGGCCTCTGCGAATTTTTCAGCGTCTGATAATTTAAACACATTAAATAATATTTTAAATGAGGATTCGAACAGAGATATTATTGACAGTTTATACAGAAATCATTTGTATTCGGACCTGCATCATTACGGCGAAGGAACAAACGATGGTATATTTTATGATAATAAATCTGAGAATAACACCGGAAATCCTCAAAGGATGTCCCTGCTGACGTCAAAAATATCTCCTTTAGCAAATTCTATTTCTTATACAAAAATAGCAGATTGTGGAAAGCTCTCCTCTTCCGAAAGCAATAACATTGTTGTTAGCGAAGAAATATCTCACAAAAAGGATTTTTCCATTAGTAAATTAATACAAAAGAAGCAACAACGGAATATGATAAATGATTTAAACGTGGCAAGCAACACTGTCAACACGAACACTACTGTTACCACTAATGTCGCTACCCGATCTTGCTCATCCGCTTCGTCGACTACTTCCTCCAAAAGCGCTAATAACAGCTGTGTCAGCACAAATACAAACTGCAGTCGGCCAGAGCTTTTAAGCTTTTGGAAGAATTTGGCTAACTCCCTAGATGTGGATGAAGATCCTAGCGAACAACAATCTTGCCTATGGAACACCTCAAATCATAGCTTATCCTTCAATACAAAAGAAAAACCGAACAAAAAAACGATCCGACATTCAATAACAATAAGCCCGACTGATTCGATACTTGATGAAACTTCACCCTCCACTATGAGCAGCTTTAATGCAAATGCTGGCTTGCGCGATGTTTTGCCTCCTACAACGAAAGTTAAGTCACAGCATCCATCCGTGGAGAAAGCTTCCATATATTTGGCGAAATGTGCTCTGTGCAACAAAGACGGTGGTACAGTAAACCAACGTTCTTGTAGCCACAAAATATTTTGTAAGGACTGCGTTGGCATTGGCTCATCAGGACAGCATGTATGTCCAGTGTGTAATAATAGCGCTTTTCGTGAAAATCTACAGGATTTCTTTTCTGAAAAGTATTGATATAAACACGGCATGCACTAAAAGATGTAAGTCTAATCATATTTTTTTCTCAAGTAAACTCTTCTCAACCCTTTCATCGAGTTTGAAATTTATTTTTGTTCTTAATTTGAACTTAATTCATATCCCTTAGATTAAACATCAGATTGCCAAATTAAATTTCTTTTATACTCCTAAAATTTTGAATTGACCTGTCATCTCTGTTCAACAACAAGTGGGTATTTTGCACTTTTATCAATTAAAGTTTTTATTTTGAAAAGAATACGCAAATAATCATCCACAAGTATTAGGTTGGATTAAGTTCGATGTGAAATAACAAGCTTTAGCTGCGAAAAATTAGTGTTCGAAAACTTCTACGTCCACAAACAATACTATCATAGCAAAAACCGAATCGTCATAGTTTTTATACCCGCGGTAAGCAGGGAATATAAGTTTTGTGCCGATTTTGTAAGCAGTCGAAACATAGCTCCGCAGATGAGAGAAAAATTTTATTTTTAATCAGCGCTTAAAACTTAAGGGGGTCTTCTCATTGAAAACCCGTTTTTTGGACCTTAATTTTGTGATTGTTTTTGACAAAATGGCGGCCATTCAAAAAAAAATTTCAATTTCGGGCTTTTTTTTTTGTAGTTTAGTGTAAAAAAAAATAGTAAAAAATTTTTTTAAATTATGGTCGAGGTTCACCCGAGAATGGTGACAATTCTGCGTCGATTCCACTTTGTTTCATGAAAATCGGTTCAGTTGAACTGGAGATATCATGGCCGCCAGTTCGAAAACGTGGTTTCGAGATAAACGCGTTTAAAGTTTGAAGCAACGCAAAAATTACTCGTTTTAGCGCAGATCTTGCTCGACAAAGAAGGCTATATCCTCTAAACTATTTCGAATTTCAAAAAATCCTTTTAGGGGCATATTCACAACTACCCAAGCTATAAATAAATGCAAAAAAAAAAGTCGAAAAAAAAGTTGCTCAATGAGAAGACCCCCTTAATACTTCTGACTTAAGGTTTTTTTTTCATTATATTTCATGGTTTGAATGAAATTATGTTTTTCGTATTTAAAGAAATAAAATTTCTTTTCAATTGTCCTGATTTTATTAGAAAATAAGCATTTGTTTATTTAATGAAACAAAGAAAAAATAACATTATTTCATATAGAAAAGTATAGGCACAGTACGATGCGTTTGAATATATGGAGCTCAGTTTCAGCAATTAGTATTTTGTAGGCAAGCCTTTCTGCTTCAAACCGTCACTGTGTCGTTTAGTCATAGAATGTACTAAATTTTTTAGTTGTTTTTGCTCCAATTTATGTCATACTTCCATCAGAGCCTTTTTCAGCTAGGCTTTGTTAGATATCGCGTGCTTCTTACACTTTTTTCCCAGCTCTTCCTACAAATGCATAAATGGACAAAACTGTCTATATGAATATTTTCAAAGAAAATCTAAAAGTTAGGGGATGGAACCCAAAATTCAGTTTTAAAAAAAGGTAATAATTATAACATATTAAAACATACCAAAAACTAATCCAATATTCTTCATGTTAGGCTCGTTTAAAAGGTAATTTTGTAAATTTTTCGAATATGCATACTGAACTTGCTCGTTCTTGTTCCTACGGCATCTATATTATAGATTGAAGTTCGTGAGGCATTTTTCTTTAATTTAAGCCTATTTTTGTATGGGGACCCCCCTAAGGAGGGGAGATAGAGGGTGGGTATGTTTGAAGAAAATACTTGGGGTAAAAAAATAATGGGGGTCGGTCATATATATCATCCCCCTAGGAGGGGTTTGACTGTAGTGACAGCCATTTTGTATGAAATTGTGATAAAATTAAGGTAATTTTGTATGGGTGACCCCCTAAGGAGGGGAGACAGGGGGTCAGTATGTTGGGGAAAAATGTTAGGGAGACAAAGTTAATGGGGGTCGGTCAAACATTTGACTCCTCTAGGGGCACTCTGGGGCTAGTTAGGACAGTGGGGGAAAAAAAAATTACTTTTGTATGGGAGCCCCCTTAAGGAGTGGAGATAGGGGGAAGGTTTGTTTGGAGAAATTGTTGGAAATAAAAAAATAATGGGAGTTAGTCTAAAATTGGACCCCTCTAGCGCGACTCTGCTTACAGTAACTTCAAATATTTGGAGAAAAATAAAAAATTAAATTTTTCAAATGACTTGCTGACATTTTTTTATCGTATAACCTTAAAATTAGTGTTTTATGGCATCTTTAATAAAAGTTCATCATACTATAATGCAGGAAATTTTTTTGGAGAAAAAAACACCAAAAGTCATCACCCTAGTGCCTATACTTTAGTTGATGACTGTAGGCATATTCAAATGTGTCAGCAAATATGTATAAATTTTTTGTATTCGTTAAAAAAAAGTAGCCTATTAGGGTACTTGAATATATCAAAGAAAATTAATTTTTTCTTGACTTACGTATAAAATATAAATTTCTTAATCGAATTCATTTATCAGAAAATAGAAATTTCAATTTATGTAGTTAAAAATCGAAGAGAAAGAAACAAGTTTTTTCAAACTTTTATGCTTTGTCCGAAACGTTTTGGATTGGCTGAACTTAAAATGACGTCTAATATGTAACAACATTGCCAGCTGCAGCTTTGTTACCAGATGTTTATTTTCAGCAAGTTTCAACCACTTTTTCCGTGTTTCGGCATTTCATGGAATACATACAAATAGTTTGTCTAGAGTTCTTATGGAGGAATTTGACCACTCCAGTACTGCACACGATTTAAAGCGGCTCACAATATCTTCTTTATTGATTCAACTTTGTTTCAAGTGCGCGCGAATACTTTTTTGACATTTCAACAACATAAACCCCAAAAACATTGAGGTTCGAGAACGATTTGAGAATGGTATGATATCAAATGTTTTTCTTAAGTTACATTTAATATCGATATGAGATTGATTCGAGAAAGATAGAGTTAATGTCAAGCATTAGTTCTCGATTTAAAAATGATTCAAGAATCGCATTCGAAATTAACTTTTAGGGAAAAAATTCTCAAACCTTTGATTACTGTTTGCTGGGTTATAACACATATGTTTTTGCACGCAGTCATCTGCTTGACTACTTCTGTGGCAATAACTGCTTAAGTCGACTTAAGCTCAAAATGATTTATTGAAACGATTGACCAATAAATAAATGTCAGTAAAATCTCTACTCTTATTACAAACAATTTGATTCAAAAAACAAGTAAGGGTGTTATAGTCAGGCGAGCCTGACAATAAAATACCTGACACAGACACACATGTTTAAGTAATTTTTAAACCATGCCCAATAAACGGAACCATTTAGAAATAATATTCAACAGGTTTTTAAGGCCATTAGGGGCCCCATATACCGACTTTAATTAAATTTCTCTATGAAAAGCCGCTCCTTTGACACGCCCACTTTTCTATTTTTTTTTTTTAATTCTAATCGGAGGCTTAAATATACGCTCAAACTCCAAGTTTCATTGAAATATTGGGAAAAAATCAAGTTTTTTAGGCAGTTTTGGCAGTACTGGAGGTACCCTTAATAATGGACCGACCAAGGAAATTTTTTGGGAGGATGCTTATGGCTACAAAGGAAGCATAAGTGCCAAATTTCAAGTCCCATTTGAATTTCGGGTATAGGGGACATTTTTCGAAAAACGCCCTTCTGCCACGTCCAGTTTTAAAATTTTTATAAATCGTATTACTTGCCTTGAAACATGTTCAAATATCCAATTTCATCAAAATATGTTGAAAAACTTAGATTTTAGAGCAGTTTTTGTGATTTTTGTGACATACCCTAGTACTGGAGGTACCCCTAAAAATGGTCCGATCGGGTCTATTCTCGAACTTGTTCTTACTCATGTCGCCGTGAGCGCGCATACCAAATTTTGTCGAGATAGCTCAACTCCTTCGATAAGATAACTGTATACAGACAGACAGACAGACAGACAGACAGACAGACAGACAGACGGACATGTCTAAATCAAATCTGCTGGTGACGCTGATCATTTCTATATACATTTTGTATGGTCTATCTCGACTGGTTCTGGGTGTTACACACAACCACACAAACGCAATATACCCTCGACACAGAGTGTGTCGGGTGGCGACATGACATAAGGCACAAATGACATAAGTCACAAAAAAAAAATGACATAAGGCCCATATATCATATATGACTCTGAAATGGGACTCCTTCGGTATATGATTTCGGGCTCATATAGGACGACCTTCGCACGAAGGGAAGCACTTTACTTTGGGACTCCTAAATCAGCTTGTCTTGACGACTCATACTCAAAACAAGGATTAATAAATGACTCATTTCGGATTCCAAATATTTGCTGCGAGCCTGCAAATAACTAATTAAAAAGATGATTGTGATATTCAAAAGGATATGTCACAGCTGGCTAGACTGAATTTTGCTTTCTAATTTTTCGTATGCTATTGTCATGCTTATATGATGATTGACGGTAAATAGACTTATCTTATTTTATTCCCACAATTAACTTAAAAAACCTAAGATATGAAAATAACAACGGATGAAATATTCTCAGGATCCCTAATCTGGTGTGCAAAATATTAGAGAAGGTTGTTCAGGAGTTTTGATCGTGTCTGTATGAACACACTTATTTAATTTGCAAAATTAATATGGAGCGAAAAAGAAAGATTGAAAAACAATTTAACTAAGAAAAGCAAAGGTATTTTTATTAATACCTTGAAATTACTTTTTTTTTTTTTTTACTGAATTTCATACAAAGCTTTGGCTTACATCCATTTGTAATAACGTAAAAAGCTAATGTGTATGGGGTAAGTGTAAATTTTAAAACGACGGAAGCCTTGCTTGATCATAGCTGTCTCTCTTTTAAAAGATCAAGCATCTTATTTTCGTCTAATACACGTACGTAACAGGTTGGCTGATAAGTCCCCGGTCTAACAAAGAAAAACACATTTTTTTTGTCAAAATTCGTTTTTATTATTCAACATAGTTCCCTTCAAGAGCGATACAACGATTATAACGACCTTCCAATTTTTTGATACCATTTTGGTAGTACTCCTTCGGTTTTGCCTCAAAATAGGCCTCAGTTTCGGCGATCACCTCTTCATTGCAGCCAAATTTTTTCCCTGCGAGCATCCTTTTGAGGTCTGAGAACAAGAAAAAGTCGCTGGGGGCCAGATCTGGAGAATACGGTGGGTGGGGAAGCAATTCGAAGCCTAATTCATGAATTTTTGGCCATCGTTCTCAATGACTTGTGGCACGGTGCGTTGTCTTGGTGGAACAACACTTTTTTCTTCTTCATATGCGGCCGTTTTGCCGCGATTTCGACCTTCAAACGCTCCAATAACGACATATAATAGTCACTGTTGATGGTTTTTCCCTTCTCAAGATAATCGATAAAAATTATTCCATGCCCATCCCAAAAAACAGAGGCCATTACTTTGCCAGCGGACTTTTGAGTCTTTCCACGCTTCGGAGACGGTTCACCGATCGCTGTCCACTCAGCCGACTGTCGATTGGACTCAGGAGTGTAGTGATAGAGCCATGTTTCATCCATTGTCACATATCGACGCAAAAACTCGGGTGTATTGCGAGTTAACAGCTGCAAACACCGCTCAGAATCATCAACACGTTGTTGTTTTTGGTCAAATGTGAGCTCGCGCGGGACCCATTTTGCACAGAGCTTTTTCATATCCAAATATTGATGAATGATATGACCAACACGTTCCTTTGATATCTTTAATGCCTCTGCTATCTCGATCAACTTCATTTTACGGTCATTCAAAATCATTTTGTGAATTTTTTTGATGTTTTCGTCGGTAACCACCTCTTTCGGGCGTCCACTGCGTTCACCGTCCTCCGTGCTCATTTCACCACGCTTGAATTTTGCATACCAATCAATTATTGTTGATTTTCCTGGGGCAGAGTCCGGAAACTCATTATCAAGCCAAGTTTTTGCTTTCACTGTATTTTTTCCCTTCAGAAAACAGTATTTTATCAAAACACGAAATTCCTTTTTTTCCATTTTTTTCACAATAACAAAAGTTGCTTCACAAAAGACGCTCTATCTCACAAACTAATTGACTTACAGACGTCAAATTTTGACACGAATCATTTGAAGGTTGCCACTATATAAAAATAATATGCATTTAAGACTAGCGACGCCATCTATGTGTCAGACCGGGGACTTATCAGCCAACCTGTTATCTTCGCCACTTTCTCTTGAAATTTAAAAATTGGCTCTTTTGATTTGATCAGTTTGGAAATTTTGAGCCCTTCGGAATCGTAATCCATCTGCCCAATCAAGAAGAATATAAACTACCAAATTAAAAACCAGACCAGGGCATTTCAATTACATTATTTTTGAATTAAAATTATGAGTGATTGTAATTTCATTTCCTTCTCAATTACAATTACAAATACAAGTAATTGTAATGAAAAAAAAATTAAAAATTTTAATTGTTATTGAAAAATACTTTTATTAAGGGGGTCTTCTCATTGAAAACCCGTTTTTTGGACCCTTTTTAAAAAAATTCTTATTTGAAAACGAAAAGAATAATTGAAAACTTTTTTCATTTATTGTATTACAAAAGGTTCAAAGTAAATAAAAAAATTTTTTTTGCCTCGATACGTGGGCTGTTCAAAAAGTAATGAGACTTCAAAGTTGGTGGTGAAAAAAAAGGTGCCGTCACGGCGGCCACGATTCCGGGTCTCCGGAGCCTCCGAAATGGAAACAAAAACGGGGTTATAATCAGTATAGATGTAATTCTCGGGTGAACCTCAAGCTTATTTTGTGATTTTTTTTGACAAAATGGCGGCCATTCAAAAAAAATTTCAATTTCGGGCTTTTATTTTGTAGTTTAGTGTAAAAAAAAAAATAGTAAAAAATTTTTTAAAATTATGGTCGAGGTTCACCCGAGAATGGTGACAATTCTGCGTCGATTCCACTTTGTTTCATCAAAATCGGTTCAGTTGAACTGGAGATATCATGGCCGCCAGTTCGAAAAACGTGGTTTCGAGATAAACGCGTTTAAAGTTTGAAGCAACGCAAAAATTACTCGTTTTAGCGCAGATCTTGCTCGACAAAGAAGGCTATATCCTCTAAACTATTTCGAATTTCAAAAAATCCTTTTAGGAGCATATTCACAACTACCCAAGCTATAAATAAATGCAAAAAAAAAAGTCGAAAAAAAAAGTTGCTCAATGAGAAGACCCCCTTAAAGCATATACTGGTGTGGCATCGAATATTTTGACCCATTGAGAATTTTCGATTGAAATAGAAATTTTTTATATTACAACAACAAGTAATTGTAATTGAAAATTCTTGAATTACAATTATAAGTAACTATAATTTGATGTGTAGTCAATTACTAAATGTAATTTGTTCTGCCCAGATCTGTTACAAACACGTTTACAAATGCGATTGCAAATGGCATGCCAGCCACAGCTTATTTGAAGCAACGATTATAGTTTTCACTTTTTGCAGGTTGCTGTGTTCATCAATTGGTTCGGGTATTCGTGAAAGGAGTTGGATATACTATTAGCTACGAAGAAACTTAAAGCACAACTTTTCATATATACATATATATAAAGCATAAATATACTATAAAAAAATATTTATTTTTATTTTTATAACTAGAATAACGAGCCATTGACTGATATATAGGCACTTATCCAATATAAATTTTAGAAAATGTATTCAAACTATTTTTTAGAATCATGAGAAAAGTA
This sequence comes from Chlorops oryzae, assembly GCA_020466095.1. Taxonomy (NCBI): domain Eukaryota; kingdom Metazoa; phylum Arthropoda; class Insecta; order Diptera; family Chloropidae; genus Chlorops; species Chlorops oryzae. The sequence continues at coordinate 93,521,571 of CM035806.1, forward strand.
TTTGTTTCAAAGAAAGTGCAATAAAAACCTTAAAGACTTCAAAATATATATGAAACACAAACACAATACCTATAAAACACATGCTCAAACACACGTGTGTATTTCATCGACATACAGGACTGTGTTCGTGACATAAGCATATATCCAATTAAAGTGTGAGGAATTAGTAAATAAACCAAAAATAAAACAAAAAACTCTATTGTTTTGAAAATAGAATCAAGTATTTAAGTATTTGTAGCATTTCTATGATGAAAACTTAATAATGTGCTTTCTTGTGTCATGTAATAAAGGAAACTTTTAAAAATGGCAATATCAAGTTTTCTCGCTCTGATCGGCTCGGCTGTGCGTAAGAATTAGTTTCAAATCCAGAATTCGTTTCAAATCCAGTGTAATTTCTGTTCCTGATGGGTGATGGAATGCAAACAAAACGACGCACAGTGTGCACTTGTGGCCAAAAATAGAAGGAGTTGCGTTAGAGCGATGACATTTTACAGGGAAAAAATTCATAAAATGTGATTCGAACAGATGTCATATTAATTACTGTAGTAATAATATTAACTGCACCTAAAATTGAAGATACTCCTGCAAGATGAGAAAAAATAGCTAAATCAATTGATGTCCCTCCATGAGCAATCACTGATGATAAAGGTGGGTAAACTGTTCATCCAGTACCAGCACCATTTTCAACTATTCTACTACTTATTAATATCAATGAAAGAGGTAGTAATTAAAAACTTATATTATTTATTCGTCGGAATGCAATATCTGGAGCTCCTTACATTAGGGGCACTAGTAAATTTCCAAATCCAATAATTATAATAGGTATAACCATAGGCGGACCTAGGATACCAATAATTTTTTGTAACAAGGTTTTCTCAAATATGGTAAGATCTATCTTAAAAATTTAAAAAGTTTTATATATAAAAAACAACAGACTATAAGGTTACATCAAAAATATCATATACATTTATAAATTATTGGTGCAAAATATTATTCAAAAAAATGAAGAAAATTGTGTGAAAATGTAATATTTTTTTTTTTAGTTTAAATGAACATATCCCAGCCATTGTTGGCGCATTTTTGAAACAGACATATTAAATTACAGGGCAGCCAATTCTGTGCAGATATGTATGTCAAATCTGGCCCTTGCCACCTCAATCGTAACGAAGATATAAGGGACTTTCTAAAACCACTTGCTTTTCTCTTATTGTAAAAAGCAAATAATGCTATGTTCTCACTAGGCCGGATTAGGGTTATCGGCGAAACCCCGGGTTTCAAATGTCAAAACGCATATAAAAAAATCATCTAACCCGAAAATAAACCCCGGGTTAACATTTAACTCTGAGGTTAGCGCAGAGTTGCATTTGAAATTTTCAGTTACATTTGCTAACACCGAGTACAAAAACCGGGTAAAAATTTAATACGACACTGGCAGGAAGCTTTCACGTGCCGAAAATGAGTGTGGAAGGATGCACGTATTTGGATATGTAAATTTTAATCACAGGTCGTGGAACGTTTTGTGATGCCGCTTTCACTATTAGCTCCATTAATCTTTTTTTGTTCCTGCGGATATTGCAATGCTCTTCTAATATTATGGCTTCCAATATTCCTTTTGCTTTTTCAGCTTCTTTAAACATTTCTAATAAAGCAAATTCCATTTTTATTTGCAATTTCTCGATGATATAATATATCAGATATACCTTGCGCGTTTTTGATATTTCAAACTCCCAAGCCGGACATTATCGCATGCATGTAATGAAAACAGCGGCCATCTTCTAACAAACTTCATTAACAGTTAGGATTAGTAATGCGAGTAGCCGCAGTATGAATTTTCACCACTTCGGAAGTAGTGCAGAAGTAGTCCACTTTCCGGCTGGGTCATATGACTTTAGTAAACCCTAACTCGCTCAAAGCTGATATGAACGCTTTGAGTTAAAGTATCGGGTTAAGAACATAACCCCTATAGTGAGAACATAGCATAAGTGCGTTTTTTTCTTTTGTTTTTAAACTAAATGATTTGTTTATGTAAACACATTCTTTTAATAAATTAACATATAGATGAGCAACAACGGCGACGAGAAAAATAAAGAAAATTGCAAACGGTGGAGACAAAACTTGAAGGCAGATAAAATAAAATTGCAAAACCAAAAATTAAAAAACAACGAACGAAAAAAGTTGAAATCGATGGTTGAAGGAAACGAGGAAATGACGGAAGAGAAAAGAAGATACGAGCGCATACGTAAGAGGAACACGCGAAAGAAGCTCGAAAGAATGCGAAATGCCGAGCAAATTCATAACGAGTCCTACAAATGCAAACAAACGCTGGTAAAAGCTTGTTGTGAGCACCGCTCAAAAAAAAAAAAAAAAAATAAAAAAAATAAATAAATAAATAAAACAAAAAAAAATATTATATATAATATAAAAAAAAAAAAAACAAAATTCCAAAAAAAAAGGGGACCACTATATCTATTTCCAGATTCTTAGAAGGCCAGCATCATACGAAACGGTTCATCGCTAACGGCAACAAACCCAGCGGTTCACCTCCAAAAATAACACTGAGAGACCGAGTACCAGAAGAGTAAACTAATACCAACGCTATTCGCAGTCTATATTTGAACGGCAGCTTGTCCAACAAAATAGGTAATAGGACATAGACCAGCCACGGCGCCCAATCAAGAGCCGGTGGCAAGGGTTTCCAGTTTCCACCACCACAGATGTGGAGCCATCCTCGGAGGAGGGGAGGAATGTTGTGAATCTGATGTAGCCCAAGCAAGAGTGCAGTAGGCCAAATTGAAGTGGGCCGATGGTTTCAAAAGCAAAAGACCAAAAGCTGTGTCAAAACGAACCAGGCCGAAATAAGGGCAAGAATCTGCAGTAGCTAGCACGGCACCGAAAAAACGCAATAATGGCAACAACAACTGCGGAAACTAAAAGGTCGTATACAACAATTGCGACACCAACCATAGTAACAACACCAAGCACTGAAAATAAACTGACGCCGATGTTGCGGAAGATTGAGAATCGGACCAACAACGATGAACCAGGGGGAGGAAAAGACGGCGGCAGCGTTTGCATCAGCAAACCTAGATTTAGGTAAATTTTAAGTATATTTTAAGTTGGATTTTTAAGAAAAGCGAGCAGTCGATTGTTAAAAAGACACGGATCGGGAAGAATAGTTACGGAAGGTTAAAAGATAGAAAGGATAAAGAATAAAATATAGAAACGAAAACCCTCGAGTGTTTTGATAAGAGTATCGGAGTGTGGCAGGACACTGGTGGTACGCGTGAAAGGTCGCCGAAACGCGCGTGTCCGGGGACACGAAAAGACAACAAGCTGTAAAAAAAGTAGAGGATGCTTTGCCAAATGACATGGAAAAGAAAATCAAAGTACTGGAAGTTTTGTTTAAAAAATATGAGCAGCACCTCAAACACAGCAGCAAGCAAAACAAAATTGACCATAGCAATGCACTGCCAAAAACTACAGTTGATTAAATAATTGAGTTTTATTTAAACGATAACATTAGCGTACAAGCTTCAGGAAAGAAGGACACAATTTTATTTGAAGGAGAAGTTATTGCTAAACGCTTTATGATAATGACAGTGTCTGAAGCATACGAATTGTACATAAAAGATTATCCGAACCAAGCAGCAGTAAAATCGACATTCTTTAGGATTCGGCCGCGCCATATCTAATTAATAGATAAAATGCCTCACAATATGTGTGTTTGCATGGACCATGCCAATTTCGGGTATTTATTGGAAAGCTGCGCGAAAATTATACCCTCTTTTCCTATTAATTTTGAAAGCTTCCTTAAATCCGTTTGCTGTAATATTGGTAATTAAAACTGTATGAGAAACAATTGTAAGAAGTGTTTAAAGATTTAAAATATGTATTTATTCCTCTTGCACATTTATCACACATGGAAGATAAAGCAATTTGGCAGCATTGGAGAAAAATAGATAATCATATTGCTCTTACCAATACAGTTGCAAGTTTTTCTGATCTATTACTCTATTCTCATTTAAATCTCATTTTTTCGTGAAAAGAGCTCAGCAAAAGTATTTTGAGGACACCAAAAACAACTTGAAGCCTACTGAACTAGCCCTTCAAATAGATTTTTCCGAAAATTATAGACTAAAAAACCAAAATGAGGTACAAAGTGCCTCGTAAGTGTCGTCGTAAGTGATAAATTGACGCATAACAAACACGACGTCTTTGTTTTCCTGATAAATATTTTAATTGAAATTAAGAAATCCTATGAAGGAGTTTCAAAATTTTTTTTTTTTCTGATAAATGATAATTTTATATTGTCAAGTCTCGTCGATTTTATAGAAAAGTTAGGATCTACTTCAATAGAATGGAATTGTTTTCGCAAGTTCAGATGGCAAGGGAGCCGTCGATGGAGTCGGAGCAGTTGTCAAAAGGAAAATTTGGCAGATAACCAAATCAAAACTTTGGACGAAAAATGGAAAAAAATTTAAAATATTCCGGCTATATCCCACTTGCATTTCTTTTCTTGCGATGGAAAAGATGTAAAAGCAGCTAGGACGGCGTACTCTGTCAAAAGAAGCGTGTATGGTATTCCCAACTTGGATACAAATTAAACTTTATTTGTAGCTTATTGAATAATACTACGTACACAGTACTAAGAGCTTAAAACATTATTTTTTCCTGTCATTATGTTAAAATAAATTCTTTGAATGATATTTTCGGCTTAAAACTATTTTTACTAAGCTTCTTTACTAATAATTTCGTAAGAATTGCAAAAACAATAAAAAATATATATTTGTTGAAAAAAAAAACGTCCCGTGCGACAGAGATTTAAATTAAATTTTAAAAAAGTACAAATATATTTTAGGTTAATCCTCACCTATTTTGCGATACATTAATGGATTCTTAAATTTATTGCATAAAAATATTCCAAAAGATTTCGCTAAAATCAGTATTTGAGTGTCTTGCCACGAAAACGACTTCTGTTTTTGTCTCGTGCGACAGACTGGCTTTTTTGCAAATATCTTGGAAACGAAAAACTGCACAGAATCAACATTTGCATCAATAATTGTATTTATTAGGATCTATAATTTCAACTAATTGCGAAAATAAAATTCCGTTTTATTTCAACCTTTTTTTTTTTCACTTTAAATGTGTACGACTGTCCCGTGCGACATTATGGAAATGCCCATATATAAGCAAATATAAATTGTCAAAAAATGTTGCCCTACTGATGTTGTTTTCATGTACTTACCAGATTCATTTTGCTGTTCAAATTTTTCTTGCGTTCGATCTATAGTTTTATTGATTATTTCTTCGCTTGACCTCTAATATTCTGATGATGCCCTCGCTCGATCTCTATTCTCTTCGATAGTTTCAGCGTAATATTAATTAATTAATAAATTTTTTTGATTACTTTAATTTATTCTTTATTCAATTTTCCAAACTTTGGGATTATACCACCTTTAATGCCCTGCAACGAGAAAAGTCTTTCATAAGTTTCACTCTAATCTAGACCCTGTGGAATTAGGTATCACCTTGTTCGACAGTTTATACTGTTTTACCATTAAACATGCAAATGCGCTAGCGTCATACCAGAGGTTATTTAAATATTCCAATTTCGTCGTAGGTTTTGACTTGGCACTTGCATCTGATGAGTAGTTATCAAATCAAACTGTTCAAATTATATTTATCAGATCGTAGTTCTTTCCCCAACTATCACTTCGTCGAAAACCGGCTGCGCCACAAGGTGTTGTAGCCTCGGAACAGAAACGAAAACTAAATCCGTTAACAATTAAAAGTATATATATTTTCATTGTATTCAAATCGTTTAGCAATTACTTCATATCCTACTCTAGCTACACTGAAGTCTACTCTGCAATGCCATGGGCATTGAAAATTAGATTTTCGGCTACTTTATGTCGGATTGAATCTGGAATCAAATCTTCCAACGATCTTCAAAACGATCTGCCTTTCCAACTGTTTATGCACCGCTTTCATAGAGAACAAGTGCAAACCCAGCATTTCTTCGCTCATGTTTCGCAAACCCAAACACTTCCGCACTTCAACGATGTTCCGCAATGCTTTCGCTCAGTCTTTGTGTTATTGTTAATTATTTTGCTTTCGATGGAACTATTGTGCAAACGGTTGACTCTCGCTTTCATAACGCTCTTGCCAAGGCTTCATCTGGTCATCTCTCTAACCGCTTGTCCGCTTCTGCATTATACTTCTATTCTGCTTTCCACATTTCGTAGCGCGAGCTTGTCGCGCGTTTGATGCTGCTTTATGCCAACCGAGTTCATAAGCTTTGCGCTGGTTAGACATATACGCCGCCGACAAACGCCGCCGCCGCCGCCGTTTCGTGAAGTTTCTGAGCCGCCGCCGGCGAAAACGGCGTAAACGGCGCGGCGGCGTCGGCGGCGTATAAATTTTTTGCAATCTTAAACAAGCTTAATCATAACATACCGATCTTATATATCGTAAACCTACTTATGTATAAGTTAGAAATAATCAAATTAGCACTTTCCCATATCTACATATATTTGACAGTTTTCTTATTTTATTAGGTCCTTCATTAATTTAACAAGGTTCCATAATTTATTCCTTTACTTTACTATAAAATTTTTTTTTACCACATTGCCCCCCTCCCCACAAACACCCCATTCCATACATGAAAGGCTCATGTTTCGCCGGCCCTGGCCGCCGCCGCCAGCCACGCCGGCGTAGCCGCCGCCGCCGACTTTTTTTCATTTCTACGCCGCCGCCGATTTGGCCTAGTCGGCGTAAACCTCTAGCGCTGGTTCCCACGGTTCACCGTTCTGGATGTGTCCTAGAGATTACTTCTCTTTGTCTTGTTGTTCTTCGCAACTTAAAGCTTAGCTTGCATATTTCGGCCTGTTCGTTTCACACGTTGCGACTCACAACAAAGGCAATATAACTGTATCAGCAAATAGTCGCTTATGGATGCCTTTCTCAAGCATCGCTTGAAAATTAAATTTCACATTAATAAATTAAATATTGTTCTTCTAGAAAAAAAATTTCGTTGCAGAAAAGAGTCACCGAAAAAGGGACCCAAAATGCAACAAAATAGGAATCTGTTGATTCGCTATATAAAGAGAAGAATAGCTCATATACTCTCATAACTGTACATAGTTTTTTAAAATAGATAAAACAAATCAAAGTATTATTTAAAAATTTTTATTAAAATATCATAGAACTAAAACCAGTATCAATCAATCATTTACAATAACAAAACTATTTAAAAAATCTGCTGTTAACAGAATATCCCCCTCTTGGTATCTTGGCGATCCAAAGTACCACACCATACTCTTTTTATAGGTGCAATATGTTTTCTAGCTGGAAAGACTTTTTATAAAATACCACTTTAATGTTTTATGAAAAACATCGTAACAAATATAACTAAGTTAAATGTTACAGTGTGCACGCCTCCTACATCGTCCCGCTTGTCCACCGAATATAACGCTTAACAAGCACGATAAAAGCGCTGTTACGAAGATACCGCACAACAATTCTCTACTTTCCGCAGTCAAGCCTCAAGACGACGCCTGGCTTTTGCGACTATTAGACTTGAGATAAAGACTTTTTGACGTGATAGTCTATTAAATCGATGATAGGACACTCGAACTGCGAGAATCTGACGCCGGAAAACTTAATGCGCGTTCATCATGTTCATCGTTGCATTTATGCGACACAAACACAATCAAATACACAAAACTTTCAAACCAGTTTAGACCGGAGAGTTCGCTCTCATGAGAAAGAAAATCGTCCCAATCGTCTCTTCACAAGCAGACAAGGCGAAAATATGCAAACGTCCACATACAAATTAACGTAAACTTACGTATGGCTTTGGGCACACACCAAAATTTGCACATGTCACGCAAAGGGCGGGACTGCCGAAAAACAATCAGAATCAAAATTACTCCTCAATGTGTTGAGGGGAGATGTCTTGACGTGATCGGCAAATTCTACGAATTCCTAGCGTTTGCGTTGTCTTTCTTTCCTCGATTTCATGCTTTCAGTGTTTGATTTTTAAAAGCAACGAAAGAATATATTTTATCCTGTTTTAGCATTACATACTTTTTAGTTATATGAACAAACAAATTTGAGAAACAAAGACAAATTTCTGAATCCTGTTGTAAAGAAAATATAAGAGCAACAAAATATTTTCATTCCTCCTGCATACCCTATCGAAATTTGTAAGATTTGCGTGTCGCTGGTCGTTTGTATGAGCGTTAGGCTGCAATTAATGTGAAGCTGTCATGTGTTTGTTGTATTTCCGCAACAAAAAATTACAACAAACACACCACAGCCTACGCTTAATCTTTAGCTTCATTATAATCGCAGCGTTGGACATCTTAGTAGTTGTACACTCTTTGGTTACATTACTTCAACCTACAATTCTCATAAGCATTATGCGGATGAAGGGTACAAAAATGTCCGAACATTTTTTTTTGCAATTTTTCACGCAATCATATAAATTGTGCAGATAAAATTTTTGAAAAGCACAATTGCTACATAATCATACTCTGCTCGTTAAATATATGTACACTGTGTCAAGTAAAAATTTAATTTTGTATGAACAGGGCCTGCAAAAATTTTCAAAACAAAGGCAGGGTTCAGTGCTCGGACTTCAAAATTTTTAAGGGTGGTAGATTTTTAAAGAAGCAGTGGTCGATTCGTATATAAAGTAGTAGATTTAAAATTGTTCGAACTATAATTATGTATAGGAACATATCTCATCTGACCATGTAGAAAATTGAGAAAATTACATGTTTTTAGGTTTTTTCTTTTAATTGAAATAAAAAAAAAATTTTCAATATTTTTTGGATGTCGTCAAGCGCCAATACTTACTGCCATTCTTAACAACATTCTTGACAATAGGAAGCTGCCAACATATTTTTCAATAACACATAACATTGAACCACAATTTTTATTCTCTCAATTATTCTAAATGATCATAAAATAAGTAAATCGAAGGCATAAATAAGTAAAAAAAAAAAAACCGTAGATTTGGACCTAGCGTGGTAGAAGTGGTAATAGTGAAAATAGTGGTAGATCTACCATCAAAGTGGTAGAAGTCCGAGCACTGACAGGGATCGAAAATATTTATGACATTGATTTTGAAAACTTATTTGAATTTAAAAATTGAAGTATAATTATTATTTTCTATTTTATACTTATATTAAAAATCGCAAAAAAAAAAAATTAAAAAATGAGTTATGTTCTAACTTTTAAATTAATACGTCTAAGGGGAAGGAGTTTAAAAAATCGTCAAAAATAGCGTACGTGATACTTGAATTCTCCCTTTTATGTACATAATGAGTGTTTTCTTATCACCTAAAACTATCGTCCGTAAATTGACTTTACAGACACCAATTTTTTTATGTAATATTTTGAATGTGTAGTATGAAACAATACCCAGTAGTCAGTAGGTCGCCCCCGATATTTGTGACATGCCAAAGTGCCAGTCCTTGATGACTAGCCATTTCACCTACCACATGAACCTGAAAGAGTAGATAGGCCTCAGCTCACATTTCCCTATTCGCTGCGTATGATTGTTTTTGCTGTTGTCTGCTTTTACCTCGCATTCTGATCATTTGCCCGTCAAGCGTTCGATAGCTCAGTGGTTCAAGCTGTGACTCGACAGCCGGGAGGTTCGGGGTTCAATCCCTGCGGGCGGCGAGAATTTTTCCTAAATTTTTTACATTTTTTTATAAATTAGAGTTTTTTTTTTGTTCATAGTTCAGTTATTTCTGAAGACAAACATTTTCCCCTAAATTTTTAAGGTTTTATTATTATTTTTTTTAATGGTTCATTTTCAAGTAAACAATTTTTGGAGTCAAAAAATTCGTTAAATACGTTTCCCATAATCTGAGCAACGCTAAACTCAAGTGAGAATTTTGACCAAGAACTTAAATTCGTTCGTTTAGCGTAATCGTTAAGACGTTCGCCCAGCGATCTGGTGGTTCGAGGCTCGGTGGAGGCGAGAAAATTCAAGAGAAGTAAGATAAAAAAAGATTTAAAATAAAAAATAGATAAACAAAAAAAATATAATAATTAATAAAATAAATAAATTTAAAAAAAGTCAAAACAACAAATGAAATTTTTCTTTTTTCTCAGTCGCTGGTGCTAGGCCATTTTCCTGCCCCTTTTCGCTAGCGAAATGACTGGATAAAGGTGGCGCATAAAAGGACGACCTGTCCCCGGCAATGAGATCGTAATGTTAAATTCGCCAGCGTCTTGGATAGGAAAGGGACCGATCCCCGAAACCCAGTGACTAGTGAAATCGCTAGTGTTGTGGTGGCTCCGCTGACTACTGGGTATAACGAAAAGGTACACAGCTACAGTCCTTTTGTATAAGTCTTGTTATTTCATTGTTTTCCGTAGTTACTTTATACGTCCAAGATCATTACATGTTTAAGCACTTTCCTGACGTACGGGAGTAATAGCTTCAATAATATATTGAGCTTTAGCGATTTATTGTTCAAATCCAGCTCGTGTTAAAATATATCTCCTTCTGTTAACTGCTGAGCAATTAAACAAAACACACGGTTCACGATTTTCTGCCATTGTAATTAACAAACTCTGATAAATGTTCAAGTTTATAAGGTGAATAAAAAATGCCTACTATCTACTGAACATATATAATAAGTTACGCGGTGCTAATAAATATACTAAATATAAACATGTATATAACTGAGCTTTTAAGCAATATTTAATAATAGTTCCAGAACAAAAAAAAAATCTATATGGGCTCCTCTTTCAAATAATACTATTGTTATTGATGGCCGCTCATAGGACAGGATGCCTATTGGCCTTTAACGTACTCAACCGTTTTTTTTTATATGCAAATCGTAGAAAATGGACAATTTTTCAAGTTTTCTCACGCATCATTTATTTTTTCTTATCCAGTCTAGATTTCAAATTTGGGAACACATTTGTTTTTGTTAAACCCTCAAAAATGTTTGCTGCCATTTCTTACCTGCCCATCGAGCCTTTATTCTTATCAAAAAGGCAGAACAACAATATAATATTTTCAATGGAGTTTCAAGTTTTCTCGTAAATCGTTTAAAGGAATTGTAATAACTGAATTTGTATAATTAATCTCAGTCACAAATGGAAATTATATAGCAACGACACATACGCTGTTATTATCTTATAAATTTTGAGTCTCACGCCTTAAATTTTTTGTTTGGTACGAAACTTGAGGACTTTACAACACAAAAGTGCTGAGCGTGTAAGCCGTAAACTGGTAAGCACCTACAATCGCTTACAGTTTCCGTTTTGAAAAGTGTATCAGCAATTGAGTTTGTCACTTGATTCAGAGCTTTTTTCTGTTCATTTGGCTTAAGATTTTCGAAGTTCTGGGTAGAAAACACCCATCCACCACTGTTAAGCGTCATATCAATACCCAAGTCGTTGTCATACAAAAGCTTTTGACGTTTTTTTGCATCTTTCCCATCGAGAGTGGCCACTAATCGCGAATTGAATCCTTCGAAAGAAGTAAATAACAGTTAAATAAAAGTTAGTTTCAGGAAGCCGTCCTCGTACTTACCTATCAGCTTTTCGGATGTTACTCCTTCGAGACCCATATCTTTGACCGGGGAAAGAAGGTGCAATATTAATCCATCTAATTTAGTAACTGCTTCAGCAATGCTTGCGCGAACAAATTTTAACTGAAATTAAGACGATTTCTTAATAATTTGTGATTGTTTTTTTTACTTTCAAATATTCTTTGTTTAAAAAAAAAACTTTGTTTATTTTGGATTAATTTTTGGATTTTTCCATTTTAAATCAATAACTTGAAAATAAAATTTTTCAAATTTTGCCAAAACTTTGAATTTAGGTCATTAAGAAAACAGGATAGCACAGATTTTTTCGATTCCCAAAAAATTAACATTGCGTAATAAAAATGCTTGTACCCTTATAGCCTATACCATATATAACTATATTTGTCACTCAGGAGCCGTTTCCATTTTGGCTCTTTTCAACACGGTCTTGGGTACCCACCATGGTCTTGGGTACCCACCAAAATGTGCATTTTTCACTTAGGTACTCACCAAAAGTATTTCTCTCTCGCTCTTTTTTTGCCTGCCGGGTAACATCTCTTTCTAACTGGCGCAAAACATCCCGCGCAATATCTATGAGAGTGACATATATGGTTATATGTGGCCTATACTCAAATATGCAGTTAATACTTGCTCAATTAATTGACATAAGTAGACCTTCTGCAGCTACTTAAAAACAGAGACAGGGGGCGCTATAGAAAAGGCCTATTTGTACAAAACGCGGTATTAAACGTCAAGTTTACAGCTGTTCATACACACGTGCAGAAAGATTTGAAGTAAACGGATATTATTATTTTAAGTCAATTTTTGTAAGAAAAGCGCTCTTTCTACAGCCGACAGTGTGTTTCTCTCGAAACTAAAAAGAATTGACATTACCAAAAAACAAACAAAAAACAACAACGCCTATTTCTGCTTTCGACAGCAGTGGTGTTCCTACGGCTTTTTTTCTTCAAATCCCAGTTAGCCTTTCGCTCCTTCACTAGCTTTGCAAGCCTTTGCCTATGAAAGTTATTAAGGTTTTACATCCTGCTCTTTCTTTTTCTTTTGTTTTCGCATTCGATGTTTTGTGTTTGGAATTCTTCAAGAATTTCGATGTCAGCGGCGCGGCGCAGTCAAGAATCAGCTAGTCAAGAATCAGCTGCTTTCAGATTACTTTTCACGAAGAATCGGCGTGACTATTGTTTGCATGAAGTTAAGGGAGGAAATCTCAAAGTCGCAGATGCAACCCTGCGTATTATATACTGAGCTATGACTTGCCATCGAAGTAAATTTTCTGCTTTCCACGTTTCACTTTCGGCAATCAGCAAAAAGATTTTTTTCGATTGCCAAAAAATTTCTATAATAAACTACAGAGAAATTACAGATTGAACACTTCCTGGAGTACACTTATTGTATCTACACGCTTCTCCTTGCGTTCTGCTTCTGAACAAAAATTGCTGAAAGCTCTTTAACGAAAGGCAAAAAAAAAATGTCGAAACCACCCTTCAAGTAAGCTCAAAATGTTTTGTTGAACGCCTGAACACACAGGCAAAGGAATTTATTGGCGGAATAGAGGCTGAATAAATGTTATTTCCGCGAAAGAATGTCAGATTGACAGATACCATAGGGCGGTAAATATCTCGTCAAAATAGGTCCCAAATTATACTCGGCTGACTGTCGATTGAACTGCGAATTAAAATAATTGAGCCCCAATTAGATACGATTTCGGATACTGTTCGATTTATTCATTATCGATCCTTACTTAGGTTAAACAGGTTAAAAGTGTAGGAAAGTATTTGTACTATTAACTAAACGATTCGTCAGTAGATAATCAGCTGAGTTTGAAGCGGTCGGATTGTTAGACGCGATTTTAGATGAATCGGCAACACAGAACGGCTGCTATTCCGCGTTCAATGTGGGTTCTGAGCTCTACCAACGTCGTCGGCTTGTTGGCCGATCAATGACTTGAGGTAGCCCCAAATAAAAAATTATGGAGGCATGTGGAATAGAGCGATTTGGATCATTTGCTACGGATGTTAGAACGGTAGCGATATTTTTGACATTTCGACCAACCCGTTGTCTCTCTGGCACGGCAACATTACTCAACCAATAAGTAGACTAAAATTTTTGCACTAAACTTGTTACTACCTATCTACTTAGGGGGAGAAATACGACCGAAGATCTCGTTAACGCTCTTAAAGTAAAGGTCACAGACTCCGAATTTCAGCGGTAATTTTTTATATTTTGCAGACGTTGTTCGCTCGTGTATCAAGATAAAACAATAGTTTTACTGAATAAAGTCACAGTGACAGTTGGGTGATTAGTGAGAGGGTGCGTAAACAAATTAAATTCAAACTTTTCAAGTCCTTATTGGTAGACCCGATATTAAATATCATATAACATCGAGTGAATTAGTTAAGCAATTCGTCAAAAGTGAACTTTGTTATAATAAGTTAGCAATCCTTTCTTTCAACCAGTGAATTAGGTTTTATAACAAATTATACTAAAAAATCGACCTACCATGTTTTTAGATTCTCCATTGCTGCTCCGCACATCGACAATACTTTTCGCAGCACCAGCACGGAAAGGATATTTCAGTGCTAATTCAAAAGCCATTTCATCAGATTGTGGTGTTATACCCCTGAGTAAACTATCGAAGATGTCCAAGACCTCAAGGAAATATTTATCTGATGTGAGTTGTGACAGGCAGCCAGAACAAAAGGTTTTCGGTCCATTAAGCTTAACAAGTGCTAAATTTCCATTGTAATTAAGATTTCCATTATCACTTGTCAGATATGCTGGATACTTAAGTGATTGATTGTAGGCAACAACTCCGATTTGAACGTCATTTAGCCCGCGCGCCTTTAAACTATCACGTATCGTTGTTACAGCCGGAGCCACCAAATTACTCATGACAGCTGGTTCAATGTCAACATCTACAACGAAGACTATATCTGCTTTATTGTTCGGAACTTTGACGGTGAATTCGCTATACAGATCCCGTTGTTGAGGCGAACCATGACATTTCAAACAACGCTTCGGTAACATACTAAATTTATATTCCAAAGCTACGGCAGATGCATACGTTAAGGCTACATTACAAGCAGCAGATTCTTTATCTTTTTCGTTCGCTTCAGCGACAGCTATATCACATGCTTGCCGATAATAAAGAGAGTTTTTCAACAAGTATGCGTATGCCAATGATGAATCTAAGGCGAAGATTTCGTTACAAATTTCGCTCCGCGCAGTTGTTTCCGAATTTACGACTTGCTTGACCGCATTACATTTTCCCAAACTGTATCCATTTGCAAAACTTGTTAAATCAGCAGCAATTTTCCCATCAGCCTTTAAGAAATCGTCATATGGCTCTCCATTACCATTGCCTAATAGACCACGGACCTTGCTTGTATAGAAACCATTTATTTTAACATGACATACTTTTAAATCCTCGGTACACATAATCTCTACCCCATATTCAGAAAGTAGCCAGACTGTGTAGATGTTACGCCATGCATGCATTCCACTGTCCTCATGAAGTGGATATTCAAGAGCATTACCATTATATTTAAGTGATCCATTGTCATTTACTTCTAAGTAATTTCCTTCTTTGTCCGAAAGAACTATTGTTTTTAATTTACCATTATTAAGCTGCACCACTATGGTAAAGTTGTTGTCTACACTGTCCTGTGCTA
Source organism: Chlorops oryzae (assembly GCA_020466095.1). NCBI lineage: Eukaryota > Metazoa > Arthropoda > Insecta > Diptera > Chloropidae > Chlorops > Chlorops oryzae. The sequence goes on from CM035806.1 coordinate 93,536,821, forward strand.
AAATATATTTGCAGCTTCCAGGGAACGTGTTGTATTGCCCATCGAAGGAAAATATATGATGACCATCAGCAACATCTCCTCGCAAAGTGAAATCGTGGAAGTAGAAAATCGATCGAAGGTTATCACGACTCAAAATAGCTGCCCAATCCTCATTGAATAAAAAGTTTAAAATGCTGAAACGGACTGAAAACAGTCCTGGCAAATAGCTAACAAAATCCAAAGGATGCGATAAAAGTGAAAAGTATCCATTTAATTCGGTCGATCCGTATGTGCTAATCGGTAAGCTCAATTGAATTGATGACATCAATGAACGTATAACTTTTGAAAGTAACTTGAGCAATTCGCCAGCTACCTCAACGTCGTTGACTTGTTTCCCATTTAATTTGTCTACTAAATAATCGTGCAAGCGTTGCCAAAGTTTTTCGGCTTCAGGAGTTGTTGGAAGTACTTGAATCTGTTCGAATAATACATTTAAGAACTGCAAAAGAGTTTCTCTTATCTGTAGCTCTCCGATATTGCTTTTAAGTTGAACAAGAACTGCATCTACAGTAGGTAGCTGCGCTATCCAACTAGAGAATTCATTATAGATTTCATCGATAGCTTCAGTAAGAACTTTGTAAACTTCTTCCAATCCTTCGCTATACGGTTTGATAACATCATTGAAAACTTTTATATAATTTCTCAATATTTCTCCATATTTTTCAGTGATTATTAAGACCAATTTTATGGTTTCTGCAGTAAGTCTTGCACTCAGGCCGTAAACATCTGCTACGATCTGTGTCGTTACTGTAAGGAAATGTTCCAGGGCAGGCACAATATTTTCACTCAAAATTTGATTACATTGATCGTATAATGCAGAAGCTGATTTTTGTAAGTGTTGGTATGTCTCCAGCAATGTACTTGTTAAATTTTCAGTCAACTTTGCAATTTTATGGAAAAGTTCTTGGCTGAAATCAAAAGAAATTTTTGTTGGTTATTTATTTAAAAAACAGCAAAGATCTCTCTCAAGCTGCGTTAATACACTGATAGAAAAATAGCATGCTAAAATTGAGAATTTTATTTCTGATTTTACAATATGGGAATTCATTCGAACCCTCGAAGGAGAGAACTCTGATAACTTCTTTGCGTTAACTGTCAAAATACATGAAAGCTTTGAGGGCTCTTTAAAAAGTTCTCAAAGTTCACTAAGTTTGAGGACTGAAGGAATACCCATAATGTAACATTTTTAAAATTTCATGCTTGAATTCATCATACTGACCGAAAAACACTCACAAATCAAAAAAGCGATATTAGCTTTAGAATAAATTCTTGACATTTAAATGCTCTGAAATTCTATAGTTCGATTTTCTCGAAAGTTAACATTATATATATGTATAGCACTCGCGAATGAGATCTCTCTTTGGCGTAGAGGGTAGCGTGAGAAAAGGCTCTGCCGCGGTCGAGAAGTTCACCATGTATACGAAATTCAACAAAATCGAGAAATTCACCAAAAAGCTACCAACAACAATACGGGTAGACACCAAGTGGCACTATAATGCCACTTGCAAGAAAATTATCATAGAAACCCGTCGTCGGCATAATTCTTTATATAGGGGAAAGTGGTCGAATTCTGACCCCTTAAGAAATTTTGCTATATGTAATTTCAAAACGCTGATACTCAAGATAAGAACTTAACATACCATTAGCAAGAGAATATCATTACCTTTGGTTTTGCAATATAAAATTTTCATCAAGAATCTACTAAATATAGATAATTTTAGAAACGTTCAGTATACTAACGTTTGAAGGATTTGTTGTGTTATAGTGGGCACAGCGCTCAGACTGAGTCGGGCGCACAAATGTCACTAAATTCTAACGATAGGGTACCAAGCGCTCAGACAATGTCGAGCGTATAATAGTCCCTGTTTTTCCTTTGTTAAATTAAAAACATCAACAAATAGGATTTAATCCTTTATTTAATAAACTGAATCCTATACTTTCAACACAAATATTCCTACTACTTTAAACAAGTTACTTCTACGTCGTGGCCCTTGGATGAGTACGTGTGCAGAAGTCCTCCTCCATAGATCGAAGCGTCGCTTAAATAGATCAATATTGCCGTTCTAGCAATGTTGAATATAGATTCTTCATCAGCTAGTTTTCGGTCTTCCCCTGCCGGTGTGCCTACGTTGCACTTGTTGTTGTTGTTGTTCTTGTCTCAACAGCGGCTAGTCTCTTGCTACTGCTTCTGCGTTTCATGCTCTTCTCTTTCGCCTGTTGTTGTTGTTGCGAGTTACGCCAATAGCTTTATTGCTATGTTTCCATTTCGGCTTTCATTGTTGACGTAGGTCAGCGTTTGAAGGCGTTGAATCTCTTACGCATCGCTTATGCAGCTGTTTATGGCACCTCTGGCTGTTGTTGTTGTCTGGCTGTATTGGCGAGCTTCCGATCGTTGCATAAGCTCTTGACTGAACAAGCGTGTGGTTGTTGCTCTGCCGTTGAACCTCTGGTCAGAAGCTGTTGTTGTTGGTGCTAAAAGAGTGTCGACCTTCATTCTTGGCGTTGTGTCGTCGAACTCCTCTGATGAGTTTGGATTGTTCTTATGTGTTGTGGCTCTTTTTTCGTTTAGAGCTGGTAGCGTGACGTTGGAGTGTGACGTGACGTTATTGGTGTTGGCTACGACTCACAACAGATTGAAAATTGGTGTTCTAAATATGACCCCCATTTCTTGTTTCCAGAGAAATTCTGTACCCAAATCATGTCCTATTGTATTTAGCAATATCCGAAGTTTATTCTTGCGAAGGAAACAAATTAAAAATGCTTAAGAATTCGGTTTTTGAAAATTCGCGTTTTTTTTTTGTAATAAGTATGAAAATCGGGGGGTCAAATTTTTCCACACGGTCGACTTTCTATAAAAATCGATTTTCTAAGAAACCTTATATATTTTTTTTAAGTTTTTATTTTTCCTTTAAAACCCTTTAACACTTTTCATATATCAATATGATTTTTTTCTAAAACATAAAAGTTATATTTTTAGGATACAATTTTTAAATTTCTAAATTTTTAATTTTACCTATGAATTAAAAAAACACTTTCCCCTAGGTTTAAAAGTTCAGAATTTAAGCTATAATAAATGGATCACCATATGTTTTGACTAATGTGCACGAATGTTTTCATTTTATAATAATTTGACATACATTGTTAAGTACGACTTCGAATTTTATTGTACGTACAATGTAGTATTTTTACTGAAACAGTGTGATTAAAAAGTTTTATGGACAGTATAGGAATAAGAAAACAACTTCTATTTCCCCTTGATATTGAGTTTCCTTGATTATTTTGATGTTTTTCAAGCCTTTGATGGCATTTTATGAGATTGGTAGATATTTTATATGAAATGTACTCGAAAATCTCCCAAAATTAAAAATAAAAGTGGCAATGCAAAAACACTCCATTTCACCCAGCAGAGCTAAAGATTTCGCTGCCATAGCATGCTTCTCTTTTCCTCGTGCTATATGCATATGTTGAAGCAGCGTAGCTCTAGGACATTGCAGGAATTAGGAAGAAGAAGAGTTAGATCTACACTCCTACATGGCGGGAGCGTTTAGCAATCTGAAGTGCCAATGTCCGAGCCCTGTCGCAGGAGGAAAATACTGTTTAAATATTAGGACTGGAAAAGACTAAGTAAATTTTAAAGAAAAAATGGTTCATCTCGGAGAGGAAAAAACAAGACGCCAGTGATAAAGTAAAATTTCTATCCTCTCTTCAAAGTTGTCATGTACGTGTCCTTAAAAAAAACTGCTACGAGTTGCGCTGAAAGCATTCTCTTTTGCTTTTATGGCATGAAACGTTTGGTTGAAACAAAGACCTTATAAATTATAAGATGTCTAACGCAGTACAAAACCACGCCCAAAAAACAGGACCATAAAGAAAGAATATTCAACAAGTTTTTAAGGCTATTTTTTAAGTTTTAGACTTTTTACAAAGGTATTAAACTGGTTGAATTAGAAAGGGAACTTTTTTGTTGTTATAGTACATGATATACCCCCTAAGGGGTACATTATGTAAAATGCGAAAAAGCCAAAATTTCTCAACTTTGGGCCCCTCTTGGCACGGCAAGGAATTATTGGATTGGGTTTAAATTTTGGGCATTTCAGTTTTACACCAAACGGAACAATCTTGGACGTGAGCACCTACAAATATCGAAAAAAATAAATTTTGAGAAACCACCCTACTTTATACAGACAGACGGACAAACAGGCAGTTACAAACAACCACAAAAACGCAATATACCCTCGACACAGAGTGTGTCGGGTATAATTATAATGGTTTGGTAAGTTTTTTTCAGGCTGGGCCGGGCCTTTTTGAAAATTTTCCGTGGTGGACCAGGCCGGGCCTCGAAATTGAGGCCCGTGCACATCTCTTAACAAGGGCGTACCAAGAGAGTAGCGCTTATATTTGCCACAGTGCTGTATTGAGCAATTATATGACATTACCCCAAAAAATGTGGGGGGGGGGGGGGTAAGAAGAAGTCTAGAGAGACCAAAAATCCGAAAAATTCATGACGTCCGATTTCGATGAAAATTTATATATAGAATAAGTGAAACATTCTAAGAATTTCGGCGCTAACATTTTTTTTTAAATACTGATTACAACTGGTCTATTTTGGGTAGAACAAGAGCATTTTAAGTAATGTTGTGTTGTGTGTTGTTGTTTTTTACATTAAGCTTGATTTAGGTATATTTTCGGACACTTGGGCAACTCGCTGTCATGCCCGCCAGCATTGCATTTTTTGTGTTCCACCCACTACGAAGCCCATAAACACTGTTTTTTTAACAGACGTGGATCACTTTGAATTGAATTGATTCTGCTGGCGAAGGTGATCATTTCTTTGAATATTTGATATGGTGTATTTCGACTGGTTGCACAGATATGTACGCTCAAATAAATTATCTTCATTCAGAAATGTATTCGAAACTTACTGTGCATTTAATATTTCCCTCAATGCCGGATCTTGTTGTAATTCGTCAGCAATTTCTTTGAAATTTGTGCTATAGGTACTTGTTAATTTCTCAAAATCTGGCAAACTGTCTTCAAACGATTTCTTTTGACGTCCAATGTACTCTTGCAGCTTCTGGAGTCGTTGCTTCAGTTGCTGGTAGCTTTTTTCCGTTTGCTCTTTCACATCAGACTCCAAAGTATCCTGTTAAACGGAAATTAAGAGCAGAAATTTAAGTAAAGGAGTGCAGCAAAATTTTCAAGAATTGCTCGAACAAAAAATTGATGTATCTATAAAAGTGATTGGAAAAGTCTATGATATCTCCACACTTGCGAATATGTATTCAAATAACGAATCTGGAGAATATAATTTTTCCAACTGGGAAATCCATTCCAATAAATGTTGAAAGGATGTTAACACGCAAGTGCGTCGTCAGTAGAGAGAAAAAGAGTAATCGATAATGGAGATTGAAACTTACCGAGTAACGTTTAATGTTTTCTTCATTGCTTGTGTAGGTGGTCTCCAAGAAATGCGCTCCATCCAAGGCGATTTTCCCATCAAATAGGGGGCTTCCCGCACCATCCATATGGAATGTCATCTCCTTGCCAAGCTTAATGTCAATAATGCCATTGGCCAGATTGCCTTGTTTGACTTCGAATGTAGCGGAAGTAGGTTGAACTTTAGCTGTAAGCTCCAATGACTTCTGAACAAAAAGTTCGAGCTTTGCGTATACTTTTGCGTTACGATTTTTTCGACTTAAGTCGCCATTCACTTGCATTATAGGTTGATTAAGGGCATTCAAATTTAACTCAAAACGGCCCGGTTTTGCATATAACCAAATGTTTGCATTTGCATCAGCTTGACCAGTTCGAAAATCGCCAGAGATGCTTAGCTCGTGATGCTCAATGTCAAAAGCACCATGACCACTCAGTTCATATTGTAGGGCGAGTGCTGAAGAGCGAACTTGATGATTTGCGGTGATGTTAAATCCTTTGCCTTGTTTTAAATTTTGTATTTTACTCAAGACAGTAATTTTCTGTTCTGGATTTTTAAAAACATCAAACGATAATTCAGCATCCAAAAGCTCTGCGCCATTAACATCTAATTTTCCATTTATTGAAAGTGGACGCATGTTAGGGTGCTCAAACCTAATTTCGCTTTTTGTATTTAAAGAAGACAGCGAATTATCGGTACTACTAATATGTAGCAACGATTCAAACTTTATAGCCTCGTTGGGCTTACGTGCTTTATCGGAATAGAAGACTGCTGAATGTTTATACTTTCCAAATATGCCAGACACTGGATATTCGCTGATAGTTTCCATCACAATATCACGAGAAGGAAGTCGAATTTGCACTTTAGACGATGTCGGCACAACGTTTACGATTAATTGATACTTCCGATTTGAATTGGAAACAATGCTTGAATCAAGATTGTATTGAATTTGAAAACCATTGCGTACAGTTTTTGATTGCAATTCAAACTCATATGGATAGCCAAGTTGACGGAAGTCTAGAAGGATTAACAACGAATGCTGTGTCGAATCGAATGGTTCAATGATATTATCAGTGCCCCCCTCAGGATTCGATACGAGAGATTGTAATTGAACGTTATTGCATTGTTTTTTTTCCTCGCAGATAGAAACTTTGACATTAAATTCCTTATTCGTCAATTTAAATGTAGAAACGCCATTTTTGGGGCCGAAATTTCCGTTGAAGGTGTAGGAAACTCCAATTTCCTTATCGCTCTCCAAATTGTGTATTTGTCGAATTAGTTTGAAATTAGCGTTTTGTGATGTACCCTTATACTGTAATCCACCCTGGCCCTCTACTAAGGATTTGTTACCTTCTTTTTTAAGGGCATATGCAATATTTCCGGTTAAAATAACACCTTCATTGTTACCCAAATTGATGGAAATTACTTTGTCTTTAGATTTTACATCTAATACATAGTTTGTGAGTTGCAACCGTTCCGAATTCCAGCTTCCGGAGACATAAAAGTCATCTAAATTGCTGAAAGCTGCATCAAACTTACAGTCAATATCAAGACCAGCAAGATTGCTTATTTTTCCGACTAGCCGACCCTTGCTTTCACCAAGTTTTTCAATAACGGCTTGAACAATAATATGTTTAGGGCTAGTAGGAACACTTAAGTCAATGCTGAGGCCTTTTTTATGCGATGAATAGTCCAATTCTGTATTGAGAGCATAGTTTTGATCGTTCAGCTTCATTTCCGCATTGAATATCTTACTCTCAGAATTTAAATTTTTACTTAGTACTGTTAGATCAATAGATTGAACTGCTTCAAGATTGCTATTGATCAAGTAATGTAATTTGAATGTATCTTTGTCTTCAAATCCAACATCACCAGAAGTTTTCATGTATTTATTGTTATAGCTTATTTCACCAGAAAAACTCCTTTTTAAATCATTCCGCTTGTTTGCAGCAGCATGTTCTCGATGATAGGCGCCGTTTACTTTTAAAGGCGTAGGCATTTTATCGGTTTCAACATTTAAATTGTATGAGCCATGTTGACGACCACCCTTAGAAGAAGTTTGCAGTTTTATGAACTGGCCATTGCCCAATTTTTCTTCGATAAGCAAATCTAATTCATGTGATTGTTTTCCTTCTTTGTTCTCCGATTTAATGTATTTTCCTGATGAGTTCAACTCAAAAGACTTAAAATCCGTTTCAGGTGCTTGTAACACAGTTTGCACATTGTAGACAAAGGGTGAACCGGGCTGCTTTCCCAATTCAAATTTTCCATTAATACTTCCTTGAATGTTTGTTCCATATTTACCTTTTAGCGAAGCTTCTGCATGTTTAGTATCATATTCGCTAAGCAGCAGACTCAGCTGAACTGGTTTCAAGGAGAAAGCATTCCCATCGGATTTTACCTTTATTTCAAGCTTATATTTTTCATTATCCAATGACAAATGCTTCACATTAGCGTTAATATTAAGTGATTTACTTTCTTCATTCATGTAGGTGACCTTCGAATCAAGAGATATTTCCTTGGATTTGAGATTCAACTTTTCAAGCTTTCCATTGTAATTGAGAGAACGTTTTTTGCCATTGTTTTGTTCATTTAATATAATATCGACATGCCCTTGTCCTAAGCCAGTTTTTGGATTAGTCGTCATTTTACTTGCAATCGAACCATCAAAAGAGTAACCACTGGGAAGTTTACAATCAAAACTTCCTGCAAGTTCACCATTCGAGCGCCAATCTGATCCTTTCGTTTGTGCATTTATATCGAGGGAGATTTTCTTCTCGCCAAATTCAACTGTATTTTTGGTTGAAAATTTCGATTTATCTAGTTGGTTTTCCGTTTTTAAAAATACTTTTTTATTGTTATCAAATATAATAGATGCTTCCATATCATACTTTGGCGATTGTATATGAAATTTAGAGGCGAGTTCGATTTTATGTTTCGCGTCTGTCCGAAGTAAATCGATGTGGGCATTCAGTTCTCCCTTTCCATTTTTACCAACTTTGTAATCAGCTTTTGTGTTTAAACTATTTTTGATCATCAAATTGAATTTTCCATTAACATTTTTGTCTTGCGGATGCGAAATCTCACCATTGTATTTAATGAATTCCTGATTCTCATTATTATTTACCTTGAATTCGGAGAGAGTCTTTTCAGGCGAACCATTAACTTTCAATATCCATTGACTAGGTTTATTTTTCGAACTCAGCTGAGCTGTTCCATACAGATCAATTAATACATCCTGGGCGGTAAAACGCTGTCCTAATTGACCTTTGAGTGTAAATGCAGTTCCCCAGCTAGTTGTTAATATATTTTCAAGTTTGTACTGATTGTTACTGACATCGCATTTGGATATAATGTCTACAAAGTTTTTATTAAGTTTACCATTAATTTCAACAAGAAAATCACGTTCGGCATTTTTGTTTGTTTCAACCTTTGTCGAAAGAGTTCCAATGTTTTTTCCTTGAGTTAGTTTCACATTAACTGCACAGTTTGTTTTTCCGGAAACAGAACCATCAACTGATATTGAGCCATAATTCTTTCCCTTGTGCTTAGCAGTTATATCGCCTTGAAAATTAGCTGAAATTGGTGTATCCGAGTCTTCAGCTTGCACATAATCAACATGGGCTTTTGTGAATAATTCCCAGTAATGACCTTTTCCTGTCGCGCTAACATCAACTAAATTATCAGCCACTTTAATATTCACTGAACCACCGTAAATATTATTCGGTTTTTTTTCGTCAGCAATGAAAGTGCTGATTTCATAGAGTCCATTGTCAATTTTATAATGACATGTAACAGTGAATCCTTTATCGCCAGGCCTAACATTCATTTCAGCTGACATATCCGTCGATCCCACATCTACCCATCCATTCAGAACCAAACGTTGATTTTTCTCGTTGTTAGAAATTTTAAATTGTTCGAAATTGTAGCGTTTAGAATTTTCTCCTTTTTGCTGTACAATCACACGGCCGTCAGCACGATATCCATTGATATCATTTTTAATTTGACCGTTACTCTCTTGTAGGCTGATAACTGGACGGTATTCATTACCATTCTTTTCGAAGCCTATCCTACTTCTGCTTCGTTGATCATTTTGTTCGTATTGTGTGTACAAAACCGATTCTTTACCATCGTTGTTAATTCCAGCTTCCAAAGCAAGTTCATTTCCAGGGTATTTTACTGAAAGTCGAGCAAAGGTGCGCGGGGTCACCCCTAACTGAATTGTTAGTGATGAGTCGTGATTTATAGCAGATCCAGGTGTACTGAATTCTAAACTCCATTGTTTGACGTCAGAGTTTTCTGGCGTATGTTGACCTTTGATTTTATAATGTTTCTCACTGATAATATAAAGTCCAGCTTTTTGAGGATGTACGACAGAGTAGCCATGCTCTTCACTTTGTGGTAGGTAAAAACAAACAGTAAATCCAATAAAGCTGAATTGATCAAAGCATACATTACTGTTTTCCATATTCGGTGCTGATATTCCTTTGGGTAAAAAGATTTTCTTTTCTTTATTTTGTTCAGCAATATAAAACTGAAAAGATGTTTCAACATCCAGAAGCTCAATTTTTTCACGTGGCAGCTTTATATCCAATGAAAATTCATTTTCATTGCCAAATTCTAGCATTGTGTCTGCACCAGTCGCCGAATGCAGGCTTATGGTGTATTCACAGCCGGTCGATAGAACGTATGCATTGAAAGACAACCGGAAGTTAATGTTAGCATCGACACTGGGCACAATTTTTAGTTTATACTTTGCACTCTGCCAATTTTGTGCCATTAAAGCATCAATGTCAATACCAAGTCCGAAATCAATTTTACTAGCAGCAAAACCTTGCGCGCTTACTTCAAACGGCATTCCAATGCTAGTGGGATACATAAATTCGGTATCTATGAACAAGGAGTGCATTGTTAATTCTTTTTGGAAATTTGAAACTTCATTTTTTAGTTTATCGAAGCTTGTCGAAAGAGTTTGTATAATGTCATCTAGTTTAATTGGAACATTATCGCCAAGGCTTAAGAAAAACATTTCGGAACCAAAGAATTTAATTGAAAGATCCAAATTAAGATCATTTTCGTTTGCACTGCGGGTTTTATATTTTCGGGCGAACGTTGAAGCATCATCAGCAATTGAACGACGTCTTCGAGGAGGAGCATCATCCGCAGCGCCACTAATATCGCTGATTTTATCAAAGTTTTCATTGACAACTCCCTTTGGACCGAAATATGTTTCCAGTAAACTCTCAAGATTTTCTTGTCTTAAATTTGCTTCCAACAAGTTGAAATTCATACCGAACAACTCGCTAGTAACATTCAAACGTGCTGATCTGGGTAAAAATCCTTTTTGTGAATAAATTACCCTATGGTCCACACTCGCTCCAACTCCCAACGCGTCCAATCGATAAGATAATTCATTATTGTAGCTATAACGTCTGATATCATGCGGAAATTTTTGTGTTACACGGACATTGCCCAAATAATAGCGAAGACTTTCGCGATGTAAGTCCGTGGAGTCGCGTATACTTCGTAAATGGGATGCCATAAATCCTCCAACTTGATAAATTTTCTCATTATTAATAATATCTGAAAGCTCGTTTGCTAACTCTGCATTTGGACATTCTATTGCCGCTAAATAAGCCTCAATTCTCAGTTCTGAGTCTTCGTTATAGTCTCTTAAGAGTTTTAAAGTATTTTTGTGGATAGAACCATCACAACTAGCAACAGAATATGCTTTCAGGGCGGCAACACGTAAACGAAGTGAACGTCCTGGGCTAGCGCATTCAAGTAATGTTGGAATTACGGATTTCGAAAGTTTCTTTGAATTTGTAATTCCTTTTAAAACAAATATTAAACGATCCTCATCTTTTTTTGTAACTGCTTCGCAGCGTTTCAAGGCCCCCGTAAAAGTTTGCGTTAGTTTTTGAGCTTCTGGGTCATTTTCGCAGTCTATTTCCTTACAATATTTGGCCAAAAGATTTCCCGCAGCCAAAAAAGCCTCATTGGGAGCAGCGGGCCCAAGAAGCGCCTGTAAAAATTTAAATTTCAGTTAACTATATATTTATATAGGTACATATTTAAAATGAATTTAAAGAATTTGAATTAATAATATTAATGATATTTACGGCCTAATGCCCGTGTTTTCTACCAGAGTTAGCTCTCATATTCATAAAAGTCGCGTGTCAAAGTGTTTGTTACAAAATACCTCCGAAAATGCTCGACCTATATTCTTGAAATGAAGCGGAGCCGCGAATGTAATATGTTCTCACTATAGGGGTTAAGTTCTTAACCCGATACTTTAACTCAAAGCGTTCATATCAGCTTTGAGCGAGTTAAGGTTTACTAACGTCATATGACCCAGCCGGAAAGTTGACTACTTCTGAAGTGGTGAAAATTCATACTGCGGCTACTCGCATTACTAACCCTTACTTTTAATGAAGTTTGTTAGAAGATGGCCGCTGTTTTCATTACATGCATGCGATAATGTCCGGCTTGGAAGTTTGAAATATAAAAAACGCGCAAGGTATATCATCGAGAAATTGCAAATAAAAAAGGAATTTGCTTTATTAGAAATGTTTAAAGAAGCTGAAAAAGCCAAAGGAATATTGGAAGCAATAATATTAGAAGACCATTGCAATAACCGCAGGAACCAAAATAGATTAATGGAGCTAATGATGAAAGCGGCATCACAAAATGTTCCAAGACCTGTGATTAAAATTAACATATCCAAACACATCCTTCACCTCTCATTTGCTGCACGGGAACGCTTCCCTGTCAGTGCCGTATTAAATATTAACCCGGTTTTTGTATTCGGTGTTAGCAAATGTAACTGAAATTTTAAAATGCAACTCTGCGCTAACATCAGAGTTAAATGTTAACCCGGGGTTTATTTTCGGGTTTGATGTTTTTTTTTTATATGCGTTTTGACATTTGAAGCCCTGGGTTTCGCCGATAACCCTAACCCGGCCCAGTGAGAACATAGCATAAGTGACCAATTTCACATTTTTGAAAATTTTCCATGCCATTCAGTACTTACAAGGCCCACTTCGCTTCTTTATGGCATGTAGGAGTGTAGGTCTAACTCTTCTTCTTCCTAATCCCTGCAATGTGTTAGAGCTACGCTGCTTCAACATATGCATATAGCACGAGGAAAAGAGAAGCATGCTATGGCAGCGAAATCATTAGCTCTGCTGTGGTGAAATGCATTGCCACTTTTATTTTTATTTTTGGGAGATTTTCGAGTATATTACATATAAAATATCTACCAAACTCATAAAATCATATGAAAAGCTTGAAAAACATAAAAATAATCAAGGAATCGCAACATCAAGGAGAAATATAAATTGTTTTTTTGTCCAACCCTATCCACATAACTTTTTGATCACACTATTTCAGCAAAAATGCTAAATTCTATGTACAATTAAATTCGTAGCCGCAGTCAAAAATGTATGTAAATTTATTACAAAATGAAAACATTCGTGCACATTAAGCAAAAACATATCGCAATACATTTTTTAAAGCTTCAATTATGAACTTTTCAAACTTTATAAAAAACCCGAGACGACGCCGTGTTTCTTTGATAATTTTCTTGCAAGTGGCATCATAGTGCCACTTTTTGTCTGCCCGTATTGTTGTTGGTAGCTTTCTGGTGAATTTCTCGAAAGAGTTGAATTTCCTATTCCTGCTTAGGGTTTTTGTTGGTAGCTTTTTGGTGAATTTCTCGAAAGAGTTGAGTTTCCTATCCCTGCCTAATGGGGAGTTTCTTACTAGCGGCAGAGGCCTTTCGACGTCGAGAGTTAGACCTACACTCCTACATGCTTTATGGTTCTGAATTGTTGGAGAAATGTCCAAGAGTTGAGCAAATAAAATCACTTTTTTGACAGCTCAAAGGCCTAGAATATTGTTGCCAGTGAAAGTCCGAAAAATAGGTTCAAAAAATCGTCGCTTACAACGTTATTCGCGACTCTGCTTCAAATTTTGTGTGCTTATTGGATAAGGGGGCATTTACACATTTGATTATTTTGACAAAATCTATGTCAAAACAATATTCAAAAAGTGTACACGTAAGAATTTTTGACATCAAAATCGGTTTTTGCATCGAAAAAACATTTTAAATTTTAAAGTGAAATTTTTTTGATGTCAAACGTCAAAAGTGTAAATGGGCCCTAAGTCTGACGAACGGCCAACATCTATTTTTCATACCTTTAGACCTCAAAATTTGGTCCCATCGAGTACGGTTCAACTTATATCTCAGTACAGGCTCTAACCAGTGTTGCCAGTTTTACTTTTCTAAAAATCAGGTAAGCTAAGAAAAATATCTTCACTGAAGATTATTTATTTTATAATTGAAAAGAAAAAATCTTTCTTCAATTAATAAATCTTTTTTGAAGAAAAAAAAAAAAAATACAGGGACCGTAACTGTTATAAAATGATATTGAAACACTTATTTTCAAACAATTATTTCCTAACGTTTACATTAAGCTGGCCAACTTAAATAGTTATTGTTGAATTTGAAAGAAAAAAAAAATCTAAATGTAACTCTTAAGCCAAGTGTCGACTATAGAGTATTTGAGGTAGAGAGTAGAGTGTAGTGTGTAGAGACTCTACGTTTGTTGTATACACTGTAGACCGTTTCTACAATTCCACAGCTCTACGTAGAGCTGCCGTAGACATATTTAGAGTAGAGCTCTACTATGTGCTCTACAGCCTGTATACACTGCAGAAGAATTTTTCTCTGCTATAGAATCATGTAGTAGAGCATAATCGTATAGCTCGGCTACAAATTTTGAGATTTTCAAAAATTTCAAAAATTAAAAGAAAATTTTTCAAATTCTTTCCGTTAAAATGAGTCGTCGCCAAAAGCAAGTTTCTGCTGCCCTTGTTCTTTTGACTCAAGAAAAACTAGGAACTAAAAGAAAATGTTGGGAGCGCTTAGCTTTGGCTGAAAAAAACTTGAGACATCGCTTTAAATATGGTCATTTTTATTTTACTTTATTTTGACCATGACCACAATTCGCGAAATTCGCAAAAATTTCATTTTCACTATTTTGAATTGAGTCTTTTACAGCTAGACAAAATGTCCTCTAACGGTTAAAATTTGATCAAGACCACCATCCGCGAAATTCGCGAAAATTTGATTTTCACTATTTTGAATTGAGTCTTTTACAGCTAGATATAATACCCTCCAACGGTTAAAACTTGACCATGACCATCATTTGCGAAATTTGCAAAAAATTTATTTTTACTATTTTAAATTGAGTATTTCGCAGCTAGATATAATGTCCTTTAATGGTTAAAATTTGACTATGACCACCATTCGCGAAAATTTTGTGCTCAATAATAATTTCGAGTTTGAGAAGCTAAATCGAGGAACAGATAAGGTATAACTAGATATCCAAGCTAGAACAATGAAAACTATAGGAATTTTTGTTAGGGTAATGTTTTATGGGGTTTTATGGGGTTTATGGCTTATGAAGCGTCTCGTAAAGCCTCTCTAAGCAACTGTCAACCTTGGCCTTCCTGTGGCGAACCCTGTTAACACCGACAAGGCTCTGACGACCGAGCACATGGCGGGATAACCATGCAACATCAACTATAAATGAAAAGTTTATAGTTCTTACAAGCACCGAGGCAAGGCCGATTGCCAGAAGTGTCATAATAATATATTACAACTAAAGGTAGCAGCCCTACCATCGGGATAGGCAATATTGGACTAATCATTCATTGTTGCCGAACAACTCACTGATTCAGAAGAAATAATCGGACGGACTTTATGTTGACGACCCCAGGCAAACGTACACGGCTAAAGGTGCCGTCAGACGAAGCAAGGAAAGTGCTTGCAGCAAGCGTTTTACTTGCAGCAAGCGAAACTTGCACCGTGTGACTAACCAAAAAGTGCTTGCATGCAAGCTCTTGCAGCAATTTATTTAGTTGCATGCAAGCGCTCGTTTGCACCGTGAGACTAGGTCGCGCAAGCGTTTGCATTCAAGCAAATTAGCTGCTGCAAGCATTTGCAGCTTTCACGTGCTGTAGTGGAAAGTTTTTCGTTTGCATGCAAACAAACGTATATTTTCAAATATTTTGACTGAAAAGCAATGCGTTAATGTTGGAGTGTGTTGGTTTTTTCATAGAAAAATGTCTGTTTTCACTATTTTGGATTATGTATGTATTTAGCATCCAAATACAGTGCAAAGTTAGGGTTAAAATTAGACCATGGCTTCGATTCGCGAAATTCGCAAAATGTTGATTTTTATTTCTATCCTTCATATGCATATTTCGATAACTAATTTTATCTGTTGTTTATCATAGCACTCTTTGCAAAATTCTTCATTAATCACGATTACTCTCTTCTAGTGAAAATAAAATTTTTTCGAAATTCGCGAATAGTGATCATGGTCAAATTTTAACCGTTAGAGGACATTTTGTCTAGCTGCGAATTTCGCGAATGGTGGTCATGGTAAAATTTTAACCGTTAGAGGTGATTTTGTCTAGCAGCGAAATATGTTACTCAATTCAAAATAGTGAAAATAAAATTTTTTCGAAATTCGCGAATGGTGATCATGGTCAAATTTTAACCGTTAGAGGACATTTTGTCTAGCTGCGAAATACTCGATTGACCACATTCTGTTCACTTCTGTATTGA
The DNA here is from genome assembly GCA_020466095.1 of Chlorops oryzae. Classification (NCBI taxonomy): domain Eukaryota; kingdom Metazoa; phylum Arthropoda; class Insecta; order Diptera; family Chloropidae; genus Chlorops; species Chlorops oryzae. The sequence continues at coordinate 93,552,933 of CM035806.1, forward strand.
ATTATTCGTAGAACCATCTCTACGAGAATCAATTGCTGTGATTCCAACAATTCTTCTTCTTCTTCAAACAATATGTCGTTCATATTTTCCATCATTAAATAATTCAAATTCGAACTGAAATGAAAATGTCAAAAAACTACGCACACAGAGTCGCAAGTCACTTTCAACAATCACTTGCAGCAAGCACTTGCAGCTCGCATCGTGTGATCACACGAAAAGTAGTTGCAGCAACTTTTCGTGCAAGCGGCTTGCATGCAATCAAAAATTCGCTTGCATCAACCACTTTCCTTGCATCGTGTGACTGCTATCTGCAAGCATTTTTGAAATCAAAAATTTTTCAACGTTTGCTGCAAGTACTTTCCTTGCTTCGTCTGACGGCACCTTAAGAATAGGACAATGGAACGTTAGAACCTTGTATCAAGCGGGCAAACTCTCTATGCTATCAGAAGAATGCAACAAGCTAAAAATCGATATTTTGGGAATCAGCGAAGCGAGATGGAACAGATGCGGAGCAATTACTAATAACAATGGCAATATGCTGCTGTTTTCAGGAATGCCGAATGAGAATGATCCACATATTCGCGGAGTGGGTATATACCTAAGTAGTAAAGTTAAGAAATCGCTAATAACCTGGAAGCCACACACGGATAAGGATAATGTGTGCAATCGGCTTAGCCGATGTAAACTTCTTTGCTTGTTTTTTTTCGTCATAGCAGGAGATGCTATTTGGAAACGTTTAAGAGGCCGTTTCCACTATAGCCGCATCTTGCTTTCGCATCTTTAAGATGCGATTTTTTGAGATTGGTGTTTCCACTTGGCATTTCGCATCTTGCATCTTTCAAATCAGCTGATTTTTGTTTACAATTGATATTTTTTACTAGTGATGCCACGAATATTCGGCCACTATTCGGACGAATATTTTAACTATTATATAGAAATAAGTTATTTAAGAAATCAGTAGTAACTACAAATTAAATTTTTCTCATAATAATGTACATATATGTATATCTCATAATAATGTTACATTTTTTTCTTGGTTTCCCGCCATTTGTGCTGCTGACAATTCCTGAAATGCTGGTCATTAACATATGTTTCACTAGACATGTGCAGTTAAAATCGATAGATAATCGGAAAAAATCGCATTTTCTTCGCATCTTTTAAAGATGCACAGAAGATGCGGTTCAGGATACAACAACAATTGCATGTAAATTCACACCGCATCTTTCCGCATCTTGCCAAAATGCTGAAAGATGCTAGATGCGGTTATAGTGGAAACAGCCTCTAAGACTAAAAACGTGTTTATTTCTTTGAAATGGGGCGCAGAAAGCGTCTAAATTGCGCAGAAATTGCAGTTGCTTTGAGCTTTCATCAATAAAATGCGAAAGTCAGCGAAATCGCCACAAAATTAAAAAGGAGCCTTAAGGTTAGGCCCCATCTACACGATGCAAGTTTTCGCTTGGCAAGTTTTAGTACTTGTGTGCAAGAACTTGCGTGACCAATCCACACGATGCTAGTAAATTTTAGCTTGCAGCTTGCTTGAAAGTAATCTAAAGATGACTTGCACGCAAGTGCTTGGGCACATAGCCACACGGCGTTGCTAAAAGTTGCTTTTCAGAAGCATTTTTTTTAGAACATGTAGCTTGCCAGCTTGAAGGTTTTTACATTCAAGTAGAAGTTCTTGCCGCAAGTTTGACAGTTGGTATAAAAAATCATATTTTAACCTAAAATAGGAAAAATGAATAAATAAATAAAGAAAGTTCTAGCAGCGGTGCTCATTTTGGAAGAAATAGAAAATTATAGAAAAAAACCAAAACGAACAATTTGGGCACGCAAATTCTTTTTTAGAGGAGACATAAATCCCTTTTATGAGAATTCAATGAATGACCTATCAAATGAAGGTGAACAATTCAAAGCGCTTCCATTTCACTGGTTTACCCCCAGAGCTTCCAGAGCAATGAATGCAATTTGTCCTTTATAACCAGCTTTTACAAATTTGTTTTTTCGGCAATGGCTTCGTAAGCTGCCTCTTTTTATACCTTTTCCGAAGGAAAGGGTATATTAAGTTTGGCACGGAGTATGTAACATACCCTCTAACGGTTAAAATTTGACCATGACCACCATTCGCGAAATTCGGAAAAATTTTATTTTCACTTTTTTGAATTGAGTATTTCGCAACTAGACAAAATGTCCTCTAAGGGTTAAAATTTGATCAAGACAACCATTCGCGAAATTCGCAAAAATTTGATTTTCACTATTTTGAATTGAGTATTTCGCAGCTAGACAAAATGTCCTCTAACGGTTAAAACTTGACCATGCCCACCATCCGCGAAAATTTTGTGCTTAATAATAATCTCGAGTTTGAGAAGCTTAATCGAAGTACAGATAAGATAAAAATAGATATCCAAGCTAGAACAACGAAAACAGAAGGAATTTTTGTTATGGTAATGTTTTAACATATTTTAGGCTGAGGAAAAGGTATGTGTGCAGTCGGCTTAGCCGATGTAAACTTTTTTACTTTTTTTTGTAGTCCATGTGTGACTTTTGCCACAAGCACTCATTTTGCTGGTATTCTTCAGTAATTATTTCAATTTGCTCCTCTGACACAGCCATGTTGATAAAAAAAATGCGAAAAATTTAATTCAATAAATAGCTAGCTATGAAGAAAATAATAAATATTGAAACATAGCACTCGCTACTTTCTTGAACCTGACAGTTTGTAAGCGTGCAAGTAAAAAAAATGCTTCTAGCAAATTGGAAGATTGTATTTCTACACGATCCGAATTTTCTTTAGGCAAGTTCTTGCATGGAAGTCTTGAAAAACCTGCCGCAAGTCCTTGCAAGCATTCTACACGATGCAATCTCCTTGCCAAGTACTTGCAGAAGTGACTTGCCAAGTGAAAACTTGCATCGTGTAGATGGGGCCTTATACATAATTTATTGAAGGATCCCGAAAATTATGGGAAAGCTCATAGCAGTGGCAGACCAATGGCACTTTCGGCTAGAGATGAAAAAGCTATTTTGCGAGCTGCGTCGAATTCGCTCCGTACAGCGAGAGAAATCGGACAGAGAGCCGGTTTTAAAACTAATCTACGCAATGTGCAAAGGCTTTTAAAGAATTCCAATAAAATTCAGCGCCGAAAGCTGCAAAGAAAACCGCCGCTGACAGCGAAGCATCGCGAAGCCAGAAACAAGTTCGCTGAGAACCATTGTGGGCTGGAAAAAAAGATGCCGTTATGTTCTATTTAGTGACGAAAAAAAATTCAACCTTGATGGTCCTGATGGATGGTCCCATTATTACCACGATTCAAGGAAAGAAGAGGTCATTTTAAGTCGTCGTCAACATGGTGGAAGGGCGGTGATGATTTGGGCAGGAATTGGATACTAGGGAAAGACAACTTTTAAGTTTGTTCCGCAAAAAATGAGCAGCCAGAAATATATCGACCTGATTGGCGACGAAATAGTTAATCGTTCGAATCAAATCATTAAAATTCCACTAATATTTCAGCAAGACAACGCAGCTGTTCGCACATGTAGATTGGTGAAAGCATACTTAAATGACAGTAATATTGAAGTCCTGCCCTGGCCCGCACGTTCCCCTGATCTAAACATAATCGAAAACTGTTGGGGATACTTAGCAGGAGCGGTTTATGCGGAAAACAGACAGGATGAATCCGTCGAAGAGCTGAAATCAAGCATTTTACAGAAATGGGAACAGATTCCACAAAAATACATTAAAAAACTATTCAAGCCACTACCAAATCGAATGATTGCAGTGTTAAAAATCAAGGTGGACAACCAACTATTAAACATAAAAGAAGTTACACATTTAAAATTCTGAGTTCATTTTTTAATTAAAATTCTTTAAATGTGCTATCTTTTTGTCATACCACTAAAAGTGTATTTTTGTTTTGCATTGAATGCAAATAACTTTTTTTTTTCAAACTTTTGTTCATATTAAATATAATTTGTTAAAACTTATTAGTTTTTATGGTTAGAGGAAGATTCCTGCCTAACTTCAAGGTTGATTTGGGTAGACCTAGATTACAAAAGGACCAATCAACTCCTTGCGCTGGACCGCGCCGACATAAGACGCACGGTCTCCATCATCACAGGACACTGCCTAATAGGCAGACACGCTGAACGCCTTGGTGTTCCCTACAATGACTTCTGTAGAAGTTGCCGATCGGAGGAGGAGGAGGAAACGGTGAGCCACCTTATGTGTCACTTCCCGGGCCTGGCCAGGAGAAGATCCAGGCTGCTCGGGTCCTTCTTCTTCTCCTCCCTTACTGAGCTATCATCTGTTCGAATAAAGGACATGGCTCGCTTCATTTACGAGTCAAATTGGCTCCACGAAATGGGTAATTAGGGAGGCATGCCTTCGCATGTGGTATCACAACGGGCCCATGTGCGGCCTAAGTGTGTCCCCTCAAAGGGGGCTGCCACTCTAACCTAACCTAACCTAACCTATTAGTTTTTATAAGAATAACCTTTTTTTTATTAAAAAATATAAAAAATGCTGCAAAACTAGATTGTGCTATCTTTTTGTCGCGGACTGTACGCGCATTCTTCAAACTCCTTCCTAGTCCTGCGTACACTTTCGAGCAAAGCCAGCATGCCGCATCATACGCCCTAACACGCAATCGAGCATGTTGCATCTCGTGTGTGGTTACACACAACCACAACACAAACGTAATATACCCTCGACACAGAGTGTGTCGGGTATAAAAATAGTGAGCGCTTCCCGGGTGCGATTCGATCTCGCGCACTGTAGGACGCTAGACGCGACGCATTCTACACACTAAAGCTGAATTTCCAATAGCGCAGGAGGTGCGTAAATTGAATTCCTGTAAATGTTCAACACCTGAAAACATATAGAACGACGTCCAATCAACTTCCTGCACGCGCACGCACACGCAAAAGTTCGAAAAATTTAATATTTCCTGCGCGTGAGCAACATGACAGCTGAGTATAACAGTTGAAAAAGGAATACAACAGTGTTGTATAAACTATTGTGTACTTTTTTATGGTACTTGGTACTACGGACATATCCTTTTCTTCGTTAATCAATTAATATGCATTAAATTATGTTTTCTTTTAAGCATCGGTCTCTATATATATAATTTCTATACCTTATTTGCTAAGTAGAAGGGAATATTACATTCCGTTCATAGAAAATAAGACGAGTACAAGAGTAGCTAAATATGTACTGAGTCAAGTTCACACTCAAAACCGCAGCAATGACATGCCCATGCACACCCATTATTGGAAATTGAATTTTTCCTGCACCTCCTGCAGCATGAAATTTCCTGTAGCTCCTGCGCTATTGGAATTCAGGCTTAAGCCATGATAGCTTTTGGGATCTGATTTATTTTGTGTTACTAAAGTAAATGTAAAGCAAAGAGTGAAGTGAAAAGTGAATGCAGCATCTGGCAACAATTTGCATCACCAAGTGCTTCATTTTCATAGGTTTTTTTGGTGTATTGCGTGCAGCTACTCAACAGCAAAAATGCCATAATTTTTTTTGTAGTTACGTACAAAGTGCACAATTGGTAGACAGAAATAATACGAAGTCATCAAGTTTTTCTCTGTTACTTACGGCTGTTACAGCAATAGTTTCTCTGTCGACAACTTGTACCAGATTAAGAGAAAACAGGGCCATAGCTTTTTCCACGTCATTAAATTTCGACTGATTCAACTGTTTAAGGATTGCTTTTGCTGACTGTGGTGTAGCCGTGCGGAAAAGTGCATCTAGGTATACTTTACGCGCTAGGATTTTATTGGGAAACGGAACTGAAGCTAACTCTAATAGCGAGTCCGTATCAGAGTTGCGCATTAAGCGTATGAGCTCACCAATTTTTTTGGCGCTGCCCTTTTGCACATAATCGTTGTTTGCGTTAACAATTTCATTGATGGCTGACTTCAATGCAACACGATTATCAGTGCCTGGAAGGCTCGGTTTTTTGAATATTACGCTCGCGGGCTGATTTCCTCCTTTTGTTGGGGCAGGACCGTTCGTAACAGTGTTCAGTTTCATATTGGTAACGACCTTAGCTCGTGCATCAGAGCTGCTTTTCGGTGTTCCAACCAAAAAGTAGTCCTCCACCAAGCTAATGTCCTGAATAATACCATTTTGAATTTGAACTTCCTTTGCATAGTCAGCTTGCAGGAGCATTGAAGACTTAATATTGGAGTTTTCATCGAATACTCCGTTGATGATTCCGCTGACGATATGTTGACGATAAGCACAGTTATTTAAATTACGAACTTTTGTAATTACATCTAAATTTCCTGCTTTAGTAACGGTGGTATGCGTCGGACATTTTCCAAAAACATCAACTTCTACAATATTTTCTTTTTCAGTAGATGCGTGAAACATAGATATTATTGCGCGTTTTATATTTACTGAGTAAATATCATCAGCATTATCCACACATATTTCAGGTTCAACGAAACCATTTACCAACTTGAAGTGCACTGGCTTTTCAATTGTTGCCAAAATTCGTTTATCAACATTTCCTTCCTTTAAAGCATTAATTTTCATTTCATTTAATTGCAGAATATAGTCACAGTTTCCCTCGACGTATATTTTGGCTGAACCAGACACTTTAAGACCAACATCATCGTTCTCCTTCGTAGTGGTTGTAGCAACTTTAATTGTCAGAATGCTATCATAGTTGTATTCATAAGTTGTGCCGGGAGCATATTTTAAGAGTCCGTTTTCCGCTGTTGAGGGATTTTTTTTTTTTATTAATTCGAAAAAAACTTCATTCCAAGAATCTTTACTTACATTTTGCTCCACATCCTTTTTTGCACGAGTTTTCTGAAAGAAAATAAGTGAGAAAATGAATTTCTTAATAAGTTTTCACATCCATTGAACTTAACGTAGAGGAATTTTAAATTTTAGATCGGAGCTTACTTACTTACTTACGTTAATAAATTATTTCTGTTCTACCTAGGGCCGGTTAATGAGTTTCAGTTTAAACTTAAGTTTTTGTAAACTTAATCTTTAGCTTAAAATGAAAAGGTGCGTGAAGCTGCACCCCCTTTTCGAGAAATCAAAAAAAATTTTTTTTTCTCAAAATTATGTGCTATTTATGCACCGACTGAAAAATGTTTGTGCTCGTCCATGTCAGATTTTATGGACGAAAATAATTTGTATGAGGGTGTTGGGGGGAAGGGGGAGGGTTTAGCTTGACACCGCAAAAATTGGTATGTAACGAATTTTTCGGAAAATCGTTTACAGGTGGAAATTATGTGCTCTCATTCTATGGATAAAATAAATTTTTATTTAAAAAATTGAAGGATTAAGTCGGCAAGTACATTTAACCGAAAAAATCCGATTAAAAATAGTTTTTATCCCAATTGATCTTTTTAAAAATATATTTACATTTTGTATTCTTTGAAAAAAAAAATTTTTTTTAAAGATATTAGAAAATTGTTATTTTTCAACAAGGTTTAAACCCATACGAAAGAGTCAATGTTAGCTAGCTAGAACACGCGGATCCGCTAACTTACCGATCGATTTAACAGAGGGAAAATCCGTGCTATAACAGTGAATTAACATTGAAATGTTACAGGATCTGAGAGAAAAAATTCCAATTTCGTTTACCAAGGCGAGTAAAAAGTGTGGGAGAAAAATTTATGTGGCCGGCCCACTGCCACGCCCACAAATGGAGAGGCAAAAAATAGTCCGCCAATAATGTCGGGACGGTGGGTATTCAAAGTCGGGCTTGACCGACTTAAGCTTTCTTACTTGTTTTTCGCTATACTCGAGGACTACTCGCTAGAGCCTCAATTTACCCCAATCTTCTACAGGGTTATGACAGCTTTTGGTACGTTGGCAATATAGCGTAGTGGATGGGTGCTGGCCGCGGAAGTGAGAAGCACCCAGTTCGAAGCTCTTGGAGGTTTTTAATATATCTTTTTTCAACTTTAATTTTGTTTTATTATTTGTGGATATTTTTTTAAATTTAAAAGAATAGATAAAAATAGTCAAAAAGAATTATGTCAATATGTTAAGCCATTGCACCACAGCATGCTCTCAAACTTTGAAGTTATGGAAATTTTTGTGTTTGAGTACAAGACCTTCAATATAATATTTTGTGCTTTAGTTGCTCTGTGCTTGTCAGTTGTGATCCGATCATTAAGTTTAATATGTCAAAATAAAATATAAAGCTGGTACTACCAGGTAACATTTATTAATTTTAAGTTTGTTTATAATACGTGTCCGTTTTTCGCCGTAGCCGCAATGGGGGCGAGCCCTTAATCGAACCGATTTAACGAAACCCTTTGCTCTCTCGCGTTCAACAGTTCGATCTCCAGCGACGACGGCACAGCCTTTGATCGCTACCGCTAAGACGCGCCTCGCCGTTCCGCCAGAAAAGTAAAATCGCAGTAAATAAATGAAATTAAAATCGCAAACAAAAAAATAGATTCTAAATCATAAATGTCAGTAAGAAAAAAAGAAATTTCGTGGGCTGACCTATCTAACAAAAAGAAAAATACTTTTTAGTGAAACAACAAAAATCTAAGAAAAAAATCAACATTAAAAACTTAATCGCGTCGAGCAACCGCCGGAAAACAAAAATTAAAAAACCAACCGGAGTTGCGCACTTGATTACTTGACATCTCAGTATAAGCGAAAGTAAAGTATTTACTTCGAAGTACTTTTCACGTTTTTTTGCACGTATTTCTTGTGGGCACTCTAATTACTGCATATATCAGTATAGGCTCTAAGCTACAAAATTGTCTTGCTTGTTGAGAATAATCCTAAAAACGTCTAAATTATTTTGTGGGCAGTAAATTTCACCGCGATTGCTCAGTTTTTTTTTTTATATAAAACAAAAATCCAAAAAATAGTTAAAAGCAAAAACATAAGCCTAAGTACTTGAATTTTTTGGGTTTTTTTTTGTGTTTTACTAATTTTAATAAACAATTCAGTATAGCAAACTCTTCGTATTAAAATGTTCTACGATTCTGCATTCAAGGATTTGCAAAGTATGGCGTCAATTATCTTCTACATAGAAAAGTATAGGCTGGTGGGAAAAAATTTAACAACATCTCGTTCAAAAATTTTACTTTATGAAACTGTAAGTTGAAAATTAGTAAATAAGACGTCAACAATACTACTTTACACGAAACCTAAAAAATGTAATTAGCTTTCCCATGGATGTAAACAGATTCTAATCAAGAAAGAAGATTTTGAATTACAACTAAAATAGTGAAACAGGAAATATTGAGTTCTTTTTTTAAAAGCTTATTTTAGCTTTAAAATAAAATCACCTTGATGGACCCCTAAACCTTTGTCAATTTTCATTTTTAATACACCAAGATTTATGGTCATATATTACTATATATATCACTCTCATAGATTTTGGGCGGGACATTTCGCGCCAGTTAGAAAGAGATGTTACTCGGCAGGCAAAAAAAGATCGAGAGGGAAATATTTTTGGTGAGTACCTAAGTGAAAAATGCTCAATTTGGTGGGTACCCAAGACCGTGGTGGGTACCCAAGACCGTGTTGAAATGGAAACGGCTCCTGAGTGACATATATAGTTATATATGTTTATGGTTTTCTTAGCAGATTCAGAAAATCAATGTTCATGTAAAAAGTAAAAAAAAAGTGGGACGGTCTAATGTAAATACCTCAGTTGGATCACACCGTAATTAGTTATTAGGGCAAATAATTTGACTTACCAGCATGACTATAGCCAAAAAGTAGAAGAAGCCAAAGCACCAAGCACGCCAATTTTCTGCCGTTTACGGTAGCTTCCATCTTTTCCTAAAAAACAAATACCAATATTTTTAATCGTACATCAAAAGTTGGTCGTAGAATTTATAAAACGAGCATGAATAATGTTGTTCTCTGCATCGCCTCATTTTTTTTATAAGGATATTCGATGCGAGAAGCACAAAATTGTTCAGGCACGGCAGAACAGAGTTTTTCCGAGTGGGTAGTTGATCGGGAGTATTTTTTTCTGTGGCACAGTGGTATACAAAGTTCCAACAAAATCAAAATTTACACGAATTCGTTCCAAAATCAAGAAGAATAAAAGATAATAAACTTTTTATTTGATATTACACATTTAAAAACCAAAATTTACACTACATTTAAAAAAATTAAAATGTTAAATTAAAATCTTCTAAAAGTCGGTAAGTATAGCAACTCTCTATAATTGATTAAGTCAGATTGTCTTACTTTGCCTTTTCGGAAAAAATAATAAATCTGAATAAAAAAGCTTTAAAAAATATTTTCCTGACGAAAGTTTCAATGGTGCAAGAAAGAAATCAATTAGGTACTATTTCTCTGAAAGGTTCCACGTTGTAATCTTTTTAAGCACTTTCGAAACACGAAAAAAAACCAAATATAATTATATATACGTATGTTTGGCGCGAAATTTCCTTAGAAAATAACCGAGAGCAACATACATATACGTATACAATGTATGAACTACCCTGCAGTAAATGCGGGGCAAATTGACCCCTGCGTCACCACTGTCATTCTATAGACATGGTCAACGAGGAGGTCCACAGTTCAATTTTCTTGAGCATTCATAAAATGAATTTGCTGCACGAGAATCAGAAGGCTCCGTAGCGTAATGGTTAGCATGTCCAATCATCAATCCGAAGGCTCGTGTTCGAATCCCAGGGCAGGCGAGAAAAAGTGGAAAATTTGTAAAATTCGGAGGATTTTTCTTATGGATTCTTATGGGTGAGAAGAGAGAAAAAAAGTTTCCATTCTGAATTCTCGTGAATGCTTTCACAGTTCGTGCGAAAATTCTCATGAATTGTATTTTCAATAACTTAATTTTTTTCAATTTTTTCGCCTGTTAGATACCTATAATATTATCCACTTAAAAAAAAAAAAAATTGGCACCCGCCCGACCAAGATTCGAACACGGGTCTCCAGGTCGCTAGGCCAGACTCTTCACACTGAGCCATCCGAGACCTGTGCGCGGCGCTTTCCATTTACGTACTATAGCTAATGAGCTGCCTCTACAGCATCACCAGTTCAATCGTCAACTGGTGTCCGCTCGAACATATGCTCATACAAAATGTCCATAGGAGAATACATTGGCACGGGTACAGTTGGTCACTAGTACCGGTGACGGAGGAACTAGTGACAGATTGAATCAGTCACTAGTGATAATTACTGCAGGGATTACATAACACAATGCTTTCAAAAAATTTTTTCATATCCTTTTTTTCTATTTGTTATTTTATGTTATTTTAGGCCTCCCTTATTCCAAAAAGGTCAATGGTTTGATGGATTTAAGTAGCGTTTCCGAGATATATCCCGATATGTGAAAAAAAAAATCAATTTTCTTCACTTGGCCCCATATTTCGGGCCATATGATATGGCTCGGTGAATGAGTGAAAGCAGCGAAAAATATGAGTGAAAAATGGCCCTTTTGACATCATAGCCACAATTATAGTTGTTGGGTGGCGTTTAGGCGCTTAAAATTTCCGTACGGTCTCCAATTTTTCGAATTAGGTCTATCTTGTTGCTTGGCTATCTAATACAATAATTGAGTTATGGCTCAATATATGGAGCTATGTAGATAAAATTGACTTTTTCCACATTTTGGGCCATATATCGGAAACGCTACTGAAATCCATCAAACCGTTGTCCTTTTTGGAATGAAAGGACCCAATAGTAGGCAAAAAAAAAAAAAAAAAAAAAAGCAATAGAAAAAATGGTCGAAACGCTGTAGCATTGTGTAATTAATGTATTAACATAACGTTTTATATATGTAATACATTACATTTTTGAGGCATTTTTGATGTTTGATTTGATCCTGTGAGAAGTTGAATATTTTGCAGAGCTGTAAGCGAGTGACTCATTTTTGATTGAATCAGTAAATCATTCATATAATAAATGGGGAAAAATGAATGAATTTATTTCAACACAAAATTCGAGTTGAGTTAAAATTTGATTGCATTCTTTTGAATGAAAAAAATTGAATGAATTCAATTCGAGAAAAAAAATTTGAAAGACTTCAAATTTGAGTTCACTCCATGACGAATTTAAAAATTTGAATGCACTCCTTTTTATGCTTCCCATTAACTATACAATTTATCGTACGATTTCGATTGTACTGCTGTTAGTATGCCTCGCCACTAACTTTCAAATAGCGCCCTTACATTTTAAATTAAAAAAAAAATTTCATTCGGCGATCCTGCCAGTTCATGAAATAGGGAAAAGAGAACAAATCTGTCAAAAATCTGTCCACTAAAATAGCAATCTGTCGTACTATAAGCGAAAAAATTAAATCATTTTAAACTTCGTCAAACAAGCCGTCCAACAGCTAGGCACTTACACTACAAGTCCACTAAAGAAACGATTTGTAGTACAATCAGTGTCCATCGTACGATAGATTGTATAGTTAATGGGTAGCTTTAAAAAAAGATTTGAATGAAATAAAATTTGAGTTCACTCATCAATGGATTTAAAAAATAATTTCATTCACACTTGCTAGATTTATCAACTAGTAGTCTAAAACTCGTCTTCAAATATAATATATTATATAGAAAAGAAATTGAATTTTCTTTTCAATGAAACGAAATATGTCTCGGTCGCCGAATTTATTTAATGGAAGGGAAATCTGCGGATCATGCCAAAATTCCTTGCTGGAATCTGCAAGGGAGCTTTCCGCAGATGAATTAGAATACAATAATGAGGATGGGCCGTCTAACTCAGAAAAAAATTAAGAGATATATGCTCAATTCGGAGGAACTTGCCAATGATCAAGCGAAGGATCAAGAGAAGTCCTTGCTTTTTAAGAAATATTTTGCAACCATGGAAAAGGTTGATCTTAGCAAAATTTTAAATTCTACAATTTCCATCACATTTTTCATTCATATGCTCATCGCCATTTATGTCCTCACGACCATATCTGAAACGTGTAAACCACTCATTAACTCTGGCGCGAGATAGACAATCATTGCCCTTCATCATCAATTTAAATGTTTCGACCAAATTTATACCCGATTTTAAAACTAATTTTTCTACCGACGACACAAACACACTGACACTTTAGACCAGTGATTCCCGAATTTATGAAATAACAATTGGACCCAAAGTTTTCAGCTTGATGTGTTCATACCTAAGGATATATGCATATAAAAATCTACTACATTTTGGTGCAAAAGAATCTCCAATTATCGGTAAAAAAAAAAAATTCATCCATCGGAATAAAGAATAAAATAAACTTCTATTTAATCTATTTAAATCTATTTAAAAGCATTATTTACTTTAAGTAGTAACAATTTTTGAAAATTATCTGAAGTTGACCCACGGTTTGGTGCATTGAGCATTGATGCGTACGAAAAAGGCCTTTCCACGACAGCTGACGACGGTAGTGGGGCATTGTATTTAAGGAAATCGTTTTTTACAAGTGGATATTTTTCCAGCATAGATAAGGATTTCGACTTTTCTGCTAAATAAGCCAAAAATTCACCATCAGATACTGATCCAGGTATTTTTTCTTCACAAGTTTCTAAAAAAAAAATATTTGAGGAAAATCTATAGCATCTAATTTTTGAACAAAATACTAAAACACCTACCAATTATGCTATGTTCTCACTATTAGGGTTGAGTTCTTAACCCGATTCTTTAACTCAAAGCGTTCATATCAGCTTTGAGCGAGTTAGGGTTTACTAAAGTCATATGACCCAGCCGGAAAGTGGACTACTTCGGGACTACTTCCGAAGTGGTGAAAATTCATACTGCGGCTTCTCGCATTACTAACCCTAACTGTTAATGAAGTTTGTTGGGAGATGGCCGCTGTTTTCATTTCATGCATGCGATAATGTCCGGCATGGGAGTTTGAAAACTAAAAAACGCGCAAGGTATATCATCGAGAAATTGTTAATAAAAATAGAATTTGATTTATTAGAAATGTTGCAAGAAACTGAAAAAGCCAAAGGAATATTGGAAGCAATAATATCAGAAGAGCATTGCAATGTCCGCAGGAACAAAAAAAGATTAATGGAGCTAATAGTGAAAGCGGCATCAGAAAACGTTCCACGACCTGTGATCAAAATTTACATATCGAAATAAGAGCATCCTTCGCCACTCATTTTCTGCACGTGAAAGCTTCCGGTCAGTGTCGTATTAAATTTTTACCCGGTTTTTGTATTCGGTATTAGCAAATGTAACTGAAATTTTCAAATGCAACTCTGCGCTAACCTCAGAGTTATATGTTAACCTAGAGTATATTTTCGGGTTAGATAATTTTTTCAAATATGTGTTTTGACATTCGAAACCCTGGGTTTCGCGGATAACCCTAACCCGGCCTAGTGAGAAAATAGCATTAGAGAGAAATTGAAGTAAGTTGATATGTCATTTTCATTGGGAGTTGGGATAAAGTGCTCTTCATCCTAAGCCATTGTGATCACAGCATCTTTCGCTATTTCTATTTCTATTCTATATAATATATTATATGTATTTGAAGACGAGTTTTAGACTACTAGTTGATAAATCTAGCAAGTAGTGAATGGGAAAAATTAGTTCAAATTCTTTTTTAAATTCATTGATGAGTGAACTCAAATTTTAATTCATTCAAAGTTTTGTTTTTAGAAAGGATGAATGCACTCCTATTTTAAATTTTTAAATTCGTCATGGAGTGAACTCAAATTTGAAGTCTTTCAAATTTTTTTCTCGAATTGAATTCATTCAAATTTTTTTCATTCCAAAGAATGCAATCAAATTTTAACTTAACTCGAAAAGAGTTAACTCAAAATTCTAAAAACCATTTGAATAAAAAAAAAAAAACAAAAATGAGTCACTCATTTACAGCTCTCATACATTTTAAAATATTTACATTGTGAAGGGAAAGAAAAATTTTATTTAAAAAAACATGAAATACACATTTGAGTTCAGTTAAAATTATTGTTTTATTCAATTTCACACTTCATACTCTAACTCATTAACGACTGACCCTAGATTCCGTTGTCCGATTTTTACAAAACTTCACACAGACATTACTTATGGTGTTTATATTGACAAAAAAAAAATTTTTTTTTCCCCTGCCATCCCTGAGCCTGCAGCACATGGGTATTTTTCTACCCACTTCGCTGTTAAAGGGTTCTAAATGAATTATATATTTTTTTTTTTTTTTTTGCAAAGTGTGTCAATAAAAACACTTCTTCGTTCCGATTAGATGAAAAATCGTAAAAACGAAATCGGTCAATTGTTGGTGTGTGTAAAAAGGGACTTATGAGGGACATTTCAGAAAAAATTTCGATTGTTTTAAAAATTTTTGAACATTGCATATTTTCTGAAATTTGACTCGTGAGCAACCGCTCTAAACATGACTCTATATGACCCCAAAATATTTTTAAAGTAGTATGATCTCTCCTCTACCTACACATTAAAACCAATTTTACATACCTTTCACCTACCTCAAAGTAGATCTTTTTTTTAATGGCTTAATTTATGGGTATTTAAATACCCATCCGCCGTTAATGAGGTAAATGAGTCCAAAGTACTCAATGCTTTTTGCGGAGTATTTAAAGTAGCATCATGTTAGCTATATATGGCAAGATTACAATCCAATTACGATTCTACCTTTCTTAAAACTATTAATGTGTGGCAACACTTAAAGCTTTGACACTTCACTTCAATAAATTCAGTTACTTTAAACGGACGTGTCATCATTCTACTAAGTTATATTTATCTAACACATCGATACTATTTTCCAAATTTTTTAAATGAGCACAGGTATCGAATACATACCGAAAAAAATGAAACACTAACTGCACGAGTGGATGAGCTGGTGTGTTTAACACGATTAAGACTCCAAACATACGACTCGCGTCCGATTGTGGCTAACAAATAACACTGATCATGTCCTATCGCATCCCCCACAATCACCAGACCTCAATTCAATTGAGAATATGGGCGAAGAAATGGGAAGAAAGTTGAAGAAGCACCCGATATCGACCTAATAAAATCAGATTTATGAAGAGATTCTTTAAATGCGAGAAAAAAAAAATATTTGCATTGAAACCCTGAAATACCTATAAAGAAAACAACCCCGCCTATTGTCAGAAGTATTAATTGTGCCTATACTTGTGTTGATGGCTGTATATTTAGGATTTTTTGGAGAAAGAATGCCCAGGGTACTATAAAAGCATGATACAAATTATTACAATAAACGTTCATAACTTTGACCCCATGGCAATCTCCACGTTTTTATACCCTATACACTCTGTGTCGAGGGTTTTTCCATTTGTGTGGTTGTATATAACACCCCCCAGTAGTCAGTAGGTCGCCCCCGATATTTGTGACATGCCAAAGTGCCAGTCCTTGATGACTAGCCATTTCACCTACCACATGAACCTGAAAGAGTAGATAGGCCTCAGCTCACATTTCCCAATTCGCTGCGTATGATTGTTTTTGCTGTTGTCTGCTTTTACCTCGCATTCTGATCATTTGCCCGTCAAGCGTTCGATAGCTCAGTGGTTCAAGCTGTGACTCGACAGCCGGGAGGTTCGGGGTTCAATCCCTGCGGGCGGCGAGAATTTTTCCTAAATTTTTTACTTTTTTATAAATTAGAGTTTGTTTTTTTTTTGTTCATAGTTCTGTTATTTTGGAAGACAAACATTTTCCCCTAAATTTTTAAGGTTTTATTATTATTTTTTTTTTTGTATGGTTCATTTTCAAGTAAACAATTTTTGGAGTGAAAAATTTCGTTAAATACGTTTCCCAAAATCTGAGCAACGCTAAACTCAAGTGAGCATTTTGACCAAGAAATTAAATTCGTTCGTTTAGCGTAATGGTTAAGGCGTTCGCCCAGCGATCTGGTGGTCAGCGGTTCGAGGCTCGGTGGAGGCGAGAAAATTTTAAGAGAAGTAAGATAAAAAAGATTTAAAATAAAAAATAGATAAACAAAAAAATATAATAATTAATTAAATAAATAAATTTAAAAAAAGTCAAACCAAAAATGAAATTTTTATTTTTTCTCAGTCGCTGGTGCTAGGCCATTTTCCTGCCCCTTTTCGCAAGCGAAATGACTGGTTAATGGTGGCGCATAAAAGGACGACCTGTCCCCGGCAATGAGATCGTAATGTTAAATTCGCCAGCGTCTTGGATAGGAAAGGGACCGATCCCCGACACCCAGTGACTAGTGAAATCGCTAGTGTTGTGGTGGCTCCGCTGACTACTGGGCAGTCGAGATAGACCACACAAAATATATGTGTTTAGAAACGGGGTGGTGTTTAAGGGAACAATTTTCGGACGGCTTTTTCGCAACCTTACTTAAGGCCCTGCTTTGCAAAATTTTTACGAATGGGCAATAGACTAATGTTCTGCCCAATGGAATAGGGGTCCAGCTTACTGTACATACATGCAGACGTATTTTTTAAAATTTTTACTCGTTTGAGGCGCGTTTTGGAAGAATTCGGGCATGCTGTAGGAGTGCTGCGGGGGGTCAAAACGGTCGTATCTGTTCACTTCCCGTGCTGTGGGCGCGTTGCAAGATTGTTTTTTTATTTTTTTTTTTTTTTCGGGAGTGCTGCAGGCGTGCAAACTAAATTCAAATATTCTTGTATATATCCAATATTTTATAAATTACTTTGCGCACGTCAACAAAGCTTACGGAGAAATCCTGACAGCCCAAAAAAGTTTTACTCCCCTTTAAGAGGAAACTGAGATTTTGAGAATTTCGTTTTCACAAGTTCTTACAAACTGTTTTACACCAATAAGTAAACACATCACATTTTCAACCGCATTTTTCGTCTTATTTCTTGACTTTATGAAAAGATAATTTCTTCTTCACTACACATATTAATATTTCACATTTGGAAGGATTAGGAAAAATCTATTTTTGAATCATTGTTTTGAACTTTTTAGTCACACTTTTATGCAATTGCATATTGGTTAATTTGAAGAAAATGGCTGAGAACTAAGTTACTACGCTTTTTATTTTCTAGGCTTTTACAAAAAAATTTTCGATTCTTCACACAATTATTTTCTTATTTTTTTCAATATTATTGATGAAATAAAAAATAACTGCTCCAGTAACACCACTAGCCAATACCAAAAACTGAAGTCCGGGAAATAATCTCTTTTTTATTTTATTAATTATTTTCTATTATTTAAAATTTTACCTTTCTCAACTCCAAACTCACTACTTCAGTATATTTGTTTGTTGACACAGACAGAGGTAAATTTCATTTAAAATTCCGAAAAACGCGATTTTCTTCCGTACAATAGCACGACCGATTGCAAGACCAAAACTGTAATCCATGCTAAAACCAACCCAATCTTATATAGACTTCGATGTTATCAGTGGAGAGCAGTGTACAGAGCAAAGGCTACAGCATCTACATGAGACACCCTGCTGCTGCTATCTTCAGAGTAATGCACAGGCGCGTATCCAAAGGTTTCCAAACACCCCCGAAATAATTTTTTTTTTTTTTTTTTGTTTTTTTATACATCTCCATCAATTTATTATGGACTGAATCACAATATTTTTAATATGTTGATTTAAATTTAAATTAAAATTTATAAAATTGAAAATTTCTTTGCACATCGAAAAACCGAATTTTATCTTGACTTAATTACCGTTTGTATTTCAGTAGGGATGGGCGATATTGTATCGATATATCGAGATATCGATACTTCCTGTCTGGATTATGAATAATTTTTATTCGATAATCAAATGGCACGATATCATCAACATCGATATTTTGCTTCGATGTTATCGAAGATTTAATTTTTTCATTTTGACACTAAATCGATAGTCAGACACACGAACAAATGTTTTGAAACAATAAGTAAGTGGAGGAAGACGTCCGAAGAAAAGAGATGGTTGTTGGTTAAATGCTCCGGAAAAATCTGTGCTTCTCTTTTTTTTTCTTATCCCAGTACCCAGATCTTGACAAAACGAATTTAGTCCTTTTTTTTATACATGTTTGTTTTTAGTTACGAAGTGAATAAGAGATTTAGTTTTCCTTTTAAAATTATTTCATATTTTCCTCAATCAAATCGTTATACTTATCCTTCTTAGATCCCCAAAAGTGTTTCGACACATCATACAACGTCCAACAATTGAGAGCAAGTTTTTCTCTCCAAAATGTATGGGCAAGATTACATGAACAGCTACACGGGTGATTGATCAGTAAGACTGAATGTTTATTTGGCGCTTTAGTCTAAAGTCACACAACATGTTCCGCAACATTTAGTTCGTAAGTATGTCTGACTTTAGACTTATTCTTATATTTTGGCGATATATCGATATTTCGGCATTTTCTATGACAAAAATTCGATATATCATATCGGCTTTACATAGGATATGGGCGATATAGAATATCGATATTCTAATGCTCGATGCCCATCCCTATATTTCAGGCATTCTTCAATATTCCAATAGAAAATCGAATTTTATCGAAAGCCTCAAAATTCCAGCGATAAAAGCTTATAGTGTTGCATTATCATCATAATTTTTTTTCCTTGCGACGATTGAAAACATAAATTTTTTCAAATCCAAGGAATCCGAGATATTGAAGTAACATGCGGGAGGTTATATATTCTATGTTTGCAGTGCCAACAAAAATTTATATAAGTTTGAATGAATATTTTTGTTCTTCACCGCTCAAACACACCATAAAACCCCCGCCCCTCTCGTCAACACTATTTAATTTTTGGATCCAACCGTGGTCAAGCACATATATTGGAATTATCAAATTAACAAATTGAATCAAATGAAAGGCAATTTATTACCCTCAGTAGCTGCTATATGAAGAGCTGTGCGCAACATAATAGTATCACTTTCAAGGAATTAAAATACTTACTTATGTATGTGAGTCAGTTTAAAAATGATTGCAGTTCAGAAAATCATTTTGAAATCAATTTAAATATCGGAGCAAATTACGAAAGTTGTCGTCTTGTTAAAAAAAAAAAAAAAACTCAGGT
Source organism: Chlorops oryzae (assembly GCA_020466095.1). Classification (NCBI taxonomy): domain Eukaryota; kingdom Metazoa; phylum Arthropoda; class Insecta; order Diptera; family Chloropidae; genus Chlorops; species Chlorops oryzae. The sequence goes on from CM035806.1 coordinate 93,572,854, forward strand.
TTGGCGAAAGTGGACCACTTTCTAGTGTTCATTACGAGATAACCTTATTGTCACATGTCTGAAAAGTCTGTTAAAATCTATGGCAAATTGTCCATAAGTAATTTTTATTAAGGCGCTATTCTAGTGTTATATGCCTGCCACACACACGTAGATCGAAATTGCTCAATTTAAAGAAATTTCTAATTCATTTCTGAAACGTTTTTTTTAGATGAAGGTTTTCATTTCTGACAGATCTGGAGAGAGCCCCTTAACGCATAAATTTTTTGTATTTTTTCTATACGACACTAAAGTTTACTCAATTCGGTTTCCTTGAACGTAAATTTTTATTTGTATGTAACAGTCTATGGTGGCTCTGGGATAGCTTAGGGGATGCGTGCTATGGTCTTGATCCCAAAGTCGAGGTTCGATTCCCGGCACAGCCAAAACAGAGTGTAATGTTCCAGGCCTAGCACTGGCTTTTCTAAAAATCGAATGCAGGGGCACACTACATAATAAGACATACCGCACACAAACACAAGAAAACCTCCTTGGTATCACAATGGGCCGATTAACGGCCTAAGTGGCAGCCACTTCAACCTACCTACCTACCTACCATTAGTCTATAAAAATATATTTTATGTAGCTCGACGTTATAATGAGCCTATTATGATGTCGATTTTAAAATCATAATGAAGCATATTATGACACTAGTTCTGAGAAAGTATAAAGAATCCCTGCAGTAATGAAATGTTTTCGGTGTAAAATGGACCGGACCTGGGTGAGTCCATATGGGACCGACCTGAAAATGATATGCACCGCGACCGACCCGGGGTGAGTCTCAATTGGACTCACCCTCGTCTAGTCCAAAAATAAGCGTAGGTGGGGTGAGTGCGTATAAACTTGTACTTATTGTTGTCTGTTTTAAGTCCTCAATCTGATCGTTGTGCTACCAAAGGCAAGTTAGCTTGATGGTTAAGATTCTCGCTTCGCAACCGAGAGGGTGGGAGTTCAAGCCCTTGCTCGTTTTAGTAAGAATTTTTTTTTTTTTCAATTATTAAGATTTTTTTATGTTCATATTTAATTTTTTTTTTAACTTGAAAAAAAAAGTAGTTTTTTACATGTTAATTGTTTTTTAATATTTATTTTTCAAGAATTTTTTTTCTGTGAAAGTGAAAAATTCTTTACGCACGTTTCCCAAAAACTTGAGCAACCAAAAACTCAAGTCAGCGTTTTGATCAAAGCATTAAACTTGCTTGTTTGGCGTAATGGTTAAGACACCAATTTACCAACCCAGAGTTCTGCGGTTCGAGGCTCGGCCGAGGCGGGAAAATCAAAAAGGAAATAAAAATAAAATACGAAAATTTTTTTTTCCATTTTTTATATAAAAATAAATATTTAAAAAAAAAAACTCACCCTCATTTAAGGCCATATGGACCCACCCACAACCGACCCTAAAAGCTTTGAAAAAGGACCGGTTGTTTTTCAATGACAGCGCTGTGGAAAAACGGGTGAGTTGAACGTATTGAAACGCGACCGGTCCTCACCCCGGGTCGACCCGGGGTCGGTCCCAATAACTGCAGGGATTGTTTATACATACAAAGCCGCAAAATCGCGATTAGAAGAGAATCCTCTCTCGCAACTCGAGTTTCCCAGTGGGATATTTGTTCTTCCATTACCTTATTCTTCAAAGAATTCATCGAAGAAATGAGCATCGAAGGAGCTTCCCTTCAGTTTGGCTCACCCATGATAGACTAGTGAGTTCACTCACTGGTTATCAGTAACCACCATCGGTTATCGACCACATTACTGCCAACTCATTGCACTCATGAATTTAACACGGGCATGTCATTGGCGGTAATGATTTGCTTACTCTATAGATTACCTTTCACAAGATGTAGTGGCTACTCTACTCACCAAATGGAGGTATTCTGCTTTTTATTAAAAAAACTTTTTTTTCAATTGTTGTTTATTTTCTCTTTTTCGTTTGTTTTTTTCTTTATTTTAAAAACTTTTAATTTTCTTAATTCTTTTTTAATTTTCTCGCCTCGCCTCGCCTGAACCTCGCACCGCTGATATCTGTGCTGATAAGTCAGCGTCTTAACCATTACGCTAAACATGCAAATTTAATGTGTTCGTCAAAACGGCAAATTGAAGTTTTGGTTGCTCAAGTTTTTGTGAAACACGCGTTTAGTATTTATCGCAACAAAAAATTTTTAATTCAAAAATAAATATTAAATAAATTAAAATATAAAAAAAAATACATAGGGGAAAGTGGGGAGGTTGTACGCAAACATTTTCAATGGCGAAAAAAGGATAGAAAACATTTAAAATTTTTTTAAAGTTGAATTTTATATCTTAGGCTGATTCATTGGCTACAATTTTGCATTAAAATTTTTAAAATTTTTTTTAGCTTTGTTGAAGATACAAAATCTTTTATAAAAGTGTCGTTTTGAGTAAAACCTCCCCCGACACGGGGTGGTTTTACTCAAACAGGGGGATGTTTTATTCATGAAATTTTTTAACTGTATAAAACGATGATATTTTTTTTTAATATGGCAAACGATAAAAGTTAAACCTGTTGATATGAATTGCATGATAACCTTTATTAAATTACCATAACTTATGCCAAAAAAAATACTAAAGATTGTCATTCCTATATTTTTATGAATAAAAGCAAGAAAATTAACTTCAAATTTCTGCTGAGCGTTAAACTTTATTAAATAAGGACTTGTTTGTGAATATAAAAAAATAAAAAATAAATCAATTCAATTCATTGGTTAAACATATCGCACCCTTGCTAATAAATCGGCACAATTCAAAATTTTTTTATTCAATTTTTTTATGTTCGATTTCATTTTTCGGTAAGAAACCCAACACCTAGAAAATTAACGCTTATATTGACAGAAGCAGCAGTCAATTGAGATTAATATAAGTTTAGAAAATATATTATTTCTCCTAAGTTTTAAGAGAGATTTGATGATTTTCGAGAAATGCGAAATTTTAAATTGTGCCGATTTAGTAGCAAGGGTGCGATATATTAGTTAAATGTGTTCACTTTTGTTGCTTAGGCTCCTTTTTTATACGTTTTTGTACCAAAGAAATATTATATTAGATTCTTTAGATTGGTTAAGTTTTTGTTTTTTTGACGCTTGATTGCCATCAGGCTTAATTTTCTTATTTTTTTGCAGCTTTTGAAGTCTGATTAGCTCTGGAAAACTAGTATAAATTCGAGATTTACCCTTTTCTCTCATTTTTCTGTTTGCATCCTTCGGTTTTGGAGCCTTTGGGATAAGCCGAACGATCTCAGGAGTTACGACAATCGATTTAGAAGTGGAAGGCAATTCGTCATTTAAATAAATATTGGAATTTCTTTCCTGTGTATTAATTCCATCATCTGCATTCATATGGACTCTTTCAGATGGAGCGAAGTCTTCATCCGAAAATGCTAATGTATTGAATGGAAATATTCCTGGCTTAGAAAATGCACTAGTGATGTTGTCGACAGTGAAAGTTAGCTTAAAAGCCGTAATGGCTAATTTCGGAATATCGTATATGGTAAGCCTTTTGCCAGGATTGCTGGTGTGCCAGTCGTTAAATGCGATTTTCAGTTTTCCCTTAAATGGTCCAAAGACAGCAACATCCAGTGGCTGCAGTCTGTGAGACGTGTGAGGCGGAAAAGTTAGAATTATGATTCCGTTTTGGCAGCAGTATTTAATTGCATCGAATGAAACGTGAGACTCGTGGTTGTCACAAATAAAGAGAATAGGTTCTTTTGGGGTGCTGTTAAAATGCTTTTGAACGTGTTTCAAAACTTCTACAAAAAGATCCGCATTCATCCATCCAGATTTCGAAGACAAACCTAAGCAACCGTTTGTTCCTCCGTTGAGAAAGTGAGGTTTGTATTTCACTCTTGGAAATACAAATACTGGAAGAACACTGTTGCCAGCAGCAGTAATTATTCCTCCGAACGTTACTAAGTCGCCTCTTTCGGCAGACACAATTCTATTGACCTGTTTCTGAGATTTTGATGCAATTACTCGAAGGAAATGTAGAACTGTTGTGATTCCAGTCTCGTCGAAGTTCACGATTCTGTTTGGTGGGAAAAAATGCTTTGACATTAGATGTCCCAAATTCTCGTAAAATAAATAAACATCTCTTTTGTTGAAAGAAAACGCTCTTGAAATGCTTGTGTTTTCAGGTTTCCTTAAGCCTAGATCTGGACGTCTTATTATAAATCCTCTCACCCAATCAATACCCGCAGCACCTTGTTTTTCCCAAGAATTTGGATATTTACATCCCATCGCCTTTGCAAATTCATATCCAAGTTGTCGCGTTTGCATGAGAGTGAGTCCAAAAAACACGTTACTACTTTTTTTTAAATATTCACTAAGCTGGTGCTCTTGTTCATTTGAGAATGTTTGATTTGACGCGTGTTTGGACGAATACGTGGAGCTAGCGGTTAAGGTAACAGCATCTTTTGCAGATTTCTCGCCCTGAAGGTTCTTTATTTTTATGAATCTTTTTTGCAGAGTAACATAGAGCTATTTATATTGTATTTTATTGCTGATTTCCTTATAGATTGACCCTCTAAGCATGGGCGTAGCCAGGAATTTTTTTAGGTCTTTTTTCGAGGACAATTTCTCAAAAATCAATGAAAAAACGAGGAAATTTTTTTGAAAAAAAAAGTAGGACACATTTATTAACAATATAATATTGAGAGATACTTTAAAAGTATCATTTTTTGGTTTCTGAAAGTAGAGAAATATCGTTAGTATATGAAATGAATCAAATCGATTTTATAAATTTTTACCATTGATTTCGCGTTTTATAAATAGCAAGGTGTCATTTTTTCGATTTTTTCAAAATCGTCCGACAAATATGAAATCACATTTTTTTTAAAGAAAAATCTTCAGTCCTCAATTAAAAAAAAAGAAATTTATTTTTCCATGTGTAGAAGAAGATATGGAGCTATATATGTAGCTTTTTCGGGAAAATTTATTTTATTTATGTGTCGTTTGCATACAAAGTAATTAATTAACGGGGGTTATGTTGATATTTTTTCATGTGATTGATAAGTCTCTAAAAAAAAAATATAAATATTAAATATATCAATAAGGTTCTGGTCTGTATAGCTTTAAAACCGTCGAAATTCGGAAATGCTCATTTTGGAAATCGTTTGACACACCCTAAAATAAACTCGATTTAATAGTTAGTCCCCGTTTCGGAAAGACCTTCAATTACCTTTCAAAATTCTTTTGGCCCAAGCAAAAAGGACCAATATTATGGAAACTATCAAGGAAAAACGAAATTCCCTATACAAAAAAATCGTGTTTTTTGCCATTTTCAGAGCACGGTGCCACCCCTTAAAAACATATTTGTTTTGAAAATCTTTTATATTTTTAATTTTGTCATAATATTAACTTTCGAAAATCAGTTTGCCCACAGAAATTGCTAAGCAAATTTGGCTGTACTGAAGTAAAATATGTAACAACATTTTTCAATGAAGTTCATACAATTTTTGCCCGACTGCAACAGAAGAAGGGTAATGTTTTAACATATTTTAGGCTGAGGAAAAGGTATGTGTGCAATCGGCTTAGCCGATGTAAATTTCTTTACTTGTTTCTTCTAATAACTATATAAAGTGCATTGCCACGCGTATTTATGCAGTAATAAGCTTGAAAACTAGTAGGGTACTGTACGGTCAAGCTTGCCCCACAGTACCACTCTCACTTGTTTTTTCTAGATTTTCAATGAAATTACGATGACTACCCCATTTAAAAAAAACGGGGAACTCCGTCTCAATAAAATTAAGATGATTTCTAGTAAAAACAAGAGGAAAATCTTCTCAATTAAATTAAGATGATTTCTAGTAAAAATAAGAGGGAATTTCTTTTCAATAAAATTAAGATGACACCCCATAAAAACTAGAAGTTTTGCAACTGAATAATTTTACGATGATAATCGGTTAGAAACAAGCAGTTTTGCCTCTCATTTGCACTTTTTATGACATAAAAAAGAGAAGAAGAAGAGAGAACAAGAAGTTTCCCCCTTATTTTTACTAGATTTCCTTTTCAATAAAATTAAGATGATTTGTAAGCTAAAATTAAGATGACTTTCTACTAAATATTTCTTCACTCTTTTCCCCTGTCACTCTCCTTGGTCGACATGCAATTCAAGATGGAAATCCTCTTAAATTTAGGGGACATTTTTCGCTCTGTGTGTTTTTCTGCAATTTTGCGAATTGTCCTCATTTTTTATAAAAATTTTCATTGATACGCCTTTTTTTCCGCTTTTTTCCTAAATTGTCCTCGTTTTTTACGAGAATACTCTTTGAAAAGTCCTCGTTGTTTCAGCATTTTCTCCAAATCTCCTCGAGGACAAAGATTAATTTTTTCTTAAAAAACGCAGAATTTTTCGAGGACATTTGGCTTAGGTTGGGGCATTTGCCCCTACATTGCCCCCCTGGCTACGCCCATGCCTCTAAGACATCATTCAAAGCTGAAATCACATCGTTTTCATTGACTTGTGCACGATTGGTCTTTCTTTTATAGCTGCGCGGCATGACTCTAGTAGAATAAAGCAAAAATGAAACTTTCAGTACATAACCTTTGCATACCTTAGCATTTACATGTAAAGATAATTAAAAAGCATTTTTTTTTAGGAAGAGTGAAAATTTTTTGCAGTACCACAACATAGGGTGGATATACGCACCCCGCAAAAAAGTGCGTATATCCTCCCCATGTAGTGGCGCGTGATGATTTTTATATTTTCACTCAAACTTTGCATGATATTTAAAAAATCTTACTGCAAATGTCTAAAGTAAACTGTCATCTTACCGGGCTGAACTTTACAGCTTCCGAGAGCGCTTTATTGCAAAAAAAAAAAAACACAAATTACCGAAAACAAAATAAAAATTTTGCAAACAATTTCATCCGCGAGTAACGACACGCCTTCATTACAGGTAAACAAACGACTGAATGGCAGCGATTTTTTCCCCTAGGGCTGTCGATTGATAGACTTTTAAAAACATTTATCGGCATGTTTCGATATGGCCTATTTTAGGCGCTAGGGCTTTTGCGTAAATCCTCCCCATGCGTACAACCACCCCACTTTCCCCTACTTATAAAAGGGGGAAAAAAAATTATATATCAAAATTAACTATTGCAAAAATAAATGAAAATATATATATATAAAAAACCTCATCCGAGCCAGGGATCGAAGCCCGACCCACGCGGTTGCTGAGCGAGTCTCAAATCACTACAAAATAAGGCAAATGAATAAAATTTTCATTACCTGCTGCATAACATCTGCTATAGGAATTCACTAGTTATCTTGAACCCATGAATTCATTAATGAAAAAAGATTAATTGTGATTTTTCGTACTATTGTGGTTATACTTTCAATAGGATTCGTTTTAAAATCCTTCAAATGAAACGCTATGATTTATTTAATTTTAATTCTACTGTTATTTTATTTATGCAGTTTTTCGTGTAGGTTCTTTCGCGGTGTCATTCCAACTCAGTTTTTATTACAACTGAACTATTTCTAAAAATCCAAAATACATTTAAACTTAAAAATATGCTTAAGATTACTTAGAGGCTGTTTCCACTATAACCGCATCTAGCATCTTTCAGCATATTGGCAAGATGCGGAAAGATGCGATGTGAGTTTACATGCAATTGTTGTTGTATCCTGAACCGCATCTTCTGCGCATCTTTAAAAGATGCGAAGAAAATGCGATTTTTTCCGATTATCTATCAATTTTAACTGCACATGTCATGTGAAACATATGTTAATGACCAGCATTTCAGGAATTGTCAGCAACACAAATGGCGGGAAACCAAGAAAAAATGTAACATTATTATGAGAAAAATTTAATTTGTAGTTACCACTGATTTTTTAAATAACTTATTTCTATATAATAGTTTAAACATTCGTCCGAATAGTGGCCGAATATTCGTGGTATCACTAGTAAAAATATGAATTGTAAACAAAAAATCGCATCTTGAAGATGCGAAAGCAAGATGCGGCTATAGTGGAAACGGCCTCTTAAACTAGGTTCGCTGACGCGAACTCTGCTGCAGTCGCATTCCCACGCTGCCCTCTTCTCTCTTCAGCAGTGATGCCAGATTTTATCGATAAAAAAACCCTCATATATTGGAAAAAACCCACTTTTCCCCATTTTCAAAAACTAAAAACCCACGAAAAAACCCAGAATGATGTTTTGAAAATATGGGCGTACCGATTTCAAAATTGAACATTGGATTTAAACACAATATTTTAATGTTTTAATAAAAGTATCAAGAAAATAACAAAAAATAAAAGTAACTTAAAATTGCAGTCTTATTCATGACTTAAAAAAAAACCAAGTTTCTTTACAACACTTAGGGAACACGCGACTAGATACAGCAAAAAGAGTCATGCATGGTACTGGAAGAGGGAAAATACGATTTTCATTCTCATAAGTAGTAAATATACCTTAAATGTAGTGCATAAATTTCGATATAAAATTACCCATACTTTTCCCCATGTCACGTTATTTGAGTGAAAAAACCCACAATATGGGGAAAAACCCACAATCTGGCATCACTGCTCTTCAGTTTTTGCTGACGTCTTCGTATTTTGCAACTTTCTCGCACTCACTTTGGACTTGCGTTCCAATTCTTCATTATTTTGCTGGAATGCATTATTTGTCTTGCACTCAACTGCCCCAATTGAGACTTTTAAGGCCGTTGGTGCTTGTTGTTGTTTTCTTATTTTCGCTCAGCACAGTGGGTTCACGATATGTTTGACATGATCACAACAGTACTGAAGGGTTTGACGAAAAAGGTAATGCATAGAGAGCGAAAAATGTCACCTTAAAAAATGAGATTTACGTCTAAATAAGCTTGATGAATTGAATCTCTGAGTGGCGTAATGGACAACGTATTTGTTTAGCAATCTAAAGGGCTGGGGATCGATTCCTGTGGCAGGCCAACAAAACAAAAAAAGGTGTAGAAAAACGAAAACTTGAAAGAGGCAAGTCAATTTAAGGAAAAAGTTCTCAAATTGCAGCCATAAAGTAAAGTCTCCATCGCGCCTCCAAAAGCGTAATGCACAATTTAATTTTCTTTTTGCATTAAAAGTTTGTTTGAAAGCTTTTTATTCCTCTAAGTTTTTATTTAAATATAAGTTTTTTATTTCAGAATTATCTACTTATTTACATTTATAAAAAAAAAAAAAAATTGTGTATTGTCCGACCCGGATTTGAACCCGCCGACATCGGCGAGTTAGGCACTTTCTCTAGTTTTTTCTAAGGAATACCGTCTTATTTGTACATACGTATACTTCGAATACGCTTTAGCCCAAGAATTCTTCGAACTCTTCGATTACACTGTCGTATTAGAAAACTTCAACGAAATGGTAATCGAAAGAGGTAACGAACGAATTTTCAATGATATCGCCATGTTAATTTTCATCGATCCTGGTAAGTGGTAGATATGTGATGTATAGATTACCTCGCTCGCTTACCAATGTCTCCCATATCCCGCTGGGTTCCTTCCTGAACTCAGGAGAGAGAGAGAGAGAGAGTTGTCAAACGAGATCTAAAAAAAAAACAACGAGAGAGAGAAAAAAAAAGAGCACATGCAGCTCTCAAATACTTTTTTCGCTTCAGTGGACTTTCTCGCGCCGCCCCGATGAACTTGTCCGGCGCGGCGTGAAGCGCAATTCCATTCGTGTAGAAATTTCACCGCGCGACTCCTTTACAAAGGGAGTCGCGACGGCTCCTTTTTCACGCGGAGCTCACCGCGGATATCCGCCTGACATTTTCTGCTGGGTACGTTTGTTTTACAGATAGATATGTATTTGTAAATACATAGTACAATTTTTGAAGTGAAAAAATTCGTTAAATACGTTTCCCAAAGTCTGAGCAACGCTAAACTCAAGTGAGCATTTTGACCAAGAAATTAAATTCGTTCGTTTAGCGTAATGGTTAAGGCGTTTGCCCAGCGATCTGGTGGTCAGCGGTTCGAGGCTCGGTGGAGGCGAGAAAATTTTAAGAGAAGTAAGATAAAAGAGATTTAAAATAAAAAATAGATAAACAAAAAAATAGAATAATTAATAAAATAAATAAATTTTAAAAAAGTCAAACAAAAAATGAAATTTTTCTTTTTTCTCAGTCGCTGGTGCTAGGCCATTTTCCTGCCCCTTTTCGCTGGCGAAATGACTGGTTAAAGGTGGCGCATAAAAGGACGACCTGTCCCCGGCAATGAGATCATAATGATAAATTCGCCAGCGTCTTAAATAGGAAAGGGACCCATCCCCGACACCCAGTGACTAGTAAAATCGCTAGTGTTGTGGTGGCTCCGCTGACTACTGGGTAGTGAGTGTACTTCAAATATCAATAACAGTATCTGTTTAGTGATAATGCATTTTTTATATCTACTACCACTTCTTATTAATGGTAGACAACCAATAAAACTCCACCACCACTAATAGTTAGAGTTAGTTGAACCAAACTACCACTAATAGTTAAACAATCCCAAACCACTAAAAGTTTAGTGAAAATCGAAGATCTATTCGGCAACCACTAAGTTTATATGACAACTATAAAAATGTTTCTAAAAGAATTCGTTTACCAAATCTGCGAACAAAAGGGGGGTGAGATTTGATAGTGCATCATGAAAGTAAAACATTAAGTTCTGCATTTTAGGGGCTATTTCCACTACACCGCATTTAGCATTTGCATCTTTAAAGATGCTAGACCCGTTTCCACTGCGTTTCGCATTTAGCATTTTGTGAAAATTTGAATTTTTGTTCGGAAAAATATTTGAATTCTTTGAAGTAGGCTTTGAAATGTTAAAAATTTGAAGAAAATATCAATGAAAACTAGACGGTTTTTAGCATTTTTATCGCATTTTCTCAAGATGCTGAAAAATGCTGTTTTAAGAACAACAACAATTACATGTAATTCAAAGCCACATTTTTGAGCATTTTTTAAAAATGCTGAAAAATGCTAAATGCGTCTGTAGTGGAAACAGCCCCTTAACGTTCTCTTATTAGCAGCCAATTTGAAAAAGTAATGATGCAGAACTTAATAATGGACCGATCAAGTAAAATTTTTATGGGAGGATGTTAAGGGCTACAAAGAAAGCATAAGTGCCAAATTTCGTTTAAGTCCCATTTCGGGTGTAGGAGACAATTTTCGAAAAACGCCTTTCTGCCACGCCCACTGTTTTAATTTTTCGAAATCATATTACTTGCCTTTAAGCACGTTCAAATATCCAATTTCATCAAAATATCTTGGAAAACTTCGATATTAGAGCAGTTTTTGTGATATTCGTAACAGACCCTTGCACTGAAGGTACCCCTAAAAATGGTCCGATCGGGTCCATTCTCGAACATGTTCTTACTTATGTCCCCGTGAGAACGCATACCGAATTTCGCCAAAATAACTCAATTGCTTCTATAAGAAAACTACATACAGACAAACAGACGGACAGACGGACTGGAGCATGTCTAAATCGAATCTCCGGGTGACGCTGATCATTTCTATATATATTTTGTATGTCTATGTCGACTGGTTCTGGGTGTTACACACAACCACACAAACGCAATATACCCTCGACACAGTGTGTGTCGGGTATAAAAATACAGTTTTATATCATAATACCTAATTTAATCGAAAATACAACCGTGAATTTGAGTTGTTAGATTCGTTGTTTTTCATAATACCGAAAAACAACTGGTTTAAACTTTTACAACCAAAAAAAGTTCTAATTGTAAATTACAGTAGGGGCAATAAATAAATGATTATTTTCCAGTCCGTGTATAAAAACTATACGTCAATATATCTAGGAGATTGAGTAGTTCCCAAATAATACAAAAGCATTTATATTTGAGGGCACAAAAACATTTCTCTTGTAGAACGAACTGTAATTTTTTCTGCTTATTGAGTATGTGGAGTACTCGGAAGACGTATTATTCACGATGTTGCAGGGAGAGATTTCTTATCAATATTATGAGACTGATGGAATGAAAGAAAGTTGTTTTAAAATACACTGTGCGACAATTTTTCGGTGATCGTTTGGGGGTGGAATATACTAGTGCATCATGAAAGTACTTGAAAAAACATTAAGGGGACCTTCTGGTCTAGACCACGAAAATTTAGGGTACTTTCATGATTTTTTTTTGGTATTAAGCCAAATAAAAAACGATTTTCTAAGTATGCAGGCTTATTATATTCTTTATTGGCAAAAAATCAAAAATGTTGTTGTAATTTTTTTTTTTTTTTTTTGGTATTTTAAAAATGGCGTTGAAGTAGACCCTCTTTGAAAAAGTACCTCCGTGGTGTGAAAGATTTTGGCAGTTCTGGTAATCGAAAAAAAAAAAATCAAAAATATGTTATTAATCAGAATGAATGCGGCTATGGCAGGAACAAGAATAAAAAAAATTTTTTTTTAAATTGACAAAATGGCGCAATTTTTTATTTCAACCATCAAAAACTCCCCTTTTTTTGACCATTTTTTTGATGAAAAAATATGAAGTTCTTGAAACAAAAATTCGATTCTAGTTCGGGTCATAGCCATTGATGTTATGAATAATATATAAAAATTCCAGACAAATCGGTTCGATGGTTTTTTTGTTTTCATTCACACCAGGTCAAAAAAAGTGGTTTTGAGATAAACGCATTCAAAGTTGCTTTGATCAAGCGCGCTGCCTGCTGTCTCCACCTTCTAAAAAGGCTGTAGCAAAACAAATATTGTCAATATCTTCACGAAACTTTGCCAGCATATTCTTATAAGTCTATTCTTCCGAAATATATAAAAAAAATCAATTTTCAAAAAATTCTAGACCAGAAGGTCCCCTTAACCCATTATCTGCCGGTACCAAAAATCCGATGAATTTAGGCTTGAGTTTGATTTGGCAAGCTTCTAGTGCTGTAATTAAGAGATTTCAGCGCTTTTGAACAAAATACAAATTTTTTATTGAGAGATATGGGGTGGTCGATATATCGACTATACACTGCGCGCCACTTGAATAGCACATATAACAAATATTTGTTTATAGATAAATATCTCTCGATTCATATAAGTTGGAGCGTTAAATTTTGTTTGTATTGAAGGCACATCAATCAGTAATATAATCCCGCTTAAATGGCTGAAATATGTGGAGCGGTGAATTTTTAATTAATTTTTGAACGAATCAACTCCAAAAAAGGATCATAAAACTTGCACCACTTGAATAGAACACCTTTAAAAAAAAAAAGCGAGTTTTCAACATTTTCTTGTCTGACCTTTATGCATACGTAAATAAAACGTAATTAGAACATTTTCCATAAAAAAGATAATCTTTTAATAATTGGTGAAACCCGCTTTTTTGCTTATAACTTCAAGCACCCAGTTTGGGATGGACTCGTGCATTAAAGCAATATAAGAAAGTTGGATGGTGTTCCAAGCGTTTTATATGGCGTTAATTAGTTCGCAAACAGCTGAGAACTGTTTTCCAGGTTCATAGACCTTTCGGGTTAGCGAACCCCAAATGTTTTCTATGATGTTTAAGTCTGGTGAATATGGATGCCAGATTTAAAGCGCTACATTTTGCTTTAGTATGTTGGACTTTACAGCCCGGGCAGTGTGAATCGGAGCGGCATCATGCAAAGGTCCGAAAATCTCGCTAAAACAAGGAAACGCCTTCTGAAGCACACCACAGTATGCCGTTGCATTGAGAGTCGTATTCAAAAATAGCAGTTCACAAGTGCCGTAGTATGAGATCGCTCTCTACATCACCACACCGCTTGCTCGACTGTGATCACGGTTCAAATAGTGTCTTTCTTGCATTAATACATGAAAATAAAAACTATAGCCATCTGGTCTTTCCAAATTACATTTTTTCTCACCTGAGAACACAACACGATGCGATTCGGTAGTCCACGACAGGTTGGCGCGGCAGAATTTGAGGTGTTGCTCCCTAAGGGCGGGGTTGAGTGGGGCTATCTTCTTAGTATTTAGTCTTTGAATATGGCCAGCCTTCGATATTAAAAGCCTTATGGTAGTTAAACTCGCATTAACACCTGGTGTTTGTCTTATCTTTGCTATGGAGTCGTGCAAGTTTGAAAATAAGTCGCTTGTCCGCCTCAGGAAGGACACGATGCGTTCGGCCTTACGTGTTTTTCCCATATTTGGCTTCATTTTAAAAAAGGCAGATATAACTTTTCGGCTTTTTTCGATTTTTTTTTTTATATTTGCGAAACATATACACCCCTATTATGATTGTCGACTACTGATAGAGAATCGAAAAATTTCTATCGTCGACTAAAATTTTCAATTTTCCACATACTAGAAAATGAAAAATTTTAGTCGACGATAGAACTTTTTCGATTCTCTATCAGTAGTCGACAATCATAATAGAGCTGACAGTCCCATATCCTTGTACGCTTTGATTTCGCCCTTTTTGTTCTCGTTTAAGGCTTTTACACAAACCATTTCAACTTTAGTTAGCCTCAAAAATATGCTAGCTCATTAAATTATATAAAAACAAGCATTTAACGTCGAAAGCCACTCGATTTGATAAACTGTTCTATTTAAATGGTGAAAAAATTTTACATGCTTTTCGTCAACACGAAAACAAAATAGAAAAAATTCTTATAATGTTTCACTTCTCGTGCACGAATTTTGTGATAGAAAACGAAAAAGAGCTAATAAGAAGATTTATGAAGAATTAACCGCAATCCACCAAGCAATTATATTGAAAAATTGACTGGTGTGCTATTCAAGTGGCGCGGAGTGTAAAGTGATTCTGCCTTTGGTCGACATATCGACATATAGTAATATAGGGGACACTAACAACAACAACCGAATTCCGTGGTGAACTAGTGATGCTATAATTTTTTGAGTATGCACTCAATTTTTTAACTAAACATACTTGCGTTGAAATTTTTTATCGTTTTCTTTTTAATGTAAAACTTTTAAAGGTTTTTATGATAGTTTATGCAATTCTGTACCCTTTTCATTCAGAAGAGATCCAAAAATATATAGTTTATGCATTCTATTTATCATGATATGTAATAAGTACTTGAGCAACTAGTTATGTATCGATCAATATTTCATATAAGCTGTTCTGTGGTGTAATTCAAACTTTTTGAGAATCGGTCATATACGAGTACTCTGCTTTAGCGTTCCTCAATAATATGAGCAAAATTTTTATTTTTCGATGTCGTAACGCTTTAAGAAAGTATCATCACACATCACACTGGCGCTTTATCGACGGATTTTTGCCTCTTTAAAGGCACACAAATTTCGAAACAAAAGGTAATAAAACTTGAATATTGCAAAAATCAATCCATCCCGCTCGCTGTTCAGAAAACTTAAATTCAAAAGAGACAGCTGGTTGCCGTCGATCATCAGCTGGCAGCAGTGCTACCAGATCTCATTCATGCCAGTAAACCGCTCACCGCCGCAAAGTGGCGAGGACACAAACCAATCATCTACCTGCCATCAAACAACAGATGGCGCTTCTTCGCAACATCCAAACCTACTTAACCAGTAAACCACAAGCCAATTCTCCGCATTAAAAAGCCATTTTCAAAGGCAACGATCTTATTCAACAAGCAAATGCACTTCGAATCCGAAAATTTGTTCGCAATTGATCGTTCCCCTAAATTCTAAACCAATCGTGGAAAAATGAACCAAAGTTACAAACTCAAAAAGACCAAGAAGCAGTCCTCAAAACGCTAAAACCGCCAAACAAAAAAGCTAAACTACTGGCTTAGCAACACAAATCAATTTGATGCTCTTTCTGTTGATGATGAAACTGAAGTTCTTCCAGAAAAGCAAGAACCAAAAACCATAAAACCACCACCAATCTTTGTGGATAAGGTGGAAAATATTCACCCACTTTTAGAAATGCTAAACGAGTCTGTAGGCAATAACTACAAACTAAGAGTCATTACAGCTAACCGCGTCAAAATTCAGCCTAAAACTCCAGAAACATTTTCTATCATCGTCAAAATGCTTGAAAGCAAAAATACTGAGTTTTTCACCTACAAGCCGAAAAATGAAAGATGTTTCAAAGTTATTCTTAGAAACATGCATCACTCTGTCGAACCAGAAGAAATCAAATCGGCTTTAAAAATTTATGGCCATTTGGTAACGAACGTTTGGAACATGAAACACTCACAAACCAAAAAGGCCTTTCCAATGTTTGTTGTCGAATTAGAGCAAAACTCAAATAATAAGGAAATTTATGACCTTAGAAAGTCTACTTAATAGTCGAGTTTCATTTGAACCTCCTCATCCCAAACGCGATCTCCCACAGTGTTCACGGTGTCAACATTACGGTCACACAAAATCAGGCTGTCGAAGACTGCCTAAATGCATCAAATGCGCAGGTGAGCACATATCTGCAGAATGCGACAGGAAAACTAGATCAAAAGTCGTCAAATGCGCACTATGCGAAGGAAATCACCCTGCAAACTACAAAGGATGCTCGGTCTACCAAAATTTAAAATCGGTTGCATATCCACCTCTAAGAAAAAAAAGCCACGCCTTCTCAACCTAATACTGAAACTCAAACTGCCCAACAACACCAGCAAACTCGACAAAATTTACACCCTCAGCAACCAACGTATGCCCAAATGGTGAGTGATTTCCAAGCTCAAGCCTCCAATACCAGCGATAGCGATGCTTTAATTAGCGAAATGCGTGAGATGATGAAACTCCTAAGGGATGTCATGAGCCAAATTACTTCTATGACAAATCTGCTTGTGAATCTCGTGTCTAAAACCATCCCATGTCGATAAACATTGTCATATGGAACGCAAATGGGCTGTCACATCACTCTTCTGAGTTAAAACTATTTTTAAATAAAAATAATGTAGACATTCTGCTAGTTTCAGAAACACATTTTACGGAAAAAAGCTATTTCAAGATTCCATCTTACTCTCTTTATCATACTATGCATCCCGATGGTACTGCTCACGGGGGATCGGCCATTTTAATAAAAAAGACAATCAAGCACTATGAATCATTACACTACAGAACAAAAGAGATTCAGGCCACAAATATTATAGTAGAGGACTCAGTTGGCTCACTACTCATTTTTTCTATATATAGCCCCCCTAAACATAATATCAAAAAAGAATCGTATAAAAAGTTCTTTACAACCTTAGGCTGTCGTTTCATAGCTGGAGGCGACTACAACGCAAAAACCACCCTTTGGGGATCCCGACTCACAACAACAAAAGGTTGTGAGCTGTTTAGCGCCATCAGTCTCATGAATCTAAAAGTCTTTTCATCTGGAGAACCGACATACTGGCCATCTGATCTCAATAAAACACCAGCTCTCGTAGATTTCTGTGTAACAAAAGGTATCTCAAATGAAAATGTAAACTGCAGATCTAGTTTTGAGCTTTCTTCAGACCATTCACCCGTGCTTATAACATAAAGCAAAACGCTTCAAAAAACCATTGGAAACTGTCGCCTCTGTAATAGACGTACAAATTGGACTCACTTTAAAACCATTTTGTCGACGACTCTCAGTAAGAAACTCCCACTTAAAGACGAAGAGGATATAATCGAGGCTACTGAATACCTTATCATGTCTATAAAAAAAGCAGCCTGGGAATCCACTCCAGAAACGATGAGTTATATTCAAAAACGCAATTACCCTAATACCAAAATAACATAATAAAATAAGAGAAAAACGCGAAATGAGAAAAATATGGCAGCAAACCAGATATCCAGAAGACAAACGTCGCTTAAATAAAGCTACAAAGGAACTGAATTTGTTACTTCAGAAACAAAAAGATCAAGATTTGCACCACTTCTTACATAGCTTGGAGCCAACCCATCTCTCTAACTACTCACTATGGAAGATTAGCAAAAAAATAAACTCTTCAGTTGTTTTCCGATCGCCACTTCGAAAACCCGACAACTTATGGGCAAAAACTCCAATCGATAAAGCAAAACTTTTTGCTGATCATCTTAAAAGCGTGTTCTCTCCGAACAGCACTGCCGGCGATCCCAACACAGACGCCGAGGTTTCTGCTTTCTTGGAAGAAATCCACCAAATGGAGTTACCGTTAAGAAAATGCACTAAGATTGAAATAATCAATACAATACAAAACTTAAAGGACCATAAGACTCCTGGCTATGATCGGACACCGCTGAAGTTCTTAAAAAAATTCCAGTTCAAGCCATTGACTTTATTACCCATTTGTTTAACGCCTGTTTACTTAAAAGTATCTTCCCTGCACAATGGAAATTTTCTGAAATCAAGATGATACTCAAACCAGGGAAAGCAAGTGAAGATGTTAAATCCTACCGCCCTATAAGCCTTCTTCCTATCCTATCTAAGGTCCTGGAAATTTTATTTTTAAAACGTCGTCTACCTATTATCGAGAGCAAACAAATCATTCCAAACCACCAATTTGGATTTAGAAAACAGCACTCAACTATTGAGCAGGTTCACAGGCTAGTTGAAATAATACAAACAGCGCTCGATCGGAAAAAGTATTGCTCTGCATCCTTCTTGGATATCTCTCAAGCCTTCGACAGAGTATGGCACGACGGACTCTTATTTAAAGTAAAAAAACGCTTCCACTGAATATCTATCTCTTCATAAGATCTTATCTTTCTCACCGGCTTTTCTACGTAAATTGCGACAGCGAGATGTCTTCATTCCACCCAATCCAAGCTGGAGTTCCACAGGGCAGTGTTCTGGGTCCTGTTCTCTATCTTATTTATACCTACGACCTACCTACAACAGAAAGCATAACAACTGGCACTTTTGCCGTGACACCGCTATCATTACGACCGCATTAGATCCTAAAGTAGCATCATCCGAGCTTCAAACGGGATTGTACCGAATTTCTGTTTGGCTGAAGAGTTGGCGATTGAAGGTCAACGAATTGAAGTCAACCCATGGTACATTTACACTCAGGAAAAACTCATGTCCACAAATCAAGCTAAACAATAATGAAATTCCCCAATCCGAAAGTGTCAAATACCTAGGTATGCACCTAGATAGACGTTTAACTTGGAGAGAGCATATCTTTACCAAAAGGAAAGCCTTGGGTATTCAATTCCGAAATATGTATTGGTTACTAAATCGTAAATCTCCACTCTCCATGGACAACAAAATTCTCTTATATAAATCGATAATTAAGCCAGTCTGGACCTATGGTATCCAGCTGTGGGGAACAGCTGCAAACTCCAACTTAGAAATTCTCCAAAGATTCCAATCAAAAATTCTGCGAATTCTGGTTAACGCTCCTTGGTACGTGACTAACGCCCAAATTCATCGTGATCTGCGAATACCATTATTAAAAGATGAAATCAAAAGACTAAGCACGAAATATCGAGATCGTATATGATTACATCCAAATGATCTAGCTCTCAGGTTGATGTCACCATCTCAGACTTTTTCAAGGCTCAAAAGGAAAACACCGCTTCAGCTCATCTAAAAGACTCTACGATACTAAGACTTTTAGTTTAATACTTTAAAGGATATTCCACAGGGAATATACCTTACTAATTCCTTCATTGTTATTATGTTTTTTCTGAATCCATAATGGAAGCACTATATGACTAGATCCTCTCATGGGTCTATATTGGTTAATGTTCACTTCCAAGTGAACAATTCGTAAAAGAGACCATCCAATATCCCTTTCTTGAAGAACACTCATTTTTTCCAAAATATCTTTGCATTTCTTGGAAAAGTCCTCATTTATATCTGATGACTCCGTTAATATAGTCATTTTAGTTGAGAAAGATTTTATCATTATTTTTGTTTCTTCCTCATTTTGCTTGTTTAGCAAATACTCGCAAAATAGTTCTACGTTAGATTTTATCGATGTATGCTTTAGAATTAGGTTGCTCAATGTGTCCAGAACTTGTGTTTTTGCAGCTGCAAAGAACTGTTCTGGAATGAGTATACTTTCATCCTTATTCACATAAACTAGAGTTTCCATTTTTTCGTTAAAAGCATGATTTATCCTCTTGAGGTTTTCACTAAAGTCAACCATGCTATTCTTTTTATGTTGATTGGTTCGCAGATCCAAGACCAATCTGTTATAATAACATCTACTTCACATGGTTCACATTTCTTCGTGACAGGGTTTTCATCAGACATGTTTTGATCTTGGATTTGAAATTCCGTACCATGAAGTGTCTCATAATGACTTTTTATAGCAAAACGGTTTTTAAATCTAATACCGCAATATTCGCACAGAATATCAGAATCGTTTTGGTCTTGGTTTGTAAGCTCCATACTATGAGTTGTCTCATAATGTCGTTTGAGAGTAAAATTATTCTTTAAAACAACACCGCAATATTCGCATAAAAAATTATTCTTTAAATGCATTGCCCTTTTATGGCGTTTCATACCCGTTTCTGAAGAAAACTCCTTTAAACAAATTTTGCAAGCCTTATTCATTTTGATTGTTAATTTTTATATTCTAGAAACAAAGGTTGCTACTATATCAATATCTGTTTGACTACACTTGTAAGACTGATAGCGTCAATAGAACAAATTTTATTTTTATACCTTCACACTTTTCTTCAAACTTCCACACAGTTTCTCACCCACACCATACTCACACATATATTAGGTGTAGTAAAAAGAAATCCATTATTTTTCCAAAGAAGAAGCAACACTGTTGTCGCGTTCGGCTGTGTTGTTTTAAGCGCTCCAGTAAACTTTTAAATTCCGACATCCGATTAGACAGAAAACTACAAGTTAAGTCGTATTTCCTCGCGAACGGCTGAGTATTGTTGTCCAGCCGATTCCCTGCTTTTGGGCAGTGAGTTGAGGAATTAAAATCAAATTTTCCTCAAAGTTAAGTATATTCCAAAATCCATTCATTCCTGTTTGTTTACAAAAACACTTTTATAGACAGAGACAACTGTTTGCTGCAGCTGATTCAGCTGTCAGCTGGATCAAGTGATGCCAATATCTCGTTCACCTCCAAAAAATAGCGTCGACACAAACCATGGGTTCTTAGCTACAGAAGATGCTATAAATCAAGTTTCACAACTACCCAACAAACAATTCCTTCGCGACAACGAAAGTTTTCAACAGTTCGCAGCTAACAGCCAATTTTCTATGTTGAAAAGCCATTTTCAGAGGCAACGTTCCAATTCCACCGGCGAAACAGTTCCAAAATTCATAAAAAAAAGGCAATTTAAATCTAGCTGATCCTACAGCACCTCCCATTACCAGCACTTCAACAACAACAAACGCGTCGACCTCAGGTAACGCAGCTTTAGAAGAATCTTTAAACTCAAACAATAAGTCAAAAGAACAAATCGAGCAGAAGGCGATGCTGATTGGCATGCATCGCTACGTTAATATAATTAAACGTAAAAGAAGTCCAACTGGAAAACACGCTAATAGGGCTAAACTAAATAAAACGGAAGTCATATCCACCCCCACTAATATGTTATCGGGTAACCGTTTTGCTCCACTAGCTGACAAATCGAATGATAATTCATCCGAAAATCAGCCTACTAGAGAATTCAAACCGCCTCCAATTTATTTGCGTGAGCGGAGCTCTAATAGCCTCGTTGCCAGCCTCATTCGCCTGATAGGCAAAGATAGCTTCCATATCGTGCCATTAACTCGTGGGAATATTCACGAGACAAAAATCCAAATTTATAATGAAAGAAATTATAGAATTGTCGCTAAAAACTTAGAAGACAGCAAAAAGAGTTTTTATACTTACCAACTAAAGAGCAGCAAAGGCATTTCTGTTGTAATAAAAGGCCTTGAATCAGATATAGAGCCATCTGAAATTAAGCAGGCCTTGGAAGAAAAGGGCTTCCAGGTCAAGCATGTAATTAATATAATAAATAGACAGAAAGTCCCTCAGCCCATGTTCAAAATTGAACTCTGCCCTGATGCTGTAAAATTAAGGAAAAATGAGAATCACCCTGTATATAGTTTACAGTATCTTCTTAGCCGTAGGATTTCAGTAGAAGAACCGCTTAAACGTAGCGGACCTGTGCAATGCACAAATTGCCAAGAGTATGGTCATACAAAGACATACTGCACCTTACGCGTAGTATGCGTCATATGTGGAGAGTTTCATCACTCTTCCGTCTGCAATAACAAGAGTAGCAACGATCTTATTTTGAAAAAGTGTAGTAATTGTGGCGGAAACCACACAGCTAATTACAGGGGCTGCCCTATTTATAAGGAGCTTAAAAATCGTTTGGTTTTACAGAAAGAAGCCGCCTGTAATTCTCAAAAGCAAGTATTTCTAACTCGTTCATCGGCTCAAACGCAAGCCAAATCAATTCCGTCCGTCAATCCCAGCTTATCCTACGCTGATGCTTTAAAATCTGGTGTAAATAACGCACAGAATGTACCAAAACAACTGAATAGCAGTTTGGAAAATATGATTTTCAATTTGACGCAATGTATGTCACAATTTATGGCATCAATGCAAACTACACTACAGGAGTTAGTGCGGACGCAAAACCAAATGCTCCAAATTCTTATCTCCCAAAAATGAGTATGTTGAATATATGTTCATGGAATGCTAACGGTATAGGCCAGCACAAACTAGAATTAATGCACTATCTCTCCGATAAATCAATTGACGTAATGCTCATTTCAGAGACACACCTGACAGATAAAAACAATTTTTATATTCCCGGGTTCAACTTCTATAAAACTAATCACCCTGATGGTAAGGCTCATGGTGGTGCAGGTATATTAATTCGCAGCAGAATTAAACATTTCTGTTTAAATTCATACTCTAAAACCTACTTGCAAGCAACATCCATCTGCTTACAAACGAACGGCAGCTATTTATGCACCACCCCGCTACCCTGTAAGTGAACAGCAGTTTAAAGAACTATTTAGTTCGTTAGGCAACAGATTTTTAGCTGCAGGTGACTATAATGCAAAACATACCCACTGGGGCTCACGGCTGATCAATCCAAAAGGTAGACAACTATATAACACTTTAATTAATAGTGGTGGTAGGCTCGATTTCTTGTCACCCTCCCAACCAACTTACTGGCCCACAGACCAAAGAAAAATTCCAGATCTTATTGACTTTGCCATTGTCAAAGGAGTAGATAGGTCAAGTGTTTCAACCACGACTAGCTTTGATCTTTCTTCAGATCATTCTCCTGTGCATTTTCGACTTTCGGAATCATCCACTCACTCCAAGCCAGTCCTCGGACTAACGTCTTCCAAAACAAATTGGCTCAAATTTAAAAAATATATAGCCACTCATATACACACAAGCTACACAATAGAGTGCAAAGATCACGTGGAAGATGCCGTAAACATACTTAATTCTATTTTAACGTCAGCGGCAGAAAATTCAACTCCACCACATAATAAAAATACAAAAAGAGATTTCACCACCAATAGTGAAATACAAAGACTTGTACTAGAAAAGCGAAAGAAAAGGCGCGAATGGCAACAAAATAGGTCCCCAGAAGCCAAACATAGATTAAAGGCAGCCACAGAAGAGCTGAGAAAAGCGCTGCAAAGAGAAAAAGATCAGGAATGTCAAAATTATGTTTCTAATCTTTCACCACATAAGTTAGGAAAATTGCCGTTATGGAAAGCGAACAAAACCTTAAAAACACCCATACAGGGTGAATCTCCGATTAGAGACTCCAATGGCAATTGGGCACGCAGTAGTGAAGAAATAGCGGCTACATTTGCAAAGCACTTGAGCTTTGTGTTTCAACCTAATCCACCCCCAATTCATGATGAAGCTCCTTCGCAACAACAAAATTCTCATAATTTTCCGATTCGCTTCCACGCAAATGAAATAAAGGAAATCATTAAACACCAATTGTCCCCGAAAAAGGCACCAGGTCATGATCAGATAACACAAAAAATGATTATAGAGATGCCGTTTATTGCTATAATTTTTGTCACAAAGCTTTTCAACTCAATAATTAAATATGCACATTTTCCGGCTGCATGGAAACGATCATTAATCACTATGATTCCAAAGCCAGGCAAGGACGTTACAATAGTATCGTCCTATCGACCGATAAGCCTCCTTCCATGCCTCTCAAAGCTATTTGAAAAGGCATTGCTCTCCAAGTTGACTCCTTACATTAATGGAAGCAATATTACCATCTCACCAATTTGGTTTTCGAAAAAATCATGGAACGATTGAGCAGGTGAATCGTGTAACAAACGAAATAAGGAAAGCATTTGAATATAAAGAGTATTGCTCCGCAGTTTTTCTTGATGTGGCTCAAGCCTTCGACAGAGTTTGGCACGAAGGCCTCATTCTCAAGATTAAGAGCCTCCTCCCTCCAAATACACATGAAACACTTGCGTCTTACTTAAAAAATAGATCATTTCGGGTAAAATATAAGGATCATATAACACAAGACATTGAAATAAAAGCAGGCGTCCCCCAAGGAAGTGTTTTTGGCCCCTTCCTATACTTATTATACACCACAGACTTTCCCTTAAGCAGTAGCACCACAATATCTACTTTTGCTGATGATACAGCAATTATAAGTCGGCAAAAATGCCCAATTTCAGCTGCTAGGAACCTTCAAATGCATTTAAAATTAGTTGAAAAATGGCTAGCTCTTTGGCGTATAAAAGTAAATGAGCAAAAATGTAAGCACGTCACATTCACACTTAAAAGGGGAATCTGCCCATCCGTATCTATTAATAATATTTTAGTACCACAGGCCGACAATGTAAACTATTTAGGTTTCCATTTGGACAAACGTCTTACTTGGCGCAAACACGTTGAAGCCAAACGAACTCTCATGAAATTAAAAGCCTCTAAGCTTCATTGGTTAATTAACTCACGCTCTCTTTTGAACATTGAATACAAGGTGCTTTTATACGTAAGTGTTATCAAACCGATTTGGACGTATGGGCTACAGCTATGGGGCAACGCTAGCTCCACGACTGTAGAACTAATACAAAGAGCTCAATCGAAAATTTTAAGATTAATTACAGGTGCTCCATGGTTTATCCGAAACGAAAACATCCACCGCGACCTCAATGTACCCATGGTTAAAGATGAAATTTCGCGATTTAAGGCAATCTATAGCGAGAAACTTAGAAGTCATCCTAACGAAATGGCTAGATGCCTAGCCTCCACTTCTTCACATTCCCGGCTACGAAGAAATGATCGCCACACCACTGTGGAAGCAACTGAGTAGCCTCTGCTATAAATCGATACACAACAGATTCCGGTAAATTCCTTCACTGGCAAAAACTGTTTCGCCATGCAAATAAAAAATACAAAATAAAATAAAAATTTTATTATCTAAGCCCGATCCCGTGGCACATATTATGTACAAACAACTATATATGAGTTCTTAAGCCCGCTCCGAGGCACGTTTATCTTGTATAAAAATTTATTATCTAAGCCCGATCCCGTGGCACATATTATGTACAAACAACTATATATGAGTTCTTAAGCCCGCTCCGAGGCACGTTTATCTTGTATAAAAATTTATTATCTAAGCCCGATCCCGTGGCACATATTATGTACAAACAACTATATATGAGTTCTTAAGCCCGCTCCGAGGCACGTTTATACAAGAAACTTTACAACCGAAAACTTTTGTAAAGTTATGTAAAATTAGATTTAAGATTCTACAACTTATTGTTAGTTCTTTATAAATAAGAAGATTCAATAAACAAGTCCCGTTCAAAAAAAAAAAAAAATTATTTTTCCAAAAGATGGCGTTATTTATCTGCATCTCGCGTTGTATAAGTCCGATCGTGTTCCGCTAGGGGGCATTAGAAAGATGACAGTTCCTACTAAAAAAGCTTTTTTGACATTTTTTTGATTGATTGATTCAGTTTTGTTTGAGAGCTTGTCAAAGATGGACATCAGCAAAGAGAAAATTCGCTACATTTTACAGTTTTTCTTCGATAAGGGAGAAAACGCAAGCCAGGCGGCTGAAAATGTGAATAGCGTTTATGGACCTGATACTGTAACAGCCAATCATGCGCAATTTTGGTTTCGTCGATTCCGTTCCGGTAACTTCGATGTCAAGGATGCACCACGCACTGGAAGGCCAATTGTCGAAAATGTCGATAAAATCATGGAAATTATCGAGTCCGACCGTCATGTTAGCACTGTTTCGATTGCAAAAGAGCTAAAGATTGCACAAAAAACCGTTTGGAACCATTTGAAAAAGGCTGGATACACAAAGAAGCTCGATGTATGGGTGCCACACGAGTTAACGCAAAAAAACCTCATAGACCGAATTTCCATCTGCGAATCGCTGCTGAACCGAACAAAATCGACCCATTTCTGAAGCGGTTGGTGACTGGTGATGAAAAGTGGGTCACTACGACAACGTCAAGCGAAAACGGTCGTGGTCGAAACACGGTGAACCGGCGGAAACGGTGGCCAAGCCAGGATTGACGGCCAGGAAGGTTTTGCTGTGTGTTTGGTGGGATTGGCAGGGAATTATCTACTATGAGCTGCTCCCATACGGCAAAACTCTTAACTCGGAACTCTACTGTCAACAATTGGACCGTCTGAAGGAAGCAATCGCCCATAAGCGGCCAGCTTTGGCCAATAGGAGAGGAATTGTGTTCCATCAGGACAAGGCCAGGCCACACACATCGATAGTGACTCGCCAGAAGCTCCGGGAGTTTGGTTGGGAGGTTCTTCTGCATCCACCTTATAGTCCGGACCTGGCAGCAAGTGATTACCATCTGTTCCTGTCCATGGCGAACAATTTTGCTGGTGAAACATTCGCTTCGAGAGAGGCTTCTGAAATTCGACTGTCTCAATTTTTTGCTAATAGGAACGAGGGCTTCTATAAGAGAGGCATAATGAAATTACCTCAATTTAATGCAAAAATAATTGATTTCTTTTTACTACACCTAATATGTACTAATTTTTCAAAACATTCAATCCCAAAAATATCCCCCCTGATTGAACTGAACTTGAACTTGAAAAATTTTTGAATAAACATCCAATGAGGCAAGCTTCAACTTTTTATGGCTAAAAAATCATGTCTTATCTTCATCTCAATGACTTCAGTAGCGATAAGTCAACTCCAGCTCTAGCCCAATGTTTACATATTGAACTATATATGCTCTCCTACCGCACACTTTCTCACCCCCTCACCTCTTCAATGAGGCTCAATGCGAACCTTCTCATATAAACCTCCAAAAATTTCCAAAGACTTAAATGTGTGTCATTTCCTACAAACCTCCAAAAATTTCTAAAGACTTAAATGTGTGTCATTTCAAACAAACCTCCAAAAATTTTCAAAGACCTAAATGTGCGTCAATTCATACAAACTTCCAAAAATTTCTTAGGACTTAAATGTGCGTCTTTTCATACAAACCAACAAAAATTTTCTAGGACTTCAATGTGCGTCTTTTTCCGATTTTCCATACACAAAAAGTTGCACACCCAGAACGAACATATCCCCCCTACTCGAAAGTTTTGAAACATAGCGGTGATGTTTTGGTTCGAATTATCGAGTGCCAACATTTGTATACTTTTTTCGAATTATTAAGATATTTTCTTTTGAACTCATGATTACTTTGAAATATAAAGAAGTTTGAATTAAGGAGAGTCGACCTGTACCTGTTTCTTTTCACGCAAAGATGTTGAAAAGCGAACGCAGTTTTTAAAACACAAACACAATTTTGGAATCTTAAAAATCATTGTAGTATCGTAGAAAGCTCAAAATATGGTTCATCAGTTCGATCTGAAATATGATGACAGAAATTTTGTGTAGATCGAATGCCAAATATTGAAAAAGATGTTTAGTCGTTGGATATTTCCGATGGTTCGAAATTCCACATATTCCTCTACATGATATTTTGAGAATCGAAAAACTTTAAGGCCATTAATTTCTGTGTCACGCTGGTACGAATAAGAACATCTTGTTGTTGTAGTTACACACTTTATTTTCTTTTATTCCCAATAAAATATTTATGTGCTAAAATGAACTTATAATTGGAAACTAACAGCCGCTTCCACATTTGCTTGATAATTGGCAATGTGGAACTATCTATGTACCTATATTTTGAAAACTTAATTTAAATTCATATGATAAAATTAAATTATTTACTGCAGGTCCTATTATTATTTATTTCTAAAAGAGAGAATTAAACATTACCTTATGTAATTTGTAACTTATATCTATTATAAACATTATATACAAATATTAAGTCAATTAAATGTTCTTGATGAATGAATCGCGCTTGTGAAATTACAACTGTTAAGCATATTAAAATTACTTACGATACAAACGGTAACGTTACAGTAATAATTAAAATTTGCTGGCACTATTTAATAATAAATTTAATTGTCAAGACTCTTGGGAATTATTTCTTACGCTGTGATACCAAGTGGTGCCTGCACCACCACAAACTTTCTGTTTACAGATTTTAACACCTTGAAAATTTCTCGAGCGATGATTTCCAATTTCCGGTAGTATCCAATAGCCATTTCCACAACTAATTGTTGAGTCAGAAAATTTTCCTTTAATTAAACTGTAGAGTTTATTGATAGGCTACCGGCTGTGTTGATGGCATGTTACGTTCTCCTAAAAATGTGATAAAAGTGCGAAAAAAAATTTGAGTCAGTAATAAGTGAGATAATAAAGTCCAAATTATCTTATTGTTGGTGCAATATAAATAGTCCCTCAGACATATAACAATAAATGAAGATTATAAACATATTTTAACGCCCAGCATATGCAGTGGGACACAAAGCTGATAATTACAAATCAAAAATTTGGGTATAAGTATAAACTTATGTTAACTAAGTCATATTTTAAAGCTCATCTAATCCTAAATTTGTTTGAAATTTAAACTTTGATCAATTACAATTCGGTGGTCACTAAAATTGTATCTTTAGTTGTATATACATATGGGGCATTCTTTTACAAACCGTACGGAACAAATATTATAGGTGTTTAAATTGCTCCGAATTTTTTTTTTTGTGTTATACATATATCAGATAAGCTGACATATGTCGCAATTTTTTTTTTCTATAGTTTCAAAGATATAGCCGAATGAATATTGGAATACATACTCAGCCAAGGTGCTTGTCTTTGGATGTGATATCTTCGGTTCAAGTTGCCATAACTCAAAAAAAAAATGTTCTTCCTTCCTAGAATTTTGAATAACAATTATGAATAAGAAAAATTTTTTTCCGTTGCTCATAATTTTAATCGTTCAATAAATATTTTTTACGTTGCTTCAAAACGATTGTGAATGAGAAAAAACTTTTCCGTTTCTTATAATCTTTTATTTTCAATAAATAGTTTTTAATTTATTTCGTTAAGAGAGAAAATATATGTAGTGGTATACTGGTGATACCATTCTACTGATATCATTAATAGCGCTGCTGATCGCGCTGGTTATTAGGCAACGTAAAAACAATTTAATGAAAAATAAATGTTATAAGCAACGGGAAAAAATTTTTCTCGTTCATAATTGTTATGAGGAAACGTAAAAAAAATTTATCGAACGATTAAAATTATGAGGAACGGAAAAAAAATTTTCTCAATAACCGTTATAGAAAAATGAAATACTTTTTCATTGTTTGAAACTGTTATATTAAAATGAATTTTTTTTAATACAAACTTTAATAGTTATAGTCCTATTTTTTTCCTAATTTCATATAGCTGTTATGTCTCTGGTTTTTACACTCAATTGTATTATACGATCCCACTGTGTCATGGGAGGAAATTCGAAACGCCCATTTCCCAAGTTTTATCGCTTAAAAAAAAAGTTCCAAAACAAAAGTTTATACTAAATATAATATGTGATCTAATGGAATCATAAAAAAAAATTAACTTTTTTCCAAAACAGGTTTTTAGACACCTTGCTAGATATAATCAAAAAAGTAGCTTCACTTCGACTAAAATAACGCGTTTCTCGCACAAAGCAATTTGAAAAGATGCATGCTAGCGTGCAATGCTTACATACCATAAATGCTTTTTAAAAATATGGGTCGAAGAATATTTGATAAAGAATAGAAAAAATATATTTCGATCGAATCGGTTCACATGTTCGTGGAATGACCCAAATATAATGTTTTTAAATTTAATTTTTTTTTTTTTTGCAACACTTAGAAGTCAAAAACGTGATTTTATCCAACAAAATGGTTTTAGAAATATCTAAACAAAATTTGTTTAGGATTTTTTTGGAACTCGTCTATTACTCTTTAACATGAATTCTACGAATGTCAAAGAAAAAGTATTATGCCTTATATAAGATTTATCAATAATATGTATGAGTTTAGGAATAATGTTCTAATCATGAATTAAATCTTTAAAAAAAAAAAGAATATATAATTTTTTTTCTTGGAAGTCAAAAACGCGGTTTTAGTGGAAGAAAAAGCCGGTTAAAAGTAATGTTCAAATTTTCAAAAGGATCGGTTCAGTAGAATTTGAGTTTTGATGTTCACGGACTTAAGGGGGTCTTCTCATTGAGCAACTTTTTTTTCGACTTTTTTTTTGCATTTATTTATAGCTTGGGTAGTTGTGAATATGCCCCTAAAAGGATTTTTTGAAATTCGAAATAGTTTAGAGGATATAGCCTTCTTTGTCGAGCAAGATCTGCGCTTAAACGAGTAATTTTTGCGTTGCTTCAAACTTTAAACGCGTTTATCTCGAAACCACGATTTTCGAACTGGCGGCCATGATATCTCCAGTTCAACTGAACCGATTTTCATGAAACAAAGTGGAATCGACGCAGAATTGTCACCATTCTCGGGTGAACCTCGACCATAATTTTAAAAAAATTTTTACTATTTTTTTTTTAAACTAAACTACAAAAAAAAAGCCCGAAATAGAATTTTTTTTTTGAATGGCCGCCATTTTGTCAAAAAAAATCACAAAATTAAGCTTGAGGTTCACCCGAGAATTACATCTATACTGATTATAACCCCGTTTTTTTTCCATTTCGGACGCTCCGGAGACCCGGAATCGTGGCCGCTGTGACGGCACCTTTTTTTTCACCACCAACTTTGAAGTCTCATTACTTTTTGAACAGCCCACGTATCGAGGCAAAAAAAATTTTTTTATTTACTTTGAACCTTTTGTAATACAATAAATAAAAAAAGTTTTCAATTATTCTTTGCGTTTTCAAATAAGAACTTTTTTAAAAAGGGTCCAAAAAACGGGTTTTCAATGAGAAGACCCCTTAAAAAATGACGTTTTTGGGAAAATCGATTAAAAAGTTTTTTTCTTTCAGGCATCAGGTATCGCACGGCCGGTCGTTTAAAATGCTGTATCTCTGTTAGTTTTACTCGGATTGACTAAAATTTTTACACAATATTCACGAGATATTGTTACTTAATGATTGATATGCGACCGACTAACAAAAGACAAAAGCAACAAAGCAACAAAAAGGCATTATGATGAATATCGTTGTTCATTTCTACTTTACGCTTCAATATTTTTTTACGAATTAGGGTAGCTTCCAGAACCAGTCGAGATAGACCAAACAAAAGATATTGTTGTAGAGTAAGACTGTGTTTGAGTAATTAGTTATAAGTGTACAATTAGGGTGGCCCTTATTTGGAAAAGTCCGATTTTCCCAGCTGTCCTAGTCTCAAAATGTTGAAATGGGTCTAAAAAGGATATATATGAAGTTTTTTCGGGATTGATTAAGTTTTAAAAGTCGCTCATGGGTCTTGAAATCTGGAAAGTGATTTGTATGGGGAAAAACCTGCGTTTCGCTAGTTTCATCAAAATTTTGAATGCAAGACATGTTTTTTCGATCCGGGAATGAATGCCACTTTATAGAGAACAGACTCACCTTTCTTTTAAGATAATAATAATAATGATATGGAGCGTGAATCTGCCCAAAGGCTGGCACTGCGGCCCAGATGACCTATTGTGCCAAGATTCACTATTTTTTATGAAAAGCCCCTCATAGCTCTCCTAATAAAGTCCAGAATCACCTCTGGAGAAGAACTCCTAATTTGTCCTAATGACAGAAATTCCGAATGGAATACATTTCTTCTGTGATGTATTAAGGCAGGACATTCGCAAAGAATGTGCAAAGTTGTTTCCTCGTCTTCGAGGCATAATCTGCATTCCGAATTATCGGAAAGGCGAAGTTTGTGCAGGTGATACTTAAGCCCAGAATGGCCAGTAAGAAAACCCGTAAGCAATCTTATGCTATCTTTTGAAAGCTTAAGAATATTGGAGTAAGAGTAAGGTTTTATAAGCAATTTACTCTGCCTCAGTCCGGGAAAGTCATCCCAGTACACAAGGTGAAGGAGATTTTCTTTCTCTCTGATTTTTTCCCTGATACCCGCCCAGTTCAACCCACAAAAAGGCTGAGGACCGATAAAAGGGGTGTTTGATGCCTTTCTTGCTAGACTATCAGCTAGCTCATTACCATCAATCCCCGTGTGACCAGGGACCCAAAATAAATCAACTTTATTGCGTGTCGCTAGTTTCTGAAGTAGTCCAAAGCATTCGAGGACTTGCTTTGACTTAAAAGCCCAAGATGATAGGGCTTTAATAGAGGCCTGACTGTCAGAAAATATGACAATCCTTTGGCTTCTTTTAAGATATAAAACAACAACATCAGTTAATATTGTGCGGATCTGGGGCTACTCAAAGTCGAAAATATCGGATATAAAAAAGATACTTCCTCTTGGGAGTCCTTATTTTCCACAAAAAGAAGAATACAAATATTTGGTATGCAAATCTGAAAAATATATGAAATAATCTTTTCAACTAGCCTAGTACGAAGAATATTGGATTGCTTTTTTATATGTTTTATTAACGTCAAATTATTACTACCATTTTTTATATATAATAATATTTTGGGTTGCTTCTTTCAGCAGACTGCAAAATGGACATGCCCTAAAAAAAAATTAAACGACTCAAGTGCTAAAGACGTAAATTAAAGACAAATTTTTTGAGACTATAATCATTAAATTCGGTTGACGTTATCTATTCATAAACTTGTAAATAAAACGTAAATGTACTTTTACTACCTTTAATGCAACAAATGTTTAAGTATGCATAAAATAGACAGATGGCAACGCCGAAGCTTTGATATTAATCAGCAAGAGCGCCCGCAAGAAATTGACCGTGGTCTCAATCATTTAACAATGCTGATAAATCGCACATTACACAATGTTTTCAATCACATTTGTTGAGAGGGGGTCAAAGTAAGTAGGGGTAAGAGAGTGACCCATGCGATTCCCTCTTCGGACGCCGGATAAACCGATATGTTTCAATGAAGTGTGGCCAACCTTTTGAGGTAGTTTTTCCCTCGGTGACTCAAAAATCCCTTTTACTCTTTTTTCTTTAGAAAGTGGGCTGTCCAATAAATAATATTTGAATATTCCTTTTTATGTTTTCATGTTTCATACTTAAGTAGGGATTCAAAAATACTAGGGTCTGTCACAAAAATCTCGAAACTGCCCCAAAATCGGACTTTTTCGAAATATTTCAATGAAACTTAGAATTTGAGCGTATATTTAAGCCTCCGAATATAATTTAAAAAATATATATATATATATATAAAAGTGGGCGTGGCAAAGGGGCGGTTTTCATAAAGAAATTTAACAAAAGTCAGTATATGGGGTCTCTTATGGCCTTAAACACCTCTTGATATTAAAAATTATTTGAACGTGTGTATGTGTCGGGTATTCTATTGTCGGGCTCGCCTGACTATAACACCCTTACTTTTTTTTTTTTTTATATATTTACCCGAATATTTGACGGCAGCGCTTGTATCTTCATCCTCTATA
This sequence comes from Chlorops oryzae, assembly GCA_020466095.1. Taxonomy (NCBI): domain Eukaryota; kingdom Metazoa; phylum Arthropoda; class Insecta; order Diptera; family Chloropidae; genus Chlorops; species Chlorops oryzae. Next base: position 93,606,533 of record CM035806.1, read on the forward strand.
TCAGATCCATGAGACTCTCGATGCATTTTAAGTGGTGTACGACTATTCGAACGCTCAAGTGTAGAACGATCATAACATAGCGGCAAAACTTTTTCATGCTTAGTAACAGCCTCTGTTGGGGTACTTGGATGACAAATTTCAGCATGGTGTGGTAGGGTTTGTTGAGAGCATTTATGTGCCTCGGTCACTTTATTATTTGAAGTTGCATTTTTCCGAACAGCACTTAAAGTTTGTCTATTGGTCGGCTCAAAGGAGTTATAAGTGCTGTAACGTTTGTCGCTGCGTCTATCGCCATGCGTATATGCTGTGAAGTTTGCGTTGCTACTTGCTGATGAAGCACAAGAATTCGAGTCACGATGTTCATTATTATGTAAGGATGATATCATATTTGGAATATGCTGATTGGACACCCCAAACTTTGGACGTTCAAAATTATTAAAATCGTAGTTTGGTTCGGAATAACAAGATTCACTCTGTAAAAGCAACATTTGCTTTTGAGATGATCCACCCGAAGCAACGCCACCGCTCTTTGAAGATGAGGCCGTCGTTGTGGAATTATCGGAAGAATTTGTTTTTGGAAATTTTAAATTGATTGATGTGCCAATTTGAAGATCAAAATTGGGATTTTCATAATGATCAGTTGTTGCGTCAGTAAGATAGTCTGTTGTAGCGTATTGGTGCTGAAGGTGTTGTGGATTACGCTGATGATGATTTCTACTTCCACTTACACTTCGTAGTGAGTTTGTTTCATATGGTCGTTGTTGGTGATAGCTTGTGCTGTCATTTTTTGACGTCAACGAAGATTGTGCAAGAGAGCTCAAGGCAAAACTATCATCATAAATAAGCTTCCCGGTTCGCATTGTATACGTGTGAAGATTAGTATTAGCACTACAGACAACGGGATAGTCAGTCTCAAAGTGCTCTTGACTTGAAGTGCTTGTACAAGGTAAAAAGAAGCCAGCGTGGTGATGATGGTTTCGTTGAGAATTTCCTTTTGGTCGAGATGATGAGCTAAACTTTGGTGTACCGTTTCTGAGCGGTATGTTTCCCACTGCAGCACCACCAGCTACGGTTGGCATTGAGCTATTACTGCTTTTGGTCTTCAATCCAGTTACCCATGAAATTAACGTTATAATAGCAATTTCAATAAGACGCAATGAGAATTGGTAGCCCCATTGCAGCCAATCAATTTCTACTACTGCCGCTGGTGATTGACTGATGAGTGAGCGTTTCGAGGAAACTCCAATTGCTCCGAATATTTGGAGTGCAGCTAGCAAAACAAACAACAAAGCAGTCGCTATAGTTATATGTATAGCATAGGAAAGGTTCTGATAGCCATGTATGTAGTTCTGAGATTTACTTCGAAGGATACGTTTCAATATTCGGTATAAGTACAAATATAACAAGCCCATGCTGATACAAACGAATATGTAAATTAATTGACATATCAAAGAAAGTACGCGAGGTGGTGGAAGTGTTGCGATTGGTGAAGCCGTCAAACTTTGCCAGACACCCAAAAGTTGTTGGGTGTTCTGTGCCTCATTAGCTGAAGACGCAACAGCCGCTGCCATGTCATTAGAGGAGGACCCGTACAAATGATCAAATTGTTTTTGCTGTTGCCTTTGACGTTGAAGTTGTTGTTGTTGAAGAAGTAGCTGTTGCTGTTGATAATGTTGCATTTGCTGTTGTTGAAAATAGTTATGCATTGTGTACGATTCAACGTAATGTAAAGTAACACACAGTACAACATGGACTCCACATCCCACAATAACGGTAAGGGGCCGTATAAGTGCTGAGTATCGATTATGCTTGTGGCTTAAGGATTTACGAAAAAGGAACAGCATCAATACAGAAAAGGATATTGTTAACAAGGTGCCTGGAAGATTAAGTAGCACCTCAGATATAAATAGATGGAAGCTGGAATTGATGTTATACGCATCGTAGCAGAGATAGAAAATACGAGTGGTACATATAGTTATTAATACAATATGAATGCATAAGAAGTAAGACTGTGGAAAAAGATGAGTCAATTTGTTGTATGTTAGCAGTTTGTAGAATGAGTAAACGGCTAAAACTGTGAAAAATGTAACTGAGAGATACACATGTATATTCCATGCTATTGTCCATGTCGAATAGCTTGCTGTTGCTGATGCTGATGACGATGACGTTGTTGACGTAGAAACAGCACTACCGTTTCGAGATGTTATATTGCTATTATTGAAAGTTGAAGTAACCAACATGAGTTCACGGTCAAATCCATTCGTTGTATTGATAGTTGATGAGGTAGCAGTGGCAGCAGATGATGCAGCAACCATTGTTGCACTGCTTTCATTATTTGTAAAACCACTGCCAACCCCCCAAGAGGTATATTCATTTTGGGACATTTTTTCTTCAAAGGAGGATTCAGGTTTTCTATGGTTTATATTGGAAGATGTGTTGGCGATAGCTTCTATGTTTTTGGCATTCGATCCACCGTATGAATTATTGTTTAGCAACACAACAGGTGGAGATGGTGGTTGATGTTGCAATACCATTGTCGGTTTTACTGTTACTTGTTTAAGCAGCACCTCTGGAATCTCTCCTTTATTTCCGTGAGATCCACTCAAAATTCTGCGTATGCTTGGAAGTATTTCTTGTTCGGATCCTTTCTCTTTTTTATTATGATTATTTTCAACGATTGTTTGCTGTCCAACATCAAGAATAGTCTCACTGCTTTCTACATTGATCTTTCGAAAGTCATTGATGTTAACTGGTACCATATAATTGGAATCTTTGTTTTCGTTTTCAATAATGCTGTCCGTCGCTTCTGGTGGCCGAAGAGGTATTCGTTCATGTCCTGGCATTAAGCTTGGCGGTGGTATTGGGCGACGATTAATGTAAGATCCCGAGCCAGACCCACCACTATTTGTAGAAACTGGAGCACCTTCGTTATTTGTGCCTCTCAATGTAGGCTTATCAGCAAACGGATTTTGATATTCTGGTGGGAGTGGAGGTGTAAAAAATTGTCTTGCAGGAGGTGAATACGACGGTATATCATTATGACCTGATTGAGCTGGGCTACCACTGAGATTTTTTCTGAAAAACGTTGCCGCTGAAATATATAAAAAGAAAACTTAGTTAAAATGGCCGCACAAGCGCGTTATCATATATAATTTTATCCAAAAAATTTCAATTTATAATATATGTATAATCTAGGGAGGTGGAAGCAATTCTGGTATATGAAATTATCGTCGTTAATAGTACACAATTGTAAGAAATAACTCTTTAAAATTATATTATCGTTTCTTCTTTTTCTTACATATAATCCCGTTTACAACGGGGTAGGTTTTCTGGTCTTAAAGATTCGACGAAATTTTTCTTTCAGCCGACCCGTCGCTTGGCTTGTCGCTGTCTGTATCGATTAATTAGGAACAGTGGGACCTACACTTTAACGCCGACTCCGAACGTCAAATTTTTTTTTTAAATTAGCTTTTTTTAGGCAAATTTTAGCTTCATCGGTGGACTTGCCAGGAACCACCAAATTTTTCGATGCGTAATAATTTACCTTCTTTCGAAACAATACGCCGATGGAACCAATAGTCGTAACAAAAGTATGAAAAAGTTAGAAACCTACAGAACTCTTAAATGAAAAAATCCGTCAAACAGATTAACCATAGGCTGCGAATAAAAAATCGCTGAAAATTTTATAAGTTCAACCATAACCTAACAGTCACTTTTGATTTAATCAAATTATAGTGAGATCGATGTAAATCAGAGATGGGCGCACCAACACCATTGCACTTATCGCACTTGCGTATGGCGTAGTAGCAACTCGACAAAAGCACTGAGAGAAAAGTTTGCTTAGGTACGATCGGCAAGCGATAACTAACAAAAGAAACCAAGTGGGAAATTTTTAGGTTTTAATTAAATTTTTTTATGGCACGAAAAATAATGCCTTTTCACATAATATTCAGCGCATCGGTTTGCAATGTAATGACAAATAAGACATTGAGCCTCTCCGAAAGAATTTTCAATGAACAAAAATCTTCTTCCCATTTCGCATGAAACATTTTTCTCGCTATGTATTCGCAACAACAATGCAGAACAAGTTCTCAGTACGACTGACAGCGAGCGACTGAGCGTTTTCATGATTCACGCACAAGTCGTGTGTAGCCGACTGCGCAGTTTGCAGCGCCCCGCGGGATAGCGCTCGCCCACCGCTGATGTAACTCATCATTGTATTTGATTGTTTGCATACACAGCTGCATATTAAATGACTAATAGGGCATTTACATATACGTTTTAGCGCTACTCGTTTAAGCTAAAACGACCAAGTCAAAACGGGGTGTTTACATATACGCATGTCGTTTTGTAATTTTGTGGTTATCTTTTGTTTGCTCAACGCGTAAAATATGAGTGAATATTGTAATTAAGAAAAGAAGCAATTATTGAAATTGCATTCGTTTTCTACATTGGTTGTGGAAAGCTTATTTAAGTTACCGATAACATTTGGGATTTTTAAACAAAAGTAATGCAGTTTGGATGGGTTGTTATGTACTTTATTCGTTATGAGAAGAAATTTTAGTGGGCTCTTCTAGTTGACAAATAATTCAATTAGTATGATGTAATAGCCAACTTAAATTCAAGTCAGCGAAATATGGTGAAAATCTTTCTTCTGAGAATTTCAAATAGTGTCATGTTGTGGACAATCAAGTGGGCTTAAGCATTATTCATGTTTATATGACATAAAATATTAATCCTAATTTTGGTGAATTTTTTAAAATTGCCCAAATGCACAGGAAACCCAATATGCAAAAAATCTGAATCATGCGCTGCTCTGATTGGCTAATGGATCAGCCGCGACCACGGCTGCCACTTTTGGTACTTTTGTACCAAAATTTGTACTTTTTTTTGTATTTGGTACATTGGTACCTAACTCGTAGATTTGGTACATTTTTCAGGTGGTTGCGAATGAATTGTAAAACAATGGCTGAGATGACAGTTATTAAATGTTTATAGAGCTACAGCCGTGGTTATGATAACAGTTTTCAGATTTTGCAACAGTGACTTAAATGACAGTTTGAGTCAAAATGTCTCTAAGCATATATATTAACATATATATGGTTTTGGTACCCTTTTTTTTATTGGCTTGGTACAAAAAAACTTGAGGTGAGTGGCAGCCATGGCCACGATGGCGGCAGATCGGCTGGTTAAAGTTTTCGGCTAAGAAGGGTTGCAATAAAATGTTGCAAGAAATTTTAGTACAGGGTTGCATTTATAGTTCATAAAAGCTTTTATACTTGAAAGCTTTTTGTAAAAAACACATGGTTACATGTGGACTGAACTATTTGTTTAAAAACGGCGCCGAACATGCGGTATTTGCAAATTTCCAAGCATCATGTTTCGTCCGATTATTCGTTTATGTTCCATTCCCTATGCAAATCACACGTAGAATCATTGTTTCGGAAAACAAATTTTTGATATAAAAAACAATGCGAAGGAAAGAGACAGTTTTTTTCTTGAATGTTACGGCAACATTTCAGACTTCCTTTCTTTCCCATATAATCAATTTAGTTTTGAGCAAATGTTTCCGAAAAATTGTTTCTACGTGTGACCGAGTACATTCGAAACTCGCTGGTCACATATTCATGAAACATGTTCTAAAACATATGATTCGTTGGTAAGGGAGGTAAGCGGCAAAGAGAGGGGTCTTGACCGGCGACTTGCTTAAACAGCTTTCACATGTACCGAATTCTTTCGGACGATATTCGGTACATGAAAAAGCTGACTTGTATCCATGCTTTTCTCACATCTCTACTAACGCTAAACGTGTAAAAAATGACTAAAATTTTTTAGGAGATTTTAGTTTGAAATTGCAGGATTTTGGGGGTTTTTAATTTTGATTTGGGGGGAAAAAAATTTATGAGTTGGCATCACTGCTATTGCTAACGTTTATTTCTTGATAAGTTACTTTTGAAGGAAGACGTTCACTTTTTCCTGCAATTTTGACCACCAAAATAGTTTTTGCCGCCAGAAATCTTTTTTCGTACTACTTTTGTAAGTATCTAAGCAACGCCTCTGGATATTCCAAAGTGTCCGTTCCAACATTGTCCCAAAATAAACGGAGACAGAAAACCCGAGACACGTGAAGGACATACATGAGAGTGATGAAGACGAAAGATATTGCATCTCCGTCACTCTCATGTGTTTCCTTCCGATGTCTCGCGTTTGTGTCCCTGTATAAACCGAAACATTATCTTTGTTAAAGCTATAATAGCACAATAGCAGCCCATTGTGAGCCACGGGCCTAGACCATATAGTACATGGACTTCAACAAGACAAGCATTTTGCGTGCAGTGATGACGTCACATGGTGAGATTCTGTAAGCAAATATCCACTCGCGCTGCTACTGCGCTTTTACTACACACTCCCAGCAAACATCAAAACGATAGAAATATGCCAGTTTACGATTTTTATTTAATGATGAAACTAGTGATGTCACGAACGTCAAATTGTAGCATTCGCGAATGCGAATGTTTTCTCATATTCGCGAATGCGAATATTCCGTTTTTAAACCTACATCTCGAATTTGGCAACTGACAAGCCCAAAATCACCAAAATCAATTCATTGATTCATTAGTGCACTAACTTTTGAAAAATAATACATTTTTATCTTAAGAAATTACGCATTTTGTTTTTAAACTTGAAAATTTTTATTTCGTTACATGAATATTGGCGGTGACTATATCAAAGCGCCGCATATATTTAAACAATTTTTAAGGATTTTGGTTCCATATTCAGCAAAAACTTTTAAGGATCGATTAAAGATTATATTTCAAATGCGAATGCAAATATTCGTTACATCACTAGAGGAAACTTTAGGAACGAAAACGAACTCGTTGTGGTTTTTCAAGCGATTGTAATTTACAATACTTTTATCAGTTTTTTTTTAAGAACTGATATTGTTAACGAAATCGAAAACGAGCTTTTTGTTTGCTGGGTAGCTCACCTGTGACGTATCATCATTGCACGCTTGCTTTTGCTGAGGAGTAGTAGCAGTCCTTGTACTATATGGTCTAAGGCCACGGGTGAGTGTTGAGTGGTAGTTTGACATCATGCGTTATAGGTTGTACTCTCTGTTTTAGAGGCTCCGCGAATCTCTTCAATCAACATACAGCCCGATTCTAAATATTCCCGTGGCTTTGGTTCTCATGAAAAGTACATTTCTTGGGAGTAATAAGAATCTGGCTGTTAATATCCATCCAAATTTTGAAATTCTCCCTGCTTTCTATTCCCATATTTTTAGGTAATCCACTTTTAGCTTATCTTTCCGATCATACCAATATGAATAAGCCTCGCACATACGATATCAATACGCTAAAAAGTACGATTTTAAGCTTCAAAGAAAGAATATGCTACAAAAATGAGTATAATGTGCCGAAAATTATATCAAATTCAAGATTTTTTTTCTTTATTTTCTTCTCGGAACTTTGCTGCCGAGCGGAATCGAACCTGGGTCTTCAGATTGGTAGTTCCACACACTATCCCCTGAGCTACGGCCGGCTAAAGAAATTTTTGAAACGAAATCAAATTTAAACTTCAGTTCAATTTACCTTCGGAAAAAACGAAGTCGCATCGTTTCTTGCAATGTGCTTAGCACTCGTTATAGAACATGCTTGCAGCATTGCACGTTACATCAACTGCTTAGCACTAGGTGTAAAAGCTGCTTACTAACAAGCGCTAAAAATTTTTCGTTCCTAAAGTTTCCTCTAGTGATGTAACGAATATTTGCATTCGCATTTGAAATATAATCTTTAATCGATCCTTAAAAGTTTTTGCTGAATATGGAACCAAAATCCTTAAAAATTGTTTAAATATATGCGGCGCTTTGATATAGTCACCGCCAATATTCATGTAACGAAATAAAAATTTTCAAGTTTAAAAACAAAATGCGTAATTTCTTAAGATAAAAATGTATTATTTTTCAAAAGTTAGTGCACTAATGAATCAATGAATTGATTTTGGTGATTTTGGGCTTGTCAGTTGCCAAATTCGAGATGTAGGTTTAAAAACGGAATATTCGCATTCGCGAATATGAGAAAACATTCGCATTCGCGAATGCTACAATTTGACGTTCGTGACATCACTAGTTTCATCATTAAATAAAAATCGTAAACTGGCATATTTCTATCGTTTTGATGTTTGCTGGGAGTGTGTAGTAAAAGCGCAGTAGCAGCGCGAGTGGATATTTGCTTACAGAATCTCACCATGTGACGTCATCACTGCACGCAAAATGCTTGTCTTGTTGAAGTCCATGTACTATATGGTCTAGGCCCGTGGCTCACAATGGGCTGCTATTGTGCTATTATAGCTTTAACAAAGATAATGTTTCGGTTTATACAGGGACACAAACGCGAGACATCGGAAGGAAACACATGAGAGTGACGGAGATGCAATATCTTTCGTCTTCATCACTCTCATGTATGTCCTTCACGTGTCTCGGGTTTTCTGTCTCCGTTTATTTTGGGACAATGTTGGAACGGACACTTTGGAATATCCAGAGGCGTTGCTTAGATACTTACAAAAGTAGTACGAAAAAAGATTTCTGGCGGCAAAAACTATTTTGGTGGTCAAAATTGCAGGAAAAAGTGAACGTCTTCCTTCAAAAGTAACTTATCAAGAAATAAACGTTAGCAATAGCAGTGATGCCAACTCATAAATTTTTTTCCCCCCAAATCAAAATTAAAAACCCCCAAAATCCTGCAATTTCAAACTAAAATCTCCTAAAAAATTTTAGTCATTTTTTACACGTTTAGCGTTAGTAGAGATGTGAGAAAAGCATGGATACAAGTCAGCTTTTTCATGTACCGAATATCGTCCGAAAGAATTCGGTACATGTGAAAGCTGTTTAAGCAAGTCGCCGGTCAAGACCCCTCTCTTTGCCGCTTACCTCCCTTACCAACGAATCATATGTTTTAGAACATGTTTCATGAATATGTGACCAGCGAGTTTCGAATGTACTCGGTCACACGTAGAAACAATTTTTCGGAAACATTTGCTCAAAACTAAATTGATTATATGGGAAAGAAAGGAAGTCTGAAATGTTGCCGTAACATTCAAGAAAAAAACTGTCTCTTTCCTTCGCATTGTTTTTTATATCAAAAATTTGTTTTCCGAAACAATGATTCTACGTGTGATTTGCATAGGGAATGGAACATAAACGAATAATCGGACGAAACATGATGCTTGGAAATTTGCAAATACCGCATGTTCGGCGCCGTTTTTAAACAAATAGTTCAGTCCACATGTAACCATGTGTTTTTTACAAAAAGCTTTCAAGTATAAAAGCTTTTATGAACTATAAATGCAACCCTGTACTAAAATTTCTTGCAACATTTTATTGCAACCCTTCTTAGCCGAAAACTTTAACCAGCCGATCTGCCGCCATCGTGGCCATGGCTGCCACTCACCTCAAGTTTTTTTGTACCAAGCCAATAAAAAAAAAGGGTACCAAAACCATATATATGTTAATATATATGCTTAGAGACATTTTGACTCAAACTGTCATTTAAGTCACTGTTGCAAAATCTGAAAACTGTTATCATAACCACGGCTGTAGCTCTATAAACATTTAATAACTGTCATCTCAGCCATTGTTTTACAATTCATTCGCAACCACCTGAAAAATGTACCAAATCTACGAGTTAGGTACCAATGTACCAAATACAAAAAAAAGTACAAATTTTGGTACAAAAGTACCAAAAGTGGCAGCCGTGGTCGCGGCTGATCCATTAGCCAATCAGAGCAGCGCATGATTCAGATTTTTTGCATATTGGGTTTCCTGTGCATTTGGGCAATTTTAAAAAATTCACCAAAATTAGGATTAATATTTTATGTCATATAAACATGAATAATGCTTAAGCCCACTTGATTGTCCACAACATGACACTATTTGAAATTCTCAGAAGAAAGATTTTCACCATATTTCGCTGACTTGAATTTAAGTTGGCTATTACATCATACTAATTGAATTATTTGTCAACTAGAAGAGCCCACTAAAATTTCTTCTCATAACGAATAAAGTACATAACAACCCATCCAAACTGCATTACTTTTGTTTAAAAATCCCAAATGTTATCGGTAACTTAAATAAGCTGTTGTGGAAACAACCTCACAATTTTTTAAATTAGAAATTTCAATGACCATATGTTTTGCATTGCTATAGTGATGACACTCGGATTTCGATATTTTTATCAGTTATAAGCAGGATTTATCTTGTTTGGCTACTTGTTTTAAATTAAAACAGGAATTCTTCTCGTTTTAGTTTTGTACGATAAAACGGGAAAAAATCTAAGTTGTTTTAGTGCTAAAACGGGCAAAGTTGCTAAAACGCGAATAAAACGGCATATGTAAACGGCCTATAAGATGTAATTGAAAGACAATCGGGATTTTTTGTGATTAATGAAATTATGCAAATTATTCAAATAAATAATCAGAATAATTTTTAAAATTATTTTTTGAATGATTTTTGAATTATTTCTTAATCGTTAATTTTAATAATTCAAAATTTTACATCAATGAATAATATGATAATGATAATAAGAATAATAAATGAATAAATAATGATACTGGATAAACAAAAAAACGAAAAATGCAAAGACGAAATGATTTGTTTTCTTAGGAACATTTTCCTCATAAAGTCGGTCTTTATTTACTCTTTTAAAAAACTTATCATTTTTCTCAGGTTTAAGCGAAGTTTAACCAAATATGATCTTGGTGCAGTGATGCCAGATTTTTCAAGAGCCTTCCGTCTACTATTATATATTTTAATATATTATTGACCCCTCTTAGAATCTCTAGTTAATTGGTAAGGTTTCAATTCAAATTTTATATAGCATTATTTAATTTTGTTTCTTTTTAAGGGGATGGTATAATTTTAAAGTCGAAAAAAGGCGTATTTTCATGATTTTTTTTTTGTGGAGACATGAATAATGTTGGTGTATTTATATCAGTGTTGTGCAAGCCCTATGATCCTCCATAAACAAGGATTTTTTGCCATTTGTATTAGTGTCACACGGATAGTGTACGAAACAAATTCACGTTGACCCAAGCAACACCCCATGATCGATATTTTAGGTACTTTTTTCCTTTTTTAAAGTACACATTTTCCATTCAATTATCGTCGTTATCAACAGATTTTCATGACGGAAACTATTGAATTTTCTTAATTTTTTCGGTTCGTTTTAATTAAGAACGTAATTTTTTGAAGTTAAAACAAATAATTTGTATCAATCGAAACATTTTTTATTATAAAACTTATATGAAAAAAGTAGGGCCAAAATGTATAAAAAATGTATATTTTTTAGACTATTTTGGAGTTTTTGAAAAAACTAAAATTTCAACCATGCAACAGACGTTTTATTTTGAAAGCGAATAAAACGAAATGCTTCATACATTGTAAAAAATACTTCATTTTGTATGTGTTAGTTATGCACATCACTGATTTATATCATATACATCTTATAGCTTATCGAAACATTATGGCCCTTTTTTAAACTTTTTTTGTACTGTTTTGAAGTAAAAAATACGATTTTCGCTTCAAAATTGAGATAAGTTTATTTTCTTAAAATAGGGGGAAAAAAATGCCACGATGTTACCTGCGTATTTATGAGTAGAAAAATTGAAAAAAATTTAAATCGATCGGTCAAGTAGATTTTGGAGCATCGTGTTTAACGACTTCGAACAAGTGGTTTTTCACAAAACCGATTTATGGGTTTTTCCTCGGAACAAATGCAGGTTGGCCAATCGCTTTGAAACGCTGTATCTTCGTATCCACTAGCATGATTTCCTTGAAATTGAAAAATGAAATAAAAATCGACCGAAAATTTTTTTTAGCTATACCATCCCCTTTGCATTCGAATCGAACAGAAAATACGATAAACCAGAAAGTTAAAGATAATTTCCAACATCCTTCAAACTAAAAATATTATAAAGCCGAAGTTGCAAATATGATGCGAACACCGCCAATCAAGCCTAATGCGCAAAGTGGTCATGAGGGGGCAAATGTCACAAGCAATTGTGGCAAATGTAAGGAGAAAGACACGTCTGAAATGGTCCAATGCGATAAGTGTGACACCTGGGAACACTGCAGCAATGTTCCGGAAATCATCCGCACATTGAAGATGATTTTTGGACACCCGCAGATCATTATTCGTGCTTTGTAGGAGAAAATACGCTTCGAGCCTGCGATAAAGTCTGAAAAGCTGGACTGTCTTGTGAACTATTCCATTTCAGTTCGCAACCTTTGTGCGTCCTTAGAAGCATCTGGACCAGGGGTGTTGTCACGGATGTGGTTTTTTGACATCCGCGGATGCAGATGCGGATTTTAAAAACTCACATCCGCGGATGCGGATATGGTTTTTATTAGGAACTGAAACTTTTAAGAAAACTTTTATGCAAACATAATTGCAAGTGACAAACAATTACCACGATTTTTCAACGAACAAGGTTTTATATTCCGATACGATTTATGGGGAGTGTAAATAAGTTGGTCACCTTAATCGTGTCAAACAAGTGTTTTTCCAAGTGTCTTCCGAATTATTCGAAATTTTGGCAAATAAACGAACTGTTTAACGCTGAGCTGCTACTACATCGCAAGTATTACTTTCTCCATTACTGTAAGTGCTTTTATCCAGTGGTAACTTTGTCGTAATAACTATATGACATAATTTGGCGATCATCGGCAACGAAACAAGCAATATAGTAACAACAATATATTCTGTTTTTGTTTACAACTGATCTGCCAGCTGCTAAAGTAAATTTAAAAATCCATCGTCAGTTACTTTCAAACTTGGTTTTGAGCTCTGTACTTATTCAAGACCAAAACCATCGTGTAATACTTTGCTACTGAAATAGTCTGCTGCATACTTATAGGCTGTTAGTAAAATCTGATTACTATGAGTTGCTCAAGCAGATCTGCTTGCATTACAAAAAAAGCAACTGATTTGGATCGTTTTGTTACTTGTTGGTTGTGTGATAAACCGACTCATGCTAAATTTGCTGATCTACAACCTCGAATTGCGGACGCTTTAGAGGACTCGGCCAAAGGATTACACCGTTGATTTGTTTACAATCTCCATCTCCGAATTGTGCCCCGGCGGCAGCTAATCAGACTGTTAATACAGTATCAACGTCCAATGCTCAATGCTTCACTGAACTCGATTCCAACTTCAAATGCTGGAGCTGTGCGCCTCCGAATGAAAATTTCTCTGATAACATCTCTAAATTTATTATGAACAATGCTCCGATAGGTACTGCTGCTATGCATCGCACTATTGGCGCTGTGGATTTGACTGATCAAGCCTATGTTAATTCTGAACATGATGTACCTGAAATTTTAAATGTTGATAATAATAACGAACCGGAATTTCCTAACAATATAACGCGTAACGCTACTTCACGTTTGCAATCGCAAATTTCGAGTGTTACTCAAGCTGGAACATCTTCAAATATTTCGAATGCTGAACTGATCGTTATACCTCCGAGCAGAGATATAGTTATTTCCTGACTTGATCCTTCAACATCACTAGAAGATATAGCCCACTATATTCACAGCCGTATGCCAAACTTAGATATTTCGGTATTTAAATTTATTTTTTCATATATGCGTGAGGTCTCATCATTTCGAATTCGAGTACCTGATTTTGCCTTCGAATCAATTATCAAACCTGAGTTCTGGCCTAATAACATCGTAGTTCGTGAATTCACTCGTAGTAATAATCTTCGGAGGAATACACAGGTTGCCTCTTTCAGAAAACGATAATCAGCAAAAAAAAAACTTCCGCCGCTTTCAACGCCAGTCGAACCAATATGTAACAAGTACAATTTCACATGTCTACCAAAATGCGAGAGGTTTTAATTCAAAACTTAACAATATTTATTTGAGAAGTACAGCTATGGAATATGATTTTATTGTTTTAACTTGTAATGAATTGTAATAGTAGGAAATAAGATAGTGTAGACATAGCGTAAGTCATTAGTTATAAGCACAGCTTTAGACACCTCATATAAATAAGCCTTTTAAAATCAGCTGCAGCGTATTTTGCCAGCAAGAAACGCCATTTTTCATGTAACGCGCGTTTTTTTCTTCTTGTTCAAAAAAGACGTTTTCCGGCGAGGACGCTAGCTAAGAAGAATATTTTTGTTATCAGCTAAAACCCAAGCCATCCGGCCAAATATAGAACTATTAGTCTTTTCAACAGTCAGAAGTGGAGCAACCATGCCCAAAACAACTAAGCAAGAAATGATCGATGCTTTGAAAGCGGCAGGAGTACAATTTTTGCCAGACGCATCCGTTTATGATTTACGTCCGCTGTACGACCAACTGCCAAGGAGTGAAACAATGACCAGCGCTCCACACCAAAGTGATGCTTTAGCATATATAAGCGTTACAGACGAAGAGCAACCGCAGATAATTGGAGACATCATGGAGGAGCAGTTAAATACACAAAATACAACGACTTCAAACGTATTAACAACCACTGCAGCCTCTCTAGCGCCATCTTCAAGTGCATCCGCCGCCAATGTATTGAATAAGACGCACACTGATGAAAACCGACGCAACACTGAAGCCTTCGATAACACCGCTGAATCCGTCGCAACTGCAGTAAATGATGAAACAACAACTGACGCCACCCCTTCAGCAAAACTAACAGGTGCAACAGATTCCAATAAGCCAGACGACATGAATAGTGGATACAACCGAAGCCTGAGCGAAGCACTTCCAAACGTCAAAAGAGCTGCTGTAAATGAAGTTCACGTCGAGACATCACGAGTAAACAATGCTGTTCAACGCAACTTATTACCAACTTATATGTATAACGACGATCTGGAGCTGTCTTTACTGGATCGCGAAGTGGAAATTATACGTAAAAAACGAGAAATCCAACTGTTGCAATAAGAGATAAGCAACAAATCGGAACGGAAGTTCGACTTCACATCGGTCGAGTCTATGGTGCAATCATTTAGTGGTGACGATGCATACGACGTTCGCAAGTGGCTTGCTGACGTAGAAGAAGTATTTGAAATCTATGACTGTGTCGATCGTGACAAATTCATAGCTCTGCGTCGCCTACTTTCTGGAACTGCGAAATTGTTCTTGCGTACAACGTCCGCAAGAAATTACCAAGAACTCAAAAGCGCACTATTGGATGAGTTTGGCTGCAGCCGTTCAATATTCGGCGTCCTCCAATTGTTAAAATCGCGTTCCATTAAGCCAAACGAAACGGTCAAACATTATGTCATAACCATGCAAGAAATAGCATCTCATGCTGACGTACCGGAAGCAACATTAATTGACTACATCATTGATGGCCTAAACGATCGTAGTAGCAGCATCGCTGTACTTTTAGGAGCACGCACTCTCAAGGATTTGAAAACACTAAGCGAACGCTATGAGAAGATAAGGAATAAAGCAAACACCGTTAGATCAGCGATCATTAAAGCAACTGCCGTAAGTAGTCCGTCAACACGCAGTGCTATCCAAACGAAAGCTGTAGACCAGCAGGAAAACATTATCCGCTGCTATAACTGCTCCAAATATGGACATTACCAAAGCGCCTGCCCGATGCCTCCGCGCCCCGCCAACTCATGTTTCAGATGTCACGAGGTTGGTCATTTCCACAAAGACTGCCCGAATAGAGGAAGAACAACGGCCGCCGTAGAGGAAGCTACAAATACCCGAGGAAACAATGAATATTTGAAGTCAGAAGAAGACGTAAAAGTCGAACGCATCAAATCATACGAAGAGGTGAGTGTTGCTTTCATGAGAGGTGATAGGTGCACAGATTTTTTTAAAACAATTTCTCTATTTGATTCCGGTAGCGTTCGCAGTTTTATTAAAAAATCACTGGTACCAGCTAGCAGTTCAACTGAAAAACGATACGTTGGAATGGGTGGAAAGAATTTAAATTCATTTGGCGAAATACGATGTAAAATTAAATTCAAAAACAAAACTGTTCAACACAATTTCATTGTGCTGCCCAATGACGAAGCAGTTGCGCCAATTTTGATTGGAACTGATTTGTTTTGTAAATTAAACATTTTTTGTGCAAAATAAAAACAGCCTATGACCGTCAACAATTATTTGAAATAAAAAACAATAGTAAAACCTTCAGCCTGCCGGAACGAGTAGAGAGTGCACTTATGTTTCTTCAGCTATTAAATAATCCAACACCTTCAGCTGTTAAAGAAGTCATTCCCGTAAAAATATTTTAAAGCGAGTTAAGTGGAAAAAGTGATAAGAGTAGAGAGAAAATTTTTTTTAGCAAAGAGTGTCAGACCGACGATACCAATGAAATTAGTGTAGCGTCAATAAATTTAATTCCGAAAGAACTTAAATCAGAGAGAGCCTGTAAGAGCGAAGAAGGTAGGTCGTATTGTGAAGCAGAAGAGCCTGAGTCTGTCTTAGAAACTATTGAAGTTAAAAGTAAGAGTGACATGATAAATTTTCTTGACTTAAAATCATTAGTGTCTGCACCATGTGCAGTGTCATTACCCTCCGAATTAAATATAAGCGAAGCAACGAGAGCATTGCCCTACGATCTGTGTTTGACAAAAATTATGCCTACTCTACAATAGAGTCTGAGCCCACAGACTATACAATGCAAATACGATTAGTAAACGATGTACCTATTCACTGTAGGCCGCGTCGACTGTCATTTTACGAGCGCTCAGAAGTCCAAAAAATTGTAGAAAATTTAATGAAAGAAGGTTGTATACAGCCGAGTAATTCTCCATAAGCTTCCGCGATAGTTCTGGTAAAGAAGAAGAAAAATGACTTTAGGTTGTGTGTCGATTACCGCGCCCTGAATAAACTCACAATAACAGACAACTTCCCGCTGCCTCTAATTGACGACTGTCTAGAATACTTTGCAAACAAAAAGGTATTTAGTACCCTCGACTTGAAAAATGGGTTTCACCACATAAGAATGCATGAAGATTCGGTTCAGTACACATCTTTTGTGACGCCATTTGGCCAATTTGAGTATAAACGAATGCCTTTCGGGTTTAAAAATGCCCCCGCCGCACAGTGGTCCCTCAGAAATTCTATGCGGCCAAAAATCTGAAATTTGGCACATGGGGGTTTTCAAAGGCGCTGAATCCATTTTTTGAATAATTTTGGGGCTTACCCTAAAAGGGGGTCCTGGGAGTGGGGGTAAATATCGAAAAATGTCCAAAAATATCATGTGGGGTATCAAAATATATGTTTTCAAACCTCCGTAATTCATTTCTGCTATCTATTTAACCAAAAACCTCAAAGGGGCCCATGGGGGTGGGGGGTAAGTATCGTGAAATCTCCAAAAAATCATGCAGGGTGTCAAAATAAATGTTTTCGAACCTACTCAATTCATTTCTGCCTTCTATGTATTCCAAAACTTTAAAGGGGGTCCTAGGGATGGGGGGTAAATATCGAAAAATCTCCAAAAAGTCATGTGGGGTATCAAAGTATATGTTTTCGAACCTCCCAAATTCATTGCACATATCAATTTTACCCAAAGTCCAAAAGGGCAGTCCGGGGGTGGGGTCAAAATCCGAATTTTTTTCAAAAAATCATGTGGGGTATCCAGATATATGTTTTCGAGCCTCCCAAATTCATTGCAGATATCAATTCAAAATCAAAAAAGAGTCCAAACCTCTTTGTTTGTAGTATAGTAATCAATTGTTTTATTTAAATTTGTAAATGCCTTAAAAAGTAGAAAATTTAGTTATGGTGCATGCACTCGTTTTCTCGCCAATTATTTCTATTGTTCCTATATTTCGGTTAAGCCATCCTTTTTCTTGAGAAAAAAAGCGTTCCTCCATTCGATTAACTGCGTTCCATTTAATTTTTAACTGATAAAAAAAATTTTTAATTTTACCCTGGATGGTTTTTTCTACTTGGACACTTATTTCTCGATGCACTAATTTTGAAGTAACGTAAGAACACAATGCCAATTTCACTTCCGGTTGAACTCCAATTTCAAAATGTTCGGCTCTTATATTAGGTGTAGTAAAAAGAAATCCATTATTTTTCCAATAGATGGCGTTATTTATATGCATCTCGCGTTGTATAAGTCCGATCGTGTTCCGCTAGGGGGCATTAGAAAGATGACAGTTCCTACTAAAAAAGCTTTTTTGACACTTTTTTGATTGATTGATTCAGTTTTGTTTGAGAGCTTGTCAAAGATGGACATCAGCAAAGAGAAAATTCGCTACATTTTACAGTTTTTCTTCGATAAGGGAGAAAACGCAAGCCAGGCGGCTGAAAATGTGAATAGCGTTTATGGACCTGATACTGTAACAGCCAATCATGCGCAATTTTGGTTTCGTCGATTCCGTTCCGGTAACTTCGATGTCAAGGATGCACCACGCACTGGAAGGCCAATTGTCGAAAATGTCGATAAAATCATGGAAATTATCGAGTCCGACCGTCATGTTAGCACTGTTTCGATTGCAAAAGAGCTAAAGATTGCACAAAAAACCGTTTGGAACCATTTGAAAAAGGCTGGATACACAAAGAAGCTCGATGTATGGGTGCCACACGAGTTAACGCAAAAAAACCTCATAGACCGAATTTCCATCTGCGAATCGCTGCTGAACCGAACAAAATCGACCCATTTCTGAAGCGGTTGGTGACTGGTGATGAAAAGTGGGTCACTACGACAACGTCAAGCGAAAACGGTCGTGGTCGAAACACGGTGAACCGGCGGAAACGGTGGCCAAGCCAGGATTGACGGCCAGGAAGGTTTTGCTGTGTGTTTGGTGGGATTGGCAGGGAATTATCTACTATGAGCTGCTCCCATACGGCAAAACTCTTAACTCGGAACTCTACTGTCAACAATTGGACCGTCTGAAGGAAGCAATCGCCCATAAGCGGCCAGCTTTGGCCAATAGGAGAGGAATTGTGTTCCATCAGGACAACGCCAGGCCACACACATCGATAGTGACTCGCCAGAAGCTCCGGAAGTTTGGTTGGGAGGTTCTTCTGCATCCACCTTATAGTCCGGACCTGGCACCAAGTGATTACCATCTGTTCCTGTCCATGGCGAACAATTTTGCTGGTGAAACATTCGCTTCAAGAGAGGCTTCTGAAATTCGACTGTCTCAATTTTTTGCTAATAGGAACGAGGGCTTCTATGAGAGAGGCATAATGAAATTACCTTTAAAATGGCAACAAGTTATCGAACAAAACGGCGCATATTTGACCTAAATCGGATCATTCTAACTATCTTAAATAAAGCCCTCAATTTAATGCAAAAATAATGGATTTCTTTTTACTACACCTAATATATTGAAATAGCTCCTTATACGTTATCTGTTCTGCCATATTAAAAATTAAAAAGCCGTTATTTATTATGAAATAATAATGCTCGATATATATGCTTTCTCTTGGTTTTATCTCTGTTTTCGTATATCAAAATCTCCTTGGGCCCGCACGTGCCGGATGCTAACTTTCAAGAGAGATATCCGTCAAAAAGACACCTCCTTCAATTCTAAAGCCATCAGCTGACCTAAAGCTAGCTTATACTGAGACAACAAAGTCTGTGCTTAGACCCTATGATTAATACAACGTTCACGCTGCAATTACAAATTTTTACAAATTGAAATATTTTTTAACCAACATAATTCATGTGGCATAGGAACAGACGAGGGAGGGGGAGGTTTCCTCTGACAAATTAAAACACTCATTTTTCAGTTTAAGTTAAATGTTTTGCATTTGTTCGGCTTTAGAAAAATATACAAAGCAGAAAAGAAAAATTTAGGAAAAACAGAAGAAAACAGCGAATATAACAGTGAAATGGGCCTGAGATGCTCTAACATACTGGAAAAAATGAAAACCTCATGCTCCCGTTCCCCAATTCTGCAGCCGCACCTAATTCGGCACCTTGCGGGACAAAATTTTGAGGAAAAATCGCTGATTTGCCCTTTTAAAGCTTATTTTACGACACATTTTTAGTGTTTTTTGCAAAACGGGCAAAAACGGGCAACAGGTAACAACTGGTGGTCAATATACACACCTCCAGGAATAAATGTGCGATTTTGGTTTTTTTAGCAAACTTTCACCTTTTTTTATAAAGTCACTTTTGTAAAAAATAAAATGTGAAAAAACTACTTACTTTAAGTGCTTAGTATTTGGGTTCCAAAATATAAAAAAAAAAAAAACATAGATAGATTTGAAATCAGCGAAAAAAACACTATTTAGTTATATAAGCACACGGTTCAATAGCACGTTAGTACCTCCTTGAGAAAGGATTAAAAGTCACACGCGTCATTACAGAAATAGCTCACTGTCGTAATCTCCCCGTTTGTACGTTGCTGTGGCAACGAATTTCGACATTGAGGCAGTTACCACATGCAATACCAGTTGCTTTGGACCTTAGACAACACATTGAAACCATTGTTTAGGCTGGGCATCATCATTCATTTTTTGGAATTATGGCCGCATAGAATTTCTGAGGGACCACTGTGCGCCGTGTTCCAGAGGTACATTTACCTGAGACTTAACAAGCAACTAATTGAAGAAAGGCTGATTGTCGTTTATCTAGATGACATATGTATAGCCACGGAGACTTTCGAGTCGCACTTAGAGATCTTAAGTAAAGTTTTACATTCGTTAAAAAGGGCCGGTCTGGAACTCAACTTAAAGAAGTGTCGCTTAGGCTTTTACGAAATTGATAATTTGGGATATAGTATTAGCGATAAAGGGATCAGGCCTAACAGCACCCACGTTGAATCAATAAGTTCTTACCCTGTACCCGGGAGTGTAAAAGATGTCCAGCGTGGTATAGGCCAATTTTCATATTTTCGCCGATTTGTGCCGAATTTTTCAAGGGTAGCGAGGCCACTCACAACACTAATGAGAAAAGGGACGCAATTTGAGTGGAGTGAGGAATGTAGTGCAGCCTTTACGCATTTACGAAATCAGTTAGCTCAAGCGCCGATTTTATCTATATATGACCCAAAGATAGAAATCGAACTTCATTGTGATGCGAGCACTTATGGTTTTGGCGCAGCCCTTATGCAAAGACAGGAAGACGGGAAATTTTATCCGGTCGCCTATTACTCTCGAGCCACCACAGAGTCTGAAGCCAAATTAATAAGTTTTGAACTGGAAACTCTAGCTGTAGTGTATGCCTTAGAACGGTTCCATACTTTTCTCGACCGCATTCCATTCACAATCATAACAGATTGCGAGGCACTTTGGCATACCTTAGGCAAGAGAGATGTCAACCCCCGCATCGCAAAATGGG
Source organism: Chlorops oryzae (assembly GCA_020466095.1). Lineage (NCBI taxonomy): Eukaryota > Metazoa > Arthropoda > Insecta > Diptera > Chloropidae > Chlorops > Chlorops oryzae. The sequence goes on from CM035806.1 coordinate 93,627,802, forward strand.
CTTTGAGGTTGGAGAATTACAATTATAGAATACAGCACAGACCAAGTGAACGGATGGCGCACGTCGACGCACTGAGTAGGGTAAATATGACAGCTGCGGTCGCAACAGAGGATATTGATCTGATCATACAAGTTGCACAGTCGCGGGACTTAGAAATTCAGAAACTTAGAGAACGGTTAGAAGTAGAGGAAGTTAAAGATTATTCGCTGGAAAACGGACTTGTTTTCCGCATAGACCAAAATAACCGAAGACAATTGTTAGTCCCTAAGGGACTGGAAGACAACATCATGCGTCAAACACATGAAATGTGCGGCCACTTAGGAATAACGAAATGCGCTAACCAAGTAAGTAAACATTACTGGTTCCCTAATATGCAAAGAAAGCTTAACGACTTCATTCAAAATTGTTTGAAATGCATCTATTACTCGGGAATCAAGGGTAGGAACGAGAGGAACCTGCACAATATTCCCAAAGCTCCTAGGCCATTTGATACACTCCACGTAGATCATTACGGGCCCCTTCCGTCAACCCAGTCTCGCCACAAATACGTGTTTGCTGTCATAGACGCATTTACGAAATTCGTCAAGTTGTATGCAGTGAATACCCCCGGCAGCAGGGAGGTTTGTGAGGCTCTATTGAAGTACTTCTCATATTACAGTAGACCCCGTAGAATTATAAGCGACCGCGGAACTTGTTTCACTTCACTTGAAATTAAAACCTTCCTGGGAGAAAAAAATATTCAGCATATCAAAGCTTCAGTGGCATCGCCACAATCCAACGGACAGATTGAAAGAGTGAACCGTGTGTTGAAGAGCATGCTGGCCAAACTAACAACCTCCTCCAACCATGCGGATTGGCGAAAGAAGTTAGATGATGTAGAGTACGCCATAAAAAACACAGACCATTCATCAACAAAAGTGTCCCCTAGTAAGCTTCTGTTTGGCGTCAGCCTAAGAGGTAAGGTAGTTGACGAACTGACAGAGTACTAAGACGAGGTGTATGGGCCCGATTCTGAAGAGAGTTTGGAGAGTGTGAGGGCGAATGCTTCGGACGCCCTGCGACAGGCACAAGATCGCAAATCGACCTACTTTCTGAGGCGACATGCTCCCGCTAGGACTTTTGATGTCGGTGACTTAGTCGTCATCAAAAACGTGGATGTAACGGCAGGTATGAATAAAAAAATTCGTCCCTTAGTATCGAGGGCCCTACGTTATTAAAGAAAGGCTAAGTAATGATCGATATGCGATAGAAGACATTGAGGGTTTTCAGGTTACCCAGTTGCCATACCATGGGATTTTGGATTCGAGTCGGTTGCGTAAATGGGTGGCGCTGTATGAGGTGTTGGATGAAGAGCTGTTTGAGAATGAAAGCAGCACTGACCAATCGAGGCCGATTGAATTGTCAGGAGGGCCGAAATTGTAATGAATTGTAATAGTAGGAAATAAGATAGTGTAGACATAGCGTAAGTCATTAGTTATAAGCACAGCTTTAGACACCTCATATAAATAAGCCTTTTAAAATCAGCTGCAGCGTATTTTGACAGCAAGAAACGCCATTTTTCATGTAACGCGCGTTTTTTTCTTCTTGTTCAAAAAAGACGTTTTCCGGCGAGGACGCTAGCTAAGAAGAATATTTTTATTATCAGCTAAAACCCAAGCCATCCGGCCAAATAAAGAACTATTAGTCTTTTCAAACTGAAACATGGCTCAAAGAGTCAACCTTAAATGCTGAAATTTTTAGTAGTGGCTATTAAATTTTTCGTAAAGACAGAGTTCATAAGAATGGAGGTGGTGTTTTAATTGCCGTAAAATCTACTTTTCACTTACAGAAAAATAACTTGTTTCTATGCTGCTCTTATATTCCACCTAATAGTGATATTTCTTTGTAAGCGCATCATGCAGATTCTATATCAACTTTGTGTAATATGATGGATGACACTGATAATGGTATTGTTGCTGGCGACTTTAATCTCTCATGTTTACTGGGACCTTTTTTAAGATACAAATTCCCTACTGCCACGTACAAACAACGAAAATTATTTCCTTGATAAATTGATTGAATCGTCGCTTATGCAGATAAACTATGTGAAAAACTGTAATGATCGATTTTTGGATCTCATATATGTTGATGAAAGCTTAAGTGTGAAATTGGATCGAACTTCTCCATTTTCTGTGCCCGAGGACGTTCACCATCCTACTGTGGAGTTAGTGCAATACAGAAATATGAAATAATAAACAAAACACATGGCAACAAAAAGCGGAAACTCCTAGGCTTTTTTGCAGAGGAAAAACATTAAAATTTTCTTAACAGCCCTGACGGCATAAGCAGCTGATTTTATTTTCAATTTGAGTTTGCATTTTGAAAGGGAATCTTATTTGTAAGGTTTATTGAACTTCAAATTTAAATTAATCCTTCGAGGAAAGCCTGGGTTTCGATATGCATTTTAAGGGGGGAAAAGGCACTAAAATATTGTGATAGTTTTTTACTGAACTGCGGCCAGCCGTCAGAAATGCCGCCTGAAATTTGTGACGAATTTTCTAAAGCTTTCATTATATGGAGTTCCATTCCTAGCCGAAATGAGGCCATTGCTTTAGCTAATAATTTCAAGTACAAGTTTTTCTGATCGTGCAGCAAAATTTTAGCCTTTGTTGTGCTGGAACTTTTTTGCACTATTTATTTTCTTCAAAACAGCCTCCAACATGTTGCAAGAACTTAATTTCTTTCACAATTCGCACCATATCATCCACATGTAAAATCCGATATAAAAATTTCGGGTTTAATTTCAAATGTTTTTTCTTTTAAATTCAATACAACCACAAAAATCGTTTCTTCACAACAGCATCGCAGTTTTTATTTTGTTTCGATTTCACGCATTCCTATGCACGCAGCTGTGTTCGAAAACGTAGTCGCTCCTCTTCTTGTTCTTCCAGCGGAGCTCATAATACCAAACTTCGAATTTCATCAACCCTTTTTCACGAGAATTTTAAGAGAATGTGATCACTGTTTCACAATCGCATAGAATGTTTTCAAATTGAATTTCACATGAGTGCTTTAAGACCAGTATTCTTTATCCGATATTCAAAAAAGGCGACAGGGATCTTGTTTAGAATTATAGAGGCATATCATTTGCAATTTGCATATCAAAAATACTGATGAGAGTTTTGACGGATAGGTTATTAAAAATTGAAAATTTTTCAGAGTCTAGAAGGCTCTTTGAAGGTTCTAAATTTTCAAAGTCTAGAAGGCTCTTTGAAAATTTTAAAATTTTCAGAGTCTAGAAGGCTCTTTGAAAATTTTTAAATTTTTAGGAAAACTATCTAAAATCAGACCTGTTAAATCCCGATTAAGATTAATCATCATGAATTATTGTTCTTTTTTTAATCCATAATCATTATTAATTTAATTTCTTGAAATTTTTGATTATTAATGATTGCGATTACCAAATAATCGTGAAATAATCAGGAATATTTCAGATTAATGAAAAAAATCAGAAAAAATCAAATAAAATAATTTGTTGATATTAAGGCGCATCCCAAACATCGTCAATCGATCGCACCATTTTTGAACCTGATGTAGATCATTTATATCAGTCGAAGCAAGAAGAACGTCGTCGGCATAGAGCAAGGTCCAGGGAGCTGTTCTCTGGAGATCAGCTGTAATTGTATCCATTACCAAAACAAACAAAAGTTGGGACAATGCTGAACCTTGGTGAACGCCGACAGAAACTTTAAAGTCAGAAAAAATCCAACTGCGGTCTGCACTCGGCTTCTGGGATTAACATAAAGGAGTTTTACCAATTCTACTAACTGTTCTGGTACTGAGTGTTTCCCAAGTGAATACCAGATAAGATCGTGTGGAACACGATCAAATGCCTTCTCTAAGTCGAGAAAGGCAACATGGAGTGGAATTTGCTTTTCTTCATTTGCTTCAACATATTTTAGGCAGACCTGTTAAATAATGATTATTTAATTAATGATTAATTAATCAGATTATTTTTTTCTTATGAGTGAAATAGTGATTATTTAATGATTATTTTTTTATGACCTATATTAATCAATGATTGCGATTACCAAATAATCATGAAATAATCAGGATTATTTCAGATTAATGAAAAAAACACGGAAAAAATAAAAAAAAAATAAAAAAATAATCCCGATTACTTTTAGATTATTTTTGAATATTTTTGATTATTTTTGATTATTTTTGATTTTTCCTGATTATTTTTGGGTTATTTGATTTTTTTTGATTATTTTTGATTTGTTCCGATTTTTTTTATTAATTTTAATTATTTTCAATTTGTAATTTAATAACATCGTTTTTCCTTTAGGCCCGTTTCTCTTTACAGTTCAGAGTGTTGGCTAATAACGAATGAAGTAGAACGTTGTCTCAGTGTCATGGAAACAAAGATGCTTCGCTGGATCTCCGGGCTGACACGCCTTGATCGAATACCAAACGACACGGTCAGAAATTGATATGTAGTCGCTCCAATAGCTGATAAAATGCGCGAAGCAAGATTAGGTTGGTATAGACACGTACTGCGTGCTGGTGAGAACTCTTTGGCAAAGATAAGTTTGAATCTTGAGGTAACAGGTGTTCGGCCAAGAGGACGACCAAAACAAAGATGGCTAAACATTTTGAAAAGGACCTCCAAGCAACGGATCTAAGAATCGAGGATGCAGTGGATAGAAGGAAATGGAGAAAAAATTCAAACCATGCGGGAAAGAAAATGCTAGAAGAAGAAGAGTTATCGAAAGGGGCGGAAGGAAACAAAATCATTTCGGATTACCAAACCGGCTTTGGATAAAAGTATTCGACTGTAGATAATATTTTAATTTTTCGCGTCAGTGGTACATTTAAAACTCGAAGAGAAGATAAAGGTCTATGCCTTTTTCGTTGATTTCAAAGCTGCTTTCGATAAGGCACAAATTTATAGGAATACTAACACCATAGCATGGTCAAAAGACAAAATTTCGGAGCCCTTCTATACGTATATAGGTGTTAAACAAGGTTGTCTGATGTCTCCATTGCTTTTCAGTTTATATTTAAATGACTTGCATTATATTCTATGTGGAGGCCTGGAAATTGATAACATCAATATCAAGATTCTGCTATACGCTGATGATATTGTCATCCTGGCAGATGACGCTGGTGTCCTACAAAAAATGATAAAAAATTTCGAAGAATATTGCGATAAATGGGGCTTTGAAGTTAACTTGGCTAAATCAGCAATAATGGTATTTAGAAAAGGAGGCAGACTAGGGAAATCGGAGAAATAAAATTTCAAAGGAGCAGAAATTAGAATCGTATCAGAATTCTGTTATCTAGGAGTAATATTAACACCGAAGACGGTCTTCAAACAACATTTTTGAGCAAGAAATAACGCGGCCAAAAACTACATAAATTTAGCCTGGGCATCGTTTTTCAGTATAAATAACATTGACAGCTAAGTGGAGGTTGTATCTATCGATTTTCAGAGCTATCCAAAGCTATTCGGCTCAAGTTTTGGGGCAAGATTTATTCGACGAAGTAGACAAGCTCCAATATTATTTTGTAAAAAATATATTGAGACTACCAGAGAACACACCGAACTATGCAGTTAAGCTAGAGATGGGAATAGTCAACGGATATATTTATACACTAGAATTGCATCTTAGGCATATATTGAAAGTAATATTTGATTATGGAAATGACCCAGATAGCCAACGTGATTATCACGCACATAGCACAGCGTGATTTTCACGCGTGAGCTCGAAAATGCAGATTAAAAGCTATCACGTTGTCGGGGGTCTCATGCATGTCTCTTAAAACGCAGCGAAAAAGTTATCACGTGAGAATGTCACGTGTGCTTTTGAAAACGCAAGGATAAAGCTGGCACGTCAACAGCTGTCAGCACTCAGCAGCATGATCAGCTGATTTACACGATCAGGGCTGATCAGTGCACGATAGAGCTGGCAAACTATCGATAGCCGGCCCCATCGATATTTTCGATAGTGATAGTCCAAACCATCGATATATCTTCAATACTACCGAAGCTTTAAAAAGAACAATCAATGGCAATGTTGCTCATTTCAAAAACTTTTCTTTTTTTTTGCGTAATTCTTTTGATTGAAATGAAATTTAAAAATTCTTAATGTGGATAGAAGGTTATTAATATGAAAATTTCGGAAAAAAAGGATTTTCTGTAGTCGAGTCGATAGTCTTGACTATCAATCGATAGTGAAAAATTTTTGAAACCATCGATACTATCGATAGTGCCATCGATAGTGTGCTAGCTCTAGTGCACGATCAGATGTGTCGAGACTGGTCTAGACCAGGGGTCGGCACGCTAGGAACAATTTTTGCGACAGCCACTCACACGTATTGCTTACGCTCTTGTCTCAGTTTGACGGGAGCAGCCGAGCATGCCACATCGAGAGCGAGTATGCGGAAATTTATAGCTTTTTCCGTCAGTTTCAACTCTTTTATGCTACTTCTAGCTTTTATTTTTAGCTAGTTTCAGCATTTTTTTGTTTTTTTTTCGGCTATTTTTAGTAGCCGCTCTGCTCTCACTCACACAATTACATACCCATTTTGCCGACCCCTGGTCTAGACCCATTTTTATACCAGAGATCGGCAAAAAAAAAAATTTTAATTTTTGATTTTTTGATTATTATCCACTCCACACTTCAAAATTCTTGATTCTGAAATAAAAAAAATAAAAATTGAAAATATAAAATTCCCAAAAATGAACAATCCGCATTTTAGATTCTAAAAATTTGGATTGATTCTATGAAAATATTTAAAAAATTAAAAATGTGATTTTTTGAAAAATCCGAAATTTATATGTTCAAATTATGGATTGCTGGATATTTATTAATCACATTTTAAGAATTATGAATAATTAGATACTTATAATTAGAATAATAAGATTGCAGATTTTTTGAATAATCAGTAATCAAAATGGCAAAGCGGTAATAGGAACAAGGTCGCTTGGACACAAAAAGCATCATTGCTCTTGGAAAATCTCAGAAGAGTACATAAAAACCAGGCATGGCAGAGAGCACTGTGCAGCTCAAGATTGTACAAAGAACTAGATCATAATGTGGGTTTATCTTATGTAGCAGCAGATATGAATCGCGTTGAAATAATGTGGATATTTAAAGCGAGACGCGATCGATCTATCATACTTGGAATGGGTGCAGAAACGAAAATTGCTCTATATGTAATTCGAATGAACTGCAAAATGCACAGCACTTTTTGCGTAGATGCCCAATTATTAAACGTGTTCGATATAGATATTTTGGCGTATTTGTTCTCGATGACCAAAAAATCATTGATGCGTTAAATGGAGTGAATGACGTTGGCTGGAAAAAGCTGATTCATTATGTTACTAATGCATTAAAATATAAGAACCTAATTGTAAATGAATTTGTCAATTAAATTTTATAAGCAACTTAAATTTGCGACTGACGAAATTAATGTCAAAGTGGTAATTGAAAATTTTCAAATATATAACTAGGTATAATTTATAATTTAAATAACCGAATTCGAATTAAATCATATCGTCGGCTTAAAGTGTAAACCTTCTAAGTCCACTTTTAACCGATTTCCATTTTTCGATGTCATTCGATAGAAAAAAGCACACTGCATCGTCAGGAAAAAAAAATCTGTTTTAATTTCAAATTCTAAATACGGAGAAATTGGTGATGAGTAAAACTGCTAAGTCCAACTGTGGTCAAAGTTCACAGCTAACACCAACAAGTGACTCCAAGTAAACTTTGTATGGTGCACAGAATCGAATTTATAAGAGACTTCATATAGGAACAAAATAAACCATTCACATTTTGCGTCTCCCCCAACAAGCAAGATAGGGAAATCTGACCAGCATTAAGTCCATTCGACCTAGTTTGGTTGAATTTTCCCTATTTTTGACCGTTTTTTTTGCCTTATAAATTACCTGTCTTTAAAGTCTTTTTTTCAAGGTAGAAATTACTTAAATTCTACCTTTGCGATGCCTTCAAAGTCATTTCAACTTTTAATAAAATTTTTGGTTGAAAAAATGTTAAAAATGCCCTCCTTAATGCCTTAGAAGTGACTTGACTTTGATTTCGAAATTATCTGAAGTTTTTAAGGCATATAAACCAAATTTTTACCTTAAATTCAAGTATCAAGTCCGTTTTACTTTAAAGGCTATATTAAGCCAAAAATTGACTTTTTTTATTGGATACTTCAACGTATAAGTCGAGTAGTCTTGATTTTTCGACCTTAAAGTCAAATTGTCGATTAGGACGAAATAAGTCAAACTAAAAAAATCATATGCCCTGTTCTGCCCTATATTTGCCCAATTCATAAGAGCGTGAATGTTTTTGATCTAACGTAGCGCCAAAGAGCATGATGCTCTCAGCTCTCACTGCGCAAATGACGTCACGTCAGAACTTCTCATATGACGCTGATGTTGTTTTGAGTGTAACTCAAGCCAATTTTTGTGTTTTATTTATGTTTATTTTTATGTACAAATGCAGTAAATTTGTGTTTTATTTCAAATATTTAAAATTACAATAAGGGTCCTCATGGAACGCAGCTACACCGTGTAAACTGAGAAAAGTTAATAAAACTGTCAAATTTTGTATGAAATTTTGACTTTTTTACTTACTTAACTCAGTTTACACGGTGTAAATGTTTTGCATGAGACCCCTTAATGTTTTTCTTTTTTGAAAATAGTAGGTAATGTTTTCAATATTTTTCTATAGAGTAAAAAAGACATATCGTTAGCTTAATATAGATGAATTTCGTAGATGGTCATATCATATACAGGCATGCTCTAGAATCTGAATTCATTTCAACTAAAAATTCAATTTGAAATGCACAAATATTTTGAAGGATTACATTTTAAACCGAAAACAGTTTTATGGGAAATATAAAATGGTTAAACAATTTTACAGTATTCAATTACTTAGACTTTCTTATAAAAACTACATTAAAAAAGTCAAAACTACAAATCTTCCTCTTTTATTCAGTTATTTTTTTTCCTGTAAAATACTGAAAATGCATGTTACGCCCTTTTTATATTAAGCTTATATTTAAGTATGCCCCTCCGTCTGTTCATTTGTCCGTCTGTTCATTTGTCCGTCTGTCTGTCTGTAAGAAAATACATTTATTATTTTCCAAAGTAAAAAGTTTTGAGTTTTTTATGCATTAATTCAAACATAAATACATGCCCAGTTTGTTGACCGGGACCAAAACTCGATTTAGTTAAATCTCGGCGTAAAATACAACAAAAAAATAGGATTTTTTAATTAAATCGTTAGTTAAATGAGGAGCTTAGGAACAAAAGGTGACATATACGTGTTTGGAATTTTTGGGTTTTTCATTTTTATACGACTCAAAAGGTTGACTTTTATCATTATCCGCTAAGATTAGTTTAAAAAGTTACTTGCTTCGTAGAAAAATGAGCTTGAAAAGCTGCTTCTGGGGCAAAAAGTTACTTTTTAATATTTATTTTCTCAATTTACTCAAAAAACTAAAAAGGGTAAATGTCACCTTTTGTTCCTAATATGCCTGCCACACGTAGATCGAAATTGAGCAATTTCAAAAAATTTCAGAACAAATTTGACATTTGAAATTGAGGCAATTTCAATTTTGTTCTGAAATTGAGCAATTTCGATCTACGTGTGGCAGGCATATAAGCTCTTCAAATATAAAAATAAAACACAAAAGTTCCCTTGATTCACATGCAAGACAACAACCACGTCATGAAAAACTCCTTCATGACGTCACGCCATATCTCTTTCTATTTGCGCTAAATGTACATTGCACGCACGTGTTTGTGAAATGTCGAGTATTTTGGCGGAATATTTACTTTCAAGGCGATTTAAAGGCAAAACGCCGAATTAGGTCGAAATGTCTCTAGAATGCCTCAATAAGTTGGAATACCTTATTGGTACTAAAATAAATAACAAAGGACCTGATAAGGCTACTTGAACGAAAAATGCCTTAATAAGTCATTTTAGGTCAGAAATTATTATAAAAAAACTTGACTTGTAAGTTTAAAATACTTAATTAGGGCATTCCAAATTATAGGTCGAAATTTCAAAGTGAATTTGACTATTTGGTTAAGAAAACACGGATATTCGACTTTGTGGTCCATGTTTACGTTCTGCCATCTTGTTTCGTATTTCAGTTTGCAAATTCTTCTTCTCAATCTGTTTCAGTATGAAAAAAAAATTTCTTTAAATAAAATTATCTTTTATTTTTCATAATTGAAATGGCCCGAGAAAAATTCAGAATTGCAAGAAATACTTTCACCATAAATCTTAGCTGGCATATATAATTTGGTTTTATGAATCGAAAATATTTTTCCATAAAACCCATATTTTATTTATTCGTTTTTTCAAATAACATAAGTAGTTGCTAGAATTTTCATTCTTTCATTCATTGCACTATGTGTAAATACATATTAATAAGTAAGAAATTATTATACCTATATCTTTCTCTTTTTCTCTACTTGAATTCATTTAATTCATAAGCCCAGTTTAGGTGAAAATTTCGTAATTTCGACGTCCTTTTGACTTCTTTTATACTTATTTTTGGTCGAACTGCATTCTTAACTCCCTAACTTTAACAACTAAATGCCTTATTATGCCCTATTATTACTGCCAATCGACTTCTATTCTATTCCCCACTTTCGACGAATCAACGTCGAATGGACGTAATTTTGCTTTATTTAGGTCAGGTCAAACAAATAGTGTGCCCTTAAACGCAGTCGAATCGACTTATTTTCGACCTATTTTGTTAGTTGGGCCTTTCCTACCTTGAAGTCTTGGAAAAAAGTGTTTTTTGTTTACCCTGTAAAGTTTTGAAATTGTTAGTTAGCAGGTTTACACTTTAAGCCGACGATATATGCAAATAATATTTGAAAATAAATGGCCTTATTCATAGAAATAAAACGTTCTTTAAACCTTTTTTACGGTGACTTTACTGTCAAAAATATATGAAATTAAAATGCTTTTTAGCTAAAATCCATTTTAGCATTTCTATGAATAAGGCAGAAAGAATCTATCCATCAATCTACCTATACGCTTTTTAAATATAGTATGGATCTATAAAGTAATACCTATATAAAATAAAGCGATTGAAATAAAAGTCAAGATTCCACACTATCTTATTGTTTGAAAATATGGAGCTGTTTTAAGCGTATGTAAAATTTAAGATCATTGACGGGAAAGCAAGAACTGATGATATGAGTCAAAAAACATTTCAATCGTCAATGGCAACAATTCAAAGCGAAGCCGATATTGAAGATATATAATCCAAAGACGTGTCAAAAATATGTAAACAGATAGAAGAGTTTCAGGAGAAGGACAGCAGCTGAGCAATTGCAAAAATTTTATGGCTGGAACCAAACGTTAATCAATACAGACCGATCTGAGGTTCATCACATACGTCAATGACGTGCAAAACAATGACACTTATTGCTTCAAATTGGCAATTAAATCAGCATTTTACACTTCGTCTGACATTTCAAAAAGATGCTCTACATACAGGGTGTCCCGCTGCTCAACGTCAAGCGGGCACCGAAAGGAAGGCCTGTTCACAACTACTCGAGAAAAAAAAAATTAAAAACCAAATATCCCAATTATTTTGTAAATTACAGCGAAAAATGTAAAATTCTTCGAAAACGTACACCCCTTATGATATTTTGAACTTCCATGACCACAATTTTTCATATATTTCTGTTCGATTTTTTGTATCGGCAACTGAAGTAGTACCACCATCGATCGCAGAACATAAAAATGCCAGAACGCCTGTAGTTTTTTTCAGAAATATAAATTTAAAAAATTTTTCATTGTAAAATTTGTAATGATTTTTATTTTCTGTCAACTTTAAAGCATCGTGGTGTAAAAAAAAAATATATGGACACTAGTATGGCAAGTTTTTTTTAAAAGTTGGCGCTACTATTCACGATTCCAAAATGGTATAATATCCTCGAAAAAATAGCCACAACAAAAAGATATCCATGCTATTTCTAACCAATACCCAATTTTCATAAATTTTTATTCTTGAGAATAATCACATTTTCTAATAATTCTTTGTTGTAATTTCTTGGAATCGCAATGGATTATGTGCGCAGTCAAAAGAAGGCTTGTTATGGAGTCAGTAAGAGAGAGAGAGAGATAAAGATTTAATTGAATTAAATTTTTATTATTTATATTATTATTTTTTGCCACCAGCATTGATACAGGCACGACGACATCGCCTTAAGGGGGTCTTCTCATTGAGCAACTTTTTTTTTTCGACTTTTTTTTGCATTTATTTATAGCTTGGGTAGTTGTGAATATGCCCCTAAAAGGATTTTTTGAAATTCGAAATAGTTTAGAGGATATAGCCTTCTTTGTCGAGCAAGATCTGCGCTAAAACGAGTAATTTTTGCGTTGCTTCAAACTTTAAACGCGTTTATCTCGAAACCACGATTTTCGAACTGGCGGCCATGATATCTCCAGTTCAACTGAACCGATTTTCATGAAACAAAGTGGAATCGACGCAGAATTGTCACCATTCTCGGGTGAACCTCGACCATAATTTTAAAAAAATTTTTACTATTTTTTTTTTACACTAAACTACAAAAAAAAAAGCCCGAAATTGAAATTTTTTTTTGAATGGCCGCCATTTTGTCAAAAAAAATTACAAAATTAAGCTTGAGGTTCACCCGAGAATTACATCTATACTGATTATAACCCCGTTTTTTCCCCAATTTCGGACGCTCCGGAGACCCGGAATCGTGGCCGCCGTGACGGCACCTTTTTTTTTCACCACCAACTTTGAAGTCTCATTACTTTTTGAACAGCCCACGTATCGAGGCAAAAAAAATTTTTTTATTTACTTTGAACCTTTTGTAATACAATAATAATAAAAAAAGTTTTAAATTATTCTTTGCGTTTTCAAATAAGAATTTTTTTAAAAAGGGTCCAAAAAACGGGTTTTCAATGAGAAGACCCCCTTAAGAATGATCTATTTATTCGTCGTACATATCTTCTGCAGAATTTCTACTTCGCGTTCCACTCGAGGTCTCAGAGTAGGTTTTGAGATTTAAGCCTGAATTCCAATAGCGAGTGACTTGCGGGAAACTGGCAATATTTGGGTTTGTGGTTGTACTTTTTCTCTTCTGTACTATGCAGCGTTTATCATGCCGCTACCATACACACCGTTGGAGTACGCTAATATTCATCTCATCTGTGGAGAATGCCAATGTAATGCTACTGCTGCTGCTAGCAGATTGTATCGAGAAACGTAACCAAATGCTCAAAGATATTCTGATCATCGAGTTTTTATTAATGTACACCCAGCGTTTTCGGAGGGTCGTTTACCATCTGCCAGAGGGAACGGTGGAAGACCTCGAGTGGAACGCGAAGTAGAAATTCTGAATGAAATTGAAAATGATTCAACTACTTTGGTACGTGCCAAAGAAGCTGCTACGGGAATCCCAAAAAGTTCTGTACATCGAATTCTAAAACGTCACAGGCTTCATCCATACCACTACAACCGTGTGCAGACGTTGTTACCGCGGGATTACCCACTACGGGTCGCATTTTGCCATGAAATCCTGCAAAAGCATAGGGAAGATCCCCAATTTTTAGATAAAGTTCTATGGTCGGATGAAACAACGTGCAAGAAAGATGGCTATTTAAATATTCACAACCTAAACTGCTGGAGCAATGCCAATCCGCACCTGATGAGAGAAGACAAATCCTAATATCAATGACGTTGAGTAACGGGACACCCTGTATAATGTCAACATGGAGGAAAGCTTCATTGCTCTCAATAACATAACTTTAAACTTTAATGGACTCAGTTTTCCTCTTTCACTGAAGGATGTAGTAATTTTTAAGCTAAATATCCTAGTATCATCATAAATGTGTTTAGATTTGACGAGAAGAAAGGTTGCATTATTGGCCAATACTACAAAACTAATAGTTTGAAGTCAATATATATATAAATCCCCTCCTTTTGGAAAAAGAAGAAAATTTTCGTATTAATAAATTTCATATTAAAAGGCGTAGAAACACCCTTAAGTGCGAAAGTAATGATATCGGATTGCACCAATCCCCACTTACAAGATAATTGAGGAGATTAAAATATATTGTACGTCCCTTTTTTCAATGGTTCAGACGATTGAAACTAGATCTGACCATACATTTTAATCAACCTACGGTTTAATATTGATTTTAAAAAATTATTGAACCGTGCTTAAGGGGGTCTTCTCATTCAAAACCCGTTTTCTTATTTGAAAACGCAAAGAATAATTGAAAACTTTTTTTATTTATTGTATTACAAAAGGTTCAAAGTAAATTAAAAAAATTTTTTTCCCTCGATACGTGGGCTGTTCAAAAAGTAATGAGACTTCAAAGTTGGTGGTGAAAAAAAAGGTCCCGTCACGGCGGCCACGATTCCGAGTCTCCGGAGCGTCCGAAATGGAAAAAAAAAAACGGGGCTATAATCAGTATAGATTTAATTCTCGGGTGAACCTCAAGCTTAATTTTGTGATTTTTTTTGACAAAATGGCGGCCATTCAAAAAAAAAAAAAATTCAATTTCGGGCTTTTTTTTTGTAGTTTAGTGTAAAAAAAAAATAGTAAAAAAATTTTTTAAATTATGGTCGAGGTTCACCCGAGAATGGTGACAATTCTGCGTCGATTCGACATTGTTTCATGAAAATCGGTTCAGTTGAACTGGAGATATCATGGCCGCCAGTTCGAAAAACGTGGTTTCGAGACAAACGCGTTTAAAGTTTGAAGAAACGCAAAAATTACTCGTTTTAGCGCAGATCTTGCTCGACAAAGAAGGCTATATCCTCTAAAGTATTTCCAATTTCAAAAAATCCTTTTAGGGGCACATTCACAACTACCCAAGCTATAAATAAATGCAAAAAAAAAAAGTCGAAAAAAAAGTTGCTCAATGAGAAGACCCCCTTAATATGAGAATAAATATTTTTTTTGTCAATTGTGGTTCATACCTCTCAAAAATATTTGAATAGAAGTTACTTACTGTCTGTAGCAGTGGGTGTTGAGTTCAATAAATGTGGCTTGTGTCGATCACGGTCATGGTTGTGGTGTCTGTTTGGATTGGGATATGACGGATTGCTGTTGCTCTTTAAAATATCGGCATTTGGAGCTGATGTTGGTAAAGCATGATCCCGTTCTAAATCGAACTCATAATTACGATGATGTTGATTAACTTGCTGCTTATGTGGAAAATTTGCTGGATACCTGATTCGAAAAAAAAAAAAAATTAACACTGTGATAACGATCAGAAAAAGGAATTCAAATACCTCAAAGTAGTCAACAAAGGCGGTGATACGGTTGTCAAACTTAAAATTGAGGTATTTTGTTCGTGTGTGCTACGTTTTTTTATTAGCGATCTCGGAGAAATGTTGATCAAAGCGAAGGGAACAGTTTCGGAGAAATTTGCGAAATTTGCGAAATTTGATTGCTGTGACGCAGTTTGAAATATTGATGATTCTTGTGCATTCTGATTGTTGCTACGCCCATTTGTCAGTTCGGTATTTAATAGAGCTTGCCCCAGTGCCATACGTATCAGCATTGATACTACATAAACCATCAAATACATCAGTGTTGCTTTATTGTTCCACAATTTAGCTCTACAGAACACATTAGTTCTATTCTGATGTGATTCAGTTTTATGTAAATGGTAGCATATAAATTTTTTCCCCCATTTGAAATTCGTAGAATTCATGTTAAAGAGTAATAGACGAGTTCCAAAAAATTCCTAAACAAATTATGTTTAGATATTTCTAAAAGGCTTGTGTTGACGCGAATTCGTTCTACAACTTGTAGAAACACATTATTTAAGGCATTTTCTCTTGAGTTTGCAATCCAACTCCGTGAAATTACGTTGGTTAATACTTGATGAGTCCTAAAAGAAACCAAAAAAAAAAAAAATATTTATGTTATAAGATTGAGATAATGAGGAAAGAGCAGGAAAGTCGTAGGACTGTCATCTGATATCTGTAAAAACAACTGACTGGAAATATATTTAAATTTTTAACAGAAAATTAACTACCATTTTGTTGTATAAAATCGCGTTTTTGAGATCCAAATGTTGCAAACAAAAACAAACAAAAAAAATTGTATTTTATTTCATTTTGTATTTTTATTGCATAGAATATAATAAAAATATACAATTTTAATTACAATTTCAATGATAGCAATAATTACGACGATATTTTAAGGCTAGACTTAGAAAATTGCACAGCGCATTTATATTACTATTATTTAATATTTTAACTGCATGATGCAGTTCACTTCAACTGTGCAATCAATGCTGCAAGAGATGATGCAGGCTCAAAGCCAACTCTTGCAAATTCTAATTGCAAAGAAATGAGTGTCCTAAAAATTTGTCATTGGAATGCTAACGGCATTCGAAAATACAAGCTTGAAATTCAAAAATTTCTTGAATTACATTCAATTGACGTAATGCTCGTCAGTGAAACCCACCTCACAAGCAAAAATAATTTTACTATTAAAAATTATACGTTTTATGGCACTCATCACCCAGATGGAAAGGCACACGGCGGCACCGGTATACTGATAAGAACCCGAATAAAACACAATTCGATGGATGACTTTTCATTAAATTATTTGCAAGTAAAAGACCCTTATGGTTTTTTATAAAAGAATTTATATTTTAAATAAATTTCAGATTGTTTTTCTGTATTATTCAAGTCTCTTCACATTGAAAAGAAAACTAATATTTGTAAAAACTCAACGATTGCTAGAAACATATTTTAACACCCCTTCTCAATCGTTTAGTCCAAGACTCATACGCATTTCTTGAAATCTTGTTACATCCAAAGCCTTTGTAAAGATATCAGCCAGTTGATCTCTAGTGCCAATTGATTTCACCTTGATTATTCCCTTTTCGACGTTATCTCTTATGAAATGATGTTTGATGTCTATGTGTTTTGACCTTTTTGACTCAATGTTCGTTGCCATTCCTATACAACCTTTATTATCTTCAAAGATAATTACTGGTTCATCTTTAATTTGATTTAAGTCAGCAAGCAGTCCTCTTATCCAGATTCCTTCTGCAACTGCTGCACTTAGCGCCACGTATTCCGCTTCACTGGACGAAATAGAAACCGTCGTTTGCTTCTTTGATGACCATGAGACGGTAAATCCAAATACTTTGAACACATAACCGCTTACTGATTTCCTATCAGTCAGATCACTAGCCCAGTCAGCGTCAGCGTATCCAACAATTGGCAAGTGGTTCTCATTTCTGAATTCAAGCTTTAGCGATTTAGTACCTTTTAAGTATCTCACGATTCTTTTTAGAGCTTGCCAGTGTTGTTCTGATGGGTTCTGTTGGAATCTACCCATATATCCGACAGCAAAGCATATGTCAGGACGTACACAAAGCATAATATACATGAGCGTTCCTAATAGTTCTCGATATGGTTTTTCCAAGGAGCCGGGTTCTGTTCTAGGAGTTAATTGAATATTCTTCTCCATTGGAGTCTTCACTGGGTTACACTCAGACATTCCAAATTTATCCAGTATCCTTTCTATACTTGCTTCTTGTGACAACTGCAGTCCGCCTTTTGATTTTTCAATTTTTATCCCTAAATAATATTTGAGTAGTCCACAATCAGACATTTCAATCCTTTCTGTCAATTTTTTCTTGAGACATTCAATTGTAGAAAATTCATTTCCAACAATGAGAAGATCGTCCACATATAACACAAGTATAGTCAGATCATCGCTTTCACTCTTTTTCGTATAAAGGCACGAATCATGTTTGGACCGTGTAAATCCCAGTTGCAATATAAACTTATTAAATTCTTGGTTCCAACACCGAGGTGCCTGCTTAAGACCGTAAAGTGATTTGAGAAGTTTGCAAGCTTTGCCTTTATCTTCTTCTGGTACCCCATCTGGTAAAGACATATATATTTCTTCCTTTAAGGAACCATGCAGAAATGCGGTTTTTACATCAAGCTGATGAAAATGAAAAGAATTTTTAAGACCGACAGCTAGGACAGTTCGAATCGTTGTTAGCTTTGCAACAGGTGAATACGTCTCATTGTAGTCGATTCCTTCTTTTTGAAGAAACCCCTTTGCAACCAATCGTGCTTTATGTCGCACCAGATTTCCATTTTCATCAACTTTGACACGAAAGACCCACTTAGATTTCAGCAACTTTGCATCTTTGGGAGGAGTACAAATTTTCCAAACATTATTGTCTATCATCGATTGAAGTTCATTCTTTACTGCTGTAAGCCATTTATCTTCATCAGCTCTCCCATGTATATCCTTAAAATTTTCAGGCACGTCTAAAAAAGCATTTGAGACAGTATCGGCAGTATAACTCGTAAAGTAATCAAAAAACTTGCCGGGAAGGTTGCGCTCCCTGTTGCTCCGACGCAATGTAGGTTTTTTTATTTGATTCTGGGAGCGCCTTTTCTTCATTATCTTCAGAGTAATTGTTTTCTTCTTCACCTTCTTCACTTCTTATAGTATGACTACACAAGTCATCTTTGTCATCATCTTCACCTGTACGATTTGGAGTTTCATTTTCGCGCACAACAACCACATCTTTTTCCCCTTCTTGTTCGTGAGCCGTAATAATGAAATCCGAGTCTTCTGCATTATTTAACTCTTTGTAAGGGAAGCAACATATTTTAACAGCAAGCAACCTCCATTTCACTGCAATATGGTAACAGCATTGTCGCCTTAAGTGCAGTATACTGCCCTCCCAGGTACTCAGTTACTGAAACTCAATTCATGGAGTACTTCAAAACGCTCGGAAACAAATTCATAGCAGCTGGAGACTATAATGCCGAGCACCCACACTGGGGCTCAAGATTGATAAGCCCAAAGGCCGACAGTTATATTCACTAATTATAAACAGTCATCAAAATTTTGACTGTATTACAACAGGTCAACCCACCTACTGGCCGTCCGATTTACAAAAAAACCCGACCTCATTGATTTTGCGATCAGCAAAAACTTCGATCGTAGCGAAGTACATGCTAAACCCAACTTCGATCTTTCATCCGACCATTCCCCTGTTATAATTACAATGATGGGCTTGCCCACATTCATCGAAAAACCCGGCAGAATTGTAACAAATAAAAACCACTGGCTTAAATACAAAAAATATATAAGCTCGCATTTGAACGAGAACTCTATACTCCGAAGCGAATATGATATTGATGATGGCGTAACAGAGGTAAACAATATCATGATATCGGCAGCAGTTCATGCAACCCCAAAAATAATCAGCAACCCGAAAGAAACTCGAAGATATACTTCAAGCGAGATCGAAACTCTTGTACGAGAAAAAAGACGCCTACGAAGGGAATGGCAGCGACAACGATCACCCACCGCGAAAGTTAACTTAGTGCAAGCGACTAAGCGCCTGAGAGAAGCTCTTGATAATGATCTGAAAACAAATCTAGAAAATTACACTCGAAATTTGAGCCCCACAGCAGAATCAAACTATTCTCTTTGGAAAGCAAATAAAAAGATGAAGGCACCCAAAACAAACGTAGCACCACTGCGTACTAACACTGGAAGCTGGGCTAGAAAGGACGAAGAAAAAGCGCATGTATTTGCTAAGTATCTTTTTAAGCCCAACCCACGCACTAACGATTTTCAATTTCCCAAAATAAACCCTCGTACAATCGAACTCTTCAGATGTAAACTGAGTGCCATTGTCACTAACAATAGTGCGTGGTATGCCAAAGCAACATAAAATTTTCTTTAAAGTTGTTATCACAAAGTATGTGGTAATAATCTTAGTTTTATATGCTTCCAGCCATTTCGAATATGAATCGATTACAACGAACAGATTAAACTAGAACTAGAAAGCGTTTGCTGACAAGGAATGCAAGATGTGATCAAATTTTCAATGTCTTTATCCATTTTGGGAGCAGTTGAACCCCCACCCAGCTTAACAGATGCAGGTACGAATTGGTTAAAATACAAAAAGTACATAAGTGCGCATATTCATACTAATTATAAAATTGAATGCAATGATAATATTGATGATGCTTTAACTGTTTTAACTCTTATTTATTTTTTTTTAGTTTATTAATTGGGAAATTTGGCAAGCCGCTCTATGAAGACCCCAGTACAGACTGAAACACCCGTTCGGTGTCTCAACAGTGGATGGACGCGCTCAGATGAAGAGAAGGCTATGGCTTTTGCTTTGCACCTTAATAAAGTATTACAACCGAATCCGAGCAATGCTGAGCATATTTTCCCAACTTTGTCCGAAAACACTCGTAGAATTTTCATACAAATCAGTTCAAGAGAAATTGCCAGTATCATAAAAAATGAACTTGTCTGCAAAAAAGCCCCGGGACATGATCTTGTCACTCCAAAAATGTTAAAAAATATACCATCGGTAGCAGTACAGTTTTTAACAGTCTTATTTAATGCAATTATTAAATTCTGCTACTTCCCAAAAGATTGGAAACGGTCGGTTATTAAAATGGTGCCTAAACCATGAAAAGATCCTACCCAAACATCCTCTTATAGACCAATTAGCCTCCTGCCTTGTCTCTCAAAGTTATTCGAAAAGTTACTTATAGCTAAATTAACACCTTATCTGCAAGAGCAGAACATTATCCCTCCACATCAATTCGGGTTTAGAAAACAACACGGTACTATTGAACAGGTAAATCGGATTACAAATGAAATTAGACTTGCCTATTTTAGTCAGAAAGGCGAAGCGAAGCGGTCTGCTCAAACGATATTTATTGACTGACTCTTTTTTGGCGACTTCTTCGTCTTAGACTATCTTTTCACTATGTTCAGCATAATACACTCATGTGCAAACGTTTACGTACATGTAATAATGAGTAAGTCTCTTATACGCTAGGATATGCTTATACAAATATTATTATCATTAATGGATATCTTATACGCTAGTATATTTACATACAAATATTACTACACTATGAAAATCGGGAGTACTGCTCTGCAGTATTCCTTGATATGCAACAAGCGTTCGATAAAGTTTGGCATGACGGATTGTTATACAAAATCAGAATATTACTTCCCTTTAATTTTCACGCGATCTTTGAGTCATACTTAAAGCCAGGGCGTGCAAACGAAACAAATAACGTTCGGGTTATGGTTTTGGTTATGAAATGATTATGGTTTCGTTCTGAAAAAAACTATTTTGATTTCGGTATCGTTTCGTTCTGGTTACGGGTTTTCAAAGACTTTAAGAATCGCGGATAAAATTTAAAATATTAATCTCTTGCAAAGCAAACCCTATAATTGTTAAATTTTCAATTGTCGTTGCAGTACATACGAAATCTTGACTACGAAATATAGACTTTAAACGCACCTTAACCTTTCAGGATTCAGTAAGCAATTCAGTACCGTGTCGGGTTCGCTTTATAGACCATTGATATTTACAGCACAAAACTAAAGGCGTTGTCAATACGCCCTTATACGTTAAGACATTTCAATATTCTAGAGTCAGACTCACGAACAAATGTTTTGAGAAAATTAACTAAGTAGAGAAAGACGTAAGAAGAAAAGAGACGGTGTTTGTTCACTGTTCCGGAACAATCTTCTTCATACTTCAATCAATGCTTCTCTTTCTTTCCCATATTTTCAAATGAGATAATTTCGAAACATGTTTCACAAATACAGTGAAAACAATTTTCGCCAGCATGAGACGCACGGGGAGGGAGAAAAGCACTTGTATGACACATCCCCTCGCGCCTGGCCTACAAAAAATGTTTTTGGCTGAAGTAAGGACATGGTATAAGATGTGGCTATTTTTTTATAATCGGCATTTACAATGTTTACACGACCCGCTAGATACGTGTTCACTCGACACACTTAAGTCTATCTGTCTCTGTTTGCCCACACGATTTTTACTAGTGGATAAAAAAAGACAGATAGTCTTAAACGTGTCGAGTAAATACGTATCAAGTGGTCATGTAAACATGATATGTAATTGATTAAGAGTCACATAAACATTGACTGAATGAGTCAGTTAATTGAATTAGTGAAAAAAGCACGTGTGCGGTACACCGACACATGAAGGGAAATATATAGGCAAGAGTACATAAACACGCACACGGGTATAAATGAAATTTTGGGGAAGATGTTGGAAATTGTTTCAGAAACCGTTTCGAACCGGTTTCGGTTCGGGAAACGGTTTCCAAAAAAACAAAATATCGGTTTCGGTTTTATTTCGGTTAGGAAAATAAAACGGGTCAAATCGGTTACGGTTTCGGTTCCGGTTGCACGCCCTGCTTAAAACATAGAATGTTTCAAGTAAGACATAAATTATTTATCACATTTACATTTATTACACCTTTGAAATAAGCCCGGGAGTCCCCCAAGGGAGTGTTGTTGGGCCTTTTCTTTACCTTGTGTACACAGCAGATATTCCAAACAACCATAGAATATTGATTTCATCAACATTTGCTGATGACACAGCGATACTTAGTCGGCACAAGGACATAAGTGTCGCAACTTCTCAGCTCGAAAATCACTTAAGCGAAATCTAAAGGTCAGCCTTCAACAAAAAAAACTCTTTAGAGTTAAAACAGAAGATAGACCGAAAGTATATTTACGAGGTCGAAATAATGGTGTCATTCGACGTGGCTGCTTTGTTTCCCTGTGTACTGTTGTGAGGAATTTTCCGGAATCCTTCACTCGCCTATCGGACCTAATATTTTAACGAAAAGCCCTTTTTATGTTTTTATATTACAGAACGGTTTAAGTTTAAAATACAAAGCTTATATACTAATTATTCTTAACCTAACCAGCGCTCTGCAGACGCTGGTTTGTTCTTCGGGAACGGTGTCATGGGCCTGCTGACGGATGCTGACCTGAGCGGGGGTGCTTCCGGGTATCTTGGTCGTTTTGTGTCATGACCAATGTTCGCTTGTGCGGTGCTAAACGCCAGCTTGCGTTTTCGGCCATCTGGTGTCGCTAGCAGTATTGTTTAAGTCACAATATGGGCTGCTTTACTGTTTGACTCATAACATCCCTCATCCCTTTGAAGACGATGCCACGTTTTGGCATTCAAATTAACGGTGGAAGGTAAGGGAATGTTTGTCATTGCTCAAAAAGGGATTGCCTCAAAAGCCATCTTAGTAATTGGAGCCATCTGTTATAAGAGGATTGGCTGCTTATTGGGATCCGACAGGAAATTTAAAGTGATTTAGATTTAATGTTTTTGTGTTGGTGGAACTCTGGAACTGCTCGAACTTCGGACTAACGTTTTGAGTTTTCTTGTGACTGGTTCTCTGATTCTGGTAGGCGATGACCTTATATTGGTTAATTACGAAGCTTCTGGTTGCGTTGTGTTTTTTGTGTTTTTGCATGTATCCATCAGCATGGCCAGCATCCCGGCGATGTCCTCTCCTGCGTCATTCTACTATAGATTCTTTTGAGACAGTTGGGGTGTATTTCTTTTTCATTTGTATATACAGCTGTGGACAAAAGAATAGGGTCACTAAGAACTTAAAAATACACATAATTTTTTTTTTTAAACCTCTGCACGATGCAAACCTAAAATGTTTGGGAAATTGTTTTCCCTACATTTTGATCCCTAAATGTGTACTTAGCAACACTTAAAATTTGTTTGCTTACTGCAAACAATTTCAATAAGTGAAAAAAAAACTGTAGCACGTGGACAAAAATATAGGGTCAGAAGCGTTTTTTTTTTATAAAAGTCCTTAAAT
Source organism: Chlorops oryzae (assembly GCA_020466095.1). Classification (NCBI taxonomy): domain Eukaryota; kingdom Metazoa; phylum Arthropoda; class Insecta; order Diptera; family Chloropidae; genus Chlorops; species Chlorops oryzae. Next base: position 93,651,517 of record CM035806.1, read on the forward strand.
TGCTCTTGAAATATATATTGTGAGTATTGATTTAATTAGTTTATGCTTCAAATGTAAATTATTGGATAAACAAGTAAGAAAGCTAAAGTCGGTCAAGCCCGACTTTGAAATACCCAGCGTCCCGAAATTATGAGCGCACTATGTTTTGCTTCTCTATTTGTGGGCGTCGCAGTGGGAGGGCCACATAAATTATTTCCCTACACCTTTCATTCGCCTTGGTCAACTAACGTTGCGAATTTGAAGCTTCTATGCCTTTTACTTCGGAAGTTACGAAAAATCTTCATTTGTGGGCGTGGCAGTGGGCAGGCCAATTAAAATTTTTTCCTACACCTTTCATTCGCCTTGGTGAACCTATGTTGCGAATTTGAAGCATCTACGCCTTTTACTTCGGAAGTTACGAAAAATCTTCATTTGTGGGCGTGGCAGTGGGGGGGCCACATAACATTTTTACCTGCACCTTTCATTCGCCTTGGTGAACCTATGTTGCGAATTTGAAGCTTCTACGCCTTTTACTTCGGAAGTTACAAAAATTCTCCATTTGTGGGCGTGGCAGTGGGCGGACTACATAAACTTTTGTTCCTACACCTTTCATTTGCCTTGGCCAACCTATGTGGCGAATTTGAAGCGTCTACGCCTATTAATTCGGAAGTTACGAAAAATCTCCATTTGTGGGCGTGGCAGTGGGCGGGCCACATACATTTTTTCCTACACCTTTCATTCGCCTTGGTGAACCTATGTTGCGAATTTGAAGCTTCTACGCCTTTTACTTCGGAAGTTACGAAAAATCTTCATTTGTGGGCGTGGCAGTGGGCAGGCCAATTAAAATTTTTTCCTACACCTTTCATTCGCCTTGGTGAACCTATGTTGCGAATTTGAAGCATCTACGCCTTTTACTTCGGAAGTTACGAAAAATCTTCATTTGTTGGCGTGGCAGTGGGGGGGCCACATAACATTTTTACCTGCACCTTTCATTCGCCTTGGTGAACCTATGTTGCGAATTTGAAGCTTCTACGCCTTTTACTTCGGAAGTTACAAAAATTCTCCATTTGTGGGCGTGGCAGTGGGCGGACTACATAAACTTTTGTTCCTACACCTTTCATTTGCCTTGGCCAACCTATGTGGCGAATTTGAAGCGTCTACGCCTATTAATTCGGAAGTTACGAAAAATCTCCATTTGTGGGCGTGGCAGTGGGCGGGCCATATAAATTTTTTTCCTACACCTTTCATTCGCCTGGGTCAACCTATGTTACGAATTTGAAGCTTCTACGCCTTTTACTTCACAAGTTACGATAAGCCCTTATTTGTGGGCGTGGCTCGAAGAGGACGGCGTCCATTTTTTTTCCAGGATATGTACCTTTTCGTAGTTTACCAGTACACCAAATATCAATGGAATGTATTGAGTGGTTCGCAAGTTACAAGCATTTTACTGAAAACACAATAAATTCATTTGTGGGCGTGGCAGTGGGCGGATTTCTCCCATTTTTACTTAGGATCATACTCGGGCCCCGATATACATGTGTGCCAAATTTCGACTTGATTGGTCCAGCCGTTTCGGAGGAGATCCGACCACGGACGGACGGACAGACAGACGGACATGTCTAAATCGATTCAGTTTTTGATCCTGATCATTTCTATATATATTTTTCTATATCTCCGGAGCTTAATTCTCCCTGTTACAAGATTTGCACAAAACTAATATACCCCGCTTACGCTGGGTATAAAAATCCTGAAAGGTTGTTGAAATATGGGCCGTGCAAAGCATTGTACCAAAGAGGAGCGCGCCATAATTGTCAAACTGCAAAGGGAAGGAATAAGTCTACGAAAAATTGCCGAAACAATTTGTAGATCGCAAAACTTCGTCCATAATGCCTTTTTGCTCAAATAAGTTGTCAGCCACACGAGATCTGTTGTTTGGAAGAACCAGTCCTGCGGTGCTTAAAAGTCTTTCACATGGAGCGCTGCTCGGGAGAGCAGTATTAAATTGAATGAACAATTTTTTGATGCATGGGAAATCATTGAGCATGTGTTATTCTGTATGTAAGGATGTAATTCTGTAACTCTTATGAGGATCAAAAGTAATGTGAAAATAACGAAAATTTCGTTACAGCTATCACGTAAACAGTAACTAGTTACCGTTATCGTTATTATTTGAAAAAAAGCAACTCGTTACGTTTCGTTACTGCTCAAAATGTAACATTTGCCTTTAAATCGCTAGAACAACAAAACGGATAAGAAAAAATGCCTGATGTGTTTTTCTGTAGAACTTAACTTAATTAATAACGAATTTTCAGACGTTAACTTTCCAAAAAAAAAAGGAAATTAAACGTAAATCCAATTGAATTAGAAATCGATAAATATAAATCTAGCTTTGTAGAACCTGACACAGCCATACTAACATTTTGGAAAAATGGCAATGAGTTGAAATTTCTTCAAATCTTGGCACGAAATGTCTTGGCTATACCTATGAGTTCGGCTACAAGAGAAAGAATTTTCTCTACTTAAGGAAATATTCTAAATGATAGACGCACAAGATTGAAGAGCTCAAATTTAGAAAAAAGTTTTTTCCTACATAAAAATATGTAATAATTTTAAATCTCAGTCTTCACCAAGTTTAAATTTTGGATCATTTTAATTTTCAAACGATAGTCTTCAGGAGAATGTAAACCAGCCTTATTAATTTAATACGACAATTTTTAAAAAGTTCTCATGAACCAAAGGTATTTGATTGAGTTAAACCGGCATGAAGAATATATTCGATAATTTTAACATTTAAAGTTCTTAAACCGAGTTGAAGACTACGACCCTAAATGTATATAATGTACCTATGTACTATATATGCATATAATATGCATAATAAAACCTTTTAAAACGAGTGTGTGTGATTTATTTCTATATGTTATTTTCGGGCCGGGCCGGGCTTTTACTCAAATATTTTCGTGCGGGCCCGGGCTTTTTTCGAAGTGCTCGATTTGTGTTCGTGCCGGGCCGGGCCTCAAACACTAGGCCCGCGCCCATCTCTATTGCTAAGCATAAAAATTATGTTTAATTCTTTTGATTTTAATTGGTTTTCAAGATTCAGTTAAAATTTAACATAAGCAGTTAAAAAACCCGCAAATTTCAATTGAAGAAATAGGATACCAGCAGAGCTTTTTAGCTTCAACAATGGGATCATAGCACAGTGGTTGCTGCCATAGGACGAAAATAAACAAGTAAGGGTGTTATAGTCAGACGAGCCTGACAATAGAATACCCGACACAGACACACAAGATCAAATAATTTTTAATATCAAGAGGTGTTTAAGGCCATTACGTGCCCCATATACCGACTTTTGTTGAATTTGTTTATGAAAACCGCCCTTTTGCCACGCCCACTTTTCCAATTTTTTTGAATTCTAATCAGGGGCTTAAATATACGCTCAAATATTAAGTTTCATTAAAATATTTCGAAAAAGTCCGATTTAAAAGCAGTTTTTGGGATTTTTGTGATAGACCCTAGTACTGGAGGTACCCTCAACAATGGACCGATCAAGGAAATTTTTTTGGAAGGATGTTTAAGGCTACAAAGGAAGCATAAGTGCCAAATTTCTTTCAAGTCCCATTTGAATTACGGGTGTAGGAGACAATTTTCGAAAACCGTCTTTCGGCCACGCCCACTTTTCCAATTTTTGGAAATAATATTGCTTGTCTTTGAACATGTTCAAATATCAAATTTCACCAAAATATCTTGAAAAACTTCGATTTTAGAGCAGTTTTTGTGATTTTTGTAACAGACTCTAGTACTGGAGGTACCCCTAAAAATGGTCCGATCGGGTCCATTCTCGAACTTGTTCTTACTAATGTCGCCGTGAGCACGCATACCAAATTTTGTCAAGATAGCTCAACTCCTTCGATAAGATAACTGTATACAGACAGACAGATGGACATTAGAGTGTCCCAAAAAAAAATTTTTTTTTTGGCACAGGCTTTTTTTGAATGCTTGGGGGTAAAGGACTTTCTACAATTTTTTTCCGATTTTTTCGAAAACGTTTAGAGGTCGCGCAAGCTCAGTTTTGTCTAGTTAACAGAGCTTTACGACTTTTTTATATTTTAAGCATATTCCCATTTATGTCGCACTCTGTTTAAGTCTTTCCGCCATCGTGCCAAAAGAAAAATGTTCAATCTTTCCGTCTGTGTCGAAAGAGCAAAAGGTTCGATTGATCTCATGGTCTATTTTCAACAACAAATTCAAATTTTTTGAAAAATTTGCGTTAACAGTATAAAAAAGGTGTGATAACTTCTAAAGTTACTATGAAACCATGGAAAACTAATGATACAGTTTGATTCACTATGCGTTTGTTGAAGCGTGTTAATATTAAATTATTTATTTAATTTCGCGGTGGTAAGGAAAAAACCCCAAAAACAATATGTTGCATACACAAAGGGGTAACTTTTAACATTCCCTGCTTATGTGATTGAAAAATTCTCTAGGTTTTTTGTTAATATATCAGAGCTCTGTAAAGTGCTCTGTAAACTTTTTGAAAAATATATTGCATACTTTAAGTACAAGTCCTATTTTCATCTTTACATGCAATTTTATAATATCTACGCGAATTTGTCATAACTTTTTAAGTCAAAAAACATAGTTTTATAGGTCGTACACAGCTTCTTCCCTATCTATATATAATATATAAAAATTAATTGCTATTCGTTATCTCGCTAAAACTCGAGAACGGCTGAACGGATATATCTTACTTTGGGCTTGGTGTTCGTGAAGATCTAAGAAAGGTGTAAGAGGTAAGAATACATAGATGATTGATGTTAATTTCTTAAAGCAAGTAATTTCTATGGGGGAGAGGGCTTTTTGGAGTTGTGTCTTTGTCATATAATTGTATAATATATACTGGTTGCTATTTATTATTAAAATCGCACCATTCATCTCTTCGTCACATAAAAGTCGTAATGTATCCCTTCCTTCATATCCATCTTCATCTATCCTTTTCTCTTTTTCTGAGCCCACTCTGCGATTGAAATTATCTCCTCTTCCATTCGCCCACTGAGCACCCCATTCTTCAACCCTTTTCCAGCCCTACCAGTCATCCTAGCCACATCACACACTCTCCCTATCTTCCTCTCTCCCTCCCACCAGGGGAATAGAATAAAAAGTACTCAATGTCCGCCTCCTGGTTCTAAGTTATCTCTCCACCAATTTTCAGCCACATCGGTTCAGCCGTTCTTGAGTTATACTGTTTATAAAAGGCGCGCGCAAAACGTTTGTATGGAACATAGAAAAGGCCGTTCAGCCGTTCTCGAGTTTTAGCGAGATAACGAATAGCAATTAATTTTTATATATATAGATAGGGAAGAAGCTGTGTACGACCTATAAAACTATGTTTTTTGACTTAAAAAGTTATGACAAATTCGCGTAGATATTATAAAATTGCATGTAAAGATGAAAATAGGACTTGTACTTAAAGTATGCAATATATTTTTCAAAAAGTTTACAGAGCACTTTACAGAGCTCTGATATATTAACAAAAAACCTAGAGAATTTTTCAATCACATAAGCAGGGAATGTTAAAAGTTACCCCTTTGTGTATGCAACATATTGTTTTTGGGGTTTTTTCCTTACCACCGCGAAATTAAATAAATAATTTAATATTAACACGCTTCAACAAACGCATAGTGAATCAAACTGTATCATTAGTTTTCCATGGTTTCATAGTAACTTTAGAAGTTATCACACCTTTTTTATACTGTTAACGCAAATTTTTCAAAAAATTTGAATTTGTTGTTGAAAATAGACCATGAGATCAATCGAACCTTTTGCTCTTTCGACACAGACGGAAAGATTGAACATTTTTCTTTTGGCACGATGGCGGAAAGACTTAAACAGAGTGCGACATAAATGGGAATATGCTTAAAATATAAAAAAGTCGTAAAGCTCTGTTAACTAGACAAAACTGAGCTTGCGCGACCTCTAAACGTTTTCGAAAAAATCGGAAAAAAATTGTAGAAAGTCCTTTACCCCCAAGCATTCAAAAACCGCCTGTGCTACTATGAATTTCGAAAAAAAAAATTTTTTTGGGACACTCTAATGGACATGTCTAAATCAAATCTCCTCGTGACGCTGATCATTTCCCTATACATTTTGTATGGTCTATCTCGCCTGGTTCTGGGTGTTACACACAACCACACAAACGCAATATACCCTCGACACAGAGTGTGTCGGGTATAAAAAGATTGTGAAATACGACGGAAGAGGAACGATATATGCGTTCATGAATGCCGGTATAATCGCAAACGCTTTCATTTTCATCATTCAAGACTTCATTCAAAACTGAACGTTTGTGTAACGCTTAACAAATGTTCAACCGTCTCTAGAGCCGATATAATGGGAATTCATTCGAACCCTCGAAGGAGTGAACTCTGAGCACTTTTTTGTATTAACTGTCAAAATACATGGAAGCTTTGACGGCTGTTTAAAAAGTTCTCAAAGTTCACTAAGTTCGAGCTCTGAATGAATACCCATCATGGTATCGATGATTTGAGAGCTCATATATTTACTACTGACATAGATGCGCAAACACAGTTTTGTAGATAATGTTGGCTCATATTTTAGTAAAAAAAAAAAAAAAAATATTTTCTTACAATAGCAATAACTTCGTGAGTGGGGGTGTTTGCTATTCACGCACGGTCACGCACGACACAAAAAGTTTAAATCACGGTCACGAACGTCTCACGCACGAAAATTGATTTCCACTCACGCTCACGTCGTGACACGGTCAAAAATCACGGCACGCGCACACCTCTAACTTAGGCCATTAAACGGCGCATTGTGATACCATGGAAGTTTTCTTGTGTTTAAGTGAGTGTATGTCTTATTACCCTGCAGTAATTATCACTAGTGACTGATTCAATCTGTCACTAGTTCCTCCGTCACCGTACTAGTGACCAACTGTACCCGTGCCAATGTATTCTCCTATGGACATTTTGTATGAGCATATGTTCGAGCGGACACCAGTTGACGATTGAACTGGTGATGCTGTAGAGGCAGCTCATTAGCTATAGTACGTAAATGGAAAGCGCCGCGCACAGGTCTCAGGTGGCTCAGTGTGAAGAGTCTGGCCTAGCGACCTGGAGACCCGTGTTCGAATCTTGGTCGGGCGGGTGCCAATTTTTTTTTTTTTTTTAAGTGGATAATATTATAGGTATCTAACAGGCGAAAAAATTGAAAAAATTAAGTTATTGAAAATATAATTCATGAGAATTTTCGCACGAACTGTGAAAGCATTCACGAGAATTCAGAATGGAAACTTTTTTTCTCTCTTCTCACCCATAAGAATCCATAAGAATAATCCTCTGATTTTTACAACTTTCTACTTTTTCTCGCCTGCCCTGGGATTCGAACACGAGCCTTCGGATTGATGATCGGACATGCTAGCCATTACGCTACGGAGCCTTCTGATTCTCGTGCAGCAAATTCATTTTATGAATGCTCAAGAAAATTGAACTGTGGACCTCCTCGTTGACCATGTCTATAGAATGACAGTGGTGACGCAGGGGTCAATTTGCCCCACATTTACTGCAGGGTATGTAGTGTGCCCCTAACATGCGATATTTTGAAACACCAGTGCTAGGCTTGGAACATTACACTCCGTTTCGCCTCTGCCGGGAATCGAACCTCGGGCTCTGGGATCAAGGGTGTAAGGCTTATAAAAGTTTTTGGTTTTAATAGCAGCATTTAAAATTGCTTTAGTTTTCGATAAACTATTAAGAACTTTTCTTATGGCTGTAGCCTTTGTCAGTTCTCCTTTTTTTTTAAAGCGCACTGCGTTGCTAGTGTTAGCTCTTCTGCGGACCGATTTAATAAATCATTAGTTTTCCGTTTTCAAGTCCTGTTTTTGCACTCTTCAAAGGATTTCTTTGATCTGCCTGCGTTGAGGGGAAATTTAACGCCATTCATATTTTGTTTGGAGTTTTTATGAAGTTACGAATCCAACGTTCTTCTGTCATTAGAAATTCGATTTAGCAATCGTTTACTTTTTTACCGTCTAATTTTTAATTGATTTATTAAATTCTTAGTTTCTTCGACAAAACTCTTGCATCCTCTATATTTGTAATTTTTTAGTTCTGAATGCAGAAACAACAAAAACTTCATCAACGCACTCAGACACATGTGACTTCAAAAGGTGTTTTCGACGTTGAAACATAAAAACCTCTTGATGTGTACTGCTGGGCTTTCCATTTTTGCTGCAAGAAGGAGCACCTCAAATTCGAAAAAAATAAATAAGGGGCAGATAAGTTTGACACGCAGCACTGTAAATGTTATATAATTATTTGCGAGTTTGAAGGCAGCCAACAGAAAAATAGTCGACCGGATGCGTTCAATTTTAGGTAATTTTGAACAATATTCTATCAATCGGCTCGGACTTGCGACGTGCAAAATCCTCAGTATCTACTAAACTAATCTATTCCCATACAGTACTTCCCGCTTAATTGACACACCAAAATTGCTCGACTTTTTATGCAACTAAGCGGGGATATCAAATAACCGAGTATTCGGATAATTGCAATATAATTTCAAATAAGCGAATATATGGTTAAATGACCGTATAATGCATTTAATAGAGTTTAAGTACAACTTAAAATGTACATATTTGTTGACATATTTACATATTTTCCTTTGTAGGAATTATCTAACAGTCTTCCCGAGAGAAGAAGTGTGTAATCTTAGACATTAATTGCCTTGACTGCTTCGTTTGCATCTGGGACTTGTTGCCACTAAATCGTAATTAGATATCGAAGCTTTCATAGTTGCCAGATAAGTGAGTTTTTTTTATACTCTTATAATTGGTAGTTTTTAAAAACCGTGGCAATTAAGGGAGTTTGGCAAATAAGCGTGTGACAAATAAACGGGGAAATTAATGTTACGTTATATGGGGAAAACTCATTGCAAAAATTTTATTGCAATTATAAGGGTTTTGCAATTAAGCGAGTTGCAATTAAGCGGGAAGTACTGTATATTGTTGCTCAATTGTTCCATTGCTAAAAATTATATTTCAGTAAATAGAGAAAATGTCAAATACTTTAAAGTCAAAAACGATATTTTACGATAAACCTTTATAACTGTGGCAATATTGAAGAGAGCTTAAGTCGAAATTTTTTCTTTTGCTTCCTTATACCTCCAAAGCCATTAAATTATTTCTCGCTATGACGACTTAAGCTAATTTTTCATATTGCCACAGATATACAGGTATATCGTAAAATTAAATTGAAAGCCCTATTAGTGACATTCAAGAATTTTAAAGGCGAGAATAAATCTACGTCTTTACATATGTACACCGAGAGAAATAACAACAGTTAAATCAACTACTTAGAACAGTTAAAGTAAGAGTGGTCAAATAAACTGTATTCCGCGTTAAATGCACTGAAAAAGGCAGTCAAATGAACAGTTGAAAAACCGTTACTTTTTATGTTCAAATTCGCTTTCGTTCACCTAGACGTATAAGTTCGCATTCTGATCAACCGTCTCCGGAGTTGTCGATAGCTCAGTGCTTTAAACTGTGAATCGAAAGTTGTGAGCTTCGGGGTTCGATCCCTGCTGGCGGCGGGAATTTTTCTGAATTTTTTTTTTTTAATTACAGTTTTTTTTTGTTGAGAGTGTAGTTGTTTTGGAAGACAAAAATTTTCTCCTAAATTTTTAAGGTTTTAATTTATTTAATTTTTTATTAATGGTTAAATTTCAAGCAAAAAATTTTGGGAGTGAAACAATTCCTTAAGCACGTTCCCAAAAACTGGAGCAACCATAAACTCAAGTGAGCATTTTGACCAACAATTTAAATTCGTTAGTTTAGCGTAATGGTTAAGACGTTCGCCCAGCGAAGTGGTGGTCAGCGGTTCAAGGCTCGGCCGAGGCGAGAAAATTTAAAGAGATGAAAGAGAAAAAGATTTAAATAGAAACAAATAAATAAAGAAAAAATATAATAATTTAATTTAAAAAAAAAATATTAATAAAAGAAGATAAAAAAGAAGTCAAATCAAAAAATAAATTATTTTTTCCCAGTCGCTGGTGACAGTTGATTTAACCGCGAGACAGTTATATCAACCATCAGGTAGTTATATCCATATAGAACTATAGCTGCAACTTCGGCCAAAAGCTATTACGTGGTACACCACACTTACTATTACGTGGTTCACCACAACACTCGGCTTATGGAGTGGTTCACCACAGTTGAACTTTTTCACCAATCATGCCATAACGCGCCAAAATTTGGCCGAAGTTGCAGCTATAGTTCTATATGGTTATATCCTTATTGACTGTGTTTGTACTGTTGAATTGACCGCTACTACACATAAGCTAACAATTAACGGTGAACTCGGCTATTTTAACCTGCTTTTTCAGTTAATATAACTACCTTTTTCTCTCGGTGTATGTAGATCAAGGAACTTTACAACTAAAAAAAAATAAATAAATAAATAAATACATAAATAACAATAAACAAGTAAGGATGTTATAGTTAGGCGAACCTGACAATACACTACAAATGTGTTCTGGAGATTTTCAAGACAATACAGTGGAAATCGTTTATAGCAGGTCCGGCTATAACAGACTACGTATACAACAGACAAAACCTCTGGTCCCTCCAAGTGTAATGGGAATAATACATAGGAATTCGTATATAACGGACATCGCTTGTAGTAGACATATCGCTTATAAAATACACGTTCAGAAGTACCCACGACTCGATCGTACTGTGTATAACAGACAAATGAAGAATTCTACTGTTACATTTTCGTGTTTTATGTTCGTGTTATTAGATGTACATACATAACACAAACATATGTATTGTTACATTTTGTTTTTGTGTACAATGTTTTTGTTATGACACATATATACTTAATACTAACGTAAGGCGGCCAACCGTCCCGCATTCCGAGGCAAAAATATTTCTCGGGCATTACTGCCAATAACAGAAAGTCTGCTATAGGTGATATGTGTATCGTATATAGCAGACTGTCTTGTATATGCGATATATTTCTATAATAGAAATCGTATACAACATACAGATTTTCCGGTCCATTGAAGTCTGTTATAATCGATTTCCACTGTAGATTGACTCACATAACGACTTTAATTCAATTCCTTAATGAAAACCTGCCTTTTGACACGTTCACTCCTCCAATTTTTGGAAACATTGAAATATCTCGGAAAAATGTGTGATGTTTATGACTATAGAGTAAGCATGCTGCCGAATTTTATGTTTAAGTCCTATTGGAAGTTCACGTGCAAGAGACCATTTTCTAAAAGCGCTTCACTGCGATGACTTTTACTATTTGAAATTTATTCTACTAAATGTGAATAAACATGTTCCTACATGAAATTTAATTTAAAAAATCTGAAAAGCTGCCGAGTTTAGACCAGTTTTTTGGGTTTTCATAACAGACCCATAACATACTGCGGAGGCGTTGTAACGAATTGGATCTTCAATTACCGCCGTTTCCACCCAAGCGCCTGCTGCTGTTAACAAATAACCAATTGGAGACGAGAAGATCGGCCATAGAACAATATCTGCAATTGGTTGGACAGAACTCCAGAATTGCGAAATTTGATTTATTTCAGGATTTCTTGTTGAATGCGCAGTTGGAAACAGCCACACTCTTCGAAGAGGGCAGTGGCCAGTGGTATTTGCAAGGAAACGACCGTGGATCTGGATGTCACACTTATGATAATTCGAATATGCAGCACAGAAAGCCTCAGCGCCACTCAAACGCACAACCACACAGAAAACAAAAACAAAAACAACAACGAGGTAAGGAGAACTCCTAAACTAGCAAATTGGAAAGAAGGTATTGCAAAAAAAAAAAAAAATTGTGAGAATTTGAAAATTGTGAGAATTTGAAAATTGTGAAAAATTGCGAAAAATTGTGAGAATTTGTGAGAATTTGAAAATTGTGAGAATTGTGAAAATTGCGAAAAATTGTGAGAATTTGAAAATTGTGAAAAATTGTTAAAAATGTTCCCAACTGGTCCATTCTCGCACTTGTTCTTACTCATGTTCCCGTGAGCACGAATACCAAATTTCGTCTCAACTCCTTCGATAAGAAAACTGCATACGGACATACAGACAGACGGACATGTCAAAATCTAATACATATCATGGTAACGCTGATATTTTCTATATATATATATATATATATATATACATATTTTGTACGGTCTATCTGCAATAGTTTGGAGTGTTACGCATGCAAAAATACTAGAGTTTTTCGGTATAAAAATCAGGCTTATGAACTGCTTAATATTATTGTCATAATTTTTTATATTTTTTTTTTATATTAATGTTATCAATTCATCTCTGAAAACACACATTTTTTTCCAAAATTTATTTCAACCAAAAATTTAATATTGTGAGTAGGCAATGATGAGCCGTTTATATGAAAAAATAAATATAAAAAGCAGGCGATTCAAATGGAAATAAGAAAAAACTTTGGGTTCATAATGTACAATTATTATTAAGACATTTGTATGCTACATTAAGGAAATTGGAGAAATCACTTCTTTTATTACATTGTTCTTGTATTATAAAGAACTTTATTTTCATTCATGAATTGAATTGATTCGATTGATTGCGCGAATTTACTGTTCCAATGTTCACTGTTCCTTCCTGAATGAATGAATTTTCACAATTTAGTTTCAAAATGGCTTCTCTCACTTTTTTGTACAAATATATCTCTACGACAAAATTTGCTAATGTTCGAAGTTAAATTTATCATAGAAAGCCAACATTTGAAAATTCGATGTGGATTTATAAATATTTTCAGCAGTGGTTTCTTACCTAAAAATTTTTTCTCTTAAATATCTTTATGAAGTTACAAATTCATCAGAAATGTATTAGATTATCACCAAAGCATGCTCAATAATCAATTTTCTTCATATTTATTCACTAATTGCTCATCAGAATTCATATTTAACATTTTTCACATTTTTAATTCGTGACCGTCACTAAATACACAACTTGGAACACAACAACTAAATCAGTTGAATAAAAACGAGTTACACCTTAATGGAACGGAACGGAACGAAAACGAAACTTGTGTTCGATTCGATTGCAAAGTTCAAGTAAAGGTACCTACACACGCCGAAAGGAATTTCTTTCGTGCATAGTCGCGTTTCGACAACTTTAATGCGGGGTATAGACACGTCAGATGTTGTATCAACTATGAGCGGGTGTTAGTGAGAATGAGTATACCTACGATGTCTGACGGAAAATCAAAATCTTTGAATTTTTGATCAAGCAGGTAACGATGTTAGATGGTGTGTCTGAAGGTCTATATCCATGTTGGTTCAACCCTCATTTGTGCGCGAAATTCAACGAGTGAACATCGAACGGAGAGCGGAAAATTTTTTTAAAGCGAGCGGACAATTAATGAACAAATGGAAGAAAAAAATTTTATTTTGGAACTAATAGAAGTTTAGTGTGATTTTTCGGATTTGTGGAATGTTAAGTCAAAAGAACATAGTGACCGGAATTTAAAAAACGCTAGCTATGAAACGCTTATATTTAAATTCAAAGAAAAATATCAGGAGACCACGAAAAAAGAGTTATGGCAAAAAATTAATAATCTTCGAACCTGTTACAGGAGGGAATTAAAAAGGATTCCGGCATTAGAAAGAAGTGGCGCTGAATTAAATCATCATTCATAATTTTTTTTAGGTTTTGCCGACGGGAAAATACGCTTCATCAAAAACAAACAGGTAGCCGAAAGAAAAGCGCATGACCTTAGCACTCGAAATCCGCGAAAATATGAATATCGTACGACATGTTTATAGTTAATTTCAAGTTGGTACCTACTAACACACGCTCACAGTTGATACAACATCTGACGTGTCTATACCCCGCATAAAACTGCTCTTATATTTCTTATGAAGAAACCAGCAAGCCAGATACGCGTATTAATCTAGGTTACTCACTAGTTTTATATACGGATTCTTTCAGTCACACGCAAATGGGAGAATATAGCTTTATACTTGATGATCTTTTGTACATGTACCAGCTGTCTCATTCTGTTGAAAAAAATCATTAGCACGTGTGAGTGTAGCCCATTTGAGTGTGACTGAAAGAATCCGTGTATAAAACTAGGAAACAATTCTAGTATCTGGCCGTTTCTGTTGTTGTATTTGGAAATAGCGCCGCAGTCGAAAAATATTTCTCAAAAATCGCGCGCGCATATATTAAATCTACCAATTGGTAGATTTTTTCAAATCATGACATCTGGCAGCAGCATAACCAGCTGTCAGTCTGTTTTCACAATGTTTACATTGCCTTTTCATACAAACTTTAAAGGTCCATATCTCCTAAACTAGAGGCGACCCCCAAAAACCGATTGCGGATTTGGAATCAGGGGGTCATTTTCTACAAGTTGGCATCAAAAAAACAAAGATCACAGAAACGGCCAGATACTAGAATTATGCCAAAACTAGTGAGTAACCTAGATTCTAGAGACGACGACAATGCCCAAAGTGGAATTGTGATGGATTGCCTGGTATGCCGTGTGGTTGTTGCCTTTGGTGAATTGCCTTTTATGTTATGTTCTCACTATAGGGATTAAGTTCTTAACCCGATCAGTGTTGCCAGTACTTCAGATCCAAATTTCCCGCGAAAACCAAACAAAAATCCCCTTTTTCCCTCAGTGACCGATAGAAATTTCCCACGGAAATCCCCTCAAACAAAAACATATTTTTCCGTAATAAAATGTTGATCATCGCTATATTTATTAACATTAAAAACATAAGGTAGTTGCGTAAAATTACATAATTTATTTTAAGAAATTGTACGTTTGAAAAAGCCCCAAGACCACTACTATTAAGGCAAGTTGGTGGGGAGATTTTAAAGGCCATTAAGGGTCTCATCTTTGTTCAATTTCTTCATGAGAACTACTCTCTTGCCACCCCTAATTATAATTATAGGCTGATCGCTAAAATTTTTGGAGAAGATGTTTATTACCTAAGCAAGCATACATGAATAATTTGGTTTATGTCCCATTTGAATTTCAGGTGAATTTCAGCCGCGCCCAACTTTCTAATTTTTGAAAATTCCTTTTACAACCCCAAAGTGAAATATAGAATATGATATACATATGTATAAACATATTAACAATAAATACGTACTAAAAGTTCGTTATCACATCCACATTCGAGAAATCTTCTGCGAGCGGCTCGGCTCGATGTAATGCTCGATCGTAATAGGTGATGTTAGCGAGCCAAAATTATCGACCAACATTCCCACATACGATCGAGCATTGCATCGAGCCGAGCCGCTCGAAGAAGATTGCTCGAATGTGGATGATCCACTTAGGGCTTTGTACCGATTATTGAAAAATCCCTCTATCGTATTCAACAAAACAAAGAAAATCCCCTTTTCCCTTTTGCCAATATTTGGTGCAAAATTTCCCTCAAAATGGGAAATATCCCTCAACCTGGCAACACTGAACCCGATAGTTTAACTCAAAGCGTTCATATCAGCTTCGAGCGAGTTAAGGTTTACTAACGTCATATGACCAAGCCGGAAAGTTCACTACTTCTGCACTGTCTCTGAAGTGGTGAAAATTCATATTGCGACTACTCGCATTACTTAACCTTACTGTTAATGAAGTTTGTTGGGAGATGGCCGCTGTTTTCATTTCATGCATGCGATAATGTCCGGCTTGGGAGTTTGAAAACTAAAAATCGCGCAAGGTATATCATGCAGAAATTGTAAATAAAAATGGAATTTGCTTTATTAGAAAGGTTTAAAGAAGCTGAAAAAGCCAAAGGAATATTGGAAGCAATAATATCAGAAGAGCATTGCAATGTCCGCAGGAACAAAAAAAGATTAATGGAGCTAATAGTGAAAGCGGCATCACAAAATTTTCCACGACCTGTGATCAAAATTTACATATCCAAATAAGAGCATCCTTCGCCACTCATTTTCTGCACGTGAAAGCTTCCTGCCAGTGTCATATTAAATTTTTACCCGGTTTTTGTACTCGGTGTTAGCAAATGTAACTGAAAATTTCAAATGCAGCTCTGCGCTAACCTCAGAGTTAAATGTTAACCCGGGGTTTATTTTCGGGTTAGATGATATTTTTTATATGCGTTTTGACATTTGAAACCCTGGATTTCGCCGATAACCCTAACTTGGCCTAGTGAGAACATAGCTGTTGAAATGCAATACAAAATATGTCTCTGTTACTACTGTAGAGCACACACACACATATACCATGTATGCACATATGTTTACCTTTATGCGCTTTGCGCTTTAACTTTCGCAATGTGATTTTAGTCTTTAATAAACCGTACAACGATGAACATTAAAACACTGCGTTCGCTTTATTTTGCCAACAAAGGTTATGGGCCTGCGTTTAAAGCTAGCAGCCCTCGTGTTCGTTTTCGGTTATTGAATTCTAAAAAAAAAGTAATATTTAGTGTGTGTCGCTAAGTTTACGCGTGTGTCGCGATCGGTATTTTTAAAACGAAAAAAAAAAATAATAAAAAAAATGAGTACGCCGGGACTCTACTCATTTGAAAAATTAAATGAAAACAATTATTCATCTTGGGCGATCCAAACGAAAAGTATGCTCATACATAATGAGCTGTGGCCAATGATCGCAGGAAATTCGTCTACAACATCGGAAAAAGCTAAGGTGGAATTAGACGCAAAAGATCAAAAGGCGTTAGCTACCATTATTCTATGTCTTCATCCTTCGCAGCTAAATTACGTAAAAAACAGTAAAACCTCGTCGGAAGCCTGGAATACTCTTCGAGACATTTACAATCGCAAAGGACCAGCTCGTAAAGTGACTTTGTTTAAGCGTTTAATGTCACTAAAATTGTAAGAGGGTACCGTTATGTCGGCACACATAAATGATTTTTCGGAACGAGTTGATATGCTAAAAGAAATCGATACTAATATTCCAGAGGAAGTTCTTTCTATAATTCTTTTATCCAGCTTGCCAGAAGCATACGACAATTTTGTCGTCGCAATTGAAGCAAGGGAAACATTTCCATCGTTAAATACATTAAAAATAAAGCTTCTAGAGGAAGGTGAGCGGAGGCAAATCAAGGGGGAAATTAACCGAGAAAATGGAGAGAATCACGCATATTACGCGGGAACGAAGCCAAACGGGAAGCAAAGCAATAACGGGACCAAAAAAGACAATAAGCATGGCAAATGCTATTCGTGTGGTCGGCGTGGGCATTATGCAGCGGAATGCAGAAAGAAGAAGAAGGAGGAAAAGAAAGACACCGATAATCAGAAGTTGTCTGTGTTAGTGGCAGCAGTTAAAGGAAAAAACAATTTAAGTCGTAACTCGTGGTGTGTTGACAGTGGAGCAACAACACACATGAGCTGTGAAATGGGATTTTTTACATCGTTAACCGAAGTTCGTGAAAATGTAATGCTTGCTGACAATAAAGTTGTACAGGCATGTGGTCGCGGTACAGTAAACATAAAAGTCGGTGAAACGGTATTAGAATCGGATGATGTACTGTATGTACCAGCATTAAAAAATAATTTCATATCGGTCGGTCGAATAACAAACAATGGCAGTACAGTTAAATTTTCTAGCTCGGGCGCGGTAATAAGAAATAAAAACGGAAAAGTGATAATAAAAGCGAAAAGAATTGATGATCTTTATGCGTTTGAACGTCAATTAGAGGAAAACGATAAACACAAATGCAATTTTGTGAGTAATAAAGAAGACAATGTTTTACAATGGCATAAGCGGTTCGGTCACATTAATTTTGGTACGCTTAAAGACATGGCAAATAAGCAAATTGTGCGTGGCTTAAACATTAAAGAAAAACAATTAAATTACGCATGTAAGTCGTGTGCTCAAAGCAAAATTTGTGCAAAGCCATTTAAATCGTCGGAAAATCGGTCAGATGAACTTCTTGAAATTATTCACTCCGATTTATGTGGTCCTATGAACAAAAAATCGTTTTCGCAATATCAATATTTCGCTACATTTATTGATGATAAATCGCGTTTCATTCATGTACACCTTTTAAAAAATAAATCAGATATTTTTGAAGCATTTAAGTCGTTTAAAGCAAAAGTCGAGCGGGAAACCGGAAAGAAAATTAAAATTCTGCGCAGCGATAACGGTAGAGAGTACTGCAACAAGGTGTTCGATGATTTTTTGGCTGAAAAAGGAATTAAAAGACAAACAACGGTGCCGTACACCCCTCAACAAAACGGGGTGGCAGAGAGAGCCAACAGAACTTTAGTTGAGATGGCGCGGAGTATGCTGGTGTCGTCGGGATTAGACGAAGCGTATTGGGCGGAAGCAATCCTCACGGCAGCACATATAAGAAACAGGTCAACTACAAAGATTTTAGTTGACAAAACACCATTTGAGGTATGGTTTAGGAAAAAGCCGTCAGTGTCCTATTTTAGAACATTTGGGTGTCCTGCTATTGTGCTTGATAAGAAGGAGAAACACAAATTTCGTCCAAAAGGGAGAGAAATGACGTTTGTCGGTTACTCGGAACAATCAAAGGCGTATCGATTGGTTGAAAAAGGCACAAAAAGGATTATTATTAGCAGAGATGTGATATTACTTGAAGATTTGATGGAGAAAGCAACACCCGAAATTGTACAAATAGGGGCGGAAATGATGCAGCAAAAAGACCAAGACGAAAACGGGAAAAATGCGATTAATTCTTTTAAAGAAATAGAGGATGCAGAAAAGGAAATAAGCGAGTCTTCAGACGTAGAGACATTTATCGGATTCGATGAAGCAGAATCTCCAAACGAGGAGACATTTGTTGATGACGCCTCAAGTGTAAGTCTTTCCAATGATGTAACAGGCAGCGGTCGAAGAGCAGGTGGAAGGCCACGAATAATACGAACAGGCAAAGCAGGGCGTCCAAGGAAACGATACAACACTGTGGGATTAGTTCTAAATCAACAAGTCGAAACACCACAAACGGTTCGGGAAGCATTAAATGGTGGAAATAGCCACGAATGGAAGTCAGCAATGGAGAAGGAATTTAAAGCACTTGTAAGAAATAATACGTGGTCGTTAGTCGAGCTCCCAAAAGGCCAAAGGGCAATTGGATGTCGTTGGGTGTGTAATCTAAAAAGAAGCAAGGATGGCGAAATTGATCGGTTCAAGGCACGGTTAGTTGCAAAAGGCTGTAGTCAGCAACATGGCGTCAACTATGGTGAAACGTTTTCTCCAGTGGTGCGTTACGCTACGATCAGGATGATCATCGCATTGGCAGTTGAACACGAGCTGCATTTAGACCAGATGGATGTCACAACAGCCTACTTGAATGGCGAATTGAATGAGACGATCTACATGCAGCAACCGGAAGGTTTCACAAGCAGCAAATATCCAAATCACGTATTGAAACTGCATAAAGCTATTTATGGTTTGAAGCAAAGCGGCCGTGAGTGGAACAAGAAGTTGGACAGCGTGTTGCGTAAAATAGGCTTCATACCAGGTGAGAGTGATCCATGTGTCTACACAAGAAATGGGTCGAATACATATAATATTATTGCTGTATATGTTGATGACCTCTTGTTTGCAAGCACATCTAGAGAAGAATTGAATGGGATAAAGGCAGAAATAGCTCATTATTTTGATGTCGTTGATGGTGGTACCTTGACACATTTCCTGGGTATGGAAGTATACAGAGAAGGCGCTACAGGTCCAGTTACTGTGTGTCAGCAACAATATATAACGGATCTATTGAAGCAACACTTTCAAGTTAATTGCAAGAGTGAGTCCTGCAAAAAGGTATATGCTACAAGCTACCAATCTATGGTTGGAGCACTTGTGTACTTGGGCTTATCAACAAGGCCGGATATCCTTCATTCGGTCACAAAATTATCACAGCGCAACGTTGATCCACACACAGAGCATGAGGCAGCTCTGAAACATATTTTACGTTATTTGAAGCAGACTGCGTCCTACAAGCTACATTATCAGAAATCACAGAAGCCAGTCGAAGGTTTCGTTGATGCTGACTGGGCAGGCGATGAAACTGATAGGAAATCGTTTACTGGCTATGCGTTCGTCGCAGCCAACTGTGTTTTTTCATGGCAATCACAGAAACAAGGCGTTGTTGCCTTAAGCAGCACTGAAGCAGAATATATTGGCCTAACAGCTATAGGTAAAGAAGCCGAATATCTACATAAACTGCTTAAGGATATGGGTCATGCAGGAGGAGTTGCTGTTTACGTCAGGAAAGGGATTCCGTGCAAATTTTTGTTAAGATCTCCCACTGATGCTCACCTGGAATTCATCTTTCTCGAAATCAGAAGTGTGAAAATCTGCTTATAGGCTGTATTTATAGGCCTAATAGCAATATCCCACTGAGCCCCTTAACAGATTGCCTTGAAACACTAAGCCCTGCTTATTCCAACATAATTTTAGGTGGTGATTTTAATAGCAACATCTTGATCGACACGTCCCTGACTGAAAATTTCCGATTTTTTGGCCTTTCGGCTGTTAACAATACAGTGCCCACACATTTTTCACCTACATCAAGTACGTTACATGATCTCTTCTTTGTTGGTTGTCCCTCTTCTATTCTTTTATATGATCAGTTGCTAGCACCACAGTACTCGAAACATGATCTTATTTTCTTAACTTATGACTTTAGAACTAAATTCGAGCATTCAACTTTCAGCTTTCGGGATTTTAAACATATTAATTACCCTTTACAAAGCGATGAAGCAAGTAGAATTGATTGGAGTCTAATTCAATCTATGATATCTGTTGATGACCAACTGCAGTTCCTCGAAACCAACGTAATCTATCTTTTCGAAAAATGTGTTCCTATTAAACACAAAGTCTGTGCAGCTAATTCTGCACCATGGATCAACCATGAAATCAGCAACCTCATTCTACAACGTAATCAATCATATAAAAGGTGGAGACGCTACAAAACCCCTGAGCTTTTTGAAAGTTTTAAGCACCTAAGAAGCTATGTTGCCAAAAAAATTCGTCAAGCCAAATCCAATTATTATGATTTAAAATTCAAAGCAGCTCTTGGAAGTAAAAAAACATGAACTGAAATTAAAACAAATTGGCGTATGTGGTCGGAACAATAGTCCCATGGACAAAGCAGACTTCGATTTACATTCACTAAACAATCAATTTATTAATTTTCAAATGCCACAATTTCAAAATGTAGATCTTAACGATTTTCCACGTAGAAATTTCGAGAATGCACCGTTCTGTTTTGAAGGAATCAATCAATCATCTGTTCTATATAGCCTTCTCTCAATCAAATCAAATGCTATAGGTGTTGATGAAATCAGACCTGCCTTTCTTAAGCTTCTTCTGCCATTTTTACTATCCCCTATAACTTTAATCTTTAACAGTATTCTTACAAAATCTCTTTTTCCGGAAAGCTGGAAAAAGGCCAAGGTCATCCCTATACCAAAGCCTAACGATGACCCCCATATCAATCCTCCCTTTTTTATCTAAAGTGTTGGAGAAGATTATGTATAAACAGATTTACAAATACCTTGATAAAAACTCTCTTTTGTCAGATTTCCAATCAGGATTTACGACTGACAGGAGCTGTACTTCTGTTCTTCTCGATGTCATTGAAAGCATACGGGAGCAACTAGACAATAACAAAATAACGTTTCTTATCCTTCTGGACCATACCAAAGCATTTGACAGCATTAACAAGGATATTCTCTTAACTAAAATACGTAATTTCTTCAATTTTTCTCCTACCGCTACATTTCTCATTGAATCCTGCCTCTCAAACAGATCTCAAGCGGTTTGTATTGACAATTGTATGTCTGCCTCTCTTATAGTGAATAAAGGTGTTCCGCAGGGATCTGTACTTGGCCCCTTACTCTTTAACATGTATATAAATGATCTTCCAACAATATTGAAAATCAATAGAATTCATATGTATGCCGACGACGTTAAACTCTTTACAAATTGTTCATCTGATTCTGTCATTAACTGCATTTCTGCCATAAATTGTGAATTGGATTTAATTAATCAATGGGCAACAAAGAACCATTGAAGTATAAACCCCACCAAATCTAAATGCCTTGTCATTAGTAAAAAACCACTCTCGCTTAGAGATCTACTAAGCCTTATGCTAGATCAAAAAATTATTGAATATGCAGTGACTTGCAAAAATTTGGGTGTTATTTTCAACCGCACTTTGACCTGGAACAATCATATCTCTAAGACTGTGGGAAGAGTCTATGGTATGCTTCGTGTGCTTTGGTCTTCACAGTCATTTACCCCTCTCAGCACGCGTATGCTCTTAGCCAAAACATTTCTTATTCCAACGCTCCTTTACGGCTGTGAAATCTATTCCAACTGCGACTACCTACACAAGCATAAGCTCACTGTTTTATTCAACACTATAGCAAGATATCTTTTTAAGCGTAGACGTTTTGAACATATATCGCATTTGAGAGTAAAAATATTTGGTATGAGCCTTGAAAATTTACTAACACTACGTACGGTAGTACTTTTGTATAAGGTTATAACCACAAGAAACCCAATTTACCTTTTTAAACGTTTACGATTTGCTCGATCTTGTAGAGGCAAGAAGCTAATACCTCTTATGCACAGAACCTTAACATCTGAACGACAGTTTTTTATTTATGGAATTCGTCTTTGGAATCTGCTCGCATCAAGTCTGCAAGCTATCGTGAATCAACGACAATTTAAGCAAAGGATACATTCTCTTTTTTTACAAAACTTATAATGATGGATTTTCAACTCTTAATTTAATATAATTTATTTTATTTTCATTTTCATTTTCATTTTTATATAAAATTTCAATATTTGTATTTGTATTTGTAATTGTATAGACTAGGATATGGTTGATAGTTAAGCTAAGTTAGGTTAAGTAAATCTGCGATGTTTATTATTATTATTATTATTATTTTTTCAATATTTTAATGGTTGCTTCGATTGACTAGTACTAAGATAAGAGTCTCTCTTTTTGTACTAGGTGCATTATAAATATTAAATAAACAAACAAACAAACAAAGAAACTGGAAACAGATGTTGTATTTTCAAAAAGCTTTGGAACGCAACCCCCCATTTTGTATTGGCTGTAAATACCATACAACGCCGTTTCATACAATACGACGTTTTCAAGGAACGTATCTACCGCGTTGTACGAGGGATACCTGTATTTAAAAGCGTAGAAACAACAGTAGGCACAAACAAAAATTTATACCGAAATATCGTGGCCCCTATTTTATTAAAAAGTTGTTAGACAACTTTCCCTCCGGTGATGGGAACAGAATTATCCCGGGGTAAGGCATGCCTGTCGTAAGAGGCGACTAAAATCCGGCTAGTTGGCTAAGTCTGAACATTTCACGGAGTAGGCTGGTGTTTACGCACATCAGCTGAGGTCCAGCCAAGTTGGCCCGCCTTGCAAAAGGAAGTTCGGTTATCGTAAAAGGCCAACTGCCTGATGATCGACTAGGTCATGTCTCTGGTTGATCATTTGGCGCCTTGTAGCCGCGCGGGGGTGAAGGAAAACACCTTGGGACATGTAAGGAAGTGTGTATGAATTGTATGCTTGTGCATGGAGAGAAAGCTTGCTTGAATGGTCACGCGCTGCGTGCAAGCATGAATCTTGGACCAAACAAACCCCCTAAACTGAGGTAGCTGCGCTTCAGCTTGGCTGTGGGGTAGAACAGCTCTAGTAGCCTACTCAGGATACCTGGCGCCCTCCTGTTTTAATTTAGCCCTGTCCGGATATTACGAAGCTCTGTCCGGACCGACCTATTTTCTTCGTAACTCGTGGGAACAAAATTGAACAAACAATTGAACCACACAAGGGCGGCAACGCCAAAGTCCCTGGACCGGTGGAATCTGAACAAGATTTAGCCGAGAAGGGGCGCGATCAGCCGATAGGTGGATCTCAAGGTGAGGTGGACAATGAGGCACCGCAAGGCGCCGAGCTGATAACCTCACCGGTAGACATCGAGGCTCCGCAAGGAACCGAGACGTCGACCACAACCATGCCCTCTTCTGCTACTGGCGTCTCTCTGAAAAAGAGGGAGAAGCAGAAGCGAAGAAGGGCAAGGAAAAAGGCCTCTTAAGAGGCAGTTGAGCACTTAGCCGGTCGGCCAAGTGAGCTCACACACGGGGAGTCAACCTTAGAGGAGGAACAGCAGACAAAGAGACCCAAGGGTGCCAGCCCCAGTGCCCCTTCAGTCAGCTCGACTCCCAAAGGGATGACACCCCAAGAAGGGCGCGCTAGAGAACAGCGGGCGTTGGCGTGTAGTCCGAGGTTGACGGATACCGCCACACTAGGACAACCAGGCGGACCACCAGCAATGGTGGACGGAAAGGCAAGGTTGGCGGATAGCCGAAAAAGGCTGGCAACCAAAACCAAACCGAAAGATTCGCGCAGTGGACAACCTACAAGGGTTGCTAGCGGCCCTGAATCTGCGCCCAGAGCGGGTGAGCCGCAACCGAGCACCAGCAAGTGCGCTCAAAAGCGTAGGGCAGACGCTCGGGATGTGGCGAACCCAACTGGCCCTGCCCAGAAAAAAGGCTCTTACGCTCAAGTAGCAGGTAAGGACCTTGTTATGGGCATCACCGATCTCGGAATCGAGGGACCCCTCACGGAGGCACATCTGAACGCTTTTAAGGCTGCTCTGTTGTGCGCCGTAGAATCCCTCGAGAACGGAGGTGATATAGGGTTCATCGGCAATGCACGCTTGGAGAGTGGATTCATTGTACTTAGGTGCAAGAATCAACACACCAAGAGATGGCTGATTGAGACGACAGGGAAGCTGACAGGACTATGGCCTGGAGCTAAACAAACGATCGATCAACTGTCAGTGCTGCGTGATGAGAGGAGAATATTAATTTTTGTCTACGACCCGTGCCAGAAAGCCCTCAGGGTTGGACAGCTGAATATTCATCATAGTAGAGCAGCATCAGCAATGGCGCTGCGACACTTCGATGAAGAAAAGCTGGACATAATGCTGATTCAAGAACCCTGGATCGTGAAAGACATGATTAGGGGACTCGGAACATCAGCCGCGACGCTGTTTCATTCGGGGACAGTAGGGAGGAAAAGGACCTGTATCTTAGCCAGGAAAGGGATACCATGTATCCAAATTCCGCAGCTGGGATCACCAGACCTTACCGTGGTAAGGGTGGGTGAGGACAAAAGGTCGTTTTGGATAGCTTCCGTATACCTGCCGTATGACTCTGCAGACTTACCTCCTAGCCAGGAGATGATGAGACTGACAGAGTACTGCAGCAATAGAGAACTGGAGCTCATCATGGGTTGCGACGCAAACTCACACAATACAGTGTGGGGTAGCAGCAACAATAACAACAGAGGAGAGTCTCTTCTCAAATTTGTTGTTAAGTGCAATCTTACAATTGCAAATAGGGGAACACAACCGACCTTCGTAGACGCACGAAGGGCGGAAGTGATTGATATAACCTTCACAGCGATGCTATGCTGGAGGGAGTTAAAAATTGTCGGGTCGCAGATTGGACAACAATGTCCGATCATCGACCCATTCGATTTGAGGTACTCTTTCCACACAAGCACTCAGGCAGTAACAGTTTTGCAAGGATACCCAACAACACAGACCAAAGCAAATATGTGTCAGAGTTACGGAAATTACTGCTACAGTTACCGCGGAGGAAACTCAAAACCTCCTGGAATGTAGAATCAGAAACAACAGCACTTACCGCTGTAATATCTGAAGCATTCAGAAGAGCTTGTCCCCAGAGTATCATAGCTGAAAAGAACTCTGTCCCTTGGTGGAATAGGGAGCTTCAAGCCATGAAGAAGGGGACAAGAAAGGCCTTCAACAGATACATGAGAAGGAAGGATTCCGCATCATGGGATATGTACAAGGCGGAAAAGCAAGAGTTCAAGAAAGCGTTGCGTAACCGTAAAAGGGAAACGTGGCGGGATTTCTGCTCGAGCATAAATAATACCACTGAAGCAGGAAGATTGCAGAAGATGGTAACCAAAGATCCAATCTCTAGACTTGGCTTAATCCAGCAAAAGGATGGAGCTATGACAGAGTCGATTGGAGAGTCACTAAAGATTCTCATGGAGACCCATTTTCCTGGAAGCTTCCGATCGGATGACCACTGGGAGTCTCCAAAGAAGGGGGCAAACAGTGGGGACAAATCGGAAGCCGAAAGGATCGTGACAACGAGTGCGGTGCAGAGTGCCTTATCAGCATTCGCACTCTTCAAGTCGCCGGAGCCGGACGGAATATTTCCTGCTCTTCTGCAATGGGGAAGTAACCTACTTGCGGATAGATTGACGGAAATATTCAGGACTTGCCTGGCTATTGGGTATGTTCCAAGGGCTTGGAGGGAGTCAAGAGTGACATTCCTTCCAAAACCTATAAAAAAAGGACTACACTGTTGCGAAATCCTTCAGACCTGTCAGCCTTACGTCTTTCATGCTGAAAGCTATGGAAAAGATGATGGCTGCTTATCTGGAGGATACAGCTCTCACAGCATGTCCTCTGAGTAGATGCCAGCATGCGTACAGGGCTGGAAGATCTACCGAAACCGCATTGCACGATGTAGTAAGGACGGCAGAAAAGGAGCTAAATTCCGGTGGCATATCAATGGCTCTAACCATGGACTTTGAGGGTGGCTTCGACAAGATAGGCTTCGGTAAGTTGAGTGCTGCACTCCAAAAGCGAGGGGTTACCCCACTTGTTATCAAGTGGGTGGCCTTCATGCTAAGGCAGAGAGCAGTGAACTTACAAAACGGACGACACAAGCTAAGGGGTAGGGTAGTCAGAGGATGTCCACAGGGAGGTGTTCTATCACCAACTCTATGGAACATAACAATTGACTCCCTACTACACAAGCTTGACTCAAAAGGCATACATACGATAGGGTATGCGGATGACGTAGCTTTGATGGTGAGTGGTAAGTTCCTAAGCACCATTAGAGACGTGATGAGAGGTGCTCTCAAACACGTTGAACAATGGTGTAGAGAACAAGACCTCACAGTTAACGCTGCTTAATCAGAGACAATTCTTTTTACAAAGAAAAGAGGTCTTCTACTCGAGCCATTACAGCTCTTCGGATCGAATATTCCCATGTCGGGGACGGTTAAGTAGTTAGGAGTGATCCTGGATACAAAACTGACCTGGAATCAACACGTGGAGTATAAGATCCAAAAGGCTAAAAGGGCTCTATTTCAGTGTAGAAGAGTGTGCGGATTGCGTTGGGGAATAACCCCAAAATCAGTACACTGGATCTACACGATAATGATAAGACCTGTCATAACCTACGCATCTGTAGTGTGGTGGTGGAAAGCCACACAAAAGACAGTTAAAGCGAGGCTAGACAGGGTTCAGAGGCTAGCATGTGTTGGAATTACGGGCGCAATGCGCACCACACCAACACCGGCGCTTGAAGCGATGCTGGGACTGCTTCCGTTGGATTTATTTATAATGAAAACGGCAGCATTAACGGCAGTTCGCATGTACCGCAATTCCACTTGAAATAGGTACGGCGATACGCGTGGACACCGTAAGATACTTGACATCGTCCACAACGAAGTCAAGGAAACGCAAATGCCAATGGAGACTATGAGAAGAGTCAGTCTGACCGCAAAGTCATACAGAACGCTCATAGACGACGGCCGTCTGCAGGATGAGTGCAGACGGCATGACATTTGTGTCTTCACGGATGGTTCACTAATGGATGGCAGAGCGGGGGCCGGGATCTTTTCAGAAGAACTCGGCATCACCGAAGGTATCCATCTAGGAAGGTTTGTGTCTGTTTATTAGGCCGAACTTTTAGCGGTCATACGTGCACTGGACCACCTGCTTGAGAGACGGGCACATCAGAGTCGTATTCTGATTGGGCTCGACATTCAGGCGGTGATCAAGAGCATGGATCAAATGACCATACGCAACAGTCTGGTACATGAGTGTGCTACCAAACTGCGTGAGTACGCTTCTAGCAATGAAGTAACACTCATGTGGGTTAAAGGACAACACTCTGGTATCGACCAAAATGAAAGGGCAGACGACCTTGCTAGGCAGGGCTCGAGCCAGGACTATCATGGTCCAGAGCCTTATGTTCCACTAGGGTGGAGCAAGATTACTTCGGCTGTCACAAAGTGGATTAACTCAATGCATCAATGCCGTTGGTGCGAGTTGAACACTTGCAGACAGGCGAAGCTGGCTATAAAAAAGCCATGGGTCACGGCGACAACGAAGGCGCTTAGTCTTAAACGGAGCACCCTCAGCTGGTTGACATCATTGGGAACAGGACATGGTAACTTCATGTGCCATCTCAGAAAGATGAGTCTTGCTGAAGATGACACATGTAGGTTATGCCTAGAAGACAGCGAGACAGCGGTACACCTTGTGTGCCACTGTCCGGCACTGGCAAGTAGGAGGTTGGCGATCACGGGACACCATTGGATTGGTGAGGACGGGATTGCCGATCTTAAAATCTAAGATCTGCTTGCACTAACAGATGGCGTAGTCATGAGAGTTGAGACCGAATTATTTTCGGGACAACGACCAAGACGACGCATCTAATGAAGGTCTAACTGGGGATGGCTAGGTTTCCTGCTATCTAGCCCACACCAGCCCACACCGGTACTGACGTGCTGATCGGAGACGAACGGAAAACATCAGTCGATGTTATTTGACTCAATATAAGGACGGAAGCCTTGTATAAGGCTTTAGCCCTATTAGAGAGTCACGAAGGACGAAAAAGGACCCAACGCTAACGTGGTTTACTTCGGCTAATCCTTCAATTCAGTGGGGCCACTTGATGGAAGCTGAGGCTTCCCAACGTCCCACATTATTATTATTATTAGACAATGACAGGTATGTAGCAGAAGACATTGAAAATTTTGAAATAACTCAATAACGGCATTGAACACTGGTCAAGAATAAGAAAGTGGAAAGAACCGAGTGGAGAGTTGGATGATTAAATCTCTTAAAGTGGTACTTATGTAGACTAACCATTATTTATGTTGATAAGTAGTGTAGATACCAGGTTTACCACTTGTACAGTGAGGCCTTAGGTAATTTAGCTCCAATGGAAAAACAGCCGATCATAAAAAGCGTGATGACTGGTTACTGGGTTTCCAGCATTTCTTGCCTGGTGACGACTACAGTGACGGAAAGACTCAAAAAAAAAAATCTAGCCGCATCCTTTAATCGACTGGTCTTTTTTATCCGATCCGCCATTCAGTAAACTTAAAAAAAATTGTTTTTTGTCTCGTCTCAAAACTGTTTTTAGCACTTATATTTTCGCAGTTGGTATTAATTGATATTTAATTATTTCCTTTTATTTAAAGTATTCA
This sequence comes from Chlorops oryzae, assembly GCA_020466095.1. NCBI lineage: Eukaryota > Metazoa > Arthropoda > Insecta > Diptera > Chloropidae > Chlorops > Chlorops oryzae. The sequence goes on from CM035806.1 coordinate 93,680,827, forward strand.
GTAAATTTTAATGTGTTCGTTTGCCAACAAAAGGATTTGTTAGGTGCAATTCGTACATATTTAACAAGTTTACATTTATTTTTATACCCACCGTTAAACCTGAAATCCACTATTGACTATTTTTAGGGAAAAGGGTGTAGCAATTAGAGAATCTACCTTTGTTGTGTACATTGAAGACTATTCTACAGTTCTATGTAGAGCTTCTGTGGACATATTTCGATTAGAACTCTTCTTTGTGCTCCACGACGTTCTTCACTGCAAAAGTAACTTTCTCTACTGTATAGTCATTAGGGAAAACAATCTTCTGCAGTGTAAACAGTCGTGGAGTACATGCGAGAGCTTTACTCTAAATATGTCGACGGCAGCTCTACGTAGAGATGTAGAATTGTAGATTCGTTCTTCGCTGCACACAAAAGAGGTTTATTATCTGCGAGTGAAATTGGCTTAGAATCCGCGCGTTTAAAAGTACACAACCATAATTTCCGGTACTTTTTTTTACAGCTTCTGCCCAAAAATCAGTTCTCTTAAAAGTTTTTATTGTGCATTTAAATAAAAGTATTCAATTGAAGTTCACTTTATAAATCAACATATAGAATTCAACAAGCCTTTAGCCACGGACGTAGATAGAGAAAGAGATTTTCGGCAGTGTTTATATTGGCCACAGTGGAATATTGAACACTTATGAGAGAAATTTTTGTGGAACGGGGGAGGGGTTCAGGTGAAGTTAAGAAAATTTTGGACCAGAACCCAAAAATTCATCATGTCCAATGTCGATGAAAATTTATATACAGAATAAGGAAAAACTTTGAAGAATTATGGCGCCAAAATTATTTTAAAAAACTGATAACAACTAGTCTAGTTACGGTCTAGTTCCAACCTGGTCCCACCGCAAGTAGTTGTTATTAGTTTTTTCGGATTGTTTAGGCTTTTGGTCCAAAAATTCTAAACTTCCTCTGACTAAAACTCTCCCTCTCTCCCTATAAGCACTATCAAAGCACTCTTTTCTAGCTACGTCCCGGCCTTTAGTGCATTTTTTTTTGGAAATATATACATTCGTCCCTTTTATCAATGACTACTCACCTGGAAGTTTCCCCTAAATAGTTCCCTGGGAATATATTAATTAATTTAATATGTTTTAGATGACACTTTAGAGCTTCTGACTTCTAGCTTCTATTGGTACAGAGAGTTCACAAAAAGCTAACACTTTTGAATTAAGTACGCACCCACAAACTTTTCTACAATTTACTTTATTACTTCCATATAGCTTTGGTTACACCGATAAATAGGCTTAAGGTTAGTACACAATCATTAACTAAGCACAAAGAAATAATATTATGGTCAAAATTCATTATAGTTCCAACAAAAATAAACTAAGTTTATTTGTATCAATAAAAGTTTTACATAAAGTGCGTTTTTCTTTAAATAATTCGAATTTTGCAGGAAATGAATGTAATTCAATCAATCACAATTGTTATGACAATGGTGTTACTAAAACGATCGCTTGTATTACCTTTTCGCCTTTTTCCTTTTGACTTTGTTTAACTTTCTGCGTTTTAATATCATTTCATAAAGGACACCCAGGCCTTCCTGCAGGCCCTCACCAGTAATTGCGCAAGCTGGTTGAATATACCATCCTTTATAGTGTGAAAATTTGCAGCCGCAATCGGACTTTGAAAAGTTTTCGCCTTCGTTTTGCCCAAAATCAATAGTTTTTCCACAAGAAGCATTATGGCTTATAGAAGCATGATCAGCTACATTTGAAAAGGTTTTATTATATTGACTTCCTATCGGCTCCTTTTCGGGCAAGAACAAATGGTTACTTCCGACGTTGTTTTTGATAAATTGACTTCCCTGAATTTGTAATGCTTTGGATTTTGACGTTGAGTCGTTGTCACTAATAATTTTATGTACGTATCATATAAAATCTGTTTTAATTTAATATAAAGAAATATACCTATCATAGCGTGAGTTATTTCCAAATGATTTTCCTAAGGGTTCATCGGTTATATCTCTATTTTCCAGTTCGTACAATCCAAGTAATTTTTCCAAATCCCTTGGATTACATGCACCCGGGAGATCTTGTTTGTTTGCAAGTATCAAAACTGGCGCATCCTAAAATGGGAAGAATCCAAATTGCATATTTTAATAAATACATACGCTTATATACAAAAAATAAAATAGTACGTGATTACTTCATTAAACAAGATGAAACTGCGATACATACAGTCGTGTTCGAAAAAATAAAAACAGTCATTATAAAACTGCAAACAGTCCCATAAGACTCTCCAAATGACCTTTAAAATGATTTCTTTATTTTTTTACAAACATTATCAGATATTAAGCTCTTGAAGCCAAAAAACCCCTGTTCGAAAAAATAAGGACAAGTCAAAAATAGCGAAAACTTGGTTTCGAAAACAAGCAGTGAATAGTCGTGATCCCTTAGAAGTGTAGTTGGCATAGTTTTCAGTTGCAATTGTTTCAAAATAATTTTGATTCTAACTGAGCTAAGAAACCGCTTAAAGAAATTGTTCGATTCTTTTTTTTTAGGGAAACTCCCGGCGTTTTTTATGGGTAAATAAAATCAAACATTCAGGTCAAAAATCGTAGTAGACAAAAAAAAAAAAATAGAGTTTTAAATGAGAATAGGGCATTTTTCCAGTGATTAATAGGAGCTAGGATTTACATGAAACCTGTGTAGACATAAGGATTTATATTAATTTAATAAAAGGATTGTAACTGTCAATCTAATCTTTTATTTTAAACGGAACATAGGATTGTCTGAGGTGTGTACCTATCAAAGTGCCACGGCGTCATACCTTTCAATTCCCGTGTCCCAACAAACTCAAGACAAATTTTTCAAGAGAACTTTCACGCAACACCCCATTATTATCACTATGCCAATCGCAAACGAGTCTTACCTTAGCTAATCTTAAACACATCCTCCAAAGAAAATTACCTCTGCTACACTCAGAAAATTTGAAAAGCAGAATTTAAAGCTTGTTAAGGAACCCGTCAGAGTTTGGCGTAACATTTTGTGGACTGAGACTAATACCCTAAACAGATTACGCCATTAATGCAAATCAACGGCTTAATTTTGCATTATGTCGTGCATTTGACTTGAATTTGAATAAATAAATGCACAAGTCAAAGCGTGAATTAGCCAATTTTTGTCTGGCAGCTCTAAGAAAAAGCTACCGAAAGTTATGGTATTTTTGTTATTTATTGGCAACATATGGCAAGTTTACTGTTAGTCACGGTTGCCACAGTTGATGTTTCGCGCTGTGGCTCTTTTTTATTTTATATGGCTCTTTTTTTGGGTTTCTTTCGACAAGAGAAAATTTACTCAACAACCAGTTCAAAGCGTGCAAACATATCAAATAATTGAAGTCAATAATAATTAAAAGGTAAAATTGAAGGTTTAAGATTTGGCGGACCTAATTTACATCACAATATTTGGAATTTTATACATACAAGAAATTTTGGCTTGTTTTTAGTCAAATTGGCTCTTTTTTCAATTACCCTTATATTTTTTTAAATGGCAACCGTGCTTTCAGCAAACTGCAAGAAGGTAATGCGCATTTACAGTCTGGAGACCTGTTTTTGTGATTTGCATTAGCGGTTTTTAATTTCGTTTTTCAGCTATAATCTGTTTTGGGTATAAGGTTGTGCAGTTTGATCACGGAAAGGAAAAGCTAAACGTTAGATATCATTCGAAGCTAGAATTCGATGCGACAGTGAAGAACGCAGCCCTAAAATTAATGTGTAATTGTATGGTAACTATTTATTGCCGGTGAATAGTTCCATATGTAGCAAATTGGGCTCGGGCTACTCAAAAAGCTTTATGTCTTTCAAGGGCTCCGCGTCCGAAAATGTTTGGGAAGCCCTGCACTAAGGGTTAAGGCACACGCATAGATGACACTTTTTTTATTAACTAGCGCTTTTATCATGTCCTGTCATTTCCAATAATTCTCTCCAATTTATGTACATATAAATTTCTTAGTTTCGTTTTTCTTTGTAATTTTTCTAATCGAAGGTAACAGAGTTTTTGTTAATGTAATGCGCTTGCATACGCATTGCTGTGTTTTTGTTATGGTTTTTTCTTTAATTAATTCTTTGCGAGCGATCAAGGAATAGAGATCAAATTGCGGGAATCAATTTATAATTTAGTGACATTGTTTCATTTCACGGTTGAGCTAATCATAATAATCACAAATTCGTATCGTCCTGACCTTTTTAAACAAGCCTTGGCGAACCACAAAGCAAAGGGTCATACCTAATGTGATGACTTGGCGATCGTGACAGGACACTCGCATAAGTTCTGCCATTTATTTATTAAATTAAAAAACAAAATAAGAGGAACTACTTAATTTCTTCGTGGATGTTATTTGAGGAGTCCCACCGCCTCTAACATACGTAGGGTAAAATGGGGTGTTGTGAAATACGCCAACATTCATCGACGCCTCAACACGTATTCAAAGTGTGTCTACCAATTTCGATTTTTGATTTTCCTCGCAAAGTTTTTTTTTTTTTAGGTATTTGTGGCGAGAAGTTTTGGAAGATATATTCGTTGTGAGCTGAAAGGTAAAAAAAGGTATTGAAAATTATCTACGGTCAAATGATTTCAATCGGAAATGGTTTTGTTCAAAATATGATGTGATGGTGACGCGGGGGCAATTTAGAGAATGTCGAATATGGGTTGTTGAGAGACAATCAGTTTTCAACATTGCAGCACTATAATTCACATCAGTCATATATCATCATTTACACATTGTATGAATGGTTAATGAAAACTCAAAGAATTTTCAGTGATATTTTCTTCATTTTTATGTGCTTTTCATAATATTCGTAGTCAGGTTACTTCGATCCATTTTACCGAGAAAAATCCATCAAACGGTTTAAAAATGGAATGTGTCAAATCCAAAAATATTGATTTTTGAGCTTATTATGGCCAAACAACAAAATCCGTCTCACAGAACCCCTTTTTACCTTACAATTATTAAAATTTTTTTTGTTGCAGTTCGTAAAACGGGACTGGAAAAGGTACCGATTGCAAGCATATTTTCACAAAAAAAAAAAAAAAAAAAAACACAGTGTAGCTGCTCCCAAACAATTTTGACTAACACCATCAAAGATGAATGTACATGTTCACAGAACATCATGCAACAACTTTAGAATCTTTCAATCAACATTCTTAACTAAACGGAAGTTGCGAGCTAGTGAGAATTTCAAAGCAACCACGCAAGAGCATTCATTTGCCTTGTTCGGATCGCTGCTGAATACTAAGAGTGCTGAAACGAACAGCGGTTCTTTGTTTCGGCATTGAACGAAACGGGTTATAATAGCGTAAACTGAAGTTTAACGAAAACGAAGTTTTATATTTCGCATAAACTATGCTAGACTAAGTATCTGAGAATTACTCAAATCGCAATGGCTAACATCGTTAAAGCAGTAACGCTCGGCGTGCAAGGGAAGCTTAAAAAGTATCAAAACATTGATTTGTGGACCCCATTCGTTATCGTTTATAGAACTGGAATGCAGACTGTTCTGGGTAGAGACATGCCCCAAACAAGCAGCCTACTATCAGTCCGAAATTGACACGTTGGATGCACAAGATGCTAGCCCGCCTGGGTCTAGATGGGCTGTTAAAATAACACTAACAGAGCGCAAGTAGGAACGCCGACCAAATCAAGTTATTGTCACTTAACAGTTTTTCGCAAATTTCTTCGCCTCATCATCGATAACCGCCATTGAAGCTAACACGTTTTGAAGGAAGGAATTTTTTTTTAAATAATTCATTTTATTTATTGGATCACTCCTTTAGGATAGGAGTCTACCAATAATTATTTTAAAATCTTACACCTAAAGTTACACAATTACATATCACAGAGCAAATTCAGATTTGAAGAATCCTTTATGAGATGTAATTTTTTGATAACTACGTGTCTTTTCGCTGGAGCTAGGCTTTTATGATGTGTGTGTAGGATCACATGTAATTGAGAACGGTGTTGGAGAGCATAATATAAAGCTCAGTGAGGTGGTTTTGCAGTAGATTACCCGGGCGGATGTAGATTTTTGGATTTTATAGCTAGGAAAGCTGTTGGTTTTGGAGGTGCATGGATTGCACTCTAAAAACCGCATCGGCAACCAGCTAGGAAAGCTATGTTGTTGAATGTGCATGGATTGCACCTTTTGTATTTGGAACCGCTGGTCGATCATTTCTTTTGAGCCTCCAATAGTGTGATGTATTTCTTAGTGAACGCGCTAGTGGATTTATGTGAGCTTGCAGTTTACAAAAATAATTTTCTTTGATTTCGGCGAATTCCGTTTTCACCATTTCTACGTTGAGCTCTCTATGTATTCTTACTCTGTAGTATGTCTATATTCGAAGCGCTTGCATGTCCATACAATTGCAAACCATACGCCCATATTGGTTTAATAACTTGCTTGTAAAGAAGAGCTTATATTATAATCTAGTTTTAAACCAGAGCTATTATTTATGAGCCAGTGCAAGCTGCTTGCTTTCAGCTTCATTTGGGTTATCTTGGCCTCGATGTGCTTAGGCCATGTCAATCATTTATCTAAGTAAATTCCGAGGTAAGTAACTTCTTCACATTGAGGGATGCGTGTGTTATTAAGGAAAATGTCCGGCGAAGCTTTCCTGTTTAGCGTTAAAGTGATATGTCGGCATTTGAGCTCGTTTATTTGGATTCGCCAATTAGTAAGCCAGTCTTGGATTTCGCGGAGATGATTTTGGAGCTTAGAAGTTGCAACATAAATACCCTTGTAACGGCTTAGTATCACTGTGTCGTCAGCAAATATCGAAATTGATACTCGATCGCTATTAGGAATATCCGCTGTGTACAAAAGATAGAGAATAGCCCAAACAACACTTCCTTGAGGAACCCCTGCATGAATTTCATATTATTTTGTTGTAAACGAGTTATGTTTTACTTGAAACGTTCTATGTTTTAAGTATGACTCAAAGGTCGCGTGAAAATTTAAAGGAAGTAAGCTTCGCATTTAATGTAGCAAACCGTCGTGCCAAACTTTGTCGAACGCTTGTTGCGCGTCTAAGAAAACTGCTGAGCAGTACTCGCGATGTTCAAATGCGATTCTTATGTCGTTGGTAATACGATTTACTAGCTCTATAGTACCGTGTTTTTGTTTTGAATCCAAATTGATAGGAAAGAATAATATGTTGTTCCTGAAGAAATGAAGTCAATTTGGATATCAGAAGTTTTTCGAATAACTTTGCAAGGCAAGGAAGGAGACTGACTTATGGGTCTGTAAGAGGAAGTTTGCGTAGGATCTTTACCGGGTTTAGGCACCATTTTAATAACCGACCGTTTCCAATGTGACAGGTGACTCACTATATACAGGATTCTTACAAGTGCGGCTCGCTTACCACATGGGCTCCCGATTAACATCCCCGGGCGTAAGTTTCTGGATACAGTGGCTTTTTTCAATTTCCTTTTCCCTGATTAGAGCTAGTCTAAGCTTTTTTTTTAGCGTCTTTTAGTCTATCTTTGGCAAATGGTGACCGGAATCGTTGCCATTCGCGCCTGCATCTTCGTTTTTCGGCGACAAGGCTTTCCATTTCTATATTGGTCCGGGATTTTCTAGTCCTGTCTTTCGTACAAGGAGTAGAATTTTTCGCTGCTAATTCAAGAATGGAAGAAAAAACAGTTACGACGTCATCAATATGCTCATTGCAGTCTATTTTATAATTAGTATGTATATGTGAACTTATAGACTTTTTGTACTTCAGCCAGTTAGTTCTTGGGTTTGTTAGGCTGATTGAACGTTCAAGTTTTATTGGATGTTTTTGTAATAGAAATACAACAGGCGAATGATCCGACGAGAGGTCAGATGTCGCTTATGTTGAAATAAGTTATCTTGCAATAACCTTAGTGATCCCGAAATCTAAGACGTCAGGAATTTTTTGAAGGTCTGTTGGCCAGTAAGTTGGTTGCCTGGGGGACACAAAGTCAAGAGCATTATTTTTATTAATTATTGCCTTGTATAATTGTTGACCCTTAGAATTGCAGTTTCGCGAGCCACAGAAAGTATGCTTTGCATTATAGTCACCTGCTGCAAGAAACTTATCCACTAGTTTCACAAAGAAATTTAGAAACATTGTTTCTGTTATACTGAAGCAAGGTGGGCAATAAATCGCCGATAAAACGATATTTTTCCCACGTAATACTACGCAAAGTGTCGTTGCTTGAAGGAAATCATAACTATAGGAATCTAGAGGAAAATGTTGGAATCTTTTGCGAATAAGTATACCAGTGCCGCCATGCGCCTTGCCGTCTGAATGGTTGGTTTGATAGAATATGTAGCCGGAGATAGAAAAGAAGTTTTTATTTGTTAAATGAGTTTCGAAGAGGAGCAACACGTTAATTTCCTCTTGGCTTAAAAAACTCTGAATTTCCAGCTTATGCTTGGCTAACCCATTCGAATTCCACGCACAAATTTTCAAGACACTCATTTTTTCTCCAAGACTGTAGTTAAAAGCTTATCGAACTTTTGCATCATTCGCACAAGTACATTCAAAGTTTGAGCTCGACTGAGTATCATTACTTCAAGATTGCTATTCGTGTTAGCAGGGGGGATTAACAGTGCTCGCGGACTTTAATGAATCAGCATAGGAAATTCCTGAGGGCACAGGGTTGTTGAGCTATGATGCAGCTCTCCACAAACTGCGCAAACGGTGCGCAAGAGGCAATACGACTTTGTGTGTCCAAACTCTTGACAGTTGGCACATTGAACTGGACCATTTCTTTTGTGTGGCTCTTCGACCGATATTTTGCTATATAATTGAATTGTAAATTATATATGGGATGGATTTAGTTTTTTTTTTTTGCAGCTTTAAGTTGTCAGGCAACAAATCTACTTTCAACATAGGCTGTGGAACTTTAGATTTATTAAATATAATTATAACGGGTCTAGCGTGAAAGCCCTTTTCCCCAGTTCGTTTTTTATGATATTTGTGTCAACGTCTGCTTCAAAACATTTGATCACAACTGTAATGCCGTTGCTTCTCTTTAGCTGGTATGTATAAAAATTTTTGTTATTAGCTTCGAGCTCTTTTACAACTCTGCGGAAATTATCCTGCGTGTTAGTTTGTATTTTAGTTTCGTGAATATTACCCTTTGTCAGGGGAACAACATAGAAATTGTTGTTTCCTAACAAACCAGTTAATTTGGCAACGAGTGCACTAGAGTTCCGCTCGCGCAAGTAGATTCGCGGTGGTTAAGAGTTTTATCTGGCTGAGAATTTTCGCTGATAGTTTCAGCTAAAGGAGCGGAACGGTTTCCCGCTAGTGTGGTTTCAAGAGGAATTTCCGTTTTATTTAACTTGGCCCTCTTGGCATGATTTTTTCCGACCGCACTTCTTTTCCTCTTCGTAATATTAATATACCTATGCGTACCGATCAGCACCGGTTGCTGTTTATTTACCTTTTAACTCATTTTATCCGAGTCAACTATTTTGTTTTGTTTGTGTTGTATATTAGGTTAAGCACTTATTGTCATGATGTCGAGCACTCACTGTATGCTCTAGTGGGCACTCCTATGTATATAGCAAAAGACAATAAATGGCAGTCGTTGACGTAACATCATAAACATAACACATGGCGCAGTCGTGCCGAAATAATTATGGTAAAAACTAGACTGATGAGTGAATCGGAGAAAAAATCAGAGGATATTGAACTAGTGGAAAGTTATCCATAAATAGTAACAAAATGAGTTTTGACATTCGACGACCCGATCCGCTAAAACTTCATGGGAATCTCGCTGAAAATTGGCGGGTTTTTAAGCAAAATTACGACATTTTCGCAGTAGCTACCGAACTACATAATCGGAAACCACAACAACAAACAGCGATTTTTTTAAATGCTTGTGGCTCCGAAACGATTGAAATTTTCAATACCTTGAATCTAACGACAGAGCAGAGGATTAATTAGAAATATGTCTTGGCAGCAGTGGAGAATTATTGTACACCAAAAAAGAATGAAGTATATGAAGCCTTTAAATTCAATGCCAGAAAACAGGAAGAAGGGGAATCATTTGATGCGTATATCCTAGACTTAAAGAAATTAGTAACAAATTGTGGATACTCGGATAATGAAAGAATGGTGCCCGACAAAATCGTCATTGGAACCAACAACAACAAACTGCGTAAGAAACTGTTAGAAACACACGAGCTTACTTTAAATAAAGCTATTGAAATAGCTCGTGCCTCGGAATTAGTGGAAATGCATGCGAACGAAATGCAAAAAGAAGACAATCAACGGACCATTGCAGCGATTAGCGGAGCAAATCAAAATCATAAAATCGACACGAACGGAAGAAACCGGTTTCACAGCGACGAAAAGCAGAATTCAACAGACAACAACAATAAAAGCAGCAACGAACAGCAAATTGCCGTTTTTGCAAACGCACACACACATACCGGAAGTGCCCTGCATATGGCAAACGTTGTAACAATTGCGGCCGGCTGAATCATTTCAGTATGGCTTGTTTTACTTCAAAAGTACAAGAAATAAGACAGAGCAGCGACGTTAAAGGCAGCGATTCCGAGATTTGCTTCCACAACATTTCGATGAAGAATAAAGAAAGAAAGAGATGGTATCAGAAAATTCGCATACATGACACTATCATAAATTTCAAGTTGGATACCGGAGCCGATGTGAACGTCTTGCCGTACAAATATTTAAAACACATCAAAAACGTGGACTTGAAAACCGGGGAACTTCCTCCACAAAGCTATAGCGGAGCTGATTTGAATTACAAGGGAACTGTTGAAAGTGTAGTGATGTGTCGAAACGAGATCACAACGTTAACATTCTCGGTAATTGATACTCCGTTTGAACCACTGCTGGGATTAGAAGCTTGTCAACAGTTGTGTTTAATCAGTCGTATAGATGCCATAGAAATCAGTTTGAGGGAAGAATTTATAAACAAAAACAAAGATAGTTTCGAATGTTTGGGCTGTTTTGTTGAAAATCTAAACATCAAGGTAAAATCTAACTCAATTAGCTCTCAATGAACGTGCAAAGAAAGAACTGGATAGCATGGTAGACCGAGGCATTATCGAACGAGCCGATGGCCCCATTGAACGAGCATCGAACCTTGTAATTGTTGAGAAAAAGACAGGCCAACTCCGGCTTTGCATCGATCCCCAAGATTTAAACGCAGATATTTTAATGGAAAACCACACACTGCCATCATTTGAATCAATATCTGCGCGATTGGCAAATAAAAGGTATTTTTCAGTTCTCGACCTTAAGGAAGTGTTTTGGCAAATAGATCTTGGTCGTGCAGCAATCGAATTATGTACATTCAACACCCCGTTTGGTTGCTATCGTTTTAGGAGACTTCCATATGGAATTAAAATCGGGCCTGAGGTATTTCAAAAATACAACGAACGAAATTTTGCGGACATTGAGAACATCACTGTATACATTGACGATATTTTAATCGCGGCAGATACTGTGGAACAGCACGACAAAATTATGCAAAAAGTTGTCGACCGAGCACGCAAATTAAATATAAGGTTTAACGTCAATAAAATTCAATACCGTGTATCGGCGGTTAAATACCTAGGAAAAATAATTTCAAAAGATGGTATACAATGCGATCCGGACAGAGTTAAGGCAATTCTGAACATGGGCAAGCCACAGAACAAAACGGATTTACAGAAATTTTTTGGCATGATTAGCTACATACGTGAATACATACTGAATTTATCAAATGTAGCACAACCACTGAGGGAGCTATTAAAATCAAAAGTACTCTATGAATGGCAGAAGCCACACGATAATTGTTTCCAAACGATCAAAAATTTAATAGCGAACGCGCCCGTCCTTCAAACGTTCGAGGAGAGCAAAGAAATAACTATTGAGACAGATGCCTCGAAATTTGGAGTAGGCTGCTGCCTCATGCAAACGGGTAAGCCCGTAGCTTTTGCTTCCAGAAGTCTGACCGAGTGTGAGATAAACTATGCACAAATTGAGAAAGAATTCTTAGCTGTTGTTTTCGCATGCAGAAAATTCCACTATTATATTTATGGGAAAAATATAACAATTAGAAGCGACCATAAGCCACTGGTCGAAATAATGAGAAAAAGTTTTATCAAAATTCCGTCAGCCAGACTTCAGAGAATGAAACTCAGCTTGATAAAATATGATATTAATTTGATTCATGTTCCAGGAAAAGAGCTGTATGTTGCGGACTTCTTATCACGCTACTACGATAAGGATAATAGACAAGTAGAAATAGAAGACCTTAACGAATTCATTCATACTGTCAACGTCACTCCGGAAAGACTAGCCAGTTTCAAAAATGAACTAAAAAAAGATAAATGTCTAGCAGAACTTCGGAAGATACTACTTGAAGGTTGGCCAAACAAGAAAAATAACTTGCCAGATGAAGTAAAATTTTACTGGAAACTTAGAAATGGCCTATGTTTGGATGATGACATTATTTACATCAATAACAGAATTGTAGTCCCACGATCACTTCGTCCTGAGATCCTTTCGCAGCTACATGCATCCCACCTCGGTATCGAGAAAACTAAGAAAACAGCTCGCAGTTTAGTTTATTGGCCAAGAATCGACGACGATGTGGAAAACATGATAGTTAAGTGTGCAGTGTGCCAAAGTAATCGATCCGCAAATGTTAAGGAACTGCTGCTCTCACTTGAAGTGCCACAGCTACCATTTAACAAGTTGGGGATCGACATATGCGAATTTGCGGGAAAGGCTTACCTTATAGTCGGCAACTTTTACTCCCGTTTTTTGGAAATTATTCCATTGAAATCCAAGACAGCAAGTGAGTGTTCCAATAAATTAAAACCGTGCTTCGCTACACACGGGATTCCGGTTGAGATTGTTTCGGATAATATGCCATTCAATTCATATGATTTCAAAAGTTTCTGTACAAAGTTTGGCATAAAACTAACCACAATAAGTCCAGGTCATTCCCAGTCAAACGGGTTGGCCGAAAAATGTGTCGGAGTAGCAACAAACCTGATTTAAAAAAACACTCCAAAACAGAGACGAGCTATGGGCACTATTAGAATACCGAAACACTTCACTGAAAGAGACTGAAGCATCCCCGGCCGAGCTGCTGATGAGCAGAAAAACTCGTACACTAATTCCAGCCAGCACTGTTTTGTTTCATCCACGAGCAGTACCAAACATCAAAGCGAAAATAGCAAATAAAAATGCAAAGGCAAAGCAGTACTACGATAAAAACGCAAAATCCAGGGACTATTTCAAGGAGGGGGAGAAAATATGGTATCACCACAACAGGCAAGGCTGGATCAAGGCTGAAGTTCGCAGTGCTGACGTTTCGCCACGCTCTTATTGGATCGAGGTAGAAGATGGTACAGTATACCGCCGAAACTCAAGATGGCTTCGAAAGCGTAGAGATTAAATAAATTTCATTTAACTATTCCTTGTATATTCTATGATTGTAAATATCTCTCTAAAACCAAACCCCTAAAACTATGTTCACCACTACCGCAATCTTTATTGCAGTGGCGCTCCATATCCTCTTTTAAAGGGGAAGATGTTGTATATTAGGTTAAGCACTTATTGTCATGATGTCGAGCACTCACTAAATGCTCTAGTGGGCACTCGTATGTATATAGCAAAAGACAATAAACGGCAGTCGTTGACGTAACATCATAAACATAACACAGTTTGGGCGAAACGGGTTTAGTTTGAGCACTAGAAAAAGTGGGGGGCAGGGTAACCAGAACTCTAACTTTCGTAAGTGTTGTTGGTACTATTATCCTTGCTGGCACAGCAATTTATTGCACTAATAGATCGCGATCTTTGTCTCTCAAATTGACTTTTTATGTTAGAAATTGTATCTGGCTGTACACTTTTGGACTGGTCCAGGTTGAGACCATCTTGCAAAAGTTTCCGACTGGGAAGTTGAGGAGCTTGGCTTATTGCACCATATGTAAGTCCAGCTGACTTATGGTTCGTGTCTAGGCTACTCAAGGGAGGTGATCTATCTACTGGCATCACCTTCTTTAATTAAAATGCTAGCCGGCAGATGGCAGCTGTAAGCAGCTGCAGAAACCAGCTGTCTCTCGCTCGGGTTTGTCTGTAATTGGGTTACAATGTTAATCCAATTCACGTATGTATGTATGTTTATCACAATACTTATATTTATTTGCAGCGCCGAAAAATCCACAAATTAAATGGGCCGACACTGAATTTCTTCGCGAACCTCGAGCTGGATCCTTTTTGAGCTTTTGCTCAAGTTTGGTTGAGTTTACTCTTTCTCGGGATTTAAACTTTAACTGTTACAAATTTTGTTTACAGGAGCGCAAATTTAAACCGCTTCATTCGACTAGGGTTGCCGAATGATTGAAGGAAAGTATTTGAAATTAAAAAATTTTATACACTCATTTAATTCTTTAGTCCATAACGACACTAATGTTGTGAGTCGAAAAACGTCACGGCACACTCTAACGTCACGCTACCAGCTCTAAGCGGGAAAAGTGCCAAAACATATAAAAACAATTAAAAACGAAGCAGAGGAGTTCGACGACACAACGCCAGGAATGAAAGTCGACACTCTTTTAGCAACAACAACAACAGGTTATGACAAGGTAGAACGGCAAAGCAACAACCACACGCTTTTTCAGTCAAGAGCTTATGCAACGATCGGAAGCTCGCAAATACAGCCCAACAACAACAACAGCCAGAGGTGCTTATGAAATTAACGCAACGTATGCAAGAATCAAGCAAGCGAGTCAGCAATCATACGCAACTCCATAAGCTGTGCATCGATGACATCATTGGTGACTTTGTCATGCAGGAGATAATTTCCCGCTGGGAACCTAAGCTCATGAACATGTAGTGGTGCAACAACTTCATAAAATACAAATTCACTCTTGATTCTGCGAAGACGAGCGACATAGATCTTTCCAACAGAAGCATTCATGCCAAACTTAACTCACAAATCATCATTTTAACGAAAATAGCTCTCTGCTTTGCACTGAAAGAATTGTAGTGGTTCAATTTTCAGTGTCAGTGAAAATTTTAAAATAAAACTAAATTATGTTAAAATTAAAAAAGGGAAATTGAAATTTCAAAATAAAAAGCCTTATTTCAAGGAATTGATATAAGTTTATCAAAATCGAAGCTGGCTTTATCCTAAAAAAAAGAGAAAAACATGCAAATATATAATATAAAAAAGAGTTCTTAAACCTAAAAATGCGTTATACGCCAAAAACTATTATTAATAAAACTAATACTATTAATGAAAAATATTCTATAAAACATTGCCTTGAAAAAGGCAGATGGATAAATTAAAAATTTCGTATGTTTCAATCTGCACAGTGTATGGCACACAGTGCGCTCTTTATATCTGTACACGCGAGCAACGAATTTTAGCTCTCATTTGCTCGTTTCGTGCTCGTTTGCCCACCCCTGGTCATACCTAATGAAATCATTCCTATTATTTCGAGCACAATTGTATTACAATTTCCTCGATATAAAAATTTTTCTAGGTCCTCTGGAATAATGCCTCACAATCACGTAATTTTTTGTTGGGTATCAGTTGAAGGATTTGTATCCCACGCCAGTTACTAACATATACTTTTGAACAATAAATTTTTATTTTTTAATCCCCTTAAAGTTCGTTATATGGACGTTGCACTGCAATTTTTTAAAGCTGAGATACTAAAGCAATACTTACATGGTTGTCAGGACATTTAGCAGTTCGCATCAGTTCTATTTTTGCCTCTTCCATACGCTCAATATCAACAGAGTCCACAACAAAGAGTATTCCATCGGTGCATCTACATATGTTTATAAGATAATTAATTGACAATATTTTATAATTTTGCATTCAAGAATTGGTGGCTTATCGCAAACAACGTTCTAAGCGAATTTTTTTGAAACATTTTTTCCACAGATTCACATTATATTAACTCTGCCTTATCATATAACTGCAAGTAATATCTTTCCTAAAAAACCTAGTTAATTGAATAACGTTTCCTTTTTATTAATTACGAATTGTAAAAATTGACGTATGTTTGTTTACATATCTTAGAGGCAGTTTCCACTATAACCGCATCTAGCATCTTTCAGCATTTTAGCAAGATGCGGAAAGATGCGGTGTGACTTTACATGCCATTGTTGTTGTATCCTGAACCACATCTTCTGCGCATCTTTAAAAGGTGCGAAGAAAATGCGATTTTTTCCGATTATCTATCGATTTTAACTTCACATGTCTAGTGAAACATATGTTAATGACCAGCATTTCAGGAATTGTCAGCAGCACAAATGGCGTGAAACCAAGAAAAAATTTAACATTATTATGAGATATACATATATGTACATAATTATGAGTAAAATTTAATTTGTAGTTACTACTGATTTCTTAAATATCTTATTTCTATATAATAGTTAAAATATTCGTCCGAATAGTGGTCGAATATTCGTGACATAGCTAGTAAAAATATCAATTGTAACCAAAAATCAGCTGATTTGAAAGATGCAAGATGCGAAATGCCAAGTGGAAACACCATTCTCAAAAAATCGCATCTTGAAGATGCGTAAGCAAGATGCGGCTATAGTGGAAACGGCCTCTTATTCATGATACAAGAAAACAAGATAGCGCCACTACGGGTACCGTTATTTTGTAGCATTGGCTTTGAGAGCGAAGATGACGTATTACCTACAAGAGACAGAAGTTTAATTGTTGTTTTCCATACTATTGAATGATTTGTTATGTTTTAATGCCAATATAACTGTTATTTATATTTATTTATCACCGACTTTTGCATTAATATGTAAGAAATGTTGTAAGACAAATACCTAATAGGGTATTTGACAACATTAAAATACTGTAATGAGCCTTGGTTATCTTGTAGAATTAATGGTCAATATGCAGTTTTTGCATTACTTCAAACAATTAGATGTTTATTTTCTTTTAAAAACATATATTAAACGTTGTAATTTTTGAATGGGTTAAAATCATTGTCAAACGATCTATAATTTGTTGAAATTCAGTGACGTCAAAAGCCAGTAAAAACAAATCAGCTTACCTGTGCTTTATTTGTACACCATTTTCAAAGTTCTTATATTCTGATATTATTCGAAATATAAGAGAAAAGCCTACTAGATTCTTTTTTCTATTTAACTAGCAATTGACGTCACATATTTAACAAAACTAAAAACTAACGTTTTTAGCGCAGCAATAAAAATGTGAATTTAAATACCATTTTTATTGGTAAATACGAAAGATATTGAGGAAATATTTTGATTGCCTTATCTTGGGGCCATAAGGGTTTGAATGAGACACTTTCCCAAAAGTAGTCAAATACCCTATTCTGGTTTTAACAAATAATAACTGTTTTATTTATAATTTCTCGTGCAAAGAATCATTTGTTTGAGGTTTGAAGCATTTTGCATTGGTTTGACTAGGCGATCACATCGTGAGCTTTAAAAATGACAAAACTAAAAGCTTTTATTTTGTTTGAAACCAAAAGTTTCAATATTCCTTAAACGATTCTTTACAAATAAATAATAATCTAAATTTGTAAATAAAATCAAAAACCGCATCAAAAGATGAAAAGTCTGTTTAACATACAAAACAACAACAACGATCCTCTCTTTTGGATGTGGTACGTGAAGTTGCGCTATTTTGTTTTCTTGTTTCATTAATTTAATTGACGGTTGTTTGCTTACGTTGTTTTTTAATATGAAATTTGAATTTAAAAATGAGAAAGTGTGATGTTTCCGAAAATTAAATGGACCTCGCTTTTCCCTTCCTCGATGCTATATATATATATGCTATTTATAACAGGTTGGCTGATAAGTCCCCGGTCTGACAAAATGATGGCGCCGCTAGTATTAAATGGATATTATTTTTATATAGTGGCAACCTTCAAATGATTCGTGTCAAAATTTGACGTCTGTAAGTCAATTAGTTTGTGAGATAGAGCGTCTTTTGTGAAGCAACTTTTGTTATTGTGAAAAAAATGGAAAAAAAAGGAATTTCGTGTTTTGATAAAATACTGTTTTCTGAAGGGAAAACATACAGTGGAAGCAAAAACTTGGCTTGATAATGCGTTTCCGGACTCTGCCCCAGGAAAATCAACAATAATTGATTGGTATGCAAAATTCAAGCGTGGTGAAATGAGCACGGAGGACGGTGAACGCAGTGGACGCCCGAAAGAGGTGGTTACCGACGAAAACATCAAAAAATTTCACAAAATGATTTTGAATGACCGTAAAATGAAGTTGATCGAGATAGCAGAGGCCTTAAAGATATCAAAGGAACGTGTTGGTCATATCATTCATCAATATTTGGATATGAAAAAGCTCTGTGCAAAATGGGTGCCGCGCGAGCTCACATTTGACCAAAAACAACAACGTGTTGATGATTCTGAGCGGTGTTTGCAGCTGTTAACTCGCAATACACCCGAGTTTTTGCGTCGATATGTGACAATGGATGAAACATGGCTCTATCACTACACTCCTGAGTCCAATCGACAGTCGGCTGAGTGAACAGCGATCGGTGAACCGTCTCCGAAGCGTGGAAAGACTCAAAAGTCCGCTGGCAAAGAAATGGCCTCTGTTTTTTGGGATGGGCATGGAATAATTTTTATCGATTATCTTGAGAAGGGAAAAACCATCAACAGTGACTATTATATGTCGTTATTGGAGCGTTTGAAGGTCGAAATCGCGGCAAAACGGCCCCATATGAAGAAGAAAAAAGTGTTGTTCCACCAAGACAACGCACCGTGCCACAAGTCATTGAGAACGATGGCAAAAATTCATGAATTAGGCTTCGAATTGCTTCCCCACCCACCGTATTCTCCAGATCTGGCCACCAGCGACTTTTTCTTGTTCTCAGACCTCAAAAGGATGCTCGCAGGGAAAAAATTTGGCTGCAATGAAGAGGTGATCGCCGAAACTAAGGCCTATTTTGAGGCAAAACCGAAGGAGTACTACCAAAATGGTATCAAAAAATTGGAAGGTCGTTATAATCGTTATATCGCTCTTGATGGGAACTATGTTGAATAATAAAAACGAATTTTGACAAAAAAATGTTTTTCTTTGTTAGACCGGGGACTTATCAGCCAACCTGTTATTACGAGAGAATTTATCGATGAGTTGCAAAATTTTCAGCTTAAAGTTAATAAATGACTTGCTTAATGTTGCGACAACTTCAAACGATTTTCAGAAAGCTTTAAACAATTATTGCAATTAAACGCAATATTTCATACTTTTTAGAAATTTGAAAATATTTTCATCGTTACGAGAGCTATCGAAATTTTTTTTTGGAGGGACGGCACTTTATGTCGCAATGAGCAGTATAACAAAGAGCACAGAGCGCATTCATTATACGACCGATTCAGCACAAGGTACGACTTGAATATACAAGTGTAGCAATTGGTAATTTGATACTTCAAAATATTTAAGCATTTTTCTCATCCCCGGGGCGCGACATAGCTGTGTGCAGAATTTCGACGTAATTGATACATCCCTTTCGAAGGAGATCTGAACACAGACGGATAGACAGTTCAAATTCGATTCAGTTTTCGATTCCTATCGCAAATATACAGGGTGTTTCGCATAAGGATGTATATCCGAAAGGAGGTGATAGGGGTGCTCAATATCGACCAAAAATCGTATGGGAGGGGGGGGGGGGGGGGTGGAAAATGCTCCCCTAAGGAGTTAGAGGGCCTTAAAGTTTTTAGGCAGTAAGTCGAGAAAAAAAATTCTCCCACGATAACGGTTCATCGTAGAAAAAAAACTGTTAAGCGGTTTGAAAGCCAATTCTATGGGCTTTTAGGCAAAATTAAATTCATGGTAAGAATTTAAGCCAATGATGGTTAATTAAGCGATCAAAGTCAAAAATTCTGAAAAAAATTCTATTTTTTTTTACTTTGAGAGCCATTTTGGTATGAAAAAGGTCCTATTAACACATACTTTTCTAATTTTTTTTTAAATCCTCGAATAATTTACTTCAAATCTGTGGTACATTTGTCATACCTTATTAGCGGTTTAACCTCAGGAAAAATAAATTAAAAAATCAAATTAAATAATCTCAGCAAAAAATTACCAATTTTTCCAGTTAAAGTTCGTATAATTTTAAACCAAAATTTGTCTTAAATAAGAAATTGCTAACTGGCCATTGTAAGCCAAAGATTGCTCTTTTAAGAATTTCATCACATAAAAAAAGTTCAAGTTTGTTTATAAATCCTATTTTTCCTGAGGTTAAACCGCTAATAAGGTATGACAAATGTACCACAGATTTGAAGTAAATTAATCGAGGATTTTGAAAAAAATTAGAAAAGTATGTGTTAATAGGACCTTTTTCATACCAAAATGGCTCTCAAAGTAAAACAAATAGAATTTTTTTCAGAATTTTTGACTTTGACCGCTTAATTAACCATCATTGGCTTAAATTCTTACCATGAATTTAATTTTGCCTAAAAGCCCATAGAATTGGCTTTCAAACCGCTTAGCAGTTTTTCTGCGATGAACCGTTATCGTGGGAGAATTTTTTTTCTCGACTTACTGCCTAAAAACTTTAAGGCCCTCTAACTCCTTAGGGGAGCATTTTCCACCCCCCCTCCCATACGATTTTTGGTCGATATTGAGCACCCCTATCACCTCCTTTCGGATATACATCCTTATGCGAAACACCCTGTATATTGGAATTGCATTTTAATCACATTTCATAAGAATTTTTTTCCAATGTGCAATAAATTCCTTTGTTAGTGTTGCGGAGCGATGTCGTTTTCATATAGTTACATCCTCGGGGCACAACATACCTGCGTGCAGAATTTCGAAGTAATTGATCCCGCCGTTTCGAAGGAGATCTGAACACGGACGGCCGGAAATTTTAAAATCGATTCAGTTTTCGATTTATATCAAGAATGTTTATATTTTTCTTTACCTGTGGAATGTAGTTCTAGCTGTTATAAAATCCACACAAGACTAAAACACTCGGCTTGCACGGGGTACAAAATTGAAAAAAAAAAAATATTTGAATTTCATATAGCTGTGTATATTTGGGCAACCTTTTTTTTCGTGATATTTAGAAAATTTGTGCGTTAAATTTATGCTGCTTTTTGTAATATCTTCTCAAATTCTTTGATTTCACATATAATTTCATCAATAGTAAAATCTTTTGCTGTGACATAATTCTTCTTGTCTTGTTTGTTCATTTCGATATTATCGAAACTGTAGAAATTTAAATTTAACACCACAGGTCCTTAAATTGAAATAGGTTGCTTCGTCGTTTTTCTCAAGTATTGTGTATCATTACATGATTTAAAACTTACATAAATATGAGATAAATGCTTATTAATTCTACTTTATAAATTCGGTTACATACCTTGTATAACTCCGCCATAATGGTCTCAACTTCTCCTGACCCCCAACATCCCAAATGAGAAAATGAACGCCTTTTGCCTTGCCAATAGTGCCCTGAACCTAGAAAGCACAAATGTTTATATTTGTTTAAATAAATATATACATATATATATATATAAATATAATTGTATAAATATTAAGGTGGTCTCTCATCACATGGGAAAGTTGAGATCATATACGATTTAACATATGGGGTTATTTCTTAGTGAGGCTGCTCAAAAGAAGGTTCTCAGAAAAATATATGCTCGATTGGTTCTATTTAGCCGTGCCGCACGGACATCGAACCTTGGAAAATTGGCCCAAATAGGGAGAAATACTCTTTTACCCCAAACAATTTTTTTTGAACAAATCTAACCCATATCCCCCTCCTTAAGGGGGCTCCCATCCACAAATAATTTGTTTAAAATTTTCCTAGTAAAGTCAAATGTATGACCGACCCAATTATATTTGTACACCCTAAAATATTTTCAGATCATACCTAGGCCATATTTTTATTCCTTATAATGGACCCATCACATGTATTTTAATTTTTCTACATTTTTACGAAATATGAAGAAAAATGTTTCGTTAACGGTCACAACTGCCCCTGAGTCACTCACAGAAGGGTTAACTGTAAGACCAATGCTCACTAATTTTACACCTCCCCTCACCCTTCTATTTTTCGCGAACAAATATGTACCCTATGGTCTACCCTTAGAAGTCACCCTAGAAAACAAAAACAAAAAATCATTTTTAATATCCATATAATAATTACTAGAGCTGTCAAATAGCGTTACTATTTGGTAAAAAAAAATAACGACTACTATAGTCGGTTATCGATAACGTCTCATTACGTATGGAAGTATCTAACTACAAGTCTTTTTATTGCGCAGATTATAGATGATGGTTGCCAGAATAATAAATTAGTAAAAGAAATGAGTTCGGAAAACAGTATGGTTGAAGAGTTAGTTGAGTTGATTTTTTATTACTAGGATTCAAAGAGAATGTGTGACTTTTGATTTTTGATTACTTTATCAACATAGAGTTATACATGCAACAGCCTTCATTCGCGAACAATATTTAGAAAATACTTAGTAGCGAATTCTCAGTAACAATTACTTCACGTAAAATAACGAAAATTCTTCAGTAGTGTATATGTTAGCATTTTTAAAGCTATAATAACACAAGTATTCACGGTTTTGGATCTGCGAAGATTCCGAGATATGGACCAATGGCAGCATGGTTGGTGTTGCCATGGCTCTGGTTGGTATTGTAAGAAGACGGTTGGAGCGAGAAAAAGCAGAAGAGCAATGCTGTAAACCAGCGAAAATTGAAACTGATATCGGAGAATTGGGTTTATATATTGTACAATGCGGACGTTACAAAATCGTATTGCACTTGCAGCAATTTTGTATTTGTCTGGCTGATCAACTTATAAAAGTGCCATTGACATTTTCCACTGAATCAAAAATATTCTTATTGGCTTGGGAGCCATAAAAAATAAAAAGAGGTTTAAAAATTGCACCTGTTTCGGGCTAGGCGTACAACTCAATTATATGCTGGTTCCCGTTTCGAGAATTCGAGTGCCATATACCAGTTACCTGATGCCAGCGATGCAATCACCGAACGATTCCAATTTTAAATAAAACTAACGTGCCTAAAAGTTCAACAAAAAAATCTTTTTATTCCACGGTAAGGTAAACCAAGTCAAGAAAACTTGCCATTTAGTTCAAGCTGGGGCGAGAAATAAATTTTAACAATAAAAAATGTCTATTACAGTGTGAATATGAAATCAACGATAGAGTACGTTGGCAGCTCTTTATATATAAAATACACTTAGAAGGCGTTTACTCGAAATATTCTTTTAAAAATTCATAAAAAACTCAAATTTTTACATTATTCTGATTTGACAGTTTTCCTTAAAGCACCTTATAGCATGTCCTCACTATAGCCCAATTTAAGTAATTTCAGCGTTTTCGTAATTTCGCTTGAAATTAAGGAGAAGTTGCGTCATTTCGCCATACTGAATTCTGTCAAACGAAATAACCTTACTATCGTCATTTCAACGAAATTATTCACCAAATTAGTATGAAACCGGATACAACCCTGATTTTCTAGTACATTTTGCTTGAATGCTCTGTAAATGCATCCCTGGAACTTTGATTGAAATTTCGTTCATTTGATATCTTGTAAACGTAAAGCAAATGAAATTACGTTTACCGAAATTATGACTATGTGGACGGGTTTGAGGTTGAAATTACGAAAACACCGAAATTACTTAATTTGGACTATAGTGAGGACATGCTATTATAATGAAATTAGTTTGATTTAGATATTACTACGGTTAGTACGAAATACAACAAAACCAGGTGCAATACCTAGCCAGTACATCAATCCCCCATTATTCAGAGAAAAGGGGATGAGCACCTTAAAATTTCTTCTCATTCCGCTTATTGCACCTAACAGCACCTTACGATAAGCACTTTTGTTTTTTGATACCAAAAGATACCAAAAAAGTACCGTGGCTCTTAAGACACCTCATTTTTCGCTTGGGTGTGATTTTGCCAAACAGCTCCGACATATTCCTTTGCGTTTGACCATGTCATTCCTTCTGCAATTTTAATAAACTATGTGGATTTACTTTGCCAGCCACTTTGTTTCCTCTTCAACTTGTCTCTAAGGACGGGCATTTTCCCAACTTTGTGGAAGGAGTCCTATATTTTGCCTTTGCACAAAAGTGGTCCTACATCCTGTATAGGGAACTATCGAGGGATTGCGAAACTGAGTTGCATGCCCAAAGTCTTCGAACACATAATCACTGATCAACTATCCTTTTCTCTTCGATCAATAGTTTCACCATTTCAGCATGGCTTTACGAGGGGTAGATCGACTGTTACAAATTTGCTGGAATTCACTTCAAAGATTATTGCTGGTTTTAAATCTGGAATGCAAACGGATGTGGTTTACGCAGATTTTTCAAAAGCCTTTGACTGCCTTAGCCATGATATCCTCATACAAAAACTTGAACTGGCTGGCTTCTCCACCGATTTTGATGAATTGGACGCATTCATATTTAACGGGACGACAACAGAAAGTGCTTTTTAATTCAGTCCAATCCTACTCTATGTCGGTGTCCTCTGGCGTATCACAGAGTAGCCATTTAGCACCACTGCTTTTCATAATATTTATAAATGACCTTCCTGTGGCTATAAAACATTGCAATGTGCTAATATTTGCTGACGACGTTAAGATCATTCATTACTACAAGGATGCGCTTGAACAAAGAAAGATTCAAGAAGACTTGGACACTCTGTCGAATTGTTGCAATCAAAATCAGTTAAAACTGAATATTTCTAAATGTAAAACGATGTATTTTTTTGGACTAGACCATCACCATCTCTGTACAGAATTGAAAACGTTTCACTTGAGTATGTTGCTGAGTACCGGGATCTTGGCGTTCTCTTAGACACTAAACTTCGCTTTAAGACTCACGTCACCGCAATTGTAAATAAAGCTAATGTACTGCTGGGCTTAAGCGTTGGCCAAAAGAATTTGACGATCCATATGTGACCAAAAACTCTTTTTACATCCTTAGTTCGCCCTATTGTTGAGTACGCATCACCTGTTTGGAACCCGCAATACAATGTGCACTCGGATGCAATCGAAGATTTCGCTGGGACTATTCAAATTTACCATCTTATGAAAGTCGCTTAAAGATCCTACACGTACCTACGCTGAAAACCCGGAGGACAGTCTTAAATGTGTTGTTTATGCACAAATTAATGTCTGGGGATATTGCTTCACCAGTTCTACTCGATCGTATACGACTAAACGTCCCTTTTAGACCGCACCGATATTATGAACCAAATCAACTTCCTTTATGTACCACGAATTACGCGGAGTTTGAACCATTTAGAATTATATGTAAAGACTACAATAAAATGTTCCATATGATATGCAATTCAATTTCAATTTCTCAATTAAAGAACCAACTAACAGTATACCTTAATTCCTAATTTTATAATTTTACATTTATGTGTATATTGTATATATTTTAAGTTCACTCAGCTGATAAGCTTTTCTAGCTTTGTAGCTGATAAATAAATAAATAAATAAATCATTTCGTCGTGAGGAAGCGGTAACACTGTTTTATGGCATGGATGTGGTCACAGATTGGGCATCGAAAGGTGTGTGACCCTTTATATAATAATCTTCTTGCAAGATGAGGGACAAATTTGGAAAAATATAGTATATCAAATATAGCATATCAAATTGTCTACTGTTGAGTATGTTTTTCGAAACCCGGCTTGGAATTCGCTTAGGAGGTCGTGCTTGCTGACCCACTGTTTTATACGCTCATGAAGTATACCAGTAAATACTTTTGCCATTGCGATGAGAAACGATATTCCTCGATAGTTTCCGACATCTTTTGGGTCTCCTTTCTTGTATATTGGAAATATAATTGCTTCTCTAAAAGCGTCTGGAACCTCGTTTGTTCGAAAGATGTAATTGAAAGTCGCAGTCATTTTCTCTTCGAACTGTGTCGATCCATGTTTTAGAAACTCTACAGGAATTCTGTCCACTCCTGGCGCTTTGTTATCCTTGCAGCATTGGAGGATTTTGATGACTTCGTCTGTGGTTATCTCAGCATCGAGCTCCCTCTCGTCTCTATGCATTATTCCTATATTAAACTCATGATTGTCTATGGCAGCATTTAGTAAATTGTGATAAATTTTTCTGAAGTTGTCATCCCAGTCATTGCAGTTTATGTATACGGGTATAATTTTTGCTTTTATATTCTCTACGTATAGTTCTACTACTGTCGAGCTTAATACGGATGTATATTTGCACTTTGTCTGTGCGGAAAAATCTTTCTTTATACCATACAACATTCCTCCACTGGGACGTCCTTTGTTGGAACGACGCGTTGCTGGAATCCATAATAAA
Organism: Chlorops oryzae; assembly: GCA_020466095.1. Lineage (NCBI taxonomy): Eukaryota > Metazoa > Arthropoda > Insecta > Diptera > Chloropidae > Chlorops > Chlorops oryzae. Next base: position 93,707,177 of record CM035806.1, read on the forward strand.
TTAAAATTATCTAAATCCTCTTCGAATTTCGCCATTTTATCTTCAAGAAAAGTTTCATACAGGAACACAATTTCAAAACTTTTATTATATTGTATAAAATCAACATAAATTCTTTTACTCGCTAGTCAAGCTACATTATAGGACAAAATCTTAAAGTTATTTATATTTTTGCAACTTAAACTACGGCTGACGACACTGTTTCTCAGTTTTTTGTATTTAATAAATCATTATAATTTATATTTATAGCTCCCATTTCGTAACCATACAAGGCTTTAAGCACCTCTTCTTCTCTTAAACTACCGCATTGCAACTCCTTCTTGTCGTTCCACTTCAGCCATTTCTCCCCGATCCTCATTTGATCATCTCTCACCCAAATTTTTAGTTCCGGTTTTACTCTGCGCAGAATCCTTTTCAACTTCAACATTACGCTTTTATCTTTTTGACGTTCCGCATCTAAGTCTCTTTCAATTGATATGTTTGAATTTCTCAATTTTTTTTATATTATTAAATATCTGAAAGAACGGGAATTCTGCTACCACTCCAAGCTTTCCATTTCTTTCATATAAAATTCTTGCAGACGAAATTTGGATATTGTTTACATGCAGTTGTTCCGTGCATATTTTTCTAACCTTTTCGGCTGGTTTTCCGTTTTTATCGATGCCTTTGAAAATAAGGGATTTCCGCTTGCTCGCGTTAACCAACCGTCGCATTTCGCGCGCATCCTGTTCTCGTTGTACTGATAGAATTGCTATTTTTTCTTTTAGAGCTGTATTCTCCTCCGCAAGGCCGCTAACTTTTCTCGTTAATCTGCTCATCTCCTTGTTAACCATTTCTACATCAGCTTTAGTTGCCATATTTTTCAGCTTCTCATCAAGCAAGGAAGCCATTGCGTTTTGCATCATTGCCATTAGATTGCCGGCATTCATGCTTCCTACTTGTTCTAATGAGCTCGTACTTGCGTAATCTTCTGGTGATGTGTCTTGTATTAGTCGCTTTGCTGTATTTGGTCCCCGGATTGACTTAGACGTCTGAAATGAGTTTCCAACTGGTGTCTGCGGCATGTTGTTATCGTCGGCCATGATATACCCAAACGCTTAAATGTATCAATTCTCGTTATTCCTATAAGTATGCCACTGAAAACTTTCCTGTTTGTAAGCTTACGTTCCACTGCACCGCTTGTTTATATGGCAAGATATCGCCTTGATCTTGCAAAAGCTCACACTTGCAGTTAGCAAATTTTGCCCACAGATGGCGCTCCACTTCTTAAAGCTCTCGCCAAATTGTTGTTTTGTTTCTTTCTAGTTTGTGTCAGATCACCTTTATTGTTGTTGCTTATCGTGTTGTCCCCCTTGTCGTTCTTAATTACCTTATTTTTCCGGTGGCGGCGCTTTTCATTTCCGAATTCGGCTGGCGGTGGCGATGTCTTCCAAATCCCACGATCCACAGAGCCTCCAAGTTCGTTACAAAATAACTTGCCAATTTTCAGAGTCGGTTTTTAGTTGCTTGTATTAAATAATTTTTTATATTAAATCAACCACAAATTTTTACTTCTGTACACAAGGGTTGCCACCTTTCTTCTGTGTTTTTATATTTGCTGACCTACTTCTGGGACACAGAATTCTGACGATATTGCGTCATCGTCTCCGGTCGTTGCGTTTCTTCGGTTCGCTTTGCCTGTTCTTTGCTGATCTTGCAAAACGGTTGACTCTTTCGTGCTGGGTAGTACAGTGAGTACTCGTATGTTGTACTCACAACAGTTGCTTCGAAATTCTGATGCTTCATTTCATGGTGGGCATTGGACACGACAAGTACTGTTAGAAGATGGTCAGGTGACAATATTATAGGGTGCCGACTTTCAATTGGCAACCAGCTGGCGGCATCAATTCGTCCGTACACACGCAGCAAGTTGTTTTCATCGCTATATGGCAAGAGTGAGGACAATTCGTTTTGTTTTTCTAATAAACGACCAGATTCCACCGCTTTAAGCTCCGGCGCAAAACTCTTTTGCTGGGCTAAGCGGCAAATAATTTTCTCGGCGTCCTTCAACTCATCAGTAGTTCATTGTTCTTTCGAGCTTCAAAAAAGACGAGAACCGTTTAAAGTCAATAATCGAATTTGTACAAATCAAAAAAGAAAATTTCGGTTGCAACTCTTCAGCACAGATGTTGTCGTCTCGAACGGTAGGATTCCTAGGCCAATCTTCCTCGTTGTATAAAAACTCTGGTCCTTGGAACCAACGTGTTCCACAGTTAAGTTCGATATTGTTTTTCATCCTCATCATGTTTTTGCCTCATCGGCAACATTATAGCCCGTTGGCAACCACTTCCAATCAGTTGGGCGAGTAGAATCCAGTATCTCTGCTACACGATGAGCGACGAAAGGCTTGTATCTTCTCCTTTCAGAACAAATCCAGCTGATCACTGTCGTAGAGTCCCTCCAACAAATTGAACACTCTACCTTTAACGAGTGTTCTTTTAAAACAGTTGTCATCAGACGCGTTCCCAAGACGGCGGCTTGTACCTCTAGCCTGGGTATGGACATGGTTTTCATCGGGGCGCATCTCGTTTTGGGCGGCTAAAAGCGAGACTCCGACACTACCAACAACGTGTACCCAACGCCAGTAAGATACTGCGGCGAAAGCTTCTTCACTCGCATCTACAAAGGTATGGAGCTCGAGAGAGCGAGGCAGTCCATCCTTGAAGTAACATCTTTGAACTCTTACTCGACCAACATTTTGTAGGTCGCCTCCCCACACGTTCCATTGATCCCGTAGGTGAGCTGGCAGCAAATAATCCCAGAGAATATTACATCTCTACACTTCACGTAACAGCAGCTTGGCTGATATCATGAAGTGACACAAAAATCCCATTGGATCGAAGATGGACATCACTACGCTTAGTAATTCCCGTTTTGTTGGGCACTTTGATTCATCAATTATGCCAGTCTTCACGCGATGAAAGTTCAGATGATACCTGAATGGATCGCACAGTGGCGCGAGTGCGGCCAAAAAGGAAAAAAATGAAATGATAAATTTCAAAACATTTTTAATGTCAATCTATTGGAAATAGATCAACTTGAAGACATCAGATCACTTTTAACAAAAAATTATGTTGTAAGTAAGTATTTCAGCCCATCAAAGTTGATTGACGAAAAAAAAAATTTCCCATGAATTTTTATATGCAAATCTGTGGTTGTTATAAATAAAAATGATAGTTTAATAGCTGCTATTATATAAAAAAAAAAAAACCGGTATTATGATAAAATAGGTGTCTATTGTATACAAAAACCATTATTTCCAACATGCTTTCAACATATGCTAAGTCCCGTTACTTTTTGTGAAATGCGTTTTAAAAGTGAAAAGTAAATCTTTCGAAAACTTTGAAATTGAATTTAAAAAAAAACTTATCAAAACTTATCGAAGAAATTCACAGGATCAAAAGTGAGTAATTTAAACTCTATAATAGAAAAAAAGAGAATGTGGGATGAGGTGCGACGAGCTAAGTTTTTCGTTCATTTCTACTGTCATCTTCTCCAAAAATTAGCGACATTTTTGAAGTCTGGTGGCTGCATTGCAGGGGAAAGCTACACAAAGATGCTGTCGAATTGGTTTTAAGTTTTTTGAAATCAAAAGTTGGCGAAGAAAAAGATCTTACTAAATTTCGTAAAAAGGCTAATTTACTTCTGTTGAAATTTAAGGCTCTTTGGGCTGCTTCCCGGCACTTTAACTAAGGATAAAAGGATTTGTGTGCAAAACTAGTCAAGTTATGATTCCAAATAGCTTGCATTTGTATGAGAAGGGGAATAGAAGTGGATAGATTTCTAATAAAAAAAAAAGCGAAAGTTTCCATTCAAAACTGAATGTATTGTTGAACAGCAAGGATAATTTCAGGAGCGAACGGGCGAAAGTGCTGCAATTTTTTCGTTGAATTTTCATGCATTTTCGCTGCTTTGCAATTTTCAATTAGGTAAAAAAAATTCTATATGAAGAGTGCACCATAAAACTGTGAACTTTGAAGGGGTACAGTTTTTGAAGGTACCCCATAAAAATTTTGGGATCTACGTTTTCTCTCTCTAAATAACATTTGGACCAAATCTCAGCTTTCTAACACTAAAACTGTGGAAATTAGAAAATCACTTTATATGGGAGGTGGACGGTGCAGTGGGCGGAATTATATGATTTTCTCAAAATTTCTTAATTTGGCCCATAGTAATACTCCTACCAAGTTTCATTGCTCTACGACCACTCCTTCTAGTTTTGGCCACAGAATATATGGAGTCGCGACACTGTGGATCGTCGCCAGGGTGCCAATACATTCCCAAAATTTTCTCGCTTTCTTGAATACTCTGCACGCCATCCGAAAAACATACCAGCTTACTCTGGTTACCTTCCAAGGCCGCAACAACATCCGCTGAATTCGTAGTAAAATGACGCAGCTCATATCCAGCGGCTGAATGAATTTTCCTGACTTGTTCGGCTACTTCAATGGCTTGTGATGAATTTTCAAAGCTGTCGACAAAATCGTCAACGTAATGGTGGTCCAAAATCGATTAACCAGCTCTGGGATAACGGTCACGAAATTCACTGGCATTTTTATCCTTGACGTACTGTGCTATACACGGCGAACAGGCAGAACCAAACGTCATTACACGCATTTCGTATATATCGGGTGGTCACGTATCATCTTCTCTCCAAAGGAATTGTTGTGCACAGCGATCTTCTGGAGCTACTAGGACTTGATAAAACATTTGCTTAATATCACCACAAACAGCAACAGAACCAATTCTAAAGTTGAATACAGATGGCAGCGGCTTCTGCTCTTGAGGACCTTTAAGCAGCTTGGAATTGAGAGAAATTCCTTCCACTGTAGCAGCAACATCGAACACCAAGCGAAGCTTGCCCGGCTTGTTGGGATTTGAGACCTTAAAAATGTGGGAGAAACCAAGCCCTGGGCGACTCATTGTCAGGATCAGAGGGCAACATCTTCCGTACATAATTATTCCTAACGTAGTCCTCCATTAAAAGCTTGTTTGCGGCGGCAAACCCGGGATTCCTCTTCATTTTTCTTTCGATTGCTAAGAGTCTTATTAAAGTCATAGAATAGCAATCCGGCAGGGCCACGTCATCGGCGCACCACAACAATCTGCAGTGATACCTTCCATCGATCTTCGTTGTAAAACTCTCCAATAATGGTTTTGCTCTCACGTTTTGTTTACATTCGACGACTGGTAAAGCTTTAACACCAAAGTTGTTGGTCTCGAAATAATCCGCAACCAAATCGCATAAATTTTGCTCAGGCCTCGTAGCTAGTAAACAAGCTTGAAATTGGGCCACTCCGCTCGTATGACCAAAAACTACCCATCCCAAGGGTGTATTTGCGGCATAAGGTCCTTCCTCTACCAGAGCTACAATCTCGTCAGGCAGACCGAGGTGACAATGGTCAAGACCAATGAGCAATCTCGGGACCACGTTCTGGTACGAATCAACTGGAACACGATAACATATTATTACGATCTGCGTTAAAACTTTGCACAGGCAATTTTAAATTTGGTACACCATAAACATTCTTTAAGACATATTTTCGAGTTTCCTTAATACCACTCACGTGAAGATCGACGACAAGAGCTGATTCTTGAGACGATTTTCCTAAATACCAACACATGTTCAGGTTGCTCTTACGACCTTGTAGTTTAAGTTGTCGTACTAGTGCGCTGCCTATCATAGTCACTGACGTGCCCTCAAACAATAGAGCGTAAGTCTGAATACTGCAGTTTCGACAATATAAAACCACTGGAATTACTGTAAACAACAAGTCTGCTTTTACCGTAACATTAGAAACGCAGTTTAACACGGATTCTAAACTAGACGGACAGCTTAACGTGGACTTTTCACTAGTCGGACAGCTTAACGTGGACTCTACACCAGGCAAACAGCTTAACGCACACTTTACACTAGTCGGACAGCTTAACGTGGACTCTACACCAGGCAAACAGCTTAACACAGGCTCTACACCAGACACGTTCGCAACATCGTTCGATTTTTTTGCTCCATGCAGAAATTTGTTGTGATTTTTCTGGAAGCCGTCGACAAAGCATTGTGTTTTGCGATAGCAGTTTCAACTGGAATGTCCACTTCTGAGGCATGAGAAGCATAACTTAAGTCGCTTCGTTTCGATCCATCTGCTGGAAACATCCAAGGCAAGGAACTTTTTGCATTCAATTATTTTATGCTGAACGCCGCACTTCGGACAAAAGCCTTGTTTTGGTTGGCTATCTAAGGTGTGAAGTACTGGTTTCCTTTTTAATTCATTCTAAGATCGGCTCGTAGTTTGAATGCTTCTTATCAGGTTTGCTACACTTTGTATCCAATTTCCAAAGTCCGAAACTGTAGGCATAGTTTCTAAAGTGGATGCATGGTGCGCCCATTCCAACCGTTTACTCATAGGGAGTTTGTTGACTAGTTCGTCCATGAGTGTAGGGTTTGATTAGTGCTGGTGGCCATTTGCAGTTCGCAGAAAGGCAGCAAAATTTTGTACTTTTACTGAGAATGGAACCACCTTCTCGACACAGCTCTCGCTTATGGCTGCAATTTCGCGCAGAGAAATCTGCTGAACGAGCGCCCTCTCAGTGAAATCTCAGCAAAGGAGGCGACGGCAGAAGAACAGGATGCAGGTGGACAATGGCAGTTTGCTGCCTAAGCCACCTGCGCCTGTCCTACCCGAAGTCACCTCAGTCGCTCCACCAACTGAAGCGCAGGACTTGACTCGGGAAGAGGCTTCGGCAACTGAACGGGCTTCCTACAGTGAAGTTGGAAGGAGAAGGATCACACAGGATACGTATAAAGAGGCTGCAATAGCCAAAGATTTCTCTTTCTGTGATACTACTCCTACTGACGCGGCTGGCAAAAGACCTCGGACTGAAGTATCATCTTCAGCTGAGGCTGGAGCAGACGGGAAGGCACTGCCCTCAACATCCTCTAAGCCCACTGTCAAGAGGATGAGAGTGCAGCCCTCCCCGGTTGCGTCTGTTTCTACGCCCTTGCAGCGCTCGGGCACTGGAAGCAGTCTCACACCTTCAAAAGAAGGAGGGGCTGCCACCTCTGTCTCGAGCGCTCCGAGGAACGTAGAAAAGCCAATGAGCACGACCAGTGGATCTGTGGCGGCTTCATACTCTGAGGCTGCATCCAGAGCACTACCGGTTGCAATAATTGGAAAGACGGGAGAAGACCGACGTATGAGTGCTGCAGAGGCTACTCATTGCACGCAACACTTGTGTCGGTTAATTAGGGAAGGCGGTACAAGTGCCAATTCAAGGCGCTATGAGGAGTGCGACCGTATCTTCAAGATCCGTTGGGCCTCTCAAGCCAATTTTGACTGGATTGTGTCCGCGGTCACTAATATCCCGCCGCTTGGAGGAACCATCTTTTCGGTTTATCGAGAAGAGGGTTAGCCCAAGCTTTTGCGGGCGATCCTTTGGATTTCAGGTATCAACTGGAATGTAAAGGATGTGCTCGGCAGCCTTAAGGCACAGAACCCGGGACTCGACATAGCTAGGTGGAAGGTTCACTCCTTTAAGCACAGTAAAGGCCGCGATGGAAAGGACGGCTTTACTCTGGTTGTAGGAGTGGATATGAAGTCAGCCGAGACCGCGCGTTGTGTATAACCTACGTCTCAATCTGTTCTTTGGATGGGTGAAAATCTATATTGATTCCATATGAGCAGATTGAGACATTAATGTCTTATTATCCATTCTTATGATGAAGAATGTGATAATAACACAGATCAACTTGCAGCACTCAAAAGTCGCCTTCCGCCTCCTAGGTAGGCGGATATTCTTGCTGCATACATCTCCACACATCGTTGCCGTGCAGGACCCTTGGATACACAAACAGCGTATCTGTGGCTTGGGCGGGGTGTGTGGCACTACGATACTATATGATCAGGGCTGGGCGCTCATGAACATGTAGTGGTGCAACAACTTCATAAAATTCAAATTCGCTCTTCATTTTGCGAAGACGAGCGACATAGGTCTTACCCTCAGAAGCATTCATGCCAAACTAAACTCACAAAGCAATATTTTAACGAACATAGCTCTCTGCTCTGCACTAAAAGAATTGTAGTGGTTCATTTTTCAGTGTCAGTGAAAATTTTAGAATAGAACTAAATTATGTTAAAATTAAAAAAGGAAAATTGAAGTTTCAAAATAAAATGCCTTATTTCAAGGAATTGATAAGTTCATCAAAATCGAAGCTGGCTTAGTCCTAAAAAAAGAGAAAATCATGGAAATATATAATATAAAAAGAGTTCTTAAGCCTAAAAATGCGTTATACGCCAAACTATTATTAATAAAACTAATACTATTAATGAAAAATATTCAAAAAAAACATTGTCTGGAAAAAGACAGATAGATAAATTTAAAATTTTGTATGCTTCAATCTGCACAGCGTATGGCACTCGAGGTATAATCTTCGTAAATATATTCCGAATATCAATTCGCATAAATTATTCGACAAACGTCTTCCTTCATTCGCTTCTTAACTGAGCTCGTTGCGAGTGCGCTCTTTATAACTGTACACGCGAGCAACGAATTTTAGCTCTTATTTGCTCGTTTCGTGCTCGCGTGCCCACTTGTGTATATGATGAACGCTCAGTCAGTCCGAGAGTTTGTCTTATAGTGTCTGGTGACCTTACGGTGAATAGATCGGCTCAGTTTAATGGGCAGGATCTGATCGCTGCGAGGATAAGCTACAAGAGCGTTGACGGGTGGAAGCACATCGTCATTGCCTCCGCCTATCTTCCGTTTGAGTCAATACTACCTCCGCCGACGAGGGAGGTAGATGAGCTTACAAGCTACTGTAGTAGAGTAAATCTGCCTCTAGTATTGTGCTGCGACGCTAATGCCCAACATACTATATGGGGCAGTAGCAAGTGCAATGGTAGAGGTATAAAGCTGTTTGAGTACATCCTGTCCTCAGGCTTGTCTATACAAAATTTAGGCGCACGTCCTACCTTTGTGACTGCCAGAAGGCAGGAAGTTATCCATCTGACACTTTCTTTTAAGGTGGAAGATTCAAATACTAACTGGAAAGTGTTGGATGAGGATAGCCTATCTGACCACGGATACATAGAGTTCACTCTTGGGGCAAGGGTTCTGGATCCGGTGCCAAGGAGGAACCCTAGTAAAGCGGACTGGGAAATGTACAGGTCTGAACTAAGGAACTGTACCTTTGGTCCGCATAATGTACGGAAAGAGCGGAGTATTGATGCTGCTGTAAAGCAACTTCACTGTAGTCTTACATCCAGCTTTGAACGTGCATGTCCACTTCAAGCGGGGCCTAGTAGAAAATCGGTTCCCTGGTGGAATGGTAATCTAAAAAAGCTTAGGAATGAATCCAGGAAACTCCTCAACAAGGCTTTGAAGTTCACGTCTGAGGAGCTCCGGAATCTTTATCGTTCCAAGCAAAAAGAGTATAAAATCGCAGTTCGGAAAGCGAAAAGTGAAGCTTTTAAAAATTTTTGCAGCGGAATTGAATCTGTCAGTGAATCCAACAGAATGGTCAAGTTTTTAAGCTGGGATCATTCGATCAAGCTGCATACACTGAGAAGGGAGGATGGATCGGTAACTCAGTCGAAGGAAGAAGCTTTTATGGAGCTGCTCGCGACTCACTTTCCGGAAAATCCAGCACTGGTGTGCGACCAGCCTAGTCCAATTGAGTGTGACTATGGCAGGCCGCATATAGATAAGCATAATTGGAGGATTGCAAGGCAGCTGGTGGCAAAAAAGGTCATAAGGTATGCAGCTGCATCCATATACGGAATGCTCTTTCCTTATCTTTCAAGAGTCTTCTAATGTTCATTCATAGAACTGAGAAGACCCTGTAAAGAATATGCCATCTTGGGTCAGTACAATGGACAAATTGGATGTATGAGTGCTGCCCTTGAAAATAATTGTCAAAATGATGGACGCAGCGTTTCAATTCTTTAAAAGTAGATTTAAGGATATCGCAAAAAGCGGTGTGTATTTAGACCCAAGACCCAAATAGACCCAAGTCATCGGAAAATATAATTGCAACATTTTGATCTCAGCTTAAGTACCCCGTAGTGACGCGTTGGAACTCACTCTACGATTCAGTAAGAGACCTAGTGTTGCATAGGTCGAAGTTGCATAATTTATGACAAGAACTAAGAGTAGAACAATTTTTATTTTAAAAAATTTAATATTTGTGAGAATATGTCGAGCTTTTGACGCCGCTATCCGAAGCCATCGATCTCTTACAAAAAGATGGAGGCATGATGTTTGGGTATTTGCTGCCAACCCTGGCGACTATTGAAATCAAATATACCAAAATTCAAATTAGCAATCACAATTTAGCAAAAATGGCTACTGGAATTATCAGCTGCATAAATAAACGATTTGCTTCTTATATCGCCTTAGGCAAAACCGCCGAAACAGCCGTTGTGGCCTCAGTTCTGTGCCCTTCCGTTAAATGCTTGTGGGTAAGGGCGCTTAAACCTGATTCCGATATTGCAACTGAATCGAAGGTTATAGAAATAGCGAAAGAGGCTGTGGTTACAATGGCTAAGGACAAAGAGGACTTTATCCCAACTTCCAATGAAAATGACATATCAACTTACTTTAGTTTCTCTCTAACTGGTAAGGGTTTCAGTATTTTGTTTAAAAATTTGATGCTATAGATTTTCCTCAAATATTTTTTTTTTAAACTTGTGAAGAAAAAATACCTGGATCAGTATCTGATGGTGAATTTTTGCCTTAGCAGATAAGTCGAAATCCTTATCTATGCTGGAAAAATATCCACTTGTAAAAAACGCTTTTCTTAAATACAATGCCCCACTACCGTCGTCAGCCCTCTACTAGGTAGGCACCTTGTCGTGGTGTAGGGGCTTAGCTACAACCCGAGCCACACCGAAATGAATGACACCAGCACTCTCATGGGGTCCTGGGGTCAGTCAGATTGGTATCTGGATCGGAGAGTACAACCAAGATCTACCGATAGGTTAAGGTAGCTTGTGTTGTCTGTAGTTTATGTTTGTGTCTGTTCTGTAGGTAGTGGGGAGGGGGCTAGCTAGCCAGGTCTGAATGGCTATTAACATCCAGCGTCTCAGGGAGCAGGCGAACGGCAGGGACCGTCGCTGAGGTGCTAGCTAATTGGTCAGCCTCGTAAGAGGAAGTGCGTCTGTCTATCAGACCAATGGACAGTGTTTGGTACGGTCATGTCTCTGCCAAACTCTATCCGCCGACAGTCGTGCGGGGGTGAAGGAAAACACCCTGGGTTTGCAAGGAGGTAATGAGTGACATTGTTTTTGATAAGTGTTTAGTAGCGTAAAGGGTGACAGCTTAGATTTGAATGAGCAGAATGTACGAGACCCAAAAAAAACCCCCTAAGCTGCGGTGGAACAGCTATGCCTGCAGCACTTGGTCGCGGGGTAGAGCGGCGTAATAGCGAACTGCGGATACCGGGCGACCTCCGCTTTTAATTAGCCTTCCGTCGGTACAAGGGCTCTGCCGACGGTGACTGTTTACTTCCCTTTTACTCGTGGGAATCACATGGACAAAAATTTAAAAAATCCAAAAGGGGTTGATGCGCTTCTTACAGCATCAAACACTGCTGCTGCCGGGCAGCCTGTGAATGACGTCCTTATGACCATAGGGTCTAAGGACAAAGGTAACAACGCAGATGGCGCTGCTGGGCACATCTGCGAGAAAGCAACAATTGTGGAAAATGCCGGTTTTCGACAATTGAGCGAGTTGAGCGGCACAGACACAGACGTGTCCGACGCAGCTCCAGCTGACATTGACGAGGTTAGCATCTGTTCGGATCGTTCTGGAGCTACTCTCGTCAATGACGGTCTGGAGGAAGTTAGCTTACAAGGCCAACAGGGATTTGTTAAGCTAACTTCCGCCCAAAAGAGGCGTTTCAAGCTCTATCTGAGCCAAGGTCTCTCTAGGGAAGCTGCCCTCGACAAGGTCGCAGATTTGAAGCCGAAAGCACCCGTAAAACGGGCGCTCTCGGACGAAAAATCCACGCCATTGGGCAAGAAACCCAAGCCCAATACGGGGCAGGGGCACTCTAAGCCCACTTTCAGCGAGGTGGCTGGTCGGGCCAAGGGGATCAAACTAGGGTTTGTCCCTCTTGACTTAGCCAGCAGTCCTCTTAGTAGCGTGCAGGTGGCACAGCTACAAGAGGCCATTATTGCGACCGCCATTGAGCTCAGCTCGGACGAGGTTAAGCCTGAATTTGAAGGCTGTTTTCCTCGCACGGGCTGGCTCATGTTGGTCTGCTCTAATGAACCTACTGCTGGGTGGGTTAGAAAGAATGCAGGTCAGATTTTGCACAAGGCTGGTTTTGAGTGCAAAGTGGTGGAGGAGACGGAGCTCCCAAGGTCACACCTTGTGCGGGGTTATTTCCCACACAGCTGCGACGTTGAGAGCTCGATGATCTTGGCTACCATTGAAGCTCAAAACAAGCTGAAGGCAAAAACCTGGAAGGTGTTGCAAAGGACCGCTGAGGGTTCGTTGCTCCACCTGGTCATGGCAATCGACGACGCTTCCTGGTCGACACTGGTCGAACAGAACGGCAGGATTGCCTACAGGTTTACACACTTGAAGTTGTTGCTGAAAGGCATCAACGACAGAGGTGCGAAGCAGGCTGCAGGATCGGTTGAACAGAAGGTTCAACAGCGTAAACCGGCTGCAACTAAGGTTGCACCGGAGCAGACGGCACCAACCTCTGAGCTGCCATCTACAAGCGCGGCAGCCATTCGCCAAGGCATTTTGCGACCACCTGTGGGTAAGCGGGCGCCAACGCCGAAGGAGCGTCCCACTAACAAGGGGCCACGGAGGGCACGACTTCAGAGAGAAGTCGCTGTCTCTCTAGGTGCGACGAAGGCACCTAAATGAGCACAATAAGCGTGCTCCAGGCGAACCTGCATCACGCAAAGGGAGCGTCGGCCACCTTATGCAGGACTTTCGCCTTGAAGGGGCTAACCATAGCGCTCATTCAGGAGCCATGGGTAGTCGAAAGAAAGGTGTGTGGCCTACAACATCAATCATGTAAGTTGATCTATAAACGTGACATTGAAATGCCACGGACTGCATTAATGGTCAGAAATGGTACAAATTGCATTCCTATTCCAGAATTTATACAAAGGGACTTGGTGGCGGCTATGTTTGAGGCCCCTACTGAGTGCGGCACCCGGGACATTGTCATAGCGTCGGCTTACTTCCCGGGCGATGTCGAAGAAGTTCCACCTGAACCAATTAAAAAATTGGTAAGTTATTGTTTTTCAAATAACTTACAATTTATTGTTGGTTGCGATGCCAATGCGCATCACACCGTATGGGGTAGTACTGGGGTTAATAACCGGGGACAAATGTTGTTGGAATACCTCATGGGCAACAACATTAGCATTTTGAACAAGGGTTCAGAACCCACCTTTATTAACTCCATTAGAAAAGAGGTACTTGATCTCACTTTATCTAGCCAATTTATCTCCAATTATGTTGTTAACTGGAGAGTCTCGAAGGATATTTCCTTATCTGATCACCAGCATATTCTTTTTGATTTGCCAGGACAGAACACTTATGATACCATCTTAAGTAAGCACATTAACTGGAGTGCTTACAAGCTATCCTTAGCCAGCAAGACTGATTTGCTGATCAACACTATGAACTCTGTTGAGGAGTTGGATGTGGCAGCTAATCAATTAAATCTGGCGATCTCCCTCGCCCATCAGGAGGCCTGTAAAGTCAAACCACGTCACTCCAGGCGGGATGTGCCGTGGTGGAACAACAGGCTTAATGATATGCGTAGGGAGGTTAGGAAGCTTTTCAACGCAGCGAAGCGTTCAGGGAAATGGGAGACCTATAAAAGATCCCTGACCACATATAATAATGAAATTAGGAAATCGAAAAGGACTTCCTGGAGAACCTTCTGCGGCAGCATCAACGACTGCCCACAGGCGGCTCGCCTACATAAAGTTCTGAGGAAATCTCTTACAAACGACATTGGTCTTTTGAAAAAGAGTGACGGCCTCTATACAACAAACGGCAGTGAAACACTACAACACTTGCTAAACGTACATTTTCCCGGGTCGATCGTAGGGGACGACCTTGACGTAAATCATGTTGCAAACTATGAGCAACCTCACAGCAGACTCAGGTCTCTGTCAGGCCTCATATTTGACACTGACAAACTGAGATGGGCTATAAGTTCTTTCAGTCCACTCAAGTCTCCGGGGGTAGACGGCATTTTTCCGGCTCTCCTTCAGAACGGCATAGACGTCCTTTCTGAAACACTAATCGCCCTCTTCCGGGCTAGTCTCTGTTGGGGGTATATACCCAAACCATGGAGAGAAGTTAAAGTGGTCTTTATACCAAAATGTGGTAACAGACCCAGTGAAGATGCGAAATCTTACAGACCAATAAGTCTCACATCTTTTCTGCTGAAAACTATGGAACGATTAATTGATCGTTACATTCGTGCGGAATTGTTGAATAGTCAACCCCTGCATCGCACTCAATTCGCTTATTCTAAAGGGAAATCAACCGAATTGGCCTTGCACAGCCTTGTGTGTAAAATTGAAAAAGCCCACTATAACAAAGAAACTGCTCTGTGCGCTTTCTTGGATATAGAAGGAGCATTTGACAACACGAGCTATGGCTCAATAACAAATGCTCTAAGAAATAGGAATATCAATTCCAACATCATATCTTGGATTGAGGTTATGCTTCGAAACAGAAAAATTAAGTCGACTCTAGGCAACAGCACGATAGCGGTGAGTGCTGTCAAAGGTTGCCCACAGGGAGGGGTGTTGTCTCCTTTACTGTGGTCAGTGGTTGTCGACGAGCTGCTAATTTACTTAGAAAATAATGGTTGTGATGCCATTGGTTACGCTGATGACCTTGTAATTACAGTGTCCGGAAAACACGATAGTTGTCTGTCCGAGATTATGGCAGGACACCTTCGACGCGTAGTGACGTGGTGTGAGGGTGAGGGTGAAGGGCTTGCAATAAACCCGCGGAAAACTGTCGTGGTTCCCTTTACATTGAAACGTAAGTTGAACTTGGGTTCTATCTTCCTAGGTGATTTCAACATTCCCTATTCCAACGAAGTAAAATATTTAGGACTTATCCTCGATAGCAAACTAAATTGGAACACTCATTTTGAAAAAGCCTATACTAAAGCACTAAGAGCCCTATGGGTAACGCGGTCTTGTATAGGAAAAACTTGGGGCCTTAACCCCAAAATAATTTTCTGGATCTACCAGGCAGTGGTACGTCCAATTTTCACATATGGGTGTCTAGTCTGGTGGCAAAAGGTCACGCAAACTAAATCCATTACCATGTGTTCAAAACTTCAGAGACTTGCGTGTCTCTTAATAACCGGTGCGATGAAGACATGCCCTACAGCAGCACTTGAAGCTATTGTTGGGCTGACTCCCTTGCACATTCACACCCAAACATCAGCTGCACTTTGTGCAATTAGGCTGAAGATACCAACCAAACAATTTCTTCCTGACTATGGTCATCAAAAGATCTTGAAATGGTTTGGAGTCAACAAAATACCACTTTGCGTGAGTGATTTTGTTGACGTAGAGCTCCACTTTGGAAGAAAATTCAAAGTGCACTTCCCATCCCGGTCAACGTGGTCGAATGGAGGCCCTCAGCTTGACCCCAAAAGCTTGATTTGGTACACCGATGGATCAAAAATGGATAACGGGACTGGTGCAGGTATATATGGACCAGGCACAAGTATATCGGCACCTATGGGCATATGGCCTAGTGTCTTCCAAGCCGAAATCCATGCAATAAATATATGCGTAAGATCCATAATCGGCAAAAACCCCGTGGGCCAAAAGATTGTCATACTTTCTGACAGTCAGGCCTCTATTAAAGCCCTATCATCTTGGGCTTTTAAGTCAAAGCAAGTCCTCGAATGCTTTGGACTACTTCAGAAACTAGCGACACGCAATAAAGTTGATTTATTTTGGGTCCCTGGTCACACGGGGATTGATGGTAATGAGCTAGCTGATAGTCTAGCAAGAAAGGCATCAAACACCCCTTTTATCGGTCCTCAGCCTTTTTGTGGGATGAACTGGGCGGGTATCAGAGAAAAAATCAGAGAGAAAGAAAATCTCCTTCGCCTTGTGTACTGGGACGACTTTCCCGGACTGAGGCAGAGTAAATTGCTTATAAAACCTTACTCTTACTCCAATATTCTTAAGCTTTCAAAAGATAGCATAAGATTGCTTACGGGTTTTCTTACTGGCCATTCTGGGCTTAAGTATCACCTGCACAAACTTCGCCTTTCCGATAATTCGGAATGCAGATTATGCCTCGAAGACGAAGAAACAACTTTGCACATTCTTTGTGAATGTCCTGCCTTAATACATCACAGAAGAAATGTATTCCATTCGGAATTTCTGTCATTAGGACAAATTAGGAGTTCTTCTCCAGAGGTGATTCTGGACTTTATTAGGAGAGCTATGAGGGGCTTTTCATAAAAATAGTGAATCTTGGCACAATAGGTCATCTAGGCCGCAGTGCCAGCCTTTGGGCAGATTCACGCTCCATATCATTATACCGTCGTCAGCTGTCGTGGAAAGGCTTTTTTCGTACGCATCAATGCTCAATGCACCAAAGCGTGGGTCAACTTCAGATGAAAATTTTCAAAAATTATTACTACTTAAAGTAAATAATACTTTAAAATAGATTCAGGCATGCTTTGAATCGAGTTTAATAAAAAAAAACCAATTAAACGATAACAACCTTAGAAGTTTATTTTATTCTTTATTCCGATGGATGGATTTTTTTTTTACCGATAATTGGAAATTCTTTTGCACCAAAAAGTAGTAGATTTCAATGTGCATATATCCTTAGGTATAAACACATCAAGCTGAAAACTTTGGGTCCAATTGTTATTTTATAAATTCGGGAATCAATGGTCTAAAGTGTCAGTGTGTTTGTGTCATCAGTACAAAAATGAGTTTTAAAATCGGGTATAAATTTAGTCGAAACATTTAAATTGATGACAAAAGCTCAGGGCAATGATTGTCTATCTCGCGCCGGAGTTTATGAGTGGTTTACACGTTTCAGATATGGTCGTGAGGACATAAATGGCGATGAGCATATGAATGAAAAATGTGATGGAAATTTCAGAATTTAAAATTTTGCTAAAATCAACCTTTTGCATGATTGCAAACTATTTCTTAAAAAGCAAGGACTTCTCTTGATCCTTCGCTTGATCATTGGCAAGTTCCTCCGAATTGAGCATATATCTCTTAATTTTTTTTTTTGAGTTAGACGGCCGATCCTCATTATTGTATTCTAATTCATCTGCGGAAAGCTCCCTTGCAGATTCCAGCAAGGAACTTTGGCTTGATCCGCAGATTTCCTTTCCATTAAATAAATTCGGCGACCGAGACATATTTCGTTTCATTGAAAAGAAAATTCAATTTCTTTTCTATATAATATATTATATTTGAAGACGAGTTTTAGACTACTAGTTGATAAATCTAGCAAGTAGTGAATGGAAAAAATTAGTTCAAATTCTTTTTTAAATTCATGGATGAGTGAACTCAAATTTTAATTCATTCAAATTTTTTTGGAAAGGAGTGCATCCAAATTTTTAAATTCGTCAGGGAGTGAACTCAAATTTGAATTCTTTCAATATTTTTTTTTTCTCTAAAATAAAATTCATTCAAATTTTTTCATTCAAAAGAATGCCATAAAATTTTAACTCAACTCGAATCTTGTGTTGAAAAGAGTTAACTCAAAATTCTAAAAACCATTTGAATGAAAAAACAAAAATGAGTCACTCATTTACAGCTCTGACAGATATCAAGAAAAGGAAAACAACAACAGCCTTAGCTCAACATATGCTTACTAACAATCACACACCTGACTTCGAGAATCCTAAGATTTTGCACTACGAGAGAAATTATAATGCTAGACTTACATTAGAGAGCTTAAGAATAAGGGGAAATATAACGAAATTAATGAACAACCAAGAAGACAAAGATAGTATTTAGATAAAATTTATTCAATTTATGCACCCCCGGCCGGAGATGCCGCACCTTCGCTATTATCATCTGTTAAATAAACCTCACACTGACGACCATTTGGCTTACTATCTGGGCGAATTCTACAAATTGCCAAGTGTCCGCGACTCCCTTCATAAGGTGCTCGCCAGCGTCATAGAGATAGTCTTGCGGGAGGAGTTTCAGCGGCGTTGGGGCATCGTTTGCGATTCTCGGCGTGATCGGGGGTTGGAAATTTTGCGAGAGTATGCAGAGCCGTACGACGAGAGGTTTGCTTTCCGAATGCAAGCCAATCTCTTGGCGTTTGAAGCTCTTGCTCCTTGCATTTTCAAGATGCCATGTTTGCCACCAGGGCCCATATTCGACGACTTGGACCATGGGCGTCCATTCTATTTTCAACGAGACGCCCCGCTTCTCCGCACTAGCTCGGAGAAAGCCATTGACAAATTCGGGCCTAATCATGTAGTATGGTTCTAATTTTATTTTATTTGCGAATTTTTTAATGAATAAAATATTTGAAATTCAATGCAAAATATTTCCATCTCTTTATTATTTGGGATTAAGGCAAAAGGTTTGTAGTAAATTGAATGCTTCAATTTTCAGGTTGAATATTTGTTTGAATGCACAGTGCTTGGTGCAGGAATAGAAATTGCTGCAGGCAATTTATCGCATGTGCTCGCTGCGAGCGAATCTCCCATATGACTTTAGGAATATTATATTTCAGCCCTGCATTCAACGTGTCTATGGCTATGTCCAGCGCAATGAGTGTTCCTGTGGGGTCAACACCAGTGAATGATGACTTCTGTATTGTTATGTTTCTTCTCAGAGATTTTTTTGTGCCGCTTGACAGTGAACCAAAATTTAAGAAGAGCATAAGGGTTTGGTGTACTATTATCAGACCAGCTCTTAAAATGCCAATGCCAAAATATTCTTGATTATTTTGTTTTTATATTTATTAATTCTACTTTGGATTGAGTACTATTTCTTTTCACAACCTTCTTCAAAGTTTTAACTATGAAATCGTCTGTCCTAATTATTTCATTTATGTGCTGCCCCCAATACGGATGAGATTTCACTTTTAAATTTTCAATGTGACTCACGACAGCACGTTTCTAGAAATGTGTTTTCGGCATATAGAAATTTTATATTCTATAGAAATTTTAGCACCTGAATATTCGCCGCAATCAGAGAGTTCATTGAGTATTTTTTTGTAAATTGTAGTGAATTTGATACGGTCTGCTATTTTTGTAGATATAATAAGATCGTCTGCGTATAACAAACTACTCTACTTTATATTTATCTATACTGCGTGATATATTGTTAAATGCGATGGAGAATAGGATACTGGAGAGGGGAGATCCTTGGCGGTACAATTTTCAAGGGGACAGGGTTGTGAAAAGACGTTGGTTACTAATACTCGACATTTTCTATTTGTTAGGAAGTTTTAGATGGAATACATATGAACCTACTTTCCAGAGTTTGAATTCTTCTAGTTCTGCATACGTACATATACGACCGAAAGCTTTTTCAAAATCGATGCTGAGGGCAGTGACGTGGTTTTTAGATGATAATGTTTTAGACGAAAGCGTCAAAGTGGAGCAGTGCATCTGGTGTGCCTTGATTGGTTTTAAAAGCCACCTGTCGCGGAGAGATGTAGTTGTATCTACCAGCGAACCTATTGGAGAAAATCAGGTTGTAGAGGTTCGTGAGTCTCGCTTTTAGTAAGGGCGGAAGCATTTAAGTACATGGTATGGTATAGGATCTGCACCAGGGGTAGTTCCTTTGACTGACGCTAGTGTGTTTTCGAGTTCTTAAATTGAAATTTCTTTTTCTAAGCGTTGAGATCCTATTGAGGTATTTACTGGTGGAGTGTATTGGAGTGATGATTGTTAGCTTTTTGTATTGCAATAAGTTATCTTCTGAGCGGACTCGTTTGACTTTTTTCCAGGTCACTTGTTTTTTTTTTCTCAGAGAATTAAGTTTGGGAGACCACCAGGGTAATTCGGGTCGACTTTGTTTGGGATTTGTGGTTGAAATAGATAGATTCATTTCTTGGCGGAGGGCTTTGGTAAATTTGGCAGTCGCGCAGTTTATATTAGTACCTGTTGGTTTTACTTTTTTGTGATTTTCACAGATGGAGTTAAGTTTCCGCCAGTTGGCCTCATTAGTTTTAAAGCGAGGCCTTGGTTTTCAGTTGTGATTTGAATTTTTATAGGAAAGTGATCGCAGGTGCATTTCGGGACTAGTGATGCTGAGCAGAGGCATAAGTCGATATTTGTGAATATGTTATGTGCTGAAAAATGGGCCCCCACGCCGCTGTTGAGTACAGTGAGCTCGGATGAAAGAATGAAGTCTTCTACGACTTTCTCTCGTGTGTTGCCTTGATGTGATCCCCAGAGCGGGCTCCATGGGTTCAGGTCCCCTAGAAGAATAATAGGGGGTGAGAGAGGTGAGATGAGGTCCAATGATGATTTAAATTTTTGAGAAGGAGGAATATATATTAATAGTACTGAAAAATTGATTTTGTTATTAATTTCAGCTGCGATGGCAGATATGTTTGACTGAGGGAAATTAATTTTGTGAGAAATTGATTTTTGGACAAGGAGGGCAATTCCGAGTTTGCTGTTTTGATTTTCAGGGAGGTTATGAAAATATCTAGCATATTGTGAGGGGACTTTTGGCTGTAAGTGGCCGGCTAGATGCGTTTCTTTAAAGTAAATGATTGAAGCAGCGATGGAATGCATTATTGTTAGGAGCTCATGATAATTATTAAAGTATCTGTTCATTTTCCACTGTAGTAAAGAAATCTTTTTTTGGTAAAAAAAAAAAATATAAATGAATCATTTTATACTGATATGGTATTTTACATTGAACAGAGAGCTTCCGCACAATTTGGTTTTTCATTACTTCCATCTTTTTGCCATTTTGTGCGCTTACGTGCTGAATTAGGTGGTATATTGGGTGAAAAACCAAAAGCACCAGATGGCAGAGCTTTATTGTGTTTCCTTTTCGTTTTCATTAGATGAGAGGTATTCAGTGTTTGAATGTTTACTGTTTATTCGGCTGAGAAATTT
Source organism: Chlorops oryzae (assembly GCA_020466095.1). Taxonomy (NCBI): domain Eukaryota; kingdom Metazoa; phylum Arthropoda; class Insecta; order Diptera; family Chloropidae; genus Chlorops; species Chlorops oryzae. The sequence continues at coordinate 93,728,307 of CM035806.1, forward strand.
GAGGCATGCGACGATCCAAGAGAGATCTTAACTGTGATGGGTGTTTGTGGTATGAGAAAAGCATGGGGATAGGGAGTCTTGTTTATTGAGGTCTGTATGATATTGTAATTTTGTTTGGTGTTTGTGTTTTCAATTGATCTTGCGTAAAGTGAGAATGTTGTGAGCGTGCCTTTGTCTTGAAGTGAAGAAGTTTATGAAGTGCTTGTGTTTGATTTAATGAGTTCATTCTTTTGTGCAGGCGTTGCTTGTGTTGATGATAAATTGAAGTTATTTGAAATTATGTCTTTGTGTGAGTTAGTGGAGGGTGTTTGGTTTATTGGCATTTGAATATGGGCTTGTTGGCTGAAATTCGGAAGGGAAGTCAGAGGGGTTGGATGTATTGGTTGTTACGGTATTTGCATTAGAATTATGCGAAGATTATGGAGGGAGAGGCGGTTGAAATAGATTGTATTTTATGTAGTTGAATTGCTTCTCGAACGGAGCATTTATTTTTTGTTTCGATTGCTCGAATTAATTTAGCTTGTTGGAGTTTTTTGCAGAGGTTTGACGAAGAGGGGTGTGGTTCAAAGCATTTATCACATGAAGTGCGCGTACAATTTGACGGAGTGTGCGGAGCGAGATCGCAGTTTTCACATGCAGGCGAATTTTTGAAAAATTTAAGGGTATGTCCGAGATGGTGCATCTGTTGAAAACGAATTTCCTGTTTGCTGAAAGAAAAGCTGACCTATTTTTTGCACGTCAGAGCATTGTGCTAATGTCGAAGACCTGATATATTTGATGAAATGCGGTATGATACCTGCAACTCATGTGCGAGGAGCTGACTGAACTGGCGAATTGTGTGGTGTGCCTGAAGGCTAAGTTGATAGCATTACCATTCAAGAAGGGAAACGATCCGTGTTCAGTGCGGCTAAAAAAGATAACATTTTATGTAGTTAGTCCTTTTAAGGTTGAAGGCACGGGGCGTGCTAAATATTGGGTCACGTTCATCGATTATTGCAGTGGATGGTGCGAGGAAATACGGCGTCGGCTCGGTTTTTTACACAGCTTTAAAAGTTCATAATTGATTGTATTACGATATGTTTTTGCTTAATGCCCACGATCGTTTTCATTTTGTAATAAATTGACACACATTTTTGACTACGCCTACGAATTTAATTGTACATAGAATTTAATATTTTTTGCTGAAACAGTGTGATCAAAAAGTTACGTGGCCAGGGTGGGACTAAAAAAACAATTTCCTTTATATTGAGTTTCCTTGATTATTTTTATGTTTTTCAAGCTTTTCGCATCGTTTTATGAGTTTGGTAGATATCTTACATGTAATGTACTCGAAAATCTCCCAAAATTAAAAATAAAAGTGGCAATGCAACAACACTTCATTTCACCAGAGCAGAGCTAAATATTTCGCAGCCATAGCATGCTTCTCTTTTCCTCATGCTATATGCCTATGTTGAAGCAATGTAGCTCTAACCCATTGCAGGGATTAGGAAAAAGAAGAGTTAGACCTATAGTTCTGTATGGTTTACAATGCCTAAGGAGAATCATAGTGAATTTATTCTGTGTATATTTCGCGAATCCCAAAAAGTTTTTCGCGCAGATGGCAGTACTTTATATTGTCTGGTTTGCGATTGCAAGGCCCGGGCATTGAAACTATCTAAAACCCATATCGATTCGAAGAAACGAAAAAATCATTGGAAATTAAATCACAACTTACTTCCAAACCAATTTTAGTTAGAAGTTTCCAAGAACAACGACCGCTATGCAACGTATTCTATATAGACTTGTTCAAAGCGTTTGTGGAAGCAAATGTTCCATTTCACAAACTTTCTCATTGAAACATCGTTACTTTATTTGAGATATATATGACTCGCGCAATCCCAAGGAAACAAACCCTTCGCAATAAATGCATTTCGATCCTGTATGACCAAACCCTTGAAGCCATGCGTGCAAAGCGGCAAATAAATGCATTTGGGTGTCTTTAGACGAAACCCAAGACAGTGAACAACGATTTGTCGCACATTTGGTATTCGGATTGATGGAAGATGTTCAAAAGGACAGTTCGGAATGTGGAAAATGTTATTTATTGAATTTGAGCCAATTAGAGTGTGCGAATACAAGTTGTATCTCAAAATTCTTCATTAATTTCGCGCCCGGGCAAATACTGCACATCGATTTTGATGGACAAAAATTGCGCTATGTTATCGCAAAAGTTTTGCACTCGTTCTTCGCATTGTCGTTCATACAAAAGGATAAAATTTTCTGGTGCAAATTTGCACACTTCGATTTTCACAGCTGCTTGAATACCACTAATATACATAACGTTGTTAAATAAGAACATAAGTTAAAAATTTTAATGTTGGAATAGAAATCAATAATGTACTATCGAGACGGGTGCAGCATCGTATATGCTCAGTGCAGTGGATTTGTTGTTTGGTGAACGGCAAAAATTTTTTTCATTCGAAAATTCTAAAAATCATATAATCATGAAATGTAATAGTCATTTATAAACTTAAAAAAAAAATCAACGGGTCATTTCTTAACCAGTTCAAAAATTAAATTTTTTTCTTGGGCAATTCGTTCTGGTATAAAACATAAAATTCAATATCATTAGATTGAACACTTGAAAGTTTTATAAAATGTTTATAACAAGAAGTGTATTTTTTTTAAGTACATTTAAATTGTTATTGTTTATTGAAAATAAAAACAAATTTACAGAAGCATAATTTCGAACATAATTATCCACTTTTTCGAGCATATTTGCATGCATTTTTTATAATTTTTGAGCATATTTTGCCCAGAAAAATGAATAGCATAATCGCGATCATAATTCATTTTGTAGATTCGAGATGGATTTTCTATAGAATAAAGTAGGATTAATACTATTTTAAGCCATCCTTCGGAAGTGTGATTAATTTTATAATCCTACTTATAGAGTAAGCAGCACTGACAAGGAAAAAATGAAATCTGTTGAGCAACATTGGTGATAGCTGTCAAACGAAATGGAAACAATTAATACAAATTAATAGAATAGTTGTTTTAAATTGATAACTAATAAATTGTTTTTTCCATTGCACAAAGCTGCTCCATCCCCATAGTAAACCCCGTGATAGAAGCATAATTGAAATGTCTGTCTCCTTTTATATGTAATAATTCCAATAACCCTTTGGCAAAAAAATTTTATTTCGAGTAACTATATCCGTCTGTCTAAAGTATAAGTATCATACAACACGATTGAACACAGCGTTGCATCTCGTTTAACGAAGAGATGCTTGATATATTGTGTACGAAATTGATTTTTAGATATCGTTCTATTTTCCACGACAAAAATGACAAAGTTATAATATAGATCTAAAAAATGTTTTATTTTTAATGGAAATACCTTTTCACAATTGAAGCCGATTGTAGGAACGGTGTTGAGATATTGTTCGAATTTAAGGCGGTACAGGGCCGTAGTTTTGCCTGCTGAATCCAGTCCTAACATTACTATATGACAATTCTAAAAGCAAAATTTTGTTAAATTTATTACGTGATCGATCCCTTTATGTAAAATTGGTTACCTCCGTTTGTATAGAGTCCAAAATATTTCCACTTTTGCCAATGGTTGCTCCCATTCTCATGCAAGATATCTGACGGTTTTACACCCAAAGCAGTTTTTCTATTTGGAAAATAAAATTTCACAAATTGCTTAATATTACATAAATTCTTCATATAACTTCTTACAATATTTATCAAACATTAATTGTATTGTGTAATAGTTTCACGCACATATCTGCATATTTTCAAACAACAATAGCGTTGGTCTTCACAGAATTTGGTTTTAGTCGAATCGAAATCGAAATTTCTTTGCATCAATGGAGCTTTTTGATATATTTTTATTTTTGACCGATTAATAACTAAGTGACATATGCTAGTAAAAGGAATAAAACGAAAAACAAGTAAGGGTGTTATAGTCAGGCGAGCCTAACAATACAGTACCCGAGCGATTTTGTGCAATTTCTTTATGAAAACCGCCCCTTTGTCACGCTCACGCTTTTTTTAATTCTAATCACATGCTTACATTTACGCTCAAATTCTAAATATGATTAAAAAATTTCGAAAATGTCTGATTTTGTGGCAGTTTTGGGATTTTTGTGACCGACCCTAGTGCTGGAGGTACCCTTAATAATGGACCGAGCAAGAAAATTTTTGGAGAGGATGTTTATGGATAAAGAAAGCATACTTGCCAACTTTCGTCCAAGTCCCATTTGATTTTCGAGTGTAGAAGACAATTTTCGAAAAACGCCCTTGTGTCACGCCCACTTTTTCAATTTTTGGATATCACATTACTTGCTTTTAAGTATGCTTAAATGTAAAAGTTGATCAAAATATCTTGAAAAACTCCGGCTTTTGATCAGTTTTTGAGATTTTCATAACAGACCCTAGTACTGGAGGTACCCCTTAAAGTGGTCCGATCGGGTCCATTCTCGAACTTGTTCTCAACTCCTTCGATACGAGAATTGTATACAGACAGACAGACGGACGGACATGGCTACATCGAATCTCCTGGTGAAGCTGATTATTTCTATACAGGGGATTGTGCTGCATGTTGGGCACTGCTGCACGTTGGGCATCCTCACGTATTTTGCACTTACGTCAATTTAATGGCATGTGTCAAGATTTCTTTTTTTTTTTTTTGCCCACTGGCAGATTACTTTTAACGTAGTTTTGACGAGAATAGACGCTTGTCTTGTTTATGCTCCGAGCGATTAAACATTTTTCCAATTAGTTTTCATTTTCAAAGTGAAATCGAAGTTGTTTCAAGTGTTAATAAAGTGATTTTTTCCATTGATAAGAAGTAAGTATACATGTTTTTTAAGAATTTTCAATGCTCTTCACGATGGGGAAAAAAATCAGACGCATATCCTGATCGGAAGTACTTTTTTACTGTGTCAAAAAGTGACGTCAGGTTGGGCATATTGTTTTGCTACAAGTTGGGCACCTCTAAATTTTTATTTCTTTCACTTACTATCCCATATAACCATATATGTCACTCTCATAGATATCGCGCGGGACGTTTTGCGCTATAAAAAAAGATATGTTACTGTAATATCGCTAAATCTACTAACAAGATCAAATAATCTACCTTGGCTATTTCTTGCTGTATTTAGCTTTAATATACTCACACGTAGCTAAATGTAAAAAGATCAATAAGTGGCATCGCCCGGGCTTGTTCAGCTCATGGCGTATGACGAGGTCAGGTTTTGCATCGTTCCTGCTTAAATAAAGAATTTATATTTTTTGTACCGTTTACCAGCCTCTTTCACATCTGGACTACTCGGGAAGTACGAACGTATCATCTGGCGACGAGGAACGGAAAAAACTCACGTATATAATTACTTCATTCGAACACGAAAAACGCAAAGCAAACATAACCTCAAAACAGCATCATGGACGCAAATACACTCCAAAAAATCATAACCGGGTTGCAGGCATCCAATCAAGAATTCTTGACAAGGCTTATGGAATCGAACCAACAAATGTTTCAAAACATGGTGAGAGACGGAAATTTAAGCGTAGAACGGAAGCAAGCAGCTTTGCCAAATTTCCACAGCTTTAATAGGACAACAGACAGGTGGAGCACTTATCTGTTGCAGCTCGAGCAACACTTCGAAGCAAACGGTATAGAGGACGACAAAATAAAGCGGGCATGCATCCTAAGCTAAATGGGTGCTGAAAATCTAGAACTTTTACAAAAACTGTGCGATGGTGATGTAAAAGCGAAAACGTTCAAGGAAATCATCAAAATTCTAACGGAACTTTTCGTGGAAAAAGTGCACGTGCTCCGAGCAAGATTTTACTTCTATCGGACAACGATGAAACCCGAACAATCGTATAGTGACTGGGTGGCCGAATTAAAAGGCGCAGCCAAAGACTGCGTGTTCAAGTGCTGCAAGAACGAATGCAATGAATCGTATGCGGAGAGCAAAATTCGCGACATGCTGGTTATTCACACTCCCCATGAAAAGGTTCGAACGGCAGCCTTGCAGAAGATAAACCCTACGCTAGAGGAAGTACTACAAATAGCACTGATATACGAAGCTACAGTTCGAACGTGTTCGGAAATTCAGGAAGCCGACTCGACCACTGTTAAAGCTGTTCTATAGCGCATGAACGTGAAGAATGCTATCACTTCAAAAACAAAACCAAATGTAATCGATGTTCTAAAATAGGGCACATTTCATCAGTATGCAGGTCATCTGTCAAGACGCCGCCAAGAGCTCCTGTAGGCCTCAACGCCGTCGCATCAGAGCAGCCCGAAAACGAGAACATCAGTACTGTAGAAATCATTCACACGTTAGACTCAACTAAGGACAAAATTATGCAGCAGCTTAACGTAAACGACCACTACACGTACTTCCAAGTTGATACCGGCGCGAGCTGCACAGTCATAGGCTTAAAACGATATCGGTCGATGGGCCAACCTCCTTGCCGGCCCACCACTCAAAAATAAAGAATCGACATTCCTGTCCGTGAAATTACTGATGTGCGGGTTCAATGCAGAGGCAGAGAAGAAAAATTGTCGCTCCTCGTAGCTAATTGTGAAGATGCTACTAACATTTTAGGCTTGAATTGGTTAAACACATTGAATTTTAAAATTTCACTTCCTTATGAGCGTAATATTCATAATTGCCTCTTTTCATTCCCAGGTGACGCATCGCCTCGATCGCTCGTTTCGATTCTTAACAATTTAACGAAGGAGTTTTCAAGTATATTCTCTAACGAACTAGGGCTCTGCCAACTTTTTGAAGCCAACATTGTGCTCAAACAAAATGCCGTGGCAAAATTTAGGAAACCATATAGTGTAGCTTTCGCACTTTTAGAAGACGTCCGCGCGGAGATCGATAGACTAGTCTCTATAAACGTTTTAAAATCTATATCTTCTAGCGACTGGGCTGCACCAATAGTAGCTATCCGCAAGCCTACAGGCAAAATAAGACTATGTGCCGACTTCAAGGTAGGCATCAATCAACAGATAGAAATTGATCGATATCCAATTCCAAGGATTGAGGAATTGTTCTATAAACTTAAAGGGGGAAAATACTCTTCCTAGTTCGATTTGAGTGAGGCTTACCACCAAATCCCATTGTCAGAGAGTTCAAAAAAATTTCTTGCCCCTTTCGGGCTATATCAATATCAGAGGCAGGATGTGCCACTTACCTAGATGTCGTGATAATAACCGGTGCCACCGACGAAGAACACGTAGCCAATGTTTGCGAACTTTTTTGCTCGTTTCGAAAAACACAGGCTACACTGTCACTACGACAAATGCATTTTCGCGAGAAGCCATGTGGAATATGTAGGTCATGTAATTGACGCTAAAGGTATTACCCCATCGAAAAAAAGACTCGAGGCGATCGAGAACATGCCGAGACCAACGAATGTCCGTTGTAAGACTTATAGGTAAAATCAACTATTATCATAAATTCCTTAAAAAATTTTCTTCAAAGGCAGCTGCATTGATTCTTTTACGAAGACAGACGGTCGAATTCAACTGGGGAAAAGAACAGGAGCAAGCTTTCAACGGTCTTAAAAAGGATTTGACAAACGCCATGCAGCTTGTGCATTTCAATGATGAACTACCAGTATCCCTAGCCACCGATGCTTCTCAGCGTGGAATAGGCGCAGTAATATCCCATCTTTATCCCGACGGAACCGAAAGACCCATCGCATTCGCGTCCAAGACGCTAACAACAAGCCAAGAAAATTACTCCCAAGTGGAAAAAGAAGCTCTCGCTTTTTTGTTCGGGGTTACCCGATTTCACCAGTACCTCTACGGCCGACACTTCGAACTCATCACAGATCATCAAGCCCTCACTACTCTCTTCAACCCACAAAAGAAACTGCCTGTGATGACTATGCATCGACTTCAAAGATGGGCTATCATGTTACAATCTTACGACTACTCCATTCGATACCGCAACACCAAGCAACATATGAACGCCGACGCCCTGTCGAGGCTTCCAACAGGCAGCGACGTTGACTTCGATAAGCTGGAAGATTCCTCTGACGAGATCCACGCCATATCCACTATGACCATAGACAGCCTACCGATTAATAGCTCCGTGATCGCGAAATTTACCACCGAAGATAAGCTTCTCAGAACAGTTCTGCATATGATTCTAAAGGGGTGGCCCCGACACCTCTCCAGCTCTCAACAAAACTTAAAACCATATTTCGAGCGACGTTTTCAATTGTCTTGCCAGGACGGAGTTATCTTACTTCAGACCGAACATACCCGCGTGGTCGTACCCGCGGCGCTTCAATCCAAAATCCTAGAAATGTTGCACGCCGGACATTGGGGCAGCTCAAGAATGAAGCAATCAGCGAGACGCTACGTCTGGTTCCCGAGTATCGACAAATCGTTAGAGATCTTGTGCAAATCCTGTTCAATATGCCAACAAACGTCGAATTTACCCAAGAAAGAGTACTCTTCATTGCCAGAATCAACAGAACCATGGCAAAGAATACATTTGGACTATGCTGGTCCATTCTCTGGATTCATGTGGCTCATCGTGGTCGACTCGTTATCCAAATTTCCATACGTCGTGAAAATGTCGTCCACCACGTCAGTGGCAACTATTGATGTTCTACAAAAAATAATGTCCATAGAAGGCTTGCCGCGCACAATTGTATCCGATAACGAAGCGCAATTTACCTCGGCAGACTTCAAAAAATTTTGCGAACTTAATCATATTCAACACTTGACGAGCGCGCCATTCCACCCGCCTTCAAATGGTCTGGCGGAACGTTTTGTGAGAACGTTTAAAGAATCCATGACCAAAGCTTTAAAAGAGTGTGAAAACAAGGACAAAGCACTTTTTCAGTTTCTGATAACGTATCGATCGACCCCAAATCCTACAACCGGAAAATCACCAGCCGAATTGCTGCACGGTCGTCAGCACCGCACACTTTTGTCCGCTCTGATGCCTGAATCCCGTCAACTATGCCCTCAATCAACGAAATACTTATTACACCAAGACGTCTGGGTAAGAAATTATGCCGGGAGAGAGCGGTGGATACGAGGAAAAATCCTTCAAGTCTGCGGCCGTATGATGTACGTCATAGCCACCGCAAAAGGGGATCTACGTCGGCATCAAAATCAAATAAAGGCAAGAACCGAACCCAATCTTCATTCCGGATCTAGGGAAAAATGGGGTTGGGAGATCGACATCACTAACCCGGAACCCCAAAATACAAACGCCGATACTACGAAGATCCCCATTACCCCACCTCTGTACATGAGAGAAACAACGACAACAACGAATCAAGGAGTACCTTAGTGAAAAATGCCTCATTTCGGTGGGTACCCAAAACCGTGTTGGTAACCCAAGACCATGGTGAAAAGATCCCGAGTGACACATATAGTTATATATGATGTTGCATTCGCGAATATTCGCATATTTCTGGACAATCGTATTCGCATTTGCGAATATTTGGCGAAAATTAACGTCCGAAAAATATAAAAAACCTATGGATGTTATATTTTTTTTTTGTAGATTGATGTGATATGTGTATTGATTTGTAGAATTCAAAACAATATTTAAAAGTTATTCAAAAAAGGCTTGGAGAACAAAATTAATTTCCTTTTCCTTACGGAAACAGATTAATTAAATAACTTCTTTTTTTTGGATTTTTTGGAATTTAAAACTGAACATTTGCATTCGCAAATATCGGCGAATGTTTTAAAAACCACATTCGTTACATCACTAATGCTTACTATCCTCAAATTGAGCATAGTTTATGACTGGGACATAGTTTATGACAGATAAACTCACCAGCAAAAAACGTAACGGTTACATAACTCGTTACGTAACCGTTACAGCTACCTGATGTTGCGGTATTTTCTGCGTTACACGCTTATGGGTATCGGCAGAGTATTTAATATATAAAGAGCCGTCAATGTACTCTATCGGCTCTCTTGGCATTTTCAATATGCTGGCCTCACATCACAAAGCGAATGCTGATTGACAAAAATCCGCAACGCGAGTGCGAGAAGCGTGTGTAAACGGACAATTAATGAATGAATTGTGCGTTTGCTTATGCGCAGAGAAAAAGGGATGGACAAATTTCTTATGCCCATGAGTATGCAAAGGCTCGAAGGCAACCTTTTGACTTTTCATTCTTGAAAGTGTATTTTGGGTGATTGTCTTGTTGAATAAGCCAGTGTAAAACCATTTTTTCTTCAAAATTGGGAAGGACAATAGCTCCAAGGACATTTTGAACATGATATTTGGCGTTTATATTGCGCAGGATTTTAACAATCGGTCAAATTTCATTCCGCGAAAAACATCCCAAAACATAAATTTCCGGCCACCGTGCTTCACTGTCTTGGCAGCGAACTTTGTCTTGAATTCTTGCTTCGGATGATGTCTACCGTATTGCTTTTCCTTACCGTGATCAAACTTTTATTTATGCTTTTAAAATTTCCTGAGTGTATCAGAGGTACTTTGTGCTTTATGTATAGGTATGTTCTTTAAGGTTAGCTAAGGTGAAACGTTACCTTATAGTGAAAGTAGCTATGGGTAGTTCTAGTTCGTTTTCGATCTGCGTAGTGGGAATAATGGGGTGTGCTACGTGAAAGTTCTCCTAATCAATTAGTCTTGGGTTTCAGTGTTTTTCTTTTGTCTACTACGATTTTCAAGCTGTGCTGAAAGTTTTTAAACGTTTGTAATCTCCCATTAGAAATGACGAGAGTCTCCCAAATAAAAGCAAAAGTTTTGCGTTCATCGAGCAGTTTTTTGATGGATTTTCTTAGCTTAGGCTTACAAATTTTGTTTCATCTCATTGTTCAGTTAAGATTAAAATTATTTTATAACAATAGCAACTGAAAAATAAGCCAGCTTCATTTTTAAAGAATTACGACTATCCACTGCATGTTTTCAAAGCCAAATCTTTGCAATTTTCGTTTTGTTCTTATTTTTACGAACAGGCGTTTTTTGACTTCAAGCGGCAAATTTTCTCAAAAAAAAAAAAAAAAATTCAGACCTTCCAGACTGTCGTTACCTTCATTTTTATCAACCTAATATCTGAGAATTTTTATAAAAACATGACTGTATATGGTACTAAATTTGAGGGGGTCTTCTCATTCAGCAACTTTTTTTTCGACTTTTTTTTTTTTTTGCATTTATTTATAGCTTGGGTAGTTGTGAATATGCCCCTAAAAGGATTTTTTGAAATTCGAAATAGTTTAGAGGATATAGCCTTCTTTGTCGAGCGAGATCTGCGCTAAAACGAGTAATTTTTGCGTTGCTTCAAACTTTAAACGCGTTTATCTCGAAATCACGTTTTTCGAACTGGCGGCCATGATATCTCCAGTTCAACTGAACCGATTTTCATGAAAAAAAGTGGAATCGACGCAGAATTGTCACCATTCTCGGGTGAACCTCGACCATAATTTTAAAAATTTTTTTACTATTTTTTTTTTTACACTAAACTACAAAAAAAAGCCCGAAATTGGAATTTTTTTTTGAATGGCCGCCATTTTGTCAAAAAAAAGTCACAAAATTAAGCTTGAGGTTCACCCGAGAATTACATCTATACTGATTATAACCCCGTTTTTTTCCATTTCGGACGCTCCGGAGACCCGGAATCGTGGCCGCCGTGACGGCACCTTTTTTTTCACCACCAACTTTGAAGTCTCATTACTTTTTGAATAGCCCACGTATCTAGGCAAAAAAAAAATTTTTATTTACTTTGAACCTTTTGTAATACAATAAATAAAAAAAGTTTTCAATTATTCTTTGCGTTTTCAAATAAGAATTTTTTTAAAAAGGGTCCAAAAAACGGGTTTTCAATGAGAAGACCCCCTTAAGGCCAGAGCAAGAATATTTCGCAATAGAATTCATGAAGAGTAAACTAAGGCCATATCCATACATGGTTCTATGTAAATGAATTTATTAGATCATACAAAGAGAATGAAAATTATCTTGACCGGAAAAATATAGCAATAATTCTTTAAATGATCATGGTATAACAGAAACAGAAACGTATAAAACAATAGAAGTTCAGAACTTAGAACCATTTGACGATCTCAGCCTCTCGGATCTATGCGATCAAAAAATAGAAAAATACGGAAAGATGGATAGTGGATTTGATAATGCGTTAGAAGTCAAAGTAGATGAAAGTATTGAATGTACTTCATATGCAAGAAAGTTTAAAACACCTTCCGAGAAAGGTACTCATGATAAAATTACCCGTGAAGAAGTGATAAGAAATAAATCACTAGTGAACCAAGGGTAGTCACATTTCAGCCAAAAGAAGTCTTCGCAGTAAAAAATTCCGACTTAATCAAAGTTTAGCTACACGTCATAACGTACCAATATCAAGACAGCAGGTGTGCGTCCGAAGGTCCAAAGTGTTACCAATAACAGCGGACAGTCTATCGAAGACAAATATCTTCTACTTGTTCAACTAGACCTAGAATCCTTGGTATAACGAATTCAATAGCAAAGTCAGTTGCGTTAAAGCAGCTTCAAGGGAAGCTCAAAATAAATAGGCACAAATCGAAGAAAATAAGGAAAGTGAACAACAAAAAAAGTATGACAACACAGAAAAGTATTGCAAACACTAAGAAATAAGAAGAAGCCAAAACTTAAAACCCCGAAACAAATTTTGAATAAAAACGAAACTTTTATAAAAGAATTACATTATTTTTGTGGATTTAATAAAAGACAAATAAAGAATATTTCACCATACCGAAAGTGGCATTCAACAATTGCAGATTTTTCAGATGACGCTTTAAATTTAGTGAGGAAAGGCATATAGGTAGAAAGATAAATAAAAAAAAAACATTGAGAAATTTAATAAAATAATTAAGGTTTAAAGATATTTAAAAATTTTGTTTCAACCCTCTATATTCATGCATTAAACAAAAAAGATTTAAAAAAATTTAGTTAAACGTTTTCAAGAATAGAAATTAGCAGTTTTAACATATTTTATAAAATTCTAATAATATCAAATTTTACCGCAGGTCTTACTAAAATCGAATGTTTTTATTTCTAGATTTGTCTTTCTATAGTTCTCATCCTCAGCTTCTCCACGGCTTTACACAAAAATACTTGAAGGAAATCCAGGTTAGTTTGATTCGTTTAATGGTTCTAAAGGTTTTCATCTGTAAATATCAACCTTCAGTCATCTATAAATAATTGGGCTTAATTTTACTTTAGTGATATATGGGGGATTTTGCTTAAATTTGGCAAATAAACGTAAAACAGCCTCCTGAGTCCGAATATGCAATTCGTTTTTGGGGGTCACGTATGGTTTATAACATATCGTAATTTAAAGTTTGTATGAGAACACTATGGAAATTGATTGACAGTAAAAGCGTAGCGGTACCAGACTTCACGTTTTGAAAAAATCTGACAATTGGTAGATTTAAGTAGTTGGTGTATGAAATATAGAATTAAAGCTTATTATACCCGACACACTCTGTGTCGAGGGTATATTGCGTTTGTGTGGTTGTGTGTAACACCCAGAACCAGTCGAGATAGACCATACAAAATATATATAGAAATGATCAGCGTCACCAGGAGATTCGATTTAGCCATGTCCGTCTGTCTGTTTGTCTGTCTGTCCGTCTGTTTGTATACAGTTTTCTTATCGAAGGAGTTGAGCTATCGTGAAGAAATTTGGTATGCGTGCTAACGGGGACATGAGTAAGAACAAGTTCGAGAATGGACCCGATCGGACCATTTTTGGGGGTACCTCCAGTACTAGGGTCTGTTACGAAAATCACAAAAGCTGCTCTAAAATCGAAATTTTTCAAGATATTTTAATGAAATTTGATATTTGATCATATTTAAAGGCCAGTAGTATTATTTCCAATAATTGAAAAAAGTGGGCGTGGCAGAAGGGCGGTTTTCGAAAATTGTCTCGTACAACCGAAATTCAAATGGGACTTGAACGAAATTCGGCACTTACGCTTCCTTTGTAGCCTTAAACATCCTTCCAAAAAATTTCCTTGATCGGTCCATTTTTAAGGGTACCTCCAGTACTAGGGTCTGTCACAAAAATCCCAAAACTGCCTTAAAATCGGACTTTTTTAAAATATTTTAATGAAACTTAAAATTTGAGCGTATATTTAAGCCTCCGATTATAGTTCAACAAAAATTGGAAAAGTGGGCGTGGCAAAGGGGCAGTTTTCATAAAGAAATCTATCAAAAGTCGGTATATGGGGCCCATTATGGTCTTAAACACCTCTTGATATTAAAAACAAGTAAGGGTGTTATAGTCAGGCGAGCCTGACCATAGAATACCCGACACAGACACACGTGTTCAAATAAATTTTAATATCAAGAGGTGTTTAAGGCCATATGGGGGCCCAATACACCGACTTTTGTTATATTTCTTTATGAAAACTGCCCCTCTGCCACGCCCACTTTTCCAATTTTTTGGAATTCTAATCGGAGGCTTAGATATACGCTCAAATCCTAAGTTTCATTGAAATATTTGGAAAAAGTCCGATTTTGAGGCAGTTTTGAGATTTTTGTGACAGACCCTAGTACTGGAGGTACCCTCAATAATGGACCGATCCAGGAAATTTTTTGGGAGAATGTTTATGGCTACAAAAGAAGCATAAGTGCCAACTTTCGTTCAAGTCCCATTTGAAGTTCGGGTGTAGGGGACCATTTTCGAAAAACGCCCTTCTGCCACGCCCACTTTTAAAATTTTTGGAAATCGTATTACTTGCCTTGAAACATGTTCAAATATCAAATTTCATCAAAATATGTTGAAAAACTTCGAGTTTAGAGCAGTTTTTGTGATTTTCGTAACAGACCCTAGTACTGGAGGTACCCCTAAAAATGGTCCGATCGGGTCCATTCTCGAACTTGTTCTTACTCATGTCCCCGTGAGCACGCATACCAAATTTTGTCAAGATAGCTCAACTCCTTCGATAAGATAACTGTATACAGACAGACGGACAGACAGACAGACAGACAGACAGACGGACAGACGGACATGTCTAAATCGAATCTCCTGGTGACGCTGATCATTTCTATATACATTTTGTATGGTCTATCTCGACTGGTTCTGGGTGTTACACACAACCCAACAAACGCAATATACCCTCGACACAGAGTGTGTCGGGTATAATTATTTGAACATGTGTGTATGTGTCGGGTATTCTATTGTCAGGCTCGCCTGACTATAACACCCTTACTTGTTTTATATATATTTAATGTGATTCGAATAAAAATATAACAAAAATGGAAATCGGAAAAAAAAATGGAGAAAATAGGAAAAAAATTTAGAAAAATGGAAAAATAGAGAAAAAAAGGGGGGAAATATGGGGAAAAAATTGATACAAATTCAGAAATAGAGGAAAAATGTCGAAATCAAAAAACAAAGAAAAAATAGAGAATAAATGGGGAAATTAAAAAAAAAAAGGAAACATAGAGAAAAATAAAAACAAAAATTGAGGTTTTCCACAAGTAAAAAGTGAAATTTGTTTTCAAAAATTTTGTCCCAAATTCACTTTATGTGCTTTTCTGGGATTTTTGTTTTGTTGTTTTTACTTTATGTAAAATGACCCCCTGAGTCCAAATCTGCAAACCTTTTTTGGGGGTCGCGTCTAGTTTAGGAGATATCGCCTTTGAAATTTGCCCAAAATCCCACAAATTTTTCATTTATTTTGAGGCTTACGTAGTTGGCACATTAACGACTGCGCATAACGCGGTGCTTCTCAATTGATTCTCTTAAAATGGGATATCAGAATAATAGTTTACGCTACTGTGACTGGGGGGCTTCGCCTCCTACTCGCGTCGCTCCACTCCGCTTCACAACCCCGCCTTCTCCAGGTTTTTTTTTCTTATTAATTTTATTTCGAAATAATTTTGTTCTTCTCAAATTACGTATATTTTAGTATAATTTTATAGAAAGCAGTAAAAAACTGCAAATTTAAATTCTTTCATGCAATAAATTTCCTTTATTTAGCAGAATTCTTATTAAACTTCATATTGTTTCACATGTCGAACATTTAGGGCCAATATTACCAAGCATATTTAAAAAAAAATTTAAAATAAAAGTCCGCTTTTGGTTTTTACCATTCAAATAAAAAAAAAAATTTTTCAAATTTTAAATCACCTCGGCACTGCGTTTAAATATGATATCAAATTTGAGTTAGATTTTCAAAAACCACCTGTTTGGAAAAATTCAAAGAAATAATTTTAAAAAAAAATGCAGTTTTGGAAATAACACAATACGATAGACAGGAGTCACAGGGCAGCAATTTTGAGTACAAAACAATCGTTAAAATGACTCTTTATAAAATCCGTTTTTAAAAATAACGATCTAATCAGCTGTCATATGTACTCACAGCCCTGTAAGTAGACGGTGCTGCCGTAAATTTCGATTCTTAAAAAATTGCGATATTAAAAATGAAATTTATTTTAAAATATTTTTATTTTAATTTAAAAAATTTTTTTAATATGCTTGGTAATTTTGGCCCTTAAAAATGAAATCTCCCAATTTGTGGATTTAAAACATTAATACTGGCAGCGCTAAAAATAATAAAAAATAGCTGTTTCCACAATGTTTAAAAACTTTAAGTACCCTGTAGTAAACGAGCGGTCAGTTTGCAAAATAGGACCCACCTTAGGTGAGACTGTTAGCAACTAGACCATAAAAACTATGGAGCACGTCTAACCTAAGGTCGACCTCTATAGGTCTCACCGCTGACTGTTCCGTAAGAGATCGAGGGGCGGTGAGTTCATTTTTTTTGTGTACTCTTGCTGTGCGCTTGTTGTTGTCTGCTTTAAGTTCGCATTCTGATCGACGTACCGTTAAGAGTTGATTAGCGTCGCTCAGCAACCACGCAGGTCGGGGTTCGATCCCTGGCTCGTTTGGACATTTTTTTTTTTCTTCTCTATTGCCTAGAGCTTTTTTATGCTCATATTTCAATTAATTTTTTTTATTACTTAAGTTTGGGAAAAAAAATTTTTTTTCTTTAATATGTAAGTATTTTCTCATATTTAAAACTTTTTGTATAAGTATTTATTTTTCTATTGAAAATTTTTTTGCTATGAAAATTTCTATTTTATTTCACAACTTGAGCACCCAAAAACTCAAGTCAGCATTTTGATCAACATATTAAATTTCCTTGTTTAGCGTAATGGTTAAGACGCCAACTTACCAACTCAGAGATCAGCGGTTCGAGGTTCGTTCGAGACGAGAAAATTAAAAAAACATAACTAATGTTTAAACAAAAATATTTAAAAAATAAAAACAAAAAATAAATAAAATAAAAACAAGAAAAAAAATAAATTTAAAAAAATTAAAATTTTTTTCCCATAAATTAACAAAATCGTCAATTGACCTCCAACTCACCCAAAACGTCTCACCATGGGTGAGTCTTACATGCACTATTCTCTTTCTAATGTAGGCCCCATGTTAAAGTGGTGAGTTGAATGCATGTAAGAGTAAATTATGTCGGGACTAGTTGTAGTCTTTTAGAGGTTAACCATAGGTGAGTAGGCGGTGAGTCTCAATTACTGCAGGGTAGGTCTAACTGTCGACGTCGAAAAGCCTCTGCCGCTAATAAGAAATTCACCATTAGGCAGGCATACGAAATTCAACTCTTTCGAGAAATTCACCAAAAAGCTACCAACAAAAACCTTAAGCAGGAATAGGAAATTCAACTCTTTCGAGAAATTCACCACTATGATGCAAGAATATTATCAAAGAAACACGGCGTCGGCTCGGTTTTTTATATTGCTTGAAGAGTTCATAATTGAAACTTTAATAAATGTTTTACGATATCTTTTTGCTTAATGTGCACAAATGTTGTCATTTTGTAATAAATTGACATACATATTTGACTACGGCTACGAATTTGATTGTACATAGAATTTAATATATTTGCTGAAACAATGTGATCAAAAAGTTATGTAGACAGGGTAGGACTAAAAAATCAATTTATATTTCTCCTTGATATTGAATTTCCTTGATTAGTTTTTTGGTTTTCAAGCTTTTCATATCATTTTATGAGTTTGGTAGATATTTTATATGTAATAAGCTCGAAAATCGCCCAAAGTTAAAAATAAAAGTGGCAATGCAATTCACCACAGCAGAGCTAAAGATTTCGCTGCCATAGCATGCTTCTCTTTTCCTCATGCTATATGCATATGTTGAAGCGGCGTAGCTCTAACACATTGCAGGGATTAGGAAGAAGAAGAGTTAGAACTATAGTCCTATATGGCTATAACTTCTAAACTAGACGGATTTCTCTTTCGGTCATTTTATGTCTAGTGGCAATCCCAGAAAAGCACATAAAGTAAATTTATGTCTAAATTTGTTCCGAGATTTTCGTTCTTTTTTTTTATTTTAATTTTAATGCATTTTCTTTACGTATAAAATTTATATTCCCTTAGGCCAAGAAGAGATTAGGGAGCTGGGTTATGCTTTCAATGCCGGTAAACCATTCGTGCCCATTGAATTTCGCATATTCGTGCTCATATTCGTGCTCAACCAAAATATTTTGAAGTGATTTGATAATTAGTCGATTAATTTCTATAATATTAAATTCATTCCTTGATCTATAGATGGCCAACTTCGCAAAGTTGATAAAGACACCAAGGATATCACCGATTTGCCCTTTCAATTCGATGTGTATGGGAACGATCAAAAGAATCAAGAGCACTATGAGTTGCTTGCAGAGGTAAAGTGATCCTTTTCTTTTGCTATTTTGCTTGCATGGTGACGAAATGAATACATATGGACATGTTATGAAAGGCTGTAAGATAAGTAGGTTGATCGGGTATTGTATGAAACTGGTAGTATTTTGGGATTTATGGGTCGAAACATATGAAAGGTCAACCATATGAATTTAAACATGGCACAGCCAGGACCTGGAGCCCCAGAACTGAGTGGTGAGGTTCTGTGGGAGTCTCACTGTGGCAGTTGGTATTTAATGAAGGGGACATTGTCAATGACCACATTTGGAAGCGAAATTGGTACGCGTAATGCGACGCTCACGTTCGTTTTTACTGGGTGCCCAGGTTCGTTCCCAGGATGTAAAGTCTTATATGCTGACTCAAAAAGTAGCTCTCTTTAACTGGCATGGAAAATTTTTGGTATGGACAGCGCCGGTTTTAGCACTTCCAGCGCCCTGGTGCCCCATTATATTCGTGCCCATCCTAAACGACGCTAATGGGTATGGGAAATGACTTTCAACTGTTTTCAAACTCATTGGACAAACATGTTAGGAGCTCCATTCCATTTATATGTATAGCTTCAACTATCAATTTTATATGTTCTATACAAGTGGCCCGCAGAGTATCTCTCGGTCGAATATGCTCCTTTAACGTACTAAGACGCTGATCCCTTGAGTGTCTATAGATTCTAACACCGTATATATGGTTAAGTCTATCTGATTTTTGCATAATATTTTAAAAACTGTTATAATTAGATAGACTCATAGTTGAATGATCAATAGGTTTTCATCATATTAATTTTCAATTTTTATGTTCGCCTATGCATCCATTCTCTATTACCTTTCAATTGCATTAATAAAAGGCTTTAATTCTTGTAGCAAATACCCGAAATTGTTTACGAATTGTTGGAGGATTGCGGACTAAAGCGAGCATATATTCCAGAAGGCACTCCGCAAGAAGATGCCACATTGATATTCACACAACCACACAACAAAATTTGATTGAAGATAGCGGAAACGAATTTGTGCTCAGAACGATAGACTTGAATGAACTAAAATTAATTATTAAAGAAATGAATAATAAAAAAGACTGGAAAGGACTAACGGCGCGTATGTTAATGGAAGCATTCGATATTATTGGTTCGGCTTTCTTAAGGGTAATAAACTCATCCTTAGAATGTGGTACGTTTCCGAATTGTTGGAAGGAATCTAGTTGTCCCAATTGGAAAAATTAAAAACGCGGAAAATCCAGAAAACTTTAGACCGATAAACACGTTGAGATTGGAAAGCAAAATTTTGGAGAAAATCGTACACAAGCAGCTAACTGAGTATTTGGAGACACGAAGCTTGCTATCTGATCGACAATCAGGGTTTAGGAGTAACCACAGCTGCGAATCAATGCTGAATCTGGTGTTATCTCAATGGAGGGGGGAAGTTGTGGCAAAAAAGTGTATAGTAGCAGTTTTCCTAGATCTTCAAAGCGCGTTTGAAACAATCGACAGAGAAATTCTGCTGATGAAACTGGCAGGAAGGAAACAGCGAACAAGGATTGGCAATGAGCTATCAAGGGAAAGAGAAGTAAATTTGGGTGTTCCTCAAGGTGCAATACTGGGAACACTGTTATTCATCATATATATGAATGATATTGGAAAAGTGGTTAGACATTCGGAGGTGTGTCTGTTTGCGGATGAAACGCTAGTATACGTGTGCGGTAATTCCCCGGAGGAGTGTATAATGCGGATTAACGACGACTTGCGAAGAATTGGTGCATTCTTTAAAATGAACAAGCTAAGCTTGAATGCAAGGAAAACTAAATCTATGGTTATAAATGGTGAAACAGATAGAAATATAATAATAGATAATGATGTAGTGGAAAAAGTAACAGAGATAAAATACCTAGGAGTAATAATTGACCGGAATCTTAAATTCGACAAGCATACTGATTATATATGTAAGAAAATTGCAAAAAAAAATAGGATTTTTTAAGAGAATTAGAAGTAAGTTAAATCTGGCGAGTGCTATAAACATATATAATGTCCTTATAAAACCGCATTTCGAATATTGCTCAACAATAATTTTCCTAAGCGCGGGATTCAATATTGACAGGCTGCAAAAATTGCAAAACAAGGGAATGCGTGCAGTTCTTATGTGTGGCAATCGTGTATCAGCTAGATTTATGCTTGAATGTCTAAAATACGAGCCGGTCAATGGGCAAGAAGGTATTAAGGAGAGAAGTATTCATGTATTATGATCAGGGATGCCCGCGGAGCAAGCTTCGGAGCATTGAAAGCAAATGCTTGTGTACATACTTACACAAAAGGCAACAAGCAAGCTGAGAAATCGAAACCTGTTTAGTCTGACATCAGGCAGCAAACGAGGAAGACCTATGTCGGATGAAGCAAAAAGAGAGAACTGAAAAAGGCGACAAACGTTCTTCAGTGCAATGCGCACACACACTATCGCAAGCTTTCAATGTAGTGGTGGGCATCCCTGATTATGATTATACACATTAAATCTTAATTGTATATAGCCTCATTATCAACAATTCACTTGACCATGGCACCCAGATACCCTATATTAAACGTGCCCAGCAATTGGGCTATGATATTCTCGTTATGAACACAAATGATAATTATCGTTTGATCAAAGGCGTACGTAAGAGTATTCCCAAATTAAGCACACCGTCAGAGCATGCCAAGTACGTTTGGAAGAATTACGTTATGGCTTCAGAGCGTTTTCATCGTTGCTCACAGCTATGGCGGAAACTTAACAATGGAATTGGTATGTGCCATTTCAATAAATCTATTTAAGAGAAAATAATTTAATACAAAAATTTCAGGCCGAAAATTATCCGAAATTTTTTGAAGAAAACGTTGCTGCAGTTGCGCTAACAGATTCAGCCCATTTGGCTAATCCAAAGAAGGCTTTCAGGCATTCTTGAAAAACATCACATGCAATTGGGTTTCAAGTTCAAAGTCTTTAGATACCGTCGTATCGAGTGGTGATGCAGATATTCGTCAAGTGTCCGCGGGTGAGTGAAACAAGGAATCTTAAAGTCCTGAATAAAAGCACATTTCTTGTTATAAGGCAAAAAAATTAAGGAAAAAAAAAACTTAAGGCAATCAATTAGTATTTATTGATCGATCATCTTTCTCATTGGATTGCTGTTGGAATTTTAAAAAAATGGAGTAGAAATAGAAATAGGACAGTAACGGATTGAGCAATTATTATTATTATTTATTTATTAGCAAATTATTTTACTATTACAATTCATATCGTTACATCACATATCATGCTTAGGGCCAATATTACCAAGCATATTTAAAAAAATTTTAAAAATAAAATCCGATTTTCATTTTCACCACCGAAATTTTTAAAATATTTTTTTAAAAATTTTAAACTACCTCAGCAGGTCGTTTAAGTTTTTTTTTAAGATATGGTAACAGCCCTGTTTTGGGCGGTAGAAAAACAGCTGATTACATTCATTCTAAAATTTTACGGAAAAAATCTGCGCAAAACGAAACAAGCAAAGCTTTAAATTTATGGATTCGGATTACAGCGATATGAGACTGATGAAAAATCGTGCGCACACGGCTCCATGCTCTAAAATAATCGGGCCTATTACGGTTGTCGCCGCTATCGTCGTCGACGACTTAGCAACGATGTCGTCGTCGCCGTCGCTTCGCCCCTTAATAGCTATTACGGTACTAGTTCAAGACGACGACGACGAATTTTAAATGAAATTGGTAGCACTTTTATTTTTTGTTCGGAAAATGGAACAAATCTTATGAAAATTTGTTTGTATGACATAGTTTTAAGAGTAAAAAAAATTTTGAAAGCTCAAGCGAAAATGAATTTTAAGGAGAATTTTAAGACAAAGATTGGATATTTTAAGTTTGCATGGGAGGACAATGTGAATTCATTTTTGACAAAATGACTTCCCATTCTTCCTTAAAATTGCTAGAAATAGTTCCTTTTCGCTAACCTCTGGCCATACTTGGGTTTTTTCAAGCTGGCTCACTATTAAGTGAAATTAATTTTCATTTTTTTACTTTTATCGCACTGCTCGCCTGCTAGTCGTCACCTAAAAAAATAGCGACAGAAAACGACAAGAAGCGACTCTCGCGGCGACTACGGTAATAGGTATTTAGCGACGACGACGACAATATTGCGTCGACGGCGACTACTGTAATACGAATCTGTCGCTTCGTCTATTTTTTGCGTCGACGGCGACTACCGTAATAGGCCCGAATATTTCAATCATTCGTGAATTTGACTGACTACCCTGACAGTGGAGCGTGCTGCCACATACTTAAAAAAGTTGCATATTGAAAATAAAATGAAATTTTTTTAGAAACGCAGAACTTTTCAAATTGGATGGTTCGAAGTTCGAACCCTTATATGACAAAAAAACAAAAAAAAAAAACCTTAAATAGAGTGCCAACTATCGATTTACTGAAAAAGACAAAAAAGTTAACGTTTCCATAGAACGTATTCAATTTCTATAGAACGTATTCCATTTCCATAGAACGTACTCCCAAAAATGTATTTTTATATGGTATGGTTATGGTTTTTACATTGAGAATGTACAATATACCTCACCTGATATTTTATAGGTGTGACTCCAAAATTATTTGCAATTCCACATTTTCATTTAAGTCATTCGTTACATTTTGTAACAATTATACAATTTATTATATATTTATTATCTAAAAAAAATTATAAGTCCCGTTGTATTATTAATATTGATTTCATTTTCTTTCGTAGTCTTAGCATCTTTTGATCTTATAAAAACTTAGAGCTTTCAAATTTAAGCACAAACCGAAATAAATTTTAGTGTCTTCTTGTAATTTTCTTTGCAGTCACTTAAATTCATTTAAAGATCTTTCACTTGTTTTATTTCCAAATGTGAAAGAAAAAAATTTACCGCTCATCTAGTTTTTTTTTTATGCGATGTTTCGCTGAGTTCGTATGATTTTAGCGGAAAAAAATTTTAAAAATATGTTTTTTGTTTCCACTTATAGCTCAATCAATGCTGTGAATTAACCGTTAATTAATCGTGAAAGAAAAAAAATTTACCGCTCATCTAGTTTTTTTTTTATGCGATGTTTCGCTAATGTGGCAGCGGACTAAGCAAGCATAAACAGTAGACATGACGTTAAAAAACGACTTTTTGGAATTTCTTAGGTGGGGTGGTCTCATATTGTAGGGTTCCTCGAAAAACTTTATGGGCCAAAATTTTTTTTCTGTAGGACGACGCTTAGACGTGCCCCACGGGGGTCAAAGTTCACAAAAACCCCGCCAAATCTTACTAATGTCGCCATAACTCTGTAAGGGAGGTCAGAAAGTGGGTAAAATGTGAGAGCGACCCCCATTTTTTTCCCCCGTAACATTTTATCTCAACAAACTTTTCCCTATCTCCCCTCCTTAAGGGGGCTCCCATATAAAAGTACCCTTTTTATAAAATTGGTGCAAACCACGCACCAATAGCATAAATGGGTTAAAATGTATAACTAATCTCAACTATTATTTTTTTTTACACATTTCACCCAAATATACTTACCCCCTATCTCCCCTCCTTAGGGGGGCCCCCATACAAAATTACCTTCATTTTATCAATTTTCATTAAAAATGGCCGTCAATAGAGTCAAACCCCTCCTAGAGAGATGTATGTTGACCGACCCCCCATTATTTTTTTTCCCTAAACATTTTCTTCCAACATACCTATCCTCTATCTCCCCTCCTTAGGGGGGTCTCCATACAAGATTATAGTCCGGGAGTTAGCACGTGTTTTAACCCTCCTCATAACGCCGCATTCCAAATGAATCTTAAAAGACGGGGTTTTAGTCGTACATCACAAAAATCGTTTGCTGCCACCTCAGAGAGGTGGCATAAGGGGCGAAAATCGACCCCCAATGGGTGAAAAAATGGCCAAAAAAGCGCGATCTGCGCCGCGGTTGAAATTTTGCTGAGTGGTAGGTAAATGGCTAACTAAGCGAAAAATCATTTGCTGTCACCTGGAGGTGGCGAAGTCTTGCTGCCAGGACGATAAAGTCCGCGGTGCCAAGCGAATGGACAAGTTTGCAACTGAAGTCTGTTCGCAGACACTTCTGTTATAAATAGCGCAAAGACTTAAGACACGAGCTGTAAAGATGTGACATAATTTAAATGGTTTTCCTAAAAACGCAGAGCAGATTATATTAGTTTTGGATCAATGAACCAAGTTTTAAGTTTGGTTTGGATCCGATAACGTTTAATGGCCCCGCAAGTCGTCAAAGTTAAAAATTTGTTAATAGTTGAGATTAGTTATACATTTTAACCCATTTATGCTATTGGTGCGTGGTTTGCACCAATTTTTTAAAAAGGGTATTTTATATGGGAGCCCCCTTAAGGAGGGGAGATAGGGGAAATTTGTTGAGATAAAATGTTACGGGGAAAAATTAATGGGCGCTCTACATTTTACCCACTTTCTGACCTACCTCACAGAGTTATGGCGACATTAGTAAGATTTGGCGGGGTTTTTGTGAACTTTGACCCCCGTGGGGCACGTCTAAGCGTCGTCCTACAGAAAAAAAATTTTGGCCCATAAAGTTTTTCGAGGAACCCTACAATATGAGACCACCCCACCTAAGAAATTCCAAAAAGTCGTTTTTAACGTCATGTCTAAATTTTAGTTTCTTCTTGTAATTTTCTTTGCAGTTACTTAAATTCATTTAAAGATCTTTCACTTGTTTTATTTCCAAATGTGCCTTGAAACATTCGAGCAGTGTTGCAACTTTATTTTTGGCTCTATCCCCTAAATGACCCAAAATAGGCCCAACGCTTCCTTATAGGCAACATAAACGTGGGGCACGTCTAAGCGTCGTCCTACAGAAAAAAAATTTTGGCCCATAAAGTTTTTCGAGGAACCCTACAATATGAGACCACCCCACCTAAGAAATTCCAAAAAGTCGTTTTTAACGTCATGTCTACTGTTTATTAGAGCCCTGCACAAGTATGCTTGCTTTTCAATGACAACAAATGATCTAGTGAAGAGAACAATGCTTGCAAAACAAAGAGTGCGATTAAAATGCTTCGCATTTGAATCAAGAGACAGAGAGCGTGCATTTTATGCATTTTGTTTTTCCAAAGCAAACACTGAACTGTGCTTGTTCACTACAAAGCCTCTTCTGCTTTGCTTTTTCAAAACCAAAACAGCGCGCTCGCTTATATTTCAGTGAGTGCACTAAAACATTCGATGTTTTTTATTTGGCTGTCTTGTGTTGTTGTTGCGGTGTTTTTCTGTGAATGCACGCTTCGTATGCCCTTTATTGTTTTCAATCTTACTATTGTTTTCGAATGCGTAAGGTCAAGCTGGTGAAGAATTAAATGAAAATAATTTTTAATATCAAGAGGTGTTTAAGACCATAAGGGGCCCATATACCGGCTTTTTGATAGATTTCTATTTGAAAACTGCCCCTTTGCCACGCCCCCTTTTCCAATATTTTGAATTCATAGTAATTGCCTTTAAACTTGTTCAAATACCAAATTTCATCAAAATATCTTGAAAAAAATCCGATTTTAGAGCAGTTTTTGTTGTTTTCGTAACAGACCCTAGTACTGGAGGTACCCCTAAAAGTGGTCCGATCGGGTCCATTCTCGCACTTGTTCTTACTCATGTCCCCGTTAGTACGCATACCAAACTTCTTCAAGATAGCTCAACTCCTTCGATAAGATAACTGTATACAGACAGACAGACGGACGGACAGACGGACATGTCTAAATCGAATCTCCTGGTGACGCTGATCACTTCTATATACTTTTATTTTGTATGGTCTATCTTGACTGGTTCTGGGTGTTTACGCACAACCACACAAACGCAATATACCCTCGACACAGAGTGTGTCGGGTATAAATATATTGTATACATACGTATGTAATCTACACATCCATCAATTAATTTTTTGTATTTTAATTGCGATTGAGAAATGAAAAAATTGTGAAAGAGAAAAGCCTCAAATGTTCTAAATGCCTTACGTTCTAACATACTTCATAAAACAATAACAAAAGTAAGTTTTATTTTCTTTACTGCTCTGCACAGTACTTTCAAATGAATTGGTTTTGCAAACACAGTTGAAATCAAAGCTCTTACTCTCGCGCTATTACGCGCTCTTGTTCTCATTTTGTTTTCATTATAAAAACAAAGCAGTTACCGTGCACTGGGCTTGTTCGCCAAGCCGAACCAAGCACAGTGCTTGTAAAATATCAAATGTGCTTGAAAGCGTTTCAAGCATACTTGTGCAGGGCTCTACTGTTTATGCTTGCTTAGTCCGCTGCCACATTAGCGAAACATCGCATAAAAAAAAAACTAGATGAGCGGTAAATTTTTTTCTTTCACGATTAATTAACGGTTAATTCACAGCATTGATTGAGCTATAAGTGGAAACAAAAAACATATTTTTAAAATTTTTGTTCCGCTAAAATCATACGAACTCAGCGAAACATCGCATAAAAAAAACTAGATGAGCGGTAAATTTTTTTCTTTCACGATTAATTAACGGTTAATTCACAGCATCGATTGAGCTATAAGTGGAAACAAAAAACATATTTTTAAAATTTTTGTTCCGCTAAGTTCATATGAACTTAGCGAAACATCGCATAAAAAAAAAACTAGATGAGCGGTAAATTTTTTTCTTTCACGATTAATTAACGGTTAATTCACAGCATCGATTGAGCTATAAGTGGAAACAAAAAACATATTTTTAAAATTTTTGTTCCGCTAAGTTCATATGAACTTAGCGAAACATCGCATAAAAAAAAAAACTAAAAGAGCGGTAAATTTTTTTCTTTCACGATTAATTAACGGTTAATTAACGGCTAATTATAGGATAGTTTAGAAATTCAAATTGAAAAAGTGTTTCGCTAAGTTCATATACATCTAAAATACGAGCCGGTCAATGGGCAAGAAGGTATTAAGGAGAGAAGTATTCATGTATTATGATCAGGGATGCCCGCGGAGCAAGCTTCGGAGCATTGAAAGCAAATGCTTGTGTACATACTTACACAAAAGGCAACAAGCAAGCTGAGAAATCGAAACCTGTTTAGTCTGACATCAGGCAGCAAACGAGGAAGACCTATATCGGATGAAGCAAAAAGAGAGAACTGAAAAAGGCGACAAACGTTCTTCAGTGCAATGCGCACACACACTATCGCAAGCTTTCAATGTAGTGGTGGGCATCCCTGATTATGATTATACACATTAAATCTTAATTGTATATAGCCTCATTATCAACAATTCACTTGACCATGGCACCCAGATACCCTATATTAAACGTGCCCAGCAATTGGGCTATGATATTCTCGTTATGAACACAAATGATAATTATCGTTTGATCAAAGGCGTACGTAAGAGTATTCCCAAATTAAGCACACCGTCAGAGCATGCCAAGTACGTTTGGAAGAATTACGTTATGGCTTCAGAGCGTTTTCATCGTTGCTCACAGCTATGGCGGAAACTTAACAATGGAATTGGTATGTGCCATTTCAATAAATCTATTTAAGAGAAAATAATTTAATACAAAAATTTCAGGCCGAAAATTATCCGAAATTTTTTGAAGAAAACGTTGCTGCAGTTGCGCTAACAGATTCAGCCCATTTGGTTAATCCAAAGAAGGCTTTCAGGCATTCTTGAAAAACATCACATGCAATTGGGTTTCAAGTTCAAAGTCTTTAGATACCGTCGTATCGAGTGGTGATGCAGATATTCGTCAAGTGTCCGCGGGTGAGTGAAACAAGGAATCTTAAAGTCCTGAATAAAAGCACATTTCTTGTTATAAGGCAAAAAAATTAAGGAAAAATAAAACTTAAGGCAATCAATTAGTATTTATTGATCGATCATCTTTCTCATTGGATTGCTGTTGGAATTTTAAAAAAATGGAGTAGAAATAGAAATAGGACAGTAACGGATTGAGCAATTATTATTATTATTATTATTTATTTATTAGCAAATTATTTTACTATTACAATTCATATCGTTACATCACATATCATGCTTAGGGCCAATATTACCAAGCATATTTAAAAAAATTTTAAAAATAAAATCCGATTTTCATTTTCACCACCGAAATTTTTAAAATATTTTTTAAAAAATTTTAAACTACCTCAGCAGGTCGTTTAAGTTTTTTTTAAGATATGGTAACAGCCCTGTTTTGGGCGGTAGAAAAACAGCTGATTACATTCATTCTAAAATTTTACGGAAAAGTTCTGCGCAAAACGAAACAAGCAAAGCTTTAAATTTATGGATTCGGATTACAGCGATATGAGACTGATGAAAAATCGTGCGTCCATGCTCTAAATCAATAGTGGTATTCAAGCAACAGTGCAAATCGCAGTGTGCAATATTTGCACTGCTTTTTTTGTACGCAATTTGACAAGTGCAAATATTGCACACTGCGTTTGCACTGTTGCTTGAATACCACTAATATTTCAATCATTCGTGAATTTGACTGACTACCCTGACAGTGGAGCGTGCTGCCACATTTTGCTATACTTAAAAAAGTTGCATTTGAAAATGAAATTTAAAATAAAAAAATTTTTAATTTAATTTTAAAATTTTTTAAAATATGTTTGGTAATATTGGCCTTAGAAACGCAGAACTTTTCAAATTGGATGGTTCGAAGGATTAACCCTTATATCACAAAAAAAAAAAAAAAAAAACACCTTAAATAGAGTGCCAACTATCGATTTACTGAAAAAGACAAAAAAGTTAACGTTTCCATAGAACGTATTCAATTTCTATAGAACGTATTCCATTTCCATAGAACGTACTCCCAAAAATGTATTTTTATATGGTATGGTTATGGTTTTTACATTGAGAATGTACAATATACCTCACCTGATATTTTATAGGTGTGACTCCAAAATTATTTGCAATTCCACATTTTCATTTAAGTCATTCGTTACATTTTGTAACAATTATACAATTTATTATATATTTATTATCTAAAAAAAATTATAAGTCCCGTTGTATTATTAATATTGATTTCATTTTCTTTCGTAGTCTTAGCATCTTTTGATCTTATAAAAACTTAGAGCTTTCAAATTTAAGCACAAACCGAAATATATTTTAGTTTCTTCTTGTAATTTTCTTTGCAGTCACTTAAATTCATTTAAAGATCTTTCACTTGTTTTATTTCCAAATGTGCCTTGAAACATTCGAGCAGTGTTGCAACTTTATTTTTGGCTCTATCCCCTAAATGACCCAAAATAGGCCCAACGCTTCCTTATAGGCCACATAAACATTCAATCTGATTGATCAATCACCCGTGTCCGTGTTGATGTACTCTTGCCCATACATTTAACATCATATTGCTTCAATCAGTCATTCATTCCATTCTATTGTAGAGGCAAGTTCACACTATATGGATATTTCGGACGACGTGCTAATTGGAGTCGCTCTTCTAGCGGCAGAGCAACAAAAGCAAAAAAAAAAAACAATAAAAAGAAACGACTTTGGATGAAGGAATGGCATAAAAAAAGGCCAATTTTCACTCATCAAAATTTATTAGATGAACTAAGTGTCTCTTCGCCACAAGATTTTCGGAATTATTGAAAAGAAGAAAAGAAAGATTGTAATTTTCCTGGACGTTCATCGTTGTCAACAATGTATTCTTGTTCAAAGAGCTCTGGCGAAGTTTGTGATTGTTGGACAAAAATCTGTTCAGTTTCAGATGGCGTCCGAGCGCGTGTGTATACCACATTAGGTTGTGGTGCACATGGCCTTGCAGGGCGGACGTACAACATATTTGTTTGTGTTGGAGATGGCGTTGGGGTTCGTATGTGTACGACCTTTGGTGTATTTGAAAAAAGGCAGACTGCGACATGTTTATCTCGGAACTCGACGAGCTGGAATTGTTGTCAAACGAACTAAGCGGCATTGATGTTCGACTTACAAAAGTGGGTGTTGAAATCACGTTCAACCTTCACAGTTGGGCATCGTAAATTATGTCGTTTATCATCTTCTCTGCAACTATTGCCTGGTTGGGATCTATATTTTCCAATTTCAATGCCCAAACATCAGAAGCTGCTTTAAATGTGCTTCGTTTAGTCTTCAAACGTTCGGAGCACAGAATAACCAGTTCATCAGTGGCTGTAATGTTTTTTTTTGTTTTTTTTTTTGTTTTTTTGGTGGCTCTTCTTCCATTTCCTGAAAAAAATTTAAGATTTATTATAATTTATCAGTTTTTTTGTGTCTTTATTTATTATACCCGACACACTCTGTGTCGAGGGTATATTGCGTTTGTTGGGTTGTGTGTAACACCCAGAACCAGTCGAGATAGACCATACAAAATGTATATAGAAATGATCAGCGTCACCAGGAGATTCGATTTAGACATGTCCGTCTGTCCGTCTGTCTGTCCGTCTGTCTGTCTGTCTGTCTGTCCGTCTGTCTGTCTGTCCGTCTGTCTGTATACAGTTATCTTATCGAAGGAGTTGAGCTATCCTGACAAAATTTGGTATGCGTGCTCACGGGGACATGAGTAAGGACAAGTTCGAGAATGGACCCGATCGGACCATTTTTAGGGGTACCTCCAGTACTAGGGTCTGTTACGAAAATCACAAAAGCTGCTCTAAAACCTGAGTTTTTCAAGATATTTTGATGAAACTTGGTATTTGAACATGCTTAAAGGCAAGTAATATGATTTCAAAAAATTTGAAAAGTGGGCGTGGTATAAGGGCGTTTTTCGAAAATTGTCTCCTACACCCGAAATACAAATGGGACTTGAACGAAAGTTGGCACGTATGCTTCCTTGATAGCCAGTAACGTCCTCCCCAAAATTATTAAAATTAGAACCATTATTAAGGGTACCTCTAGTACTAGGGTCTGTCACAAAAATCCCAAAAATGCCTCAAAAGCGGACTTTATTGAAATATTTCAATGAACCTTAGAATTCAAGCGTATATATAAGGGTCCGATTAGAATCTCAAAAAAATTGAAAAATTGGGCGTGGAAAATGGGCGGTTTTTATAAAGAAATTTAACAAAAGTCGGTATATGGGCCCAATATATCCTTAAACACCTCTTGATATTAAAAATTATTCGAACATAAGTGTCTGTGTCGGGTATTCTATTGTCAGGCTCGCCTGACTATAACACCCTTACTTATTATTATTATATTTCCATTATAAATTGTTCTTTTCCAGATGCCTGAAACCACTGAAGAATGGAAGGCCATTGCAGAGGACTTTAATACAAAGTGGAATTTTCCCAACTGCTTGGGAGCCGTTGATGGCAAACATGTTGCGATACGAAAGCCTGAAAATTCGGGCTCTTTTTATTACAACTATAAAAAATTCTTTAGTGTGGTATTGATGGCTGTCGTAAATGCGAACTACGAAATAATAATCGCAGATGTTGGAAATAACGGCCAAATATCTGACGGAGGAGTTCTGCGTCATACCGCTTTCGGGAAAAAATTCTACGCCAACAATTGAAATTTGCCGCAACAGACGTCATTGCCAAATAGTGATCGAATTGTTCCGTACACTTTCGTTGGCGATGATGCTTTTCAGCTCACAGAAAATTTTATGAAGCCGTGTTCACACATTGGCCTTTCAAAGGAGCAAAGGAATTTCAATTACCGATTGAGCAGGGCCCGCCGCATAGTTGAAAATGTTTTTGGGATTCTAGTTTCTCGTTTCGGAGTTCTACAACAAACTATTAACTTAGCCCCAGAAAAGGTTCAAACGATTGTTTTAACATGTTGTTATCTGCACAATTATCTTCAAAAAAAAAAGGGATACTTTCAATCTAATGTGGCAGGTGCACAAAATGAAAGAACTGTCGAAGATGCTTCGACACACAACTTCAAGCTGCAAGACTTGCAATCAACTATTAAAAATTCAGGAAATAATGCAAAAAATGTCCGTCAGCAGTTTTGCAACTACTTCAACAATGAGGGCCAAGTTCCTTGGCAAAATGATATTTGTTAATAATAAAAACTTATTTTTTATACTTTTTTATATGTATTAGCTTCTCACAAAATTTACTAGTACGTTGCTTCTCGATGAACTTGGAGTTTCTTTATCTTGAATGAAGCGTAGGGCATCGAAATACCATAAACTGGAAATGTTATCATGATTGACTCCAGCCCCGCTTTTGCCTAAATCATTTAAACGTCTCAATTCTTTTTGTTTTTTTTTTTTTTGGCTTTAATTCAATGGCTGGGCCTGGACCACATATGCCAGAATCCTCCTCTTAATGATATTTCCTCTTATCCTTCCCAAAAGGCGAAGGGTCGAAGAGTGTCGTCCACACGTTTTCAGACCGTCGTCATTCCAAAAAAGATGTCTCGAAATATCAACGTAAATTTTAGATATTTTAACTTATTTTCGTATTTTCAATTACAGTACCCGCGACTTCTCTTGCAGTCTGGCCGCGAAAAGAACATATCACAATTAATATTTACTAACATAAGCACAAGTATGCAAGAAGAAAAATAAAAATTATCGTTTTAAAAGTAAAATTAGCTTTCTCCATAAACTTCGCGAGGTCAACCCAAGCTGCCTTTTCTTCCCTGCCAAGAATATCAAGACAACTGTAATATATGTTGAAAATGTTGTCTTTTTTTTCCTGATTTCAGAAAAAGTAGGACAATCAAAGATTTGATGAGCAAAAGAATCTTTATATCCGCAAAAACATAAATTAGAATCTATCGCAATAATATTACAAAGTGTAGTAGGCTGTATGACTAGTGTTGGTTATCATACTCTTGTGCAGTGGAAGCCTAAATGTTTGACATACCACAGTGAAATTAGAGCTTATGTATCGATATCACGACTGACATTCGTTGTATTATCGGAAAGGTACTCAGTACTAATATAAGAAACGAATAAGCTAAAGATCGACGACACTAGGGTCTTTTTGAAAGAAACGACAGAACAATTGAGGACGCCGAAAAGATAATAACGAAAACGTTACCATTGTCGCAACGGACAAATAAAATTGTAATAAATATTTAAACTTTAAAATAACGATTGTTTTACATCTTACAAAAGAATGACGTTGGCGTTTGGGCATAATTCTAGTATCTGGCCGTTTCTGTTTTCTTTGTTTTTTTGATGCCAACTTATAGAAAATGACCCCCTGATTCCAAATCCTCAATCCGTTTTTGGGGGTCGCCTCTAGTTTAGGAGATATCGACCTTTAAAGTTTGTATGAAAATGCAATGTAAACATTGTGAAAACAGACTGACAGCTGGTTATGGTGCTGCCAGATGTCATGATTTGAAAAAATCTACCAATTGGTAGATTTAATATGTGAATGTTCATAATATGGAAATTATTATGGGAATTATTTCAAATATTTCATTTTTGTTAAAGAAATAATTAAACAACAAAACGAAAAAAAATGCCTGCGGTGCTATTTCCAAAAACAACAAAAAAAGAGAAAAATATTTCTCACAAATCGCGCGCGCGATTTTTGAGAAATATTTTTCGCCGCGGCGCTATTTCCAAAAACAACAAAAAAAAAGAAAAATATTTCTCACAAATCGCGCGCGCGATTTTTGAGAAATATTTTTCGCCTGCGGCGCTATTTCCAAAAACAACAAAATAAGAAAAATATTTCTCACAAATCGCGCGCGCGATTTTTGAGAAATATTTTTCGCCTGCGGCACTATTTCCAAAAACAACAACAAAAAAAAAATATTTCTCACAAATCGCGCGCGCGATTTTTGAGAAATATTTTTCGCCTGCGGCGCTTTTTCAAAAAAATTACATTATTATACAAAAACTTAAAATTATGTTAAAATTTTTATATTTTTTAAAAGTATGGCAGCACTTCTCATCAAAAATTTACACATTTCAACAAAAACTAATTTTAAACAAGTGGCAACTACGCAAATGTCAAAATAGTGTAAAAATCAGTACGATTTTGGGCGTTTTTTAAATCGTTATATCTCCTAAACTAGAGGCGACCCCCAAAAATTGCGGATTGCGGATTTGGAATCAGGGGGTCATTTTCTATAAGTTGGCATTTAAAAAAAAAAGATCCCAGAAACGGCCAGATACTAGAATTGTTCCGGCGTTTGTGCAGGCGGCTATGACCCGATTAAACATTTTATTTATCCTTGGATTGAAGGCACATTTATAAAACCATGGTTTTTTCAACCTGTTTGGAAATAGTTTGTGTAAAATCGACGGACAATTCTTGTCCAGTTCTAGCGTTTTTTGATGAAATTTATTTTTAATATGATTGTCAATGAAATTGAAGGCCTCCTCGGCCGAGAACTCAAGTTCAATGCGAATACCCCTACTAGTTGCTTCCTTAAGGCCGGTATCGAGTAGATACTAATTTATCTTTGTAGAGTAAGCCATATATTTCCAACGCTAAAGTCAGCTGAGTTTTGTTTACATATGAGCTGTCATTGTCAATGAACAGAAATAATTTCTTGAGGCCGATAGCCTCGGAAGGTAGCGCCTCCTATTTTTTTTTAAGATTGCGTCCTAATTTATTAAGGCGCAATACACAAATAATAAAAAAATTAATAATAATAATTTCTTGAATTTAAAAGTTAAAAATATGTCGCAAATGCAGAAATCGAAGGTTGCAGAAACTTTGTTAATTGGACTTTCCGTGATTTTGCTAGCCCAGGAACTAAAAACAAATACCCATATAGTCCTGTTCCATACTAGGCGACAGTCGCCGGAGACACATTTTGTTTTGAAGAAGAGAGCGGGCCGGGGAAGAGAGAGGGGTGCTGTTCTCTCTCTTCTCCGACCGTCCCTCGCCATCAAAACAAGATGTGTCTCCGGCGACTGTCGCCTAGTATGGAACAGGACATACAACATATACCCATATACTTTTTTACATAGCAGTTGTTTAAGCTCGTAGCTAAAAATCGATCTTCGCCTTTTTGGTACAGATGGTCCAGCTTCAGAAAATTGGTCTTCCATGCCATCCATTCTTCAGCTGTTTTTTTTTTTTGGGCACGCTACGCAACTGTGATTCTGCCTTTTCGCGGTGGAATAAATGTCAAACACTTTATTTCACTGGCTAAACTAGTCTCCACTTTTCTCCAAAAGTGCGAAAAATTGCAACCCTGGTGTCATTTTCACAACACTGATTTCACTCGTGCTGGATATGGGTTTGCTAATTTACGGCGGAAATCCATTTATCGGGATTTTAGCGCACTTTTTTTATATGGAGTTTGACAGTTCATGCCTGCTCGGCACAGGCCTTAAGCAACGAAGAAAAAGATAAATTAAAACCGTTTTTGAGTATGTGAGCAAATATGAAGAGAATTTAGGCCGTCTATTGGCGGTCGTTGGCACTAGAGGTTTGATGGGAACAGTGAGAAATGGGCCTTAATGTTCCAGTATACCCAGCTGGAAATTTCACTACTTGTGCAGAACTTCCGAAATGGTAGAAATTCATACTGCGACTACTCGCATTACTAACCCTTACATTACGACTTACGGTATGCGATGTCAGCAGGTCGAGTTTTTTTTGAGTGGGCAAATTTCGGTATGCGATGAGCATTTTAAGACGGCATTCAGCGAGAAAATACACTGCATAGAAGCTCTAGAACAATAATAAATCCGTTCTTGCAGAAAAGAGAACAACATAAAAAAAAAACTCAAAAGTGACTGCCCATCGCAAGCGATATCTTGCATGTGATCAGCTATTAGCGGTCAGCACTTGCGATTTATCGCATTCTTTCAATCGCATGTTATGCACCATCGCACGTCGAGACCTTAAGTTACTTCTAATGAACTTTGTTAGGAGATGGCCGCTATTTCCAGTATTTCACAATTCATGTATTATTTATTATGTAAAGGAGTGTATGACCCTGGTCCGCATAAAAACTTCATTTCGGAAAGTGCATGTGCTGGCTGGCTTAAATGGATCCAATGTGCATGATTATTTCATTTGAAAATAGAGTATATGCTGCAAACATGAATGAAAATTTCATGTGGAACAAAGACTATGGTGCCAACGGGAATGATAATTTCATTTAAAAAAATAGTATATGAAGCGGGTATAGGAGAAGGGAATAAATGTTTTTTTTTAAATTTTAATTTTCTAACAGCCGGTTTCACCAAAAAATTTTATCGGAACTTAAATTAAAATTAATTTTAATTTAATTTTTTATTTAAATTGAAATTTAATTATTTTGAGTTTCACCAAGATTTGAATTTGACACATGAGAAAAGTGGCAGCACTTGCGAAATCAGCTGATTTTTTAAAAATTGAACATGGAGGGAAATGTGCGAACAAAGAATTTTTCGGAAGAGGAAATTTACTTAATTTAGTGAAGAGGCAAAAGGGTGTCTTGGAAAATAAAAGAACGGGAAAAGTAAGACCTGGTGAAAAAGAAAAGGCATGGTGTATTGTCGCGGAGGAGTTCAACGCGTTATGTCCAAGAATGAGCAGATCAGCAATTCTTTGAATTCTTTGCGTCAGCTGTTTTCAACACGAAAACAGAGTTGCTTTTGTCATATTTAAATCATATTTAAATGGGCACCAAGGCTCATTTAAATGAAAGTTAAATACGAATTAATTTTGAATGGTGAAACAGATACTAGAAAAATTTAATTAATTTTCAATTAAATTGATGTGGTGAAACCGGCTGTAAATTTATTTAAAAGCGGTTTCGAACTTTTATTTTTTCAATTAATATATAAATCAAATTGATGGATATGACCATATATCGTCACTTCGTGACTGTGACACATCATCGGCTTTGGAAAGACTTAAGAGTTTCAAGTCTTGAAACATCTTAAGTACAGCCATATTATAAAACTTTTGATAATTGCAGCGCACAGATTGAAAATCATCTTGTCATGGAAATTTTATAGGATCTTCATTGAAAATAGGAGTATACAACCCTCTTTCAAATGAAAATTTCATTTGAAGAAGGGTCTGTTGCAACGAGCCCTTGCATCTGTGATATTTTCACTAGAAGACCATTGGAAAAGGCTCAAATTGGGCTCTTAACAAATGAATGCTTCACTACTTCTGCATTAATGATTTTTTCATGGATGTGATAGTGTCCGGCAGAGAACCTTTTCAATGCTCTTTTGGCACACTTCAGATGTAAGAAATTTGAGTTTTGGCACCGTGTATAGACGTACAAAGAAATAATAGAGAAATATATAAATACATTTTTTAAAAATATGATACGTATGCTTGTTGCGTCTGCAAATTTTGAGACTACCCTCTTATAATAGGAATCAGCTGTTTAGCTAAAAAGAAATCGGTATTACAGTATTTACTGCATAATTGAGTATAGGCTCTTTAAGCTTCAGGTAAAATAGGCACCATAGCCCGACATGACGTGAATGAATATATCACGCAACGTGAAATTCTGACACTTTACCAACGTAGTGATTTGGCTATAGCTGTAATTGATTGGATGGATATATATCGGTACTATCGGTACTTTTGGTTAATTTAATGTTTCACAACCACTTATTACGGAACATTGTTATAAAACATTTTTAGTTTTATACATATCTCTAAGCTAACGGAAAACCCCAAAACTGGCAACATTGGGTGTCAAAAAACAGTCGGGGCCAACATTTTTCCAAGTGCTATGGTAATATCGATACACCCTATAATAAAACGCTTTTAAGTTTATTGAGGCCTTTTAGACCAGGGCAATTATCGCCGGCAATTTTTTTCAAATTCTCTTTTGGAGTTGCCTTCGCTTTTACACGTCTAAAAAGATTGCCGAGCAATTTTTATTTTCTTGCCTGTTTTTGACGTTTGCCCCGTTCATGCAGGGTTGATTTTTGGAATAAATTAGAATAACACAATTATGTATCCCTGATTTAGGGTTGATTTTAAGACTAAAAAGACGCGTCCTGGCATATTCCGGCGATTTAATATAATATATGCACGGATTTTGTTGCATTAGCACAATTCGCTTTTCTTTGCATTCGTGCGGCCACTTGCCCGACATTTGAAATTTGAAATTTTATATTTCCCGAAAAATCTCAGTTATTTACACCTCGAAAGTAGAAAGCGAATGAAGCAAACGTCAAAAACCAGCTCGCAGCCAACTTCACGTTCGACAAAACGAAAGAGAGCAAAACGGAATTGCCGAGTACGGGCAAAAATCTGAAACGAGCAATTTCTATCTACCCCCCGCTCTGCGTCTCGCCAACAAACGAAAAAAATTGCCGGCGATAATTGCCTAGTGTAAAAGGCCTCATTTGACATCGCGAATAATGTATAAGCAAAAGTTTTTTAAAACGTACTTCAGCACCTTAAAAAGTCTCTTTTTCCGTTCTTGATTAATTTTGTATTGTTACGTAGCTCACGAGCTGTTGGAATTCCCGCTTTAGGGGCTGTCCATTAATTACGTAAGGGTGATTATGACCATTTTTGACCCCTCCTCCCCCCATGTAAGCACAAATAAGAATTTTCAAACTCCTCCCCTCCCCTTCTTACGTAAGATAACCGAAATTATTTTTTTAAATATGCTCTTTGGGCTTAGTAAACTGAAAACAGTTCAATTGTAAGTTTATTTAATGAAAAAACTTTCAATTTTAACTATTGCGAGCCAATAGCACTGTAAATCAAATTATATTACAAAAAGAAAAAGTGGAAAAAAAGATATGTTCAGAAAATAACAGTCCCTTAATTAGATAAAAAAACAAAAAAAAATTTTACACGAGAATATTTTCACACATCGAATACGGTATTTCCTAACGGGGCTGTTCAGTAGCGACATCTCAGACAAAATTAAAGTCTGGCAGCGTTGTTTTCGAGACCAGCTTTTCCGAATGACGCTGTTTTGACATGTTACCTATCAGCTGCGAAAAGATAAGAAGAAGACGATTGTTGTTAAAAATTTTACAAATATACAATATCGGAAACATTAGATATTATTATTTTTGGTAAGTGGCTTATTTTATATTTGAATTACAAAATGCTCATAGACAGTTCCTTTAGCTGGCTTTTCTAAATAGTAAATATTAAAAATTTTTAACAAGAAATTTTCATTATGTATTTTGCAAAATCAAAGAATTGGGTATTATATTGTTGTGTTAAGTAAATAATAATAATGAAGTAATGAAGTAAAAAGCTTATCGAGTTATTCAACAGACTTTGTTCAAACTTTTTCGAGCGATTTATACGATTAAACTTGTTTCACATGTAAGCGATTAAATCGGCAATATTTTTTTTTTATGAATGGAATAATATTTCCAGTTTTTAGTTTTTCTATTGCTCTCTATTGCTTCAAAGGAAAAGTTACACAGTTACAGATATTATATTTTAGAAAAGAATTCAAGACGTTTTGTAAACAAAATGTTTCAAAATATATACTTGTTCCAGCATCTCTGAGTTCCGAGTTTATTTAAAATTGTACAGGATTCAGGAAATAAAACGAAAATTGCACTTGAGTAAATAACTAAGACACCTCTTAATTGCTTTCGTTCGTTCCTTAAATTAAACTTTTAGGCGCTTTATGATGCAAGGTGGAAAGTGGAATTCTGTCGGAAAATGTCGACGTCGGAATATTTTCGATTTGAATTCGTCACCGATGAGGGGAAAACTTAGATTTAACATTTAGTTATTTGTATTCAATTTTTCTCTTTGCAGGAGAAGAGACAGGGACCAATTCAAACTCTCAGGATATTTACAACAATAGAACCCGCTGGATAACATAATAATAAACTTCAATAAAATGTCACAAAATGAATTCGCACATGAAGCGGGGGCAATCGAAGGAGTTGGTATCCCGCAACACTTTACAGCAAGCACCCAAGGTCCATACGCACAGTATGGAATTCTAGTCAGTGAACACTACGAAGATGCTGTTGGAAGTTTCAAAAATGAAGACTCTCAGGGATTGCAATTTCAAAATATTGATGGTGGTAAGACATCTAGAAATTTAAATATTTTATTGTTTTTTTAAAGCATTTTATAATACATTTAATTGATCTTGTTGCAGCCTTTTTATCGGAGGAATTAGTTCTTCCAAACACTACACCTGTTGTTTATACAAACTCAGCTCCTTTTGGTGATGAAATTTTTAATGATACAAATATGATATCTTCAAGTGTACCTATTACTTCTATCAAGTAAGTGGAACTTGTTTGTCTCCTAAATGTATTGATATATTTAAAATATTTTTAATGTATAACAGTCTAAGGGCCGTTTTCTCATCCTACTTTTAAGCTCCATCTGCCAGTTAAATTTCAATTTCTTTGACTTATTAATCAAATTTGTATGAAATTATCATCAGGATAATTTAACATACAGATAAAAAAAAGATGAGAAAACGGCCCTAAAAGACTTAAATTTCATTAGAGGGGAACCCACTTGATAAATGAGGCAGCTTTATCCTGAACATTGATAATATCCATTTTAAAATCTATATATTAGGAGTTGGAGAACAAATTTTGTACTTCAAGCTGTTTTACAATCAGAATCGCATGATCGGCCATGCACTTAGGACGCCAAAATTGATGTTTATACCCAATTACAAGTGTTGAAAAAAATTTTTTGTTGCCTTGGTACAATTGTTTATTTCAACATTAACGGGGGCATGTGATAGAAATAGATATCGTCAAGAATTTATGATTTTGGAAAGGGTATAGCCGATTGCGGCCCCCAGAAAGGGATTTTAAATTTTTGTTGATTTTTGGATAGATACTACCTAAAACACTGTAGAAACCGATTTTTAGGTTTCTATTAACCAGTTTCCTTGAAATATCATCGAAAAACCTTTTCATTAAGGGGGTCTTCTCATTGAAAACCCGTTTTTTGGACCCTTTTTAAAAAAATTCTTATTTGAAAACGCAAAGAAAAATTGAAAACTTTTTTTATTTATTGTATTACAAAAGGTTCAAAGTAAATAAAAAAAATTTTTTTGCCTCGATACGTGGGCTGTTCAAAAAGTAATGAGACTTAAAAGTTGGTGGTGAAAAAAAAGGTGTCGTCACGGCGGCCACGATTCCGGGTCTCCGGAGCGTCCGAAATGGAAAAAAAAACGGGGTTATAATCAGTATAGATGTAATTCTCGGGTGAACCTCAAGCTTAATTTTGTGACTTTTTTTTGACAAAATGGCGGCCATTCAAAAAAAAATTCCAATTTCGGGCTTTTTTTTGTAGTTTAGTGTAAAAAAAAAAATAGTAAAAAAATTTTTAAAATTATGGTCGAGGTTCACCCGAGAATGGTGACAATTCTGCGTCGATTCCACTTTGTTTCATGAAAATCGGTTCAGTTGAACTGGAGATATCATGGACGCCAGTTCGAAAAACGTGGTTTCGAGATAAACGCGTTTAAAGTTTGAAGCAACGCAAAAATTACTCGTTTTAGCGCAGATCTTGCTCGACAAAGAAGGCTATATCCTCTAAACTATTTCGAATTTCAAAAACTCCTTTTAGGGGCATATTCACAACTACCCAAGCTATAAATAAATGCAAAAAAAAAAAAAAAGTCGAAAAAAAGTTGCTCAATGAGAAGACCCCCTTAAGCTCTTTTTCAAATATTTATATGTCAAAAACTAATTTAATTTTACACTGAGAACAAAATTTTCACAAAATAAATAAAATAAAAATTAAATAATTGTTTGCAGTATATTCAGGTTTTTGCCCACTTTTTAAAAAATTCCTTTTACTTAAAATATTTTATCAAAATTAAAAGGTAGTTTTTTGAGATATTAACAAAAGACGCTCTCAGCACTGATATGCTGCGCTAGCCATGCGTATGCAGAGGAATCACTCATACGGCATGTTGGACGTTATTCACATATTCATTTATACGTGCGCTCATATAATTTTTGTGTAGTAAAGGATTCCGATTGCCATCATTTATATAATTATTTAGTTAATCGTATAGCCTTAGACCTACACAGTAAAAATTAGCGAAAGAGGTTTAGCGATTTGATCTCGTGTTTCTTATCATATTTTATTGCATATGTTTTTTCAGCCATTTGTTTCATCTTTCTATCTAAAATATTTTTGAGATATAAATTTTTGAAAATGGGCTTAATAAACAGGTTATTTCAAGGACACTGAGAAATATAAACATATAAATAGGTTTCTGAATTGTTTTTTGTAGGGCTTCCAATCCCGCACCATTTTGTCAATCCTGGAATCAGCGGGATCTGTTTTAAACGTATAAACAAAAAACAATGATTTCAATAGAGTTAATAAAAAGCAATATTATGTAAAAAGCTGAAATTTCGAGTCTGACATCTGCTAAGCTGTTGAGTATTTTCGATGCAATGAAGCCAGCAGAACAACAAAAAAGCCCTCTCGGCTTCTGCACTCGCACCCCACTGTTGTTAGATTTTTAGAGGAATATTCCCCTGAATGTCTTAAAACAAGACCAAAATTCCCTAAAATTCAATTTTGAAATCTTCTAAACTTGGTCCCATAAGGTTTCAAACACTTTTCCCTGGCGACTTTTCTGCCCTAAGACCCCACTAAAGACCATAAATGTTATTTAATTTAGGGGAGATTCCCCTTAACTGGCAACAGTGTCGTACCTGCCTATCTAACTTTAACGTGAACATGAGGTACTCCCCCATGGAATTACCAGACCCATAAAGTCATATTTTTCCTTCTAAGAGCATAGTAATATTCTCTCCAATCCCGCGAATCCCGCAGCTATAGTCCCGCTAAGTACGAGATCGAAAAATAGCGCGGGAAATCGCGATACCGGGATTGGAAGCCCTACACTCTCCCCTCTTAGTAAGGGCAATTAAAAGATATATTTTCTATGCGAAATCTACGGTCGCTCTGACTTTAAGTTGATGAATCTCCAAATGTTTTAAAGATCATACACTTCGTTGATAATATTTGCAGCAATAGACAGACAGACGGACGGACATGGCTAAATCACTTTGTGGCACTGATATTTTCT
This sequence comes from Chlorops oryzae, assembly GCA_020466095.1. NCBI lineage: Eukaryota > Metazoa > Arthropoda > Insecta > Diptera > Chloropidae > Chlorops > Chlorops oryzae. Next base: position 93,771,860 of record CM035806.1, read on the forward strand.
ATATATATTTTGTATGGTCTATCTTGACTGGTTCTGGGTGTTACACACAACCACACAGACGCAATATACCAGGGAATGAAACCGTTACCCTTTACCCGGTTTTACCCTATAATTCGCCGCTACCGTAACCGGTACCGCTACCCACAAGGCAAGCCGACTTGCTACCTTTACCATAACCGCTACCCAAGCTAGTAAACCAAATTTTACCGGTAATGGATTAAAGCTGGTTGGCCCAAGTTTCATTTTTTGTGAATTTTATAAAACATATAATTCAAAAATAAAACATATTAGGTGTAGTAAAAAGAAATCCATTATTTTTCCAATAGATAGCGTTATTTATCTGCATCTCGCGTTGTATAAGTCCGATCGTGTTCCGCTAGGAGGCATTAGAAAGATGACAGTTCCTACTAAAAAAGCTTTTTTGACACTTTTTTGATTGATTGATTCAGTTTTGTTTGAGAGCTTGTCAAAGATGGACATCAGCAAAGAGAAAATTCGCTACATTTTACAGTTTTTCTTCGATAAGGGAGAAAACGCAAGCCAGGCGGCTGAAAATGTGAATAGCGTTTATGGACCTGATACTGTAACAGCCAATCATGCACAATTTTGGTTTCGTCGATTCCGTTCCGGTAACTTCGATGTCAAGGATGCACCACGCACTGGAAGGCCAATTGTCGAAAATGTCGATAAAATCATGGAAATTATCGAGTCCGACCGTCATGTTAGCACTGTTTCGATTGCAAAAGAGCTAAAGATTGCACAAAAAACCGTTTGGAACCATTTGAATAAGGCTGGATACACAAAGAAGCTCGATGTATGGGTGCCACACGAGTTAACGCAAAAAAACCTCATAGACCGAATTTCCATCTGCGAATCGCTGCTGAACCGCAACAAAATCGACCCATTTCTGAAGCGGTTGGTGACTGGTGATGAAAAGTGGGTCACTTACGACAACGTCAAGCGAAAACGGTCGTGGTCGAAACACGGTGAACCGGCGGAAACGGTGGCCAAGCCAGGATTGACGGCCAGGAAGGTTTTGCTGTGTGTTTGGTGGGATTGGCAGGGAATTATCTACTATGAGCTGCTCCCATACGGCAAAACTCTTAACTCGGAACTCTACTGTCAACAATTGGACCATCTGAAGGAAGCAATCGCCCATAAGCGGCCAGCTTTGGCCAATAAGAGAGGAATTGTGTTCCATCAGGACAACGCCAGGCCACACACATCGATAGTGACTCGCCAGAAGCTCCGGGAGTTTGGTTGGGAGGTTCTTTTGCATCCACCTTATAGTCCGGACCTGGCACCAAGTGATTACCATCTGTTCCTGTCCATGGCGAACAATTTTGCTGGTGAAACATTCGCTTCAAGAGAGGCTTCTGAAATTCGACTGTCTCAATTTTTTGCTAATAGGAACGAGGGCTTCTATGAGAGAGGCATAATGAAATTACCTTTAAAATGACAACAAGTTATCGAACAAAACGGCGCATATTTGACCTAAATCGGGTCATTCTAACTATCTTAAATAAAGCCCTCAATTTAATGCAAAAATAATGGATTTCTTTTTACTACACCTAATATATATAACTATATTCGCACATATATGAATTTACTTGTACACTTCTCTGTGCTATTTATTCCCAGCAAAATGGGACGACTTTGACAGCTAGAGATGCGAATTTTCAGCAATGGTATCAATTTTTAATATCGGCTCTTATCCCACGAAGAATACTACTGGTTATATAACAAGTAAGAGTGTTATAGTCAAGCGAGCCTGAAAATAGAATACCCGACACAGAAACAGATGTTTAAATAATTTTTAAACCACGCCCAAAAAACATAACCACTAAGAAATAATATTCAACCGGTTCTTAAGGCCATTATGGGCCCCATATACCGACTTTTTTCAAATTTTTCCCCCAAAAATGCAGTTTTTGTGATTTTCATAACAGACCCTAGTACTGGAGATACCCCTAAAAATGGTCCGATCGGGTCTATTCTCGAACTTGTTCTTACTCATGTCGCCGTGAGCGCGCATACCAAATTTTGTCGAGATAGCTCAACTCCTTCGATAAGTTAACTGTATACAGACAGACAGACAGACAGACAGACAGACAGACAGACGGACATGTCTAAATCAAATCTGCTGGTGACGCTGATCATTTCTATATCTATTTTGAATGGTCTATCTCGACTGATTCTGGGTGTTACACACAACCACACAATCGCAATATACCCTCCACACAGAGTGTGTCGGGTATAAAAATATTGCCTGCAGCTTATCTGTAAGCATTTACGTATTTTTGCAATAATTCGGGATAGGGTGAGAAGTATTAATTGCTTCACCATGCAAACCTACAGGTGATTGTCTGTGTCTCTTATTCACACACGGCCTTAAGGAACTCTTAAGAAAATACAATCATTATGTTATGTTCAAACGTAACTATGGCTGCCGTAACTACGGCTGCCGTAACTCTGACTGCCGTAACTCTGGCTGCCGTAAGTTTCCAATGGAGATGGGAGCGGGAAAGCAGATTGATTCGTTTGAATGTATACACAGTAACCTATATTGTATATAAATAAAAACGAAAAACAAAAACTGTATTTTATGTAAATTAAATTAAAATTTTTTATTCTTTTTAACAAAGAATCGAAGATCATAAATCATTAGATATCCAATGATAGGAGTTCTGGCTATCTGTTCATATTAAATATTTAATAAAAAATAAAAACCGGTGACTAGAGGTAATTACCGGTAAAACCGTTACCTAAACGAACAAAAATACCCCTACCCAACCGCTACCCCTTTTTCAGAAATCGATGCTACCGTTACCGCTACCGCTACCCTTAAACGTTCGAGTTTCATTCCCTGCAATATACCCCCGACACAGAATATGTCGGCTCCCGGTTTTCTTCCATAAGGGGCTATTTCCACTACACCGCATTTAGCATTTGCATCTTTAAAGATGCTAGACCCGTTTCCACTGCGTTTCGCATTTAGCATTTTGTGAAAATTTGATTTTTTGTTCGGAAAAATATTTGAATTCTTTGAAGTAGGCTTTGAAATGTTAAAAATTTGAAGAAAATATCAATGAAAACTAGACGGTTTTTAGCATTTTTATCGCATTTTCTCAAGATGCTGAAAAATGTTGTTTTAAGAACAACAACAACAATTACATGTAATTCGAAGCCGCATTTTTGAGCATTTTTTAAAAGTGCTGAAAAATGCTAAATGCGTCTGTAGTGGAAACAGCCCCTAAATAACATTTTTTTGGCAGTTTTTTTTTTTTTTTGTAAAGGCGTTGGACCTTACATTCAGAATATGACGTCTCTAAATAAACAATGCACTTCTTTCCCATCTTAGCTCTGCAAGTTTTTTCAAATTGTAAAGAATTTGAATACCAAAGTCAGGTTTAATCAGTTTAAACTTATAATGAATCCTTATTATATTTTGACACATATATGTTTTAAGATTTAAGCTCTAATACCTTTTTCGTTTTAGGAAGAAACACACGAAAAGCATTAGTTCACACATTAATTCAAATAATCTATCCACAACTCAAATAATTTTTGAAAGTACTGAGCTTGCGTTATCCGTTACGTCACAATCAAAAAAAAATTTGCAACGCAAATGTTTAAAATTACCTCAAAGTCATGTCCAAGCCTACACACAACCATTACTACCAAACTCATTTTACAAGAATTGTCAGTCCGGAACAGGAGAGCTCCCGAAACCGCGACGCTGGGAACAAAAACAAGTTCAAATCAAAACAATGGAGGGTGAATTTAGTGTAACAATGTGGACCTCTGGTACATCGGAAGACGAAGAATCGTATACGGAAGACGATCCGGACGAATGCGGTAATTACATAACGAACGTTAATGATGATGAAATAATCAAACAAAGTCTTTTTTTCACAACAAAAACTTTTAGTGACGGGAGAGTTTGAATCAAATAATGATCCCTATGAAAAAAAAAAGATGGCATCGGGGTCAATACCACCATCCTCCACACAAAATCGTTTTTTGAACAATAGTACAAATTTTCTCCCGGTACCGCTTCAAGTATCTCCTTCCAATGAGGATACTGTTACATCGACTGCTTCTCGAACATTGCCCATTGCAGCAACTATACCACAAATTTCAGTCACTTCGCTTTCGGAAATAAAAAAATCGAAAAGCCCAGAGGAATACATGCTACAGAGCACATCGTCATCGTCGCCACCTCCAATGAATCACAACCAAAACGATAACAATAAGGTGCACGCAAGCAACTTTGACTCAGGAACGAGTGGTGGTGATCGCACTATTGCGTGTCCTCATAAAGGTTGCAATAAGCTATTTCGCGATAACTCTGCAATGAGAAAGCATTTACACACCCATGGTCCACGAGTACATGTATGTGCTGAATGTGGAAAAGCATTTGTCGAGAGTTCGAAACTTAAACGACACCAACTAGTTCACACTGGTGAAAAGCCATTTCAGTGTACGTTTGAAGGCTGCGGAAAACGATTTTCTCTGGATTTTAATTTAAGGTAAGTTTTTCGTTAAGAAAATTAGAGCTAATAGTTTAATTACAAAATGTTCTTGTATATAATTGTGGTAACAGAACTACGTGATTTTTGCCCCCAACATATTGTGTGTCGGGGGTATATTATTGCGTTTGTCCGGTTGTGTTTTCACACCCAGATCAACTCGATATATGAACCATATAAAATTTGTATGAAAATAATCGGGACACCAGGAGATTCGCTTTAGCCATGTCCGTCTGTATGCAGTATGTTATTATTTCAGCTAACCGTTATCGAGTATTGAATTGTCAGGCTCTCCTAACTATAATAACACCCTTGTTCAATATATAATATATATATGGGATAGTTTTAGATATTTCCAACACTAAATGCACCTTGAAATTTTAGGAAATTTACACAATTGATTGCTATTCAAGCAGGTAAGCTACATTTGCGAACGCAGGAACTTAGCAAGCTCGAGAACTAATTTGAATTTCGGGAGAGAGTTTTCAAAAAAAGGCCTTCTGCCACGCCCACTTTTCAAATTTTTTTAACTCACAGTACTTGCCTTTAAAAATGTTCAAATACCAAATTTCAACAAAGTATCTTGAAAAACTCCGATTTTAAAGCAGTTTTTCTGATTTTCGTAACAGACCCTAGTACTAGAGGTGCCCCTGAAAATAGTCCGATCGGGTCCATTCTCGAACTTGTCCTTACTCATGTCCCCGTGAGCACGCATACCAATTTTTGTCAATATAGCTCAACTCCTTCGATAAGTTAACTGTATACAGACAGACAGACAGACAGACAGACAGACAGACAGACAAACAGACGGACATGTCTAAATCGCATCTCCTGGTGACGCTGATCATTTCCCTATACATTTTGTATGGTCTATCTCGCCTGGTTCTGGGTGTTACACACAACCACACAAACGCAATACAGTGGGGTCTCGTTATAAGTCGTTTCTCGTTCCTAAAAAATCGACGTATAGCGAATCGACTTATAACGAATCAGATTTCTTCATATGTTTGTATGAAATAGTTTCTAATTGGTTCCTCAAAGCTCAAAAATTGATACACAAATTTTTTAAAGTCAATACATAAAATGAAATTTCCCTACAATTGGCATCACTGCTCTAATGTCTGATTTCCAATTATTCGTCGGATGCAGAACGTTTTACGCTGCGTCCACAACAACGCAATTGATTTGAGCTGCTTCCATATGCTTGCATGTGTTTGCCTCAATTGACGGAACGCACCTGACGCGTCATTGGAGATGGCACTTAGGGGCGCAAAAGGCGAAAATAATGTTCCCCCAAACTCTTAGACGTAATTGCGAATCATTTGCGACGTATAGCGAACCAGGGTGTTAATCGATACGTGACGTAAGTACGAATCGACGTATAACGAGGCGACTTATAACGAGACCCCACTGTATACCCTCGACACAGCGTGTTGGGTATAAAAACATGTTTCTCAGTTGTCGTTTAGAGAAAATATTTGTTTTAAACTTTCAAAAACTTGAAAAAAATTGGGCGTTTAAACGAAAGATTTTAAAAGTCAATGAAGTTGGATATATATATCGTCGTCCCGGAGTAAACTCCTCGTATATCACAAAATCAAAAAAAATTGAGATAAGCACATTTTTCCGTGTAATTTTTCAAGATCTATCCATCTGTCAAGTCTCCATGTTATTCCACCTTATAGTTTACGAGATATCTTGGAGCCTTATAATAGCACATCCTTTAAAAATATGATTTCAACGCGTTACAACATCGTATATCCATATTTTGTAGATATACTATGAAACGAATATGAAATTTGCGAAATAAAAAGTTGTTGCGTTATTTCACACACCAAATTTCAATAAGCTGGGGGTATAGTAAAAAAATATGCTCGAAAAACGTTAAAAATCGTGATTGTTGGAACCTCTGAACCACTCCCCACGACCCAAAAAGTCACTACGAAAAAAATTTGTATGCAGTTTTTCGGACATTTACCTGGTTCACGTCCATGCCAAATTTCAATATGATATCTTTCATGGCTTAGGAGTAAATTACGAAAAGCTAAAGTGTGACCGAAAGACAGACAGATAGACAGACAGACAGACATGGCTAGATCTACTCCTCAAGCACCCTGATCAAGAATATATATATATGTCTATATCTATCGCGACTCCTTTGGTCTGTTACATACTCCGTGCCAAACGTAATATACCCTTTCCTTCGGAAAAGGTATAATAACTTTATTCATACAAAAATAACACCCATCTTCCGATATATATATATATATATATATATACATATATAATAAAACATACAACTATTCTCGTTATAATACTCGAACAAAAATTTTCGCATTGAAAATAAGGTGGAATGCTTAGCCTGAAATCCACCATAGAGTTTTTTACGTACAGAAAAGAGCAGAGTGTTATAAGCTACGTGTGTTGTGTACACTGAGACCGGCTCTACAATTCTGCAGTTCTACGTAAAACACTCTATACTGGATTTCAGGCTTTATAGTAGATACTAAAAAGTTATAATTTAGGTGCTGATTATGTATGGCAACCAAAAAAAGTTGAGTTGCCTCAGAGGCAACCGAACTATTAAGGCAACCGAACTAGAAATTGCGATTACGGATGGCAACTTATTTTGGTTGACTATTGCGTCGCGTTGCCAACTGAAAGTCTAGCATTTTCGGCAACTAAAAACATATGTTTCAAGAAAGCATCAATATTTTTTGAAATTTGTTGATTTGAAACAGTTTTTTTGAAAAGATTATGCATTAGGTTCACAAATTACGCGATAAAAAGAAATATATGGAGGTTATTTAGGAGATCTTTTTACTCACTGAAAATTAGAGACCAGGGCGCACAGGAGGATTCGTAATACGTTGAAGAAATTGCAACAGCCAAGCAGCCGGCACATTCAAAATCCATTTAAATTGTTTTTAATTCAACTAAGCAATGAGACATCGCGCTATGTACTCGATGAATAAAACGCGACGTGGATAGATGTGGAATATGCATAGTGCTAAAAGGAGAGCAAAATGTTCTAGAGCCTTGCGCGAAAGGCAACCAAACTAAAAAAAAAGTTGCCATACATAATCAGCACCTTATTAAATTTGTAATATAAGAAATTATATTACATTAACCCCTTCTCGCATACGAAGCCATATATGGACGCAAAAGTATATATTTTTTTCCTTGCCAGATGAAAAATCCTGTACTTAAAACAAAACCGAAATCCAAATAAGCATGGCATTAACTCTCGGAATCTTAGTAGATTTCGTTTGACATATGGCCGTAGTCCACATTATATGATCTTTTGTCTAACATTTGTCATTGAGAAGAATTACAAAAAAAAAATTATCACATTTGAAATTTGTTATAATATAAAAATGGTGGGTAAAGAGTGCGACAAAAATTTTTCTATTTATATACACATACTCTTTTCAACCTTCTCAAGAGTAAAATGGTATGAACATTGAAAGTTTTGGGTTTCCTGGCATGTTTTGCCTACCTTTTCCATATAACATATCTTAATTTATAACCACTTCTGTTATAAACCTAAAAAAAATTAAATTTAATAAATTTTTCCTTTAATTGAGCCCAATAAATCATTATTGTGGAGGAAAAATATTTGTTTTTCATTTCGTTAATAATTCATGCGGGAAGGGGTTAATAAATTTTGTAAACAATTCACATCTTCTTCTGGAAGATAGATATATGTCGATGTCTTTTTTTTTGTGTTAAAATTTGTTTTGGGTTTGACAAATTTTAGTGTGGTTTCGAACCAATGCGAAGAGATGTGGGATAAACCTTTGCGGGTTTGTTTTTTTAAACAAGCCAATTGATATGCATTTTCACTGCAATATCTGTTGTAAATTAATTTGAATAAATCATTGTTGTTGTATTTGATCGATTTTATCTTACTAAAACGTACAACGTCAAAACCCAACTTATTTGCCATTGAGGAATACATTTTAAAGTCTGATGGCAGCATTTAAAAAATTTTAAATTTTACTTTTTGCGATCGATAATTTTCCAAATATGAATATAAAAGTAATGGGCTGTATATTTCTTAAAATTTAAAGAGCCCCGATCTATTACACTGTGAACAGCGTCTATCTGCTGAATTTGGGAATGACCTGGCTCAGAAAACTTTTGCGATATAGGATAGTATTTTGTTTTGGTTTTGTGGAATACAAGAGTCGCTCCGCTCCATAATATTAAATGGTCAATGTTGAAATAATCTTGCAAAATGGTTTCCAAAATTTTTAAAATTGCACTGGCAATATCATTTCCTGAGCGACCGGCAATCTCGTTCACTCCAAAGAGCACAATATGTTACACTATTACCCACATTATGAGAACAAACTGTAGCTGCTGTCATATTGTAAACAGAAAGCTTACTTTTATAATAAAATATAGAAGAGAAACCTTTTGGCAGATTGAAAGTGCTCTGTAAATCAAAGCACACGACTATTTCGTCGTTTGAAACAGTCATTCTAAGTATCTTTATCACCTTCAGTCTTACACAAATTATTTTCTTGTCTATCAAATTCATATGATTTTTTTCACTCTCACCTAATCCTCCACCTATTGATTGCTTTTTATAAAGCGAACATTTATCGCATTGATCTTTTCTTGGGTTTATGAAAGCTCAAATTAAACTCCGTATTGAATATTTTTGTGAAAGTTGTTAGAGAAACTATTGCATGCGGATATTTTTCTTGCAAATAATCTGTACAACTTATTGACACCTAAACCCTCTTCTAAATACTTTTTTGTCGTACTTGCCCTGCAATAATGCGAATCCACTGTAGGGAAGCTACCGATATGAGTACGGATTTTGTTTTTCAGTTCTTGTGTTAAGCAGTGCTTAGTGTGCTTGCCATGCTGCGACATTTTACAACCCCGTGTCTCTTCATCACAATGGTTTTTAAAATATAGTAACATATTCTAAAATCGGATGTATCAATGGTATTTAAAAAAAAAACCTTAGAAACTCTGACTTTCATATCTTCTTTTTCAAAGTAATAAGAATAACTATACAGTTTCTTTTAGCTTTGAGCGACTTGCTTCCTTTTGACAAGTTTTCGTAAAATAAATTTGTTATAAAACCCAGTTTTAAGGTTGTCATCTAAAGACCAAAATAAATCAAACATTTTTTTTTCTTTAACTTTGTGCGAAATTTGCGCCACAGTTGAAAAGGCATTTTGAACTAAATGGTGGTTTGATACTTCTCGCCACTTTAATTTTACCATTGGTGGCGATGTATTCTTCGCGGTGATGTCTCTTCTTACATATAGATTGTTTACTTTCTTCAATGTTAATTTTTCTTTTCCGACTTTTCTTTAGTTAAAATTAACTCAGATGTAGTCAATTCTTAAAATAAATTAAAATAAGTGAACATGTTTTTAAGCATTAAGTTTGCTCACCATTAGAAACATTACTTGCTGTGGAATTCAAAATTTCATTTCTAGATGATGACGGTGTAGGCTTGAACTTACACTCGAGGAATGGCTACAGCCCTCTGCAAAAAAGAACTTCTGATTTGTTCTTCTAATTAGAATGAAATCCCTTAAAAACACCATATTCTTCCATATGCTCCAAGTTGGTTTCTGGATGATAATCAGGATCAACCTCTAAATCATCAGAATCAAACCGGCCACTGTGAATTTCTGGCATATTTAATTATAATTTATAAATTATTTAAACCACGTGCACACTTCATCCACATTTCACACAAAATGCTCAAGAAATTTTGAAATTTACACGCTTGCAGTGAACGGCATAATATGAAACATTAATTTTGTTGATATTGTTTTAAAAAAGGTCATCTTGTAACACCACAAATCATGCTGATCGATCACTCAGTGATGAAATTTTTATAGAATATTTTAATATGCTTTTGATTTCTTTTTGTAATTTCTCTTTTAAAAAATGCCATATACTAGAAGAGAGTGGGGACATTATCATGATCATCGTAAGCAGAGTAAAAACAAACCTATTGAACCAATAGACTTCTTTCACTACGTTTGCCACTGATTACAGAAGATTCTTCAGGCCGAATTTAACTTTATCTTGTTTTCCTATAAGACACATACAACATATATTGAGAGATCTGGTATCAACGACTTTCCTTTGGACTTTGACGGGTACATATTGCCCAATTGCTGGCCGAGATGTGATAGAAATGGATAAAGAAATTCTAAAGATTGTTCTACAGATTGCCCAGAAAAGGGTTTGGACAGGTAGGATGTCAAAAAAGTATCGATGTATGGGGGAGTGCGATATATGGGGGGAGTGCGATATATGGGGGGAGTGCGATATATGGAGGGAGTAAGTAGGATGTGCAGTTCCATTTTTTTTCATACGATTCAGTGCGGGTTCCATTTTTTTCATACGATTCAGTGCGGGTTCCATTTTTATACCTTTTCCGAAGGAAAGGGTATATTAAGTTTGGCACGGAGTATGTAACATACCAAAGGAGTCGCGATAGATATAGACATATATATATATTCTTGATCAGGATGACAAGAGGAGTCGATCTAGCCATGTCTGTCTGTCTGTCTGTCTGTCTGTCGGTCACACTTTAGTTTTTCGTAATTTACTCCTAAGCCATGAAAGATATCATATTAAAATTTTGCATGGACTTGAACGAGGTAAATGTCGAAAAAACTGCATACAAATTTTTTTCGTAGTCCCTTCTTGGGTCGTGGGAAGTGGTTCAGAAGTTTAAAAAATCACGATTTTTAACGTTTTTCGTGGATAACTTTTTTACTATACATCCCAGCTTATTGAAATTTGGTTTGTGTATAGCTACTATGTAGACTTAAGCTTTCGCTGAAAAAAAAATTGCGGCATCGCTATAACTATGGTCATCATCCTACACATTAGAAAAAAACACTCTTTCTCTTATTCTCATATCTGAATACACAAATGATTTTTTTTTTGCTTCTTCTGGTTGTGTATTTTGCCGCCAAATAAAGTCGTCACTTAAGGTTAAAATTTGGCCATGACCACCATTCGCGAAATTCGCAAAAATTTTATTTTCACTATTTTGAATTGAGTATTTCGCAGTTAGACAAAATATCCTCTAACGGTTAAAACTTGACCATGCTCACCATCCGCGAAAATTTTGTGCTTAATAATAATCTCGAGTCTTAGAAGCTAAATCGAAGTACAGATAAGGTATAAATAGATATCCAAGCTAGAACAACGAAAACGGCAGGACTTTTTGTTAAGGTAATGTTTTAACATATTTCAGGCTGAGGAAAAGGTATGTGTGCAATCGGCTTAGCCGATGTAAACTTCTTTACTTGTTTTCATACGATTCAGTGCGGGTTCCATTTTGGTTGACTATTATTTGTCATATTCTCTCTAGGTTGACTATAGAGTTCTGACTTATTTATTTTAAACAGAAAAACGATTAAGTGCAAAAAATGCATAACAAAGCTGATATATGTAGATAGTGCAGCTTCTTAGAGCAACCATGGAACGTACAGTTTCATTCAACCAACAATGATACTCATATACATACCTTATTTTCAGTTTATTTGTTTACATTTCATAAAAAACAAATTTTCCACAACAATTTTTGGTTATCCATATGCTGCTTGTATATCTAATATCAAACACAGGTTTCACAAAGAGTGGCATATACGATGAATTGATAAAACTTCTTTGAATGGAAAAAAATTGTGTTACTTGAAAAACAATTAAAAATAAAAAATTTTATATAAAGAGAAAAGATTGAAACATTTTCAACGCCAAAAAATTTTTTTTTTTGATATATCATGTTAAACATATGTATATGACAAAAAAGATCAAAAAAATCTTTTAATGATCGCGGTGCTAAATATTTCATATTATTGAAAATTATTCGAGCTTAACCGCATTGCACCTCCCGCCTGTGGGCGGACATGGCCATGTTTCGTCACTTCGCCACTCGTGACTCATCAGCGCCTTTGGGGTGCTAAGGAGTTTCAAATTTCTTGCACCTTATAAGTGAAGAATTTCAAAACCTCCTGAGAAATATACACACTAATTGTAAAAAAGTAGTGGTATTGAAGAATTATTAACCTTCGGTTAACCAATCTTCCTCTAGTTTTGACTTTAGCAAAGATTTGCTTAAGTCTACTTTAAAATTCAATTTCCCAATAAGTGTTTTTTTTGTTGGTACAAGTTTGATCCATTGAGGGAAAAATAAACGGTCAAAGTCAAAACTTCAGAAAAAACCTTCATTTTTTTTTTTTTACTTTGGGAGCCATTTTGGTATGAAAAAGGCCATATTAACACATGTTTTTCTAATTTTAAAAAAAATCCTCGATTAGTTTACTTCAAATTTGTGGCACATATCTTATACTTTTGACGTGATAACGTCTATTAAATCGATGATAAGACATTCTATCTACGAAAAAATTTTTTTTTTTTTTTTTTTTTTTTTTAAACTTTGATTGTATTTTTTCTGGATCTTCCTTTGAGTGGGAACTAACAGAAAGTATTCGGATCTTATTTCTAAATTTTTACGTAACTATTTATACATTTAGAGAAATATAAAAACAGTTTTTAGTTCCGATGAGCCTCAATATTAGAAACTGGGCCTTAGCGCTGTATAGCGGCCTGCGCTGATGAGTACTGATCCCGCACGAGCGAGGTGCGTCAAGGTTAGAGAATCCTTGATTGGAAAATACACTGGCGTGCACGAGCGAGGTGCGTCAGACTTAATGAGTCCTGGTTAGCTGGAACGGTTGCTGTTGAAGTTCAGAATTGAGCAAACACGAGCGAGGTGCCTCAATCTGAACGAATCCTTGCTTAAACGAGTTTTAAGCATGCACGAGACAAGGTGCAGATAACAGATAGCGGAGCATCTGTGTTATACGTCTAGACTCATAGATGCGGACGGAAGGTCCTTTCTTTTTAAGCGTGAACGACTCGTTGTGTTATTAAGACTTCTTGCTAGCTGGTTGGAGTGATGTCTTAATTTATGAATATACGACGCTTTTAAACGTATTATTTCGTCCTTAACGAGCGGAATTTGTAGATCACGGTGAATACTTTCATTTCGAATGTACCATGGAGCACCTGTAATGATTCGGAGAATTTTCGATTGAGCTCTTTGAATTATTTCAATAGAGGAAGCACAGGCATTTCCCCACAACTGAATGCCATATGTCCAAAGTGGCTTTAATAAACTATTATATAAAAGAACTTTATACTCCATATTTAGAGGGGAGCGATGGTTAATTAACCAGTGAATTTTTGATGCTTTTAGCTTTAGGTTGGTTCTTTTTGCTTCGATGTGCTTTCGCCAAGTTAATCTTTTGTCTAGATGAACTCCTAAATATACGACATTATCTGCTTGAGGAATGGAAACTCCTTTAAGGAGTATAGTTGGACTTATTCCTTTTCTTAGTGTGAATGTAATGTGCTTACATTTTCGTTCGTTTACATTTATACGCCAGGTTGAAAGCCAAGTTTCAATTAATTGCATATGCCCCTGTAGAGTTCTTGACGCTTCCATAGGATCGCGGTGGCAACTCAATATTGCTGTGTCATCAGCAAAAGTTGACATAACAATGTTGTCACTAGTAGGTATGTCGGCTGTGTATAGAAGGTAAAGAGAGGGGCCCAGTACACTGCCTTGCGGGACTCCTGCTTTTATTTCAAATTTTTCCGTAATGGTTTCATTAACTTTTACCCTAAAGAATCTTGTTTGAAGATATGATATGAGAATGCCATGTAAGTTTTGAGGAAGAAGAGATTTTATTTTAGATATAAGTCCCTCATGCCACACTTTATCAAAGGCTTGAGCAATGTCAAGAAATATTGCAGAACAGTATTCTTTTTTTTCAAAGGCATTCCGAATTTCTTGCGTGATCCGATTTACCTGTTCTATCGTTCCATGTTTTTTCCTAAAGCCAAATTGATGAGTCGGGATTAGGTTATGCTCGTGAACGTATGGCGTTATCTTAAAAAGAAGAGCTTTTTCGAAAAGTTTAGATAATCAGGGGAGAAGGCTTATTGGTCGATAAGAGCTGTTGATGTCGGGTCTTTACCTGGCTTCAATACCATCTTTATGAGCGATTCTTTCCATACCTCAGGGAAATGAGAAAAGGATATAATCGCATTAAAGAGTTTTGCTATATACGCGATAGCGATGATTGGTAACTCCTTGATCATTTTTGGGGTTATCAAGTCATAACCTGGAGCTTTTTTCTCGATAAGGTTTCCTTTTATAATACATTCTATTTCACTGACATGAAAGGTAATAGGGGTAGATTCGTTGTTTTCCTCATGTAGAGGAAGTCTAAGGCCAGATAAAGAAGAGTTTGGAAGGAAAACTGAGCACAAGTGTTGGGCAAACGCTAATGCTTTCTCCTCATCACTTCTTGCCCATGTTCCTCTTAAATCTCTTAAGGGAGATTCGTGGTCTGTGGGGGGGGTTTTTCACTTTTAAGGCTTTCCACAGTGACCCTTTCGATGAACTATTTGGCGAAAGGTTAGAGATGAAGTTAAAATTTCTCTTATCTCGATCGTTTTGAAGAGCGATTTGGAGTTGCTTTGTAGCTCTATTGAGTCTGACTTTACTTTCAGGGGACCTATGTTGTTGCCATTCTCGCCTCAATCTACGCTTTTCTTGTAGAAGCCTTTCGATTACACTGTTAGTATGATGGCAATTTCTATGGACAGTGGTAAAGCTCGTTGGGGTTGAATGCTCCGCCGCTGAAATCAGTATTGAATTTAAGGTTACAACCCCTTCATCGATTTGACATTCATTATTTATGGAATATTCAGAGTGTATGTGTGTTGCAACGTACTTTTTGTATTTTACCCAATTTGTTTTAGAGGTGGTCAGTCTAAGAGGGGGGCACGTTGTTCTTGTGTTTCCCGAAATTTTGTAAATTAGAGGACAATGATCTGAAGACATTTCATAACTTATCGACGTTAAAATACGAGAGTTATCGATACCTCGTATGATGGCAAAGTCTATAAGGTCTGGTATTTTGTTTTGATCTGTTGGCCAATACGTTGGATGTCCAGGTGAAAGGAAGCCTAGATTACTGGATGAATTCATCAGGGTGTTGTAAAGTTGTCTACCCCTTGGAGAAATTAGGCGCGAACCCCAGTGGGTATGCTTTGCATTATAATCGCCTGCTGCTATGAATCTATTACCAAGGGTTTCAAAAAATTCTTTAAATTGGCTTTCACTTACTGAAAATCGAGGAGGACAGTAGATTGCAGACAAAACTAAATTTACGCCAAGGCTTTCAATCGAGACTGAAGTCGCTTGGAGGTAATTTTTTGAGAATGGCTCTATAGAAAAATGCCTAATTCTATTGCGAATCAATATACCCGTTCCTCCATGTGCTTTCCCATCAGGGTGGTTCGTTTTGTAAAATTTATAGCCTGATAACGAAAAATTATTTTTATCTGTAAGATGTGTCTCTGAAATAAGCATCACATCAATAGAATTGTTTGAAAGGAAGTGTGATAATTCTAGCTTACGCTGATTTATCCCATTTGCATTCCATGAGCATATAATTAGTAAGCTCATGTTTGTGCAGTAGAAGCTTGTTGAGGCTGCTGTTGCGATCTCATTATCATCTCAAACATATTTTCAACTTTTAACATGAATTGATTAAGAGTCTGAGTCAGAGTTGCTATAATGGCCTCCAAGTAACCATTTGACTGCTGGGGGCAGAGTTTGAATTATAGCCAGCTTTAGCAACATTTGCATAGGACATGGTGTTATTCACTGGAATATTGGCATTATTTTGTTGTGGGACAACAGGATTATTGAATATGATATTATTCGGCTTAGAACGACCAGCTTGCTTTTTTTCTAACATACGATTTTTTAATTCCTTAAATACTGGGCATCCCCTATAATTTGCGGTGTGATTTCCACCACAATTGTTGCATTTTTTCATAGCGGGTTGGTTTTTATTTTTATCGCAATTTTTAGAGCTATGGAATTCTCCACAAACAACGCAGACAGTGCGTAGGGTGCAGTATGATTTGGTATGCCCGTATTCTTGGCAATTAGCGCATTGGACAGGGCCAGTACGCTTATGAGGTTCTTCTATTACAACTCTACGATGAAGAAGATATTGAATTCCGTAGATTGGATGAGTCTCATTTTTTTTAAGTTTTAAATTATCAGGACAGAGTTCTACTTTAAACATTGGTTGTGGAGTTTTGGTCCTATTGAAGATGTTCATAACATTTCTTATTTTAAAACCTTTTTCCTCTAAGGCATGCTTAATTTCAAGGGGATCTACATCTGGTTCAATGCCTTTAATTGTCACATTAAGGCCCTTGCTACTTTTAAGCTGGTACGTGTAGTAGTTTTTATTATTGTCGTCAAAATATTTTGTGACAATTCTAAAACTGTTTTCCGTGTAGACCTGGATTTTGGTCTCGTAGAGATTACCTCTAGTAAGATGCACTATATGGAACGATTCCTTCCCAATGATCTGAGTCAAGCTCATGACTAGATTGTTTGAGCTACGCTCGCGGAGGTAGATTGGTGGCGGCTTCGGAGACTTATTTCCAGAAGCGCTTGGAGAAACAGGAGCTTGAGCATCCTCAGTACTTAGTGCTGCGAATCTATTACCAATTAGCACGTTCGATGGATTAGCATTTGGGTTTGTCTTATTGACTTTAGGCTTGCCCACATTTGATTTCTGCGGGCTAAGCTTCCTTTTAATTTTAATGTAGCGGTCCATGCCTGTCTGCACTGCTGGATCGCTTATTTTATTAGCAGGAGCTTTTGTTCCGATGCTATCAAGAAGCGCGACATCTGTTGCTGAGCTCTCAATGGTGATGGTTCTTGTATTGTCTATTTCAGTTAGAACGGGGGAATTGGTTTGCGATCGCTGTAGCTCAGACGCTTTCACTATTAAGTACGCATTTCTGGCGTTAGAGCCACTAAAAGAGTGCCTTCTTTCAGGCTGAAGTTTAAGGGTATCACGTTGCATACGCTGTGCCCTAGCGGAAAAGCTTGATAAATCCCTAAGCCTAGCTCTAAGTCTTGCCTAGGATAAGGCAGAGCTTAAAGCTTTGGTGTGGGTTTTTGTACAAGCTAACAGTTTATTCTAGACAACTTTGGCGAAAAACAAAGATGCAATGAGAAAGATGATAAATGATAAGAGAAAAGAGAGTGGAGAAAGTCGAAGTTTGGAATATTGCAACTTTCGACGTGGAATGATAACGTCTCACCCGATGTAGCTTGAAATCCTCAGTTCCTCAGGACGATGAAAATGAGTAGAATCGCGCGAGTCGGAGAAACAATTATAAGTTGCTTTATACAATTTGAAAATTTGGATTTTAAAAATTTCGATTTGACGAGCGCGTAAACTCAGCTGTTGAAAATTTGGATTTTAAAAATTTCGATTTGACGAGCGCGTAAACTCAGCTGTCTACGAAAAAATGACGACAGAAAACTCAATGTGCGTGTGCCCACAAACACACTCAAATATACAAAATTTAAAACCGGTTTAGAGCAGAGAGCTCATTCTCATGAGAAAGCAAATCGTCTCAATCGTCTCTTCACAAGCAGACAAGGCGAAAATATGCAAACGTCCAAATACAAACTTACGTATGGCTATGGGCGCACACACAAATTCACACATGTCACGCAATCGACAGACAAGCGCATACAGACAAGCGGGGACCGCCGAAAAACAATCAAAATGAAAAACACTTCTCAATGTGTTGAGGGGAGATGTCCGATTGTTTTGTTTTTTCCGTGATTGTTTCTACGTATTCCTAGCGTGTGCGTTATCTTCATATAGAACGTTGTCTTTCTTTCCTCGATTTCATGCTTTCAGTGTTTGATATTTAAAAGCAACGAAGGAGTACATTATATCCTGTTTTAGGATTACATACTCTTTGGATATGTGAACAAACAAATTTGAAAAACAAAGACCAAATCCTGAATCCTGTATTTTTAAAGAAAATAACAGAGCAACAAAATATTTTCACCCCCCTGCATACTCTATCGAAATTTTTAAAATTTGCGTGTCGCTGTTCGTTTGTATGAGCGTTAGGCTGAAATTAGTGTGAAGCTGTCATGTGTTTCTTGTATTTCTCCAACAAAAAATTACATCCATTTCCAATTAAATTTGTACCTAGTATACCAGCCTAAACATTGATTTTATGCTTAAATTGCGAGTGACCCTCCCGCATAGCTTTTGGGTCTTATGCAGACCAAAGGTGTGAGTTGTTGAAGTTGAAAACCTCATGTTTCGTAAAAGAGGACCCGTCATTCCATAACACGGGGGAAATATTCACGGTGTTTGCTCTAATCCATTCCGAAAACTGAATTCGTTTCTCATAGTCGCGCGGTATAAGCTCTTGTACAGGCGTAAAATGAAAAGGATGGAGACGTTCCTTGGGAAGGATTCTCCACACTTGAGACTTCCAAAACTCCAGTTCTTCCACTTATTTTCCGAACGCTTATGGATGGATCGTTTTGCACAATTTCAAGAACAGTATGTTCTTCTGCAACATGGCCGATTGATGCACAATTGTCTACTCCAGGACTTTGAAAACACCCATATTCACGAAGGCGTTTGATGAAAATGTTTCCAAAAGTTCATTCGTGTGGAATTATGTGTCCGAAGTTAATTATTTCCTAGAGTTTTTATTCATCTCAGGTCCTGCTATTTCTGAGCGGCAGGACTCGCAAATCTATTATGCGGGTAGCGCCCAATATATCTATGTTTAACCGGCAGAGATACGCCAAATGATTTCAGCGACGAGCGCTTATTTTACCTTTATATATATCCGGCAAAGGCGTGCCAATTGTGGAGAATCATAAACGCATGTATTGCATGGAAAATCGATTTTGAAGTTCCATTAGAACTTCGAGCTTTATTTACACAAATATTTCTGCATAGTGGAGAGCGCGTGTACATTTATATATAGACAGTTAGGCTTATATACTACATATCCAGGAAATCGTCTTGTGTATTCTCTGCGTGCTGCTGCCTGATTTCCGTTAGTGAAACCGAAAACGAAGACCATGTCAGCATATTCTTCAATTGAATGCGACATTTTCGTAGGTTCTTGAATTTCAAGGTTCCGAATAACTTTTCAATGTGTAGTGGTTTGCTAACCGGACGAGGTTTTTTCATATTTGATATGCGGAATACAAGTGATTGAACATAAAATTTATGGGTGTATTTAAAAACATATTTTTCCTGAAGTGAAATATAAAAAAAGTATAAGATATATAATATACCACAAATTTGGAGAAAATTAATCGAAGACTATGAAATAAATTGGAAAACATGTGTTAATACGACCTTTTCCATACCAAAATGGCTCCCTTAGTAAAAAAATTTAAAGTTTTTTCGCAAATTTTGACTTTGACCGTTTATTTTTCCCTCAATGTATCAAATTTTTACCAATTTATTTTTTCTTAAAAGCCCATACAATTGGCTTTCAAACTTCGTTACAATTTGTTTTCTACCATAAACCATTATCGTAGGAGGCCCTATCACTCACCAGGGTGCATTTGAGACCCCCCCCCCTCTCATACGATTTTTTGTTCATCTTTCCTGCCTTAGCATCCCCATAAAAAAAAACTCTTCCGTACGGGAGACGAATACCTTGGGAACTAGATTATCTATCCCGCGTGATTGTGGATTGAAATTTTGGTGCGGGGTTGGGATTCCCTAGTCGTGTTAATCGAGTGATTTCCGTCTTTGCAATGACAATTAATTCATTAAGTTAATTCATATCCCGTCAAATTTTCCCCATGTATTCGGGATATTGTGAGGATTGAATGGCACCTGAAGTTGAATGGGTTGACTAAGGGTTGCTGGTGCCACTGCAGCCTGGATAATCAGCCCCTCCTTTTGCTTGATGGCATCAATCTGATTCTGTATCCTTCCCATGTAAGTTATGTATGTTTCTTTTCCTTCAACCCATTCTGTCATGGATTCATTCTGCTCGTCCTCGACTAACTCATTATCCGAGTGTTGTCTTTTCGTGTCCCCGGACACGCGCGTTTCGGCGACCTTTCACGCATACCACCAGTGTCCTGCCACACTCCGATACTCTTATCAAAACACTCGAGGGTTTTCCTTTCTATATTTTATTTGAGAACTTAATTTTTCGAAATATTACAAGTATGTCTTTTAATTTTCGTGACTATTCTTCCCGATCCGTGTCTTTTTCACAATCGACTGCTCGCTTTTCTTAAAAATCCAACTTAAAATATACTTAAAATTTACCTAAATCTAGGTTTGCTGATGCAAACGCTGCCGCCGTCTTTTCCTCCCCCTGGTTCATCGTTGTTGGTCCGATTCTCAATCTTCCGCAACATCGGTGTTTTTTCCCAGTCCTCGCCCTTCTCGTCATTAACCGTTCCCTGTGTTGTCGCTCGAGCTGCCGTCTTACGCTGCAGTTTATTTTCAGTGCTTGGTGTTGTTACTATGGTTGGTGTCGCAATTGTTGTATACGACCTTTTAGTTTCCGCAGTTGTTGTTGCCATTATTGCGTTTTTTCGGTGCCGTGCTAGCTACTGCAGATTCTTGCCCTTATTTCGGCCTGGCTCGTTTCGACACAGCTTTTGGTCTTTTGCTTGTGAAACCATCGGCCTACTTCAATTCGGCCTACTGCACTCTTGCTTGGGCTACATCAGATGATGTCAACGTTACACCGCTTTCCACTGTCAGGCCTTTCATACCGGTACTCGGTGCTCACAACACGAGTAAATCGAGCTTTGATTATCTTAATCGCAGTTCAGCGTTCTTCGATCATCTTAATATGTATTTGGCATGGATCGACTGAGGTTAATGAGTCCAGTTTTCCATTTTTCATTGAGTGTATTATTCTAAAGACGCTTTACTTAATTACAATTAAATGAACTTAAACAAACTAATCCAAAAAAAAATTTGTTTCTTTCCATTTATATAAATAAAGAAAATTTTTTAGTTACAGGACCAAAAGAAAATGTCCAATAATAGAATTAGTAATACAATTATTCACTTTTTTATTTTTTTTTATATATTTTTTTCTTTCACATACGTGGAGTTGACAAAATTTTTTTAAGTTCAAAAATTTCGTATACTAACGCGATAAAATCTTCACAAATGTTGATATACAAGAAAACGACCTCTTAATACCTTAGAAACTATCAAAGATAGGGACGTGAGGATAGGACAGACGGATAGATTTAAAAAACTCACCCCGGAAAATGGTCTTATCTAATTTTTTTTTTTTTTGGCGTACACGTGAAGATAACTTTTGTTTAATGTCTTTTGCTAGGCCTTATTTTCCAAATTTTTTATTCTAGTCGAAGACTCATATATGTTATACGCTCAAATTCGACATTTCATTGCTACGAGTATAACTTGAAAAACTCTGATTTTTGGGCAGCTTAAATTTTCGACAGACCCTTGTACTGAATGTACCACTAAAATACCACTGTATACAAATAGACAGAGGAATATAACTAAATGTAATCTCCTGGTGACGCTGATAATTTCTAAATGCACCAATACCTCGCTTTGCGTCGTTTCGTTTTGCTTTTTTTTTTTTGAAGTTGCGTCGCTGTTGAATTAGTACTAATTTTCTTTTGATCATCTCTTGATGATTTCCGTGTGATCGCTTTCAAATGCTTTGCGGTGCTTAAGGGGGTCTTCTCATTGAAAACCCGTTTTTGGGACCCTTTTTAAAAAAATTCTTATTTGAAAACGCAAAGAATAATTGAAAACTTTTTTTTATTTATTGTATTACAAAAGGTTCAAAGTAAATAAAAAAAATTTTTTTGCCTCGATACGTGGGCTGTTCAAAAAGTAATAAGACTTCAAAGTTGGTGGTGAAAAAAAGGTGTCGTCACGGCGGCCACGATTCCGGGTCTCCGGAGCGCCCGAAATGGAAAAAAAACAGGGTTTTAATCAGTATAGATGTATTTCTCGGGTGAACCTCAAGCTTAATTTTGTGATTTTTTTTGACAAAATGGCGGCCATTCAAAAAAAAAATTTCAATTTCGGGCTTTTTTTTTGTAGTTTAGTGTAAAAAAAATAGTAAAAAATTTTTTAAAATTATGGTCGAGGTTTACCCGAGAATGGTGACAATTCTGCGTCGATTCCATTTTGTTTCATGAAAATCGGTTCAGTTGAACTGGAGATATCATGGCCGCCAGTTCGAAAAACGTGGTTTCGAGATAAACGCGTTTAAAGTTTGAAGCAACGCAAAAATTACTCGTTTTAGCGCAGATCTTGCACGACAAAGAAGGCTATATTCTCTAAACTATTTTGAATTTCAAAAAATCCTTTTAGAGGCATATTCACAACTACCCTAGCTATAAATAAATGCAAAAAAAAAAGTCGAAAAAAAAAATTGCTCAATGAGAAGACCCCCTTAAGTTACTGCTTCAATGCAAATAAAAAGTTAAGTTTTTTTACACGAGAATTTTATCAATGTCTTCTTCATAAACAACCCTGATACAACCGATATCATGTCATTCTCAAAACTTATTAAATTGTTGTCCACCATTTCAAACTCGATTTTTGTTTTCTGGCAAATGTAAAGCAAAATTATTTATTAGAAACATTGAAAACCCCCTTATACAGTTTTCTTGACTTGATCAGATGTCATTTTTCAGCATTCGCGCGCTATTTTGAATCCGCCATTTTGTTTTTGACAAATTCGATATTAAATTCTTAATCAGCGACCCCAAAAACCCCCTTATACTAATTTTAGAGGGATTTTATTGTAATTTTTCAATATTCGCCCGCCATTTTGAATCCGCCATTTTGCTTTCGACAAATTCGATATTAAATTCTTAATCAGCGGCCTTGAATACCCTTATGTGCCAAATTTAAGTCCAATCGGACGATGTTTTCGACTTTTGGCCAGCTTTTCGGGATTTTCAACCACCGTACGGCAGTGGAACTACTCCCAAAAGTTTGGACTGTTGAAAATTGCGAGTCGATCTAATTTTTTTCTTCTTGCTTTTCAAATCGGGCATTATTTTTGCATCCCAATGCACAGTTACATAATTGGAGCCTACAAATATCATTTCTGATTGCGTCCGAAACAATGGCACGTTGCTTTCTTCGCTCTCTCCATATGGATCTTTTGGAGCTTGCATTACTTGTGCTTTTCTGTCCAGGGTCTGACGAAAGCGTTCATTTCATTATAAGGGAGGCATTTCTACAACTTACTCCGGCTCTGTCAAGGCTTAAGCAAAGATCGCATTTTTTTGGTGCACACGACGCGTATTCTGGAACTTTTTTTCCGGGCGGTTCATAGCTACAGTCCTCAATATCATCGTTTACAACGCTAGAATTTTCTTCATGTTCGACATTCTCCGATTTGGTTTGTGGAACCCTATTTTGGTTTTCTAGATGTTTAGACATTTGTTTAGCATTTTGATCAAATGTCTTCTTCAAATCCTGCAAAAAATAATTTTGTTTCTTTTTTATAACCTTCCTTTGTTTATGTTGGTCCTTTTTTAATTTTCTGTACTTTTCGTGCAATTTTATTAAAACGCTTGTAATGCTGCAAATATACTTGTCTGTGGCATAGATCCATTTAATATCTTTTGCTGTTAAAAGGTCGTCGTTGGCAATTGTATATTTGTTCCTCAAATGCAACATGAAAAATCTCTGAAGGGCTTCCTTTTTTGCGGGGACTTGGTTGGGCAAAAAGAATCAATTATTTTACCTACAAGCCACACATTTTTTCTTGTTGAAACCGTACCCAAATATATTATCTAAAAGTTTTTAAAATAAAACTCAAAAATTATTTCTTTTAATAAGCTGTAGGAATTACAACTTACCGATACTTGTAGAACTTAAGAAAATACTTTTTAAAAAGAAAAATGGATTCCTCGTAGAAATTTTTAAAGTTTTGAAGTAGCCAAAGCATTTGCTTCAAAAATCCCTATGGTTTTATGATTTATCGATCAGCTGATTATAAGCGAGTGAAAGATTTATTTTGAAGTTATTTTTGGCGATTTTTCGGCCTCATTTTGTAAGGGCGCGAAACAGATCAACCATTTGTTTTTTTTTTTCTAAATGGATGGGAATCGGACTTTTTTCAAAACTGCATCATTAGTTTCTTGCGATTGAATCACGGTTTCATACAAAAAAATTTTCAAAGTTCTTTTTGTCGGTTTTTGGCCCATATTTATAAGTGAGTTGGAACTTTGTATTCAAAACTTACATCAAAATATACCGCGAGATGTGTTAAGTAACTCCTTCTAGAAGACCGTTGTAATAAAGTGCCGCGTTAAGACACAATTCCTGATTTTGAGTTCACTTGAGCAATGAGAAGTTTTAAGGAACTTCCTAAAATTATGCTATAAATTAAAAGACATAATTTGTGTGTTTTTTAGGGGCTGTTTCCACTACAGTCGCATTTAGCATTTTTCAGCATATTTAAAAAATGCTCAAAAATGCGGCTTTGAATTACATGTAATTGTTGTTGTTCTTAAAACAGCATTTTTCAGCATCTTGAGAAAATGCGATAAAAATGCTAAAAACCGTCTAGTTTTCATTGATATTTTCTTCAAATTTTTAACATTTCAAAGCCTACTTCAAAGAATTCAAATATTTTTCCGAACAAAAATTCAAATTTTCACAAAATGCTAAATGCGAAACGCAGTGGAAACGGGTCTAGCATCTTTAAAGATGCAAATGCTAAATGCGGTGTAGTGGAAATAGCCCCTTAATTATAACGAGCTTCATAGGGTCTAACCTTGTAACGGCGTGAAGCACATCAGCCATTTTTTTTCTAAATGGGTGGTAACTCCACTATCTTTTGAACTGCATCATTAGTTTTTTCTATTTTCATGGAAATTGTAGAAGTAATGAAGCGTTTTTTACGAAGTTTTTGAAATTTCAATGAAAAAATTGACTTCATGACTCGAAAACGACCAAAAAGATTGGCAAAACGTATGGTTTATGTACATGAATATAAAGTATAGGCATTTTTCTTTCGATTTGACGGCTGAAAATCCAAGAACATTTTACTTATGGACCTATATGCACTTAAATGTCAAAAATCTTAAAATTTTAGGAAAATCCCTCGAGCGCGACCTCTAAAACTATTTCAAAAATTTTGAAAAATTCCTAAAAAAAATACTTTATTCCATAAGCTTCCAAAAAACGCTTGTGCCATTATGTAATACGCAAAATAAAATTTTTTTGAGACACCCTAGTACACATGTCCGTGGAACGACCCATATATAAAAATCCAAATATTGTGATGTAAATTAGGTCCTCCAAATCTTAAAGCCGCAATTCTACAATTTAATTACACTGTGCTTGAATTTGGTACTTTTTTTTTACCGACAACATCGAGACAAATCTCGTAAACAAAATTGAGGGGCGCCGAATTCAGTCCCATCAACCGTTTTTTAGATTGGCTCTAGTTTTTGAGATATCGCGGTTTAAAAATTATGACTAACTTCGTTAAAAAAAATATAAGGTAAGTGCACCACGTAAGGCCCGGCTCCTCGTAAGGCCCACTTTCATTTTAACCAACTTCAAATGTTCTTGTACTTGTTGAAACATGTCCTCAAGTTATTTCATAGAAATAAAAAATTAAGAGAATCGCACAATATTTGTGGCGACCACAGTCAATTGAAGATAAAAGAGAAATAAAAATGGCGACGCTTAAATAATAATAATTTATAGTGAAATTGTGGGTTGCTTTCTTACAATAAGAAAGTTTGTTGTATTGTGAAGATACAGGGGTATGTTTATGGTAAAAATTTAAACTGCAAATATTTTTTCTTGGAAAGCCTATACATAAAAAATGCAAGGACATTAGGAAACCGTATCTTGAGTTGCTCTGAGGTCAAAAGAGTAGGACGATCGGCCGCTATACCTTTTTAATCCTTAAATAGCGGTTAATCCTTAATTATTAGTTTTAAAAAACTGAGTAACATTTAATTAGTTTTTTTAAAAATAAACGAATTTTGTCTGTTATTTAAATTTTTTTTACTAGCTTTTACAAAATTAATTAACCTATAAAGCTTACAAAACTAATTAATGCAGGTCTGTGTTCATTATCTCAAACAAGGAGTAAGTGGGCCTTTTAAGGTACACATGTTCCTCGTAAGGCCCAAAACGGCGTTTTTTTTAAATCGCATTTTAGGAGGTTTTCCGATAATGTTTTTTGGTAGAATTTTTTTTGTTTATCTATAGAAAAAATATGAAATCAAAAACAACACAAAAACAATCGGGTTTGTAACATCAATACTTTGTACGCTGTAATGGAATAGGTATTAGGTGGGCCTTACGTGGTGCACTTACCTTATAGGTATTAAGTTCATGCATAAGACGATAACGTTAATTACTTGTATTTAGTAGTATTACTTTGCAAAACTTCGTTGTAATCGCAACGGAAATTGGTATTTTATAAGTGCTTACTTTCAATTTCCACCACATTTATTAAAAAAGTGAAGCATACTTTTAAGGGAAGTAGAATTGTTTTTTTTTTTTTTGAACGGGACTTGTTTATTGAATCTTCTTATTTATAAAGAACTAACAATAAGTTGTAGAATCTTAAATCTAATTTTACATAACTTTACAAAAGTTTTCGGTTGTAAAGTTTCTTGTATAAACGTGCCTCGGAGCGGGCTTAAGAACTCATATATAGTTGTTTGTACATAATATGTGCCACGGGATCGGGCTTAGATAATAAATTTTTATACAAGATAAACGTGCCTCGGAGTGGGCTTAAGAACTCATATATAGTTGTTTGTACATAATATGTGCCACGGGATCGGGCTTAAATAATAAATTTTTATACAAGATAAACGTGCCTCGGAGCGGGCTTAAGAACTCATATATAGTTGTTTGTACATAATATGTGCCACGGGATCGGGCTTAAATAATAAATTTTTTATTTAATTTTTTTTTTATTTGCATGGCGAAACAGTTTTTGCCAGTGAAGGAATTTACCGGAATCTGTTGTGTATCAATTTATAGCAGAGGCCGGGAATGTGAAGAAGTGGAGGCTAGGCATCTAGCCATTTCATTAGGATGACTTCTAAGTTTTTCGCTATAGATTGCCTTAAATCGCGAAATTTCATCTTTAACCATGGGTACATTGAGGTCGCGGTGGATGTTTTCGTTTCGGATAAACCATGGAGCACCTGTAATTAATCTTAAAATTTTCGATTGAGCTCTTTGTATTAGTTCTACAGTCGTGGAGCTAGCGTTGCCCCATAGCTGTAGCCCGTACGTCCAAATCGGTTTGATAACACTTACGTATAAAAGCACCTTGTATTCAATGTTCAAAAGAGAGCGTGAGTTAATTAACCAATGAAGCTTAGAGGCTTTTAATTTCATGAGAGTTCGTTTGGCTTCAACGTGTTTGCGCCAAGTAAGACGTTTGTCCAAATGGAAACCTAAATAGTTTACATTTTCGGCCTGTGGTACTAAAATATTATTAATAGATACGGGTGGGCAGATTCCCCTTTTAAGTGTGAATGTGACGTGCTTACATTTTTGCTCATTTACTTTTATACGCCAAAGAGCCAGCCATTTTTCAACTAATTTTAAATGCATTTGAAGGTTCCTAGCAGCTGAAATTGGGCATTTTTGCCGACTTATAATTGCTGTATCATCAGCAAAAGTAGATATTGTGGTGATACTGCTTAAGGGAAAGTCTGTGGTGTATAATAAGTATAGGAAGGGGCCAAGAACACTTCCTTGGGGGACGCCTGCTTTTATTTCAATGTCTTGTGTTATATGATCCTTATATTTTACCCGAAATGATCTATTTTTTAAATAAGACGCAAGTGTTTCATGTGTATTTGGAGGGAGGAGGCTCTTAATCTTGAGAATGAGGCCTTCGTGCCAAACTCTGTCGAAGGCTTGAGCCACATCAAGAAAAACTGCGGAGCAATACTCTTTATATTCAAATGCTTTCCTTATTTCGTTTGTTACACGATTCACCTGCTCAATCGTTCCATGATTTTTTCGAAAACCAAATTGATGAGATGGAATAATATTGCTTCCATTAATGTAAGGAGTCAACTTGGAGAGCAATGCCTTTTCAAATAGCTTTGAGAGGCATGGAAGGAGGCTTATCGGTCGATAGGATGATACTATTGTAACGTCCTTGCCTGGCTTTGGAATCATAGTGATTAATGATCGTTTCCATGCAGCCGGAAAATGTGCATATTTAATTATTGAGTTGAAAAGCTTTGTGACAAAAATTATAGCAATAAACGGCATCTCTATAATCATTTTTTGAGTTATCTGATCATGACCTGGTGCCTTTTTCGGGGACAATTGGTGTTTAATGATTTCCTTTATTTCATTTGCGTGGAAGCGAATCGGAAAATTATGAGAATTTTGTTGTAGTGAAGGAGCTTCACCATGAATTGGGGGTGGATTAGGTTGAAACACAAAGCTCAAGTGCTTTGCAAATGTAGCCGCTATTTCTTCATTACTGCGTGCCCAATTGCCATTGGAGTCTCTAATCGGAGATTCACCCTGTATGGGTGTTTTTAAGGTTTTGTTCGCTTTCCATAACGACAATTTTCCTAACTTATGTGGTGAAAGATTAGAAACATAATTTTGACATTCCTGATCTTTTTCTCTTTGCAGCGCTTTTCTCAGCTCTTCTGTGACTGCCTTTAATCTATGTTTGGCTTCTGGGGACCTATTTTGTTGCCATTCGCGCCTTTTCTTTCGCTTTTCTAGTACAAGTCTTTGTATTTCACTATTGGTGGTGAAATCTCTTTTTGTATTTTTATTATATGGTGGAGTTGAATTTTCTGCCGCTGACGTTAAAATAGAATTAAGTACGTTTACGGCATCTTCCACGTGATCTTTGCACTCTATTGTGTAGCTTGTGTGTATATGAGTGGCTATATATTTTTTAAATTTGAGCCAATTTGTTTTGGAAGACGTTAGTCCGAGGACTGGCTTGGAGTTAGTGGATGATTCCGAAAGTCGAAAATGCACAGGAGAATGATCTGAAGAAAGATCAAAGCTAGTCGTGGTTGAAACACTTGACCTATCTACTCCTTTGACAATGGCAAAGTCAATAAGATCTGAAATTTTTCTTTGGTCTGTGGGCCAGTAAGTTGGTTGGGAGGGTGACAAGAAATCGAGCCTACCACCACTATTAATTAAAGTGTTATATAGTTGTCTACCTTTTAGATTGATCAGCCGTGAGCCCCAGTGGGTATGTTTTGCATTATAGTCACCTGCAGCTAAAAATCTGTTGCCTAACGAACTAAATAGTTCTTTAAACTGCTGTTCACTTACAGGGTAGCGGGGTGGTGCATAAATAGCTGACAGAGTTAGGTTGCTGCCGTTCGTTTGTAAGCAGATGGATGTTGCTTGCAAGTAGGTTTTAGAGTATGAATTTAAACAGAAATGTTTAATTCTGCTGCGAATTAATATACTTGTACCACCATGAGCCTTACCATCAGGGTGATTAGTTTTATAGAAGTTGAACCCGGGAATATAAAAATTGTTTTTATCTGTCAGGTGTGTCTCTGAAATGAGCATTACGTCAATTGATTTATCGGAGAGATAGTGCATTAATTCTAGTTTGTGCTGGCCTATACCGTTAGCATTCCATGAACATATATTCAACATACTCATTTTTGGGAGATAAGAATTTGGAGCATTTGGTTTTGCGTCCGCACTAACTCCTGTAGTGTAGTTTGCATTGATGCCATAAATTGTGACATACATTGCGTCAAATTGAAAATCATATTTTCCAAACTGCTATTCAGTTGTTTTGGTACATTCTGTGCGTTATTTACACCAGATTTTAAAGCATCAGCGTAGGATAAGCTGGGATTGACGGACGGAATTGATTTGGCTTGCGTTTGAGCCGATGAACGAGTTAGAAATACTTGCTTTTGAGAATTACAGGCGGCTTCTTTCTGTAAAACCAAACGATTTTTAAGCTCCTTATAAATAGGGCAGCCCCTGTAATTAGCTGTGTGGTTTCCGCCACAATTACTACACTTTTTCAAAATAAGATCGTTGCTACTCTTGTTATTGCAGACGGAAGAGTGATGAAACTCTCCACATATGACGCATACTACGCGTAAGGTGCAGTATGTCTTTGTATGACCATACTCTTGGCAATTTGTGCATTGCACAGGTCCGCTACGTTTAAGCGGTTCTTTTACTGAAATCCTACGGCTAAGAAGATACTGTAAACTATATACAGGGTGATTCTCATTTTTCCTTAATTTTACAGCATCAGGGCAGAGTTCAATTTTGAACATGGGCTGAGGGACTTTCTGTCTATTTATTATATTAATAACATGCTTGACCTGGAAGCCCTTTTCTTCCAAGGCCTGCTTAATTTCAGATGGCTCTATATCTGATTCAAGGCCTTTTATTACAACAGAAATGCCTTTGCTGCTCTTTAGTTGGTAAGTATAAAAACTCTTTTTGCTGTCTTCTAAGTTTTTAGCGACAATTCGATAATTTCTTTCATTATAAATTTGGATTTTTGTCTCGTGAATATTCCCACGAGTTAATGGCACGATATGGAAGCTATCTTTGCCTATCAGGCGAGTGAGGCTGGCAACGAGGCTATTAGAGCTCCGCTCACGCAAATAAATTGGAGGCGGTTTGAATTCTCTAGTAGGCTGATTTTCGGATGAATTATCATTCGATTTGTCAGCTAGTGGAGCAAAACGGTTACCCGATAACATATTAGTGGGGGTGGATATGACTTTCGTTTTATTTAGTTTAGCCCTATTAGCGTGTTTTCCAGTTGGACTTCTTTTACGTTTAATTATATTAACGTAGCGATGCATGCCAATCAGCATCGCCTTCTGCTCGATTTGTTCTTTTGACTTATTGTTTGAGTTTAAAGATTCTTCGATAGCTGCGTTACCTGAGGTCGACGCGTTTGTTGTTGTTGTAGCGCTGGTAATGGGAGGTGCTGTAGGATCAGCTAGATATAAATTGCCTTTTTTTTTATTAATTTTGGAACTGTTTCGCCGGTGGAATTGGAACGTTGCCTCTGAAAATGGCTTTTCAACATAGAAAATTGGCTGTTAGCTGCGAACTGTTGAAAACTTTCGTTGTCGCGAAGGATTTGTTTGTTGGGTAGTTGTGAAACTTGATTTATAGCATCTTCTAAAGCTAAGAACCCATGGTTTGTGTCGACGCTATTTTTTGGAGGTGAACGAGATATTGGCATCACTTGATCCAGCTGACAGCTGAATCAGCTGCAGCAAACAGTTGTCTCTGTCTATAAAAGTGTTTTTGTAAACAAACAGGAATGAATGGATTTTGGAATATACTTAACTTTGAGGAAAATTTGATTTTAATTCCTCAACTCACTGCCCAAAAGCAGGGAATCGGCTGGACAACAATACTCAACCGTTCGCGAGGAAATACGACTTAACTAATAGTTTTCTGTCTAATCGGATGTCGGAATTTAAAAGTTTACTGGAGCGCTTAAAACAACACAGCCGAACGCGACAACAGTGTTGCTTATATATCTCCGGGATACTTTTAGGTTGCTGATCAACTTTGGGGTGGCGTGAACTGCTGCCGATATGATGATATTATTAAGCTCTGTTACAGCATCTTCAATATAACTTTCGCTTCGAAGGATTGTGTTCTCATTCAAATAGGAGCTTATATATTTGTTAAACCAATCAGTTTTTTGAGCTATAATTCTACCAGGTTTTTCGGTGAACGTGGGAAAGTCTATCATTATTATTATAACAGGGGAATGCTTGGATGACATCGAAGCTGGGTTCAGCATTTACTTCGCTACGATCAAAGTTTTTGCTGACTGCAAAATCAATGAGGTCAAGTTTTTTTTTTTGCAAGTCGGAAGGCCACTTTCTATTTGATTTTTCTTTTCATCAGGCTGTCAGGCTGAATTATCCGCACAGTTCGAAGTCAAGATTGAAGGTGATGATGTCACGGCAATAGAAGCTGCACACTGTCTAAATGACTTTTCTTTCATGAAATGCACATATGTACCGCGAAGAGTACTGTTTTTTTCAACTGGATGTGTTGTTTTTTAAATGTATTTTTCTTTTAAAAATTCTGATGTTTGTCTAAAAAGAGCTACGAGCGTTATGTAAGTGTACCCGATTCGAAAAGGTTTATTTATTTAATTTATACGTAAACTTGTTTTCGTAATAGACTGAAATTTCTTTGTATGGAAAAAAATTGATATTTAGGCTTAAATGCATTTGAGCGTGCTCTAAACATCAATTTAAAAAATTAGAAATTGAGCCCAAATTTGTAGATTTACATTATCTGTCGTTTGAGAGTCGGCCGTCTTCGAAATTCAACACTTCTTTCCACGTGTGAAACGCCCTAATGTACCTATGTGTGTATGTATATGAAGGATCTCTCTCTCTCTTTGTCTCTCTCTCTTTCTCTCTCTCTCTCTCTTCTCTCTCTTCTCTCTCTCTCTCTTTCTCTCTCTCTTTCTCTCTCTCTCTCTTTCTCTCTCTCTCTTTTCTCTCTCTCTCTCTTTCTCTCTCTCTCTCTTTCTCTCTCTCTCTCTCTCTCTCTCTCTCTCTTCTCTCTCTCTCTCTTTCTCTTCTCTCTCTCTCTTTCTCTCTCTCTTCTCTCTCTCTCTTTCTCTCTCTCTCTCTCTCTCTTTCTTTCTCTCTCTCTCTCTCTCTCTTTCTCTCTCTCTCTTCTCTCTCTCTCTCTCTCTCTCTCTCTCTCTCTCTCTCTCTCTCTTCTCTCTCTCTCTCTCTCTCTCTCTCTCTCTCTCTCTCTCTCTCTCTCCTCTCTCTCTCTCTCTCTCTCTCTCTCTCTCTCAGAGCAAATTTGGCTCAAACCTCACCTTAAGAATATCACCTATTTTGACATACATTCAGAATGCCTAATCGATTCTACAAATGCGAGTATTTTATCCCAGAAAGAGATACCTTAAGATACACTGGTCTGAGCCAAAATGCACGCATGACAATGTTTATTTTGACTAGGTGACGCATTTTCCGGATTCTGGGTCCAAACAACTTTACGTCACTTAGGCGTCTTGGGACAAACCTCTTCGATAAATTTAGTGGGAATCAGGAGTTAATTTCATTCGTAACATCGCGATATGGCATGAAGCGATCTTTCCTTGACTATCGGACAATACCCCAATTCACTGTTTTATCTGTTTTCCTCACATGTGGCTTTTTTGTTTCGTATTGATTGACATAGATTCCTTATAGGGGATTTAATGGCCTTAAAAGTCAATTTTCGCGTGCCGTTCAATATTTTGGCCATTTCAGCTGACTTTTTTTTCCATCAATAAGGATCTTGGCAAAATTTCGATTTTCCTCTGTCGTTCAATCCTTTCCAGATAACATTTCATTTTTTAATAAGTTTGAAAAACAATAAAAAAGAAAATTTACCGGGAAAAAAATTTGGTAGTAAAAAAAATTTTTTCTTTACTCTGCTACGCACTTTGTGCCAATTTAGTGTCCCAAAAAAAATTCACTTATTACAGAAATCAACAATTCATCAAAAAAAAGCATTATTATAACGGTACAAAATATACTTCAATAGAAGCTATATATTCCTACGCTACAGTGGATCTCGAAAAATTCCACTTATAACGATAATAGTAGCAAAAACTTCACAAGTAAAACTGATTAAAAAGTTTTGCCAATTTATTGTCCACTACTGTATATCGACTAAAGGTACTTAACAAAACCAAACTGTAACAAGCACTGATGTGCTAATAAGGTATGGGTCATAACCAGTTATGCCCACCACTACATTGAAAGCTTGCGATAATGTGTGTGCGCATTGCACTGAAGAACGTTTTTCGCCTTTTTCAGTTCTCTTTTTGCTTCATCCGACATAGGTCTTGCTCGTTCACTGCCTGATATCAGACTAAACAGGTTTCGATTTCTCAGCTTGCTTGTTGCTTTTTGTGTATGTGCTCCGAAGCTTGCTCCGCGGGCATCCCTGGTCATAACAATAGGATACGAAATAATTTTTTATATATTTTCAAATAAAAAGTTTACGGAGCATTTTTTTTTTAAATTCTTAAATGCAGAAAGCATTGATATTATATTGCTGTTGCATTCCCCAAGTATCAGGGTTTCTTTGCTTTGTATAGGTTTTATTGTTCTAAGAACGTCTTATTACTCTCATACAAACAGGCGGGTCATAACTATAGGAAATTTAAATGAAACAACAAAAAGCTCATTAGTTTTAAACCGGTTTTGGTTTTTTTATTATTTAATGCATGCTCCATTGAAATTTATGGCGTAGAAGATTCGGTCCGGCATTGAAAGGACCATTTTTTTTGAGCAATTCCCGATCAAAGTTCTCCCACTCCCTAAAAATTGCAGCTTTGAGGTAGTATCATGTTGTTTGTTATTGGCATATACGCCTCTAGTTAGGATACCCCATATGTTCTTTATGGGATTTAGATCTGGGGAACAGGCTGGCCAATCGAGGTGAGAAATATTTTCTTTGCGTAACTAAGCCATCGTTTCCTTACTCACGCGGATCGAAGCATTATCATGCTGAAAAGTCCACTTATTTTGTTCGTGTGCCCGTGAAAACGGAATTAAACTGCATTGGAGCACATTTATATAATCGGCACTTTTCATTTTGGATGAAACCACTTGCAGCTCCAGAGTGCCATCTATGCAAACACCCTAAACCATCACGGAACTACCACCAAAGTTTCTCTTCGAAAAATAATGGGGTTCCTTTCTAAGGTCTCCCCAATAATGATGATATTCATCATTCAAGAATTAAAAAAAAATGCTTCGAAAACTTTTTATTTGAAAATATAAAAAAAATATTTCGTTTCCTATTGTTATTTATTAACAGCTATTTTGTGTTTTTGTCGTATACTTTCTAATGTCAGCCTTGTGTTCTCTCTTTTTGCTTTGTCCAGTATTTTGACATTGTCAAAGTCTGCTGTGTGGTTTTTTTTCGGCTAAGTGTTTCGCTAAGGCTGTTGTACTTTTTTTGTTTTTGGCATCCGATTGGTGTTCGTTGATTCGCATCTCCAAAGTGCGTTTGGTTGTGCCGATGTAAATCGCATTGCATGTTTCTCCCGCGTTTCCCTTGCATTTTATTTCGTAAATTACGTTTTGTTGTTTACATAATTTGTCTTTTGTGTTCTTAATAGCGACGTGAGCGTCTTGTTGGATTTGTGCACGCAGATCAATTGTCTTTTTAATCACCTTTAGATAATCGTCATCTGTAATGTTGGTATGTATGGAATACCAAAAAAACGTATGGGGTTACCATCCGTTCGTTTAGGTTGGGTGATGTGTGTGTTCAGGTTCTTCTTGATAAGGTTCTCTATTAATTTTCTTGGGTAGGTTTTTTTTTTTAGAAAAATATTTCTCAATTCTTTGATGGTCTCAGTTGTGAAATTTTCGTCGCTTTTGTAAGTGCTGTTCTTATGAAGTTTCTGGTAGTGTTTCTTTTTTGTTTGTAAGGCTGTGTCGAGTTGAAATTCATGATTCTTCCCGATCCCGTGGGTATCATGTACCAACTGAATTTTATATTTTCTTTTAATCTGTGAATTGTTGCATTTAGATATGGATGTTGGTTATTGTGTTCTTCTCCACATGCGAATTTTAGTTTGTTGTGTTGTCTCTTGAGTGTTGTTAAAATAGTTGTCAATTTTATTCTTATTTAATATCGCAAAAAGGTCGTCTACATATATAACATAGCCATGACATACTTTTGACGTCATCCTTTACCAATCTCTTATCATCTCAATAACGAGGGAGTTGAAATTGTTTTGGAATACCGAGATCTTGGAGTGATCATGGATCATAAGCTTAAATTCGCAAACCACGTGAATACATCTGTTAATAAAGCTAAGTCAATTCTGGGGTTCATCAAACGTCGAGCAAAGGATTTTAATGATCCCTACGTAACAAAAATACTCTTAAATTCACTAGCTCGTCCATCGCTGGAATATGCCTCTCCTGTATGGAATCCACAATACTCAGTTTATTCCGATCAAATTGAGTCAGTCCAAAAACAATTTCTGCTGTTTGCATTGAGAAGTCTTCCATGGCGCCCGTCGAGAATATTCCGTCCTTATGAATCTCGCCTTAAGATTATTAAACTACCATCTTTAAAAAGTCGTCGAACTGTTGCCAATGTAATGTTTTTACTTAAACTTTTATCTCCGAAAATAGATTCGGCTAATCTTCTGAGCCAAGTGTCTTTCAATGTTCCCAGTCGTCCCCAACGCTACTTTGAGGCTATTAGATTACGCACCGCTACTTCCAAATATCTCGATCATGAACCTGGATGCATCTGTAGAGATAATAATAAACTATACCACTTAATTTGGCCTTCGATGTCTTTAGAAAGTACTAAGTAAAAACTAATTGTGTATTTAAACTCTGTGTGATTCCTATTTTGCAAAGTAATTTTAAATAATAATGAACTTATCTTACCCAGCTGTTCAACAATAACTTTTGTAGTTGATTTGTGAACAAATAAATAAATAAAAAATAAAAACAATCATTGTGAATTTAATTCCGACTTGCTCTAGTTCCAGTATGGCGCTTTTTAAGAGGCCATAAAAAATATCCGCGATGGTTGGTGATAGGGGGTTCCCCATTGGCATTCCAAATATTAGCTTGTAGCATTTGTTGTCATAGTGAAAAAATTTGTTGTCCTTTAAGCAAAATTCTAAAATCGTCAGAAAGGTTTTCTTCGTAATCGTTGTAACATATGTCTAGAAATTTCAAAACAGCTGTTAATTATTAATCTGATAGCTAGTGCTGTTGGAATATTCGTGAATAAGAAAACAGCGTCAAAGGAAACGAGTATGTCGTTCTCCTTAAGTTCAATTGTTCTATTTCTGTTTTTAGTTGATCGATGTTTTTTATGTTAAGGTTAGTGGAGACCAGGCTTTTAAGTATCGACCCAATATATTTAGCTAGACTGTAGCTAACGTTGAACGATGAAGAGATTGGCCTAAGTCGCATGTCCGGTTTGTATGTTATGGGCAGGCCATATAGTCTGGGTGCATTAGAGGCAGAGTAATTTTATTTTATTTTTATTATTGATGCTTATTGATGGAAAGATTTATATGTGTTTTTGTCTTCAAGTAGAATCTTAATTTTCTCAGCGTCTCCTCTTTATACATGATTACTGTTTTATTTCCTTTGTCCGCTGTTGTGATTATTATTTCGTCCTTATGTTTTTTAATTTGTTCTTGTGTTGTATTATAAATTTCTAGAATGAATTTTTCTTTGGATGTTAGTTTCCATTTGCTTTTATAGTTCATTAGTTAATGTGCAAACCTTGACCTGGCCACCTCTTTTTCATTTTTATTTTCGATTGCTTGCATATATTGTTATATGTCTGCTATTAAATGTATGGGAGATATGTTCTCATTGTTTGTTGGAAGAGCGAACTTTTTTCCTAATGAGAGTAGCCACATACATACTTGTCTCTGGGAAGTCGATGTTCGTTTTGCTTATAATCCAGTCTCCGATAGTTTTCTTTCTTAGAAATGCAAACCTTCTCATAACGACTTAACTAAAATTGTGCTAAATATCATGTCGATTTCGGAAACGCATACGCTCTAATATTTTATACCCAGCGTAAGACGGGTATACTAGTTTTGTGCGAATCTTGTAACAGCCAGAACTAAGCTCCGTAGATATAGACATGTATATATATATATATATATATATATATATATATATATATATATTCTTGATCAGGTTCAAAAACTGAATCGATTTAGACATGTCCGTCTGTCTGTCTGTCCGTCCGTCCGTCTGTGGGTCCGTCCGTGGTCGGATCTCCGAAACGGCTGGACCAACCAAGTCGAAATTTGACACAAAGGTATATCGGAATCCGAGTTTGATCCTAAGTAAAAATGGGAGACACCCGCCCACAAATGAATTTAATGTGTTGTCAGTAAAATGCTTGTAACTTGCGAACCACTCAACTTATTTCACTGATATTTGGTGTACTGGTAAACTACAAAAAGGGAAATATCCTGGAAAAAATGGACTGCGTCTTCCTCGAGCTACGCCCAAAAAAAAAAGTTTATCTTAAATTCCAAAGTAAAAGGCGTACAAGCTTAAAATTCGCAAAAATAGGTTGACCAAGGCGAATGAAAGGTGTAGGAAAAAATTTATGTGGCCCGCCCCTGCCACGCGCAAAAATGGATAGGCAAAACATAGTGCGCCAATAATGTCGGGACGCCGGATATTTCAAAGTCGGGCTTGACCGACTTTAGCTTTCTTACTTGTTTGGTTTTGTTTTCCCTTTCTCGGAAATTTTGCGGAACATTTGAAATAGCGTCCGGCTGTTGCGTTGACTTGAGAGTGAATGCGAACTGAAGGACATAAGTTTATTATGCTGTATAGATATAGATTTTATTATATAAAACTCCCAACGCAAAATTTTCTGTCAAAATTAAATACATTACTCCAAAACGGTAGCACTACTATTCGTAGAAGGAAATTCTACAATTCTTGCCCTTTCAACGATATGATGATGATGAATTCCTGTCTTTCTACACGAAAAAAAAAGACTTAACCACTCTCTTCTTTTGTTCTTTATTAGTAGAAAATTATTGAAAATTATTTTTCTTATAAAATATTCTTATAACGAAGGTATATAACTTGCTTAAAAAATTTAAGTAAGGTCCAACGTGGATTATCGATTATAAAACTAGTTCCTCTGAATAGACTAAAATACCGCCAAATTTTTTAAGTCATCAAACATCATTCAAACAGACCGCTCCATCTCTTCGAGCAAAACTATATCATATGTAAAATTTTATACAGCCAAGTTTTTCCAATCATTTTGGCAACCCTAGTCAAGTGAAGAAGAAAAATTTAGTGCTCGAGCAATCAAAATTATATTAAAATTAAGTGAAATATAGAGGAAGTGAATTCATAGTAAAACTTAGGCAAACGCCCAAAGGGGAGTCAGCGATAAGGTTTCGTCCCAAATTTGGTGTCGCCTCATTTAATTTGTGGATTTTGCGGCGCTGTAAATAAAGATAAGTATCGTGACAAACATACATACTTACGTGCTTCGGTTTTACATCATAATCCAGTTACAGACAAACACTAGACAGAGACATCTGGTCTCTGCAGCTGTTTACAGCTGTCAGCTGTTCCAACAAAAGTGATGTCAATTGATAGATCACCTCCAGTGATTACTCTTGACACCAACCAAAAATAAGCTGGACTTACATACGGCGTAATAAGCCAAATTCCACAACTCCCCACTCGGAAACTTTTACGAGATGGTGACAACCTGGACCAGTCCAACAATCTACAGCCAGGTACAAACCAATTTACACATATAAAAAGCCAATTCGAGAGGCATAGATCCCATTCTGTTAGTGATATAAATTGCTATGCCATTAAAGAAAATAGCTCCGACAACACTACCGAGAGTTCAAAATATATTTTCCCTGCAGCTACTATTCCTATCATGGAAACGAAATATCACTTAAAGCAAATATAATCGTTGATTCGGATAAAATGAGCAACCGATGCTGATCGGTACGCATCGGTACATCAATATTACGAAGAGTAAACAAAATTCCTGCCCGAAAAAAATGACACTATGACTGAATTCAATAAAACAGACACTCCTTCATCCAAAAAACATTAGGAACCGTTTCGCTCCCTTGGCTGAAAACTTGAGCGAAAATTCCGAAACACAGCCATATAAAAATCGTGAACATCCGCCAATCTACTTGCGCGAGGGGTGCTCAAGTGCACATGTTGCTAAATTAGCTAGTTTGTTAGGAATAAACAATTTTCATGTTGTTCTCTTAACAATTCTTCACATACATGAAACAAAAATCCAAGCTAACACGGAGGACAATTTCCGCAGGGTTGTAAAAGAGAGCGAGAAGCGACTAATAAAAATTTGTATACATAGATCGGTTATAAATATGTTGCCTGACAACTTAAAGCTTAAAAAAAAATTAAGTCCATCCTATATATAATTTACAATTATTGCATCCCAAAATATCGGTCGAAGAGCCACATAAAAGATATGGTCTTATTCAATGTACCATTTGTCAAGAGTTTGGACCTACAAAATCGTATTGCTCGTCGCAGACCGTGTATGTAATAATTGGAGAGCTTTATCATAGCTCAGTCTGTAATAAAAAACAAAAAATTATCGCAAATTACTTATATTTAGTAACTGTGAAGGAAATCATTCTGCAAATTACGGAGGTTGTCTAGTTTATCAAGACCTGAAAAAGCTAATCAATGTTAAAAAAGTAACTCCAGGAGTTTCTTATGCACCTATATCTTGAGATAATGACATCCATGCTAACTTAAAGTCTGTCACAATTTATGCAAATTATGCAATTTATGCACTGTTCACTCGATAAAATTGTGCAAATGCAAACACTATTAATGACAGAACTTTTGGCAAAAATATCTCTGAGAACTTATGCCTAATATTCTAACGGCGTAGACAAGCATAAATTGGAAATTGAATATTTTTTAAACAAAGAAACGGTTGACGTAATGCTTCTCTCGGAAACTTATCTCACAAACAAAAATTTCTTTCGAATTTTCGGTTTTATCTTCTACCAAACAAACCACACAGACGGCATGGCGCATGGAGGCACTGGTATACTTATTCGTTGAAGAATCCAGCGTTTTTCTTCTAGATTCTTATAGTTATGATTTCATTCAGGCAACAACACTTTGCGTTATAGTAAAAGGCAAAAATCTTGTTTTATCGGCAATTTATTGTCCACCTCGCTTTAATATAACAGAAAGAATGTTTCTAGATTTCTTTGAAACACTAGGCGAAAAGTTTCTAGCAGCGGGGGACTTTAATGCAGAGAATAATTTTTGGGGCTCCAGAACTCGTAATCCTAAGGGTCAACAATTATACAAGGCAATTATAAATAAAAACAATTCTCTTGACTATATCTCCTAGACAACTAACTTACTGGTCAACAGATCTTCAAAAAATTCCTGACCTCTTAGATTTCGGAATCACAAGGGTATTGCAAGAGAACTTATTTCAGCAAAAGTGTCAACTGATCTTTCCTCGGGTCACTTGCCTGTTGTATTCCATTTACACAATTATCCGAAAGAATTTGAAGTTACCCTGAGCTTAACAAATTCAAGAACTAACAGCGATAAGTACAAAAAGTACAAAGTTTGCACATTCATATAAGTTATAAAATTGAATGCAATGAGCACATCGACAATGCTGTAATGAACAATTTTAGGGCCGATAAGTTTCATTCCGATATCATCAGCCCGATTCTGAATAATCCCGGGGAACGAATTCCCGGAGAATTTACGTTACGAGCTGACCAGCTTTAAGAGTTATTTATTAACGGAAAAGATAAAATTGAAAATATAACTGTTAGAAAGTGATTTTAGTTTTAGGGGAAAAAAACATATCTTTTTCGAAAATTTATTTTTTCCGGCTAAATTAAGGGCCGTTTTCTCATCTTTTTTTATCTGTAAGTTAAATTATCCCGATGATAATTTCATACAAAATTGATTAATAAGTCAAAGAAATTGAATTTTAACTGGCAGATAGAGCTTTAAAGTAGGATGAGAAAACGGCCCTAAGTGTTATTTTTCTACTTTTATTTTTAATTCAAACAT
This sequence comes from Chlorops oryzae, assembly GCA_020466095.1. Lineage (NCBI taxonomy): Eukaryota > Metazoa > Arthropoda > Insecta > Diptera > Chloropidae > Chlorops > Chlorops oryzae. Next base: position 93,813,941 of record CM035806.1, read on the forward strand.
AAAATCTAATTGAGGGCCGGTTTTTTAAAGTCTGGTTAAATCTCTGGTTTGGTTACTAGAGATTTTTTCTAACCAGTGTTTATGAATCAAAGGTTAAGAAATTGTGTCTTTTCAACACTTTTTCGGGTTTGGTTAACAAACCGTAGGTTAAGAAAGAACTCCAATATTTTTCCAGTCTATCTGTCAAATTAACCAACGAAATTAAATAAACATATTTCATAAATCAAATTTCAGAAAATTGTTCAAAAACAATTTGATTTTCACTATTTGGAATTGAGTATTTCGCTCGAAAGGCGTAGCTGAGGAAATACTGGATATGGTTCATACAGACGAATGTGAACCAATGCGAGTGACATCAATTGGTGGTAGTCGGTACTTCGTTTCGTTCATAGGCGACAGGTCGAGATGTTGTGACATTTATTTTCTAATAAATAACAAGTAAGAAATCTAAAGTCGGTCAAGCCGGACTTTGAAATACCCAGCGTCCCGACATTATGAGCGCACTATGTTTTGCTTCTCTATTTGTGGGCGTGGCAGTGGGCGGGCCACATAAATTATTTTCCTACACCTTTCATTCGCCTTGATGAACCTATGTTGCGAATTTGAAGCTTCTACGCCTTTTACCTCGGAAGTTACGAAAAATCTTCATTTGTGGGCGTGGCAGCGGGCGGGCCACATAAAATATTTTCCTACACCTTCATTCGCCTTAGTCATCCTATGTTGCGAATTTGAAGCTTCTACGCCTTTTACTTCACAAGTTACGATAAGCCCTTATTTGTGGGCGTGGCTCGAGAAGGACGGCGTCCATTTTTTTCCAGGATATGTCCCTTTTCTTAGTTTACCAGTACACCAAATATCAATGGAACGTGTTGAGTGGTTCGCAAGTTACAAGCATTTTACTGAAAACAAAATAAATTCATTTGTAGTCGTGGCAGTGGGCGGATGTTTCCCATTTTTACTTAGGAGCATACTCGGACCCCGATGTACATGTGTGCCAAATTTCGACTTCATTGGTTCAGCCGTTTCGGGGGAGATCCGACCACGGACGGACGGACGGACAGACGGACATGTCTAAATCGATTCAGTTTTTGATCCTGATCATTTCTATATATATTTGTCTATATCTCCGGAGCTTGATTCTCCCTGTTACAAGATTCGCACAAGACTAATATACCCCGCTTACGCTGGGTATAAAAACCACGTAACTGCAAGATTCAAGGAATATAAGGCTTTGGTTGAGAAAAGATCAGGGAAGCACATCAAAACGTTACGTTCCGACAACAGCACGGAATATACATGTCATGAGCTATAAGACTTCTTGAAGAGAGAAGGCATAAGACATGAGTTTAGCGTTGAGTAAACACCACAGCAGAATGGTGTGGCGGAACTCAAGAACCGCAGACAAAAGAGATTTAGGAATCATAATGATGAAGGTGGAAGCGAATTCGCCAAAATACGTATAGAGCAATATACAAATAAAACGATTGAAATAAAGGTTAATATTCCAAAAAATTTTATTTCTTGAAAGAGTATTTAATATATTAATAGCGGCCAACATACTCTATCGTTGATTTCATTTTTCACTCATTCCCGATGCTGGCCTCCAGATTGCGATACACTATGCTTTGAAAACTTAAACGCTTAAAAAGCAAGAAATCGCGGAAAGAAAGACACGCGGAACGTAGGAATTGATAGCAATGATCAAAACAAAAACGAAAATCTGCCTTCTCGCCTCCAAGCAGTGAGAACCGGTGTCCGTTTTTCGCCGTAGCCGCTATGGGGGCCAGCCATTATTCGACTCGATTTAACGAAACGTTTTCTCTCGGATTCAACAGCTGGATCTCGAGCGAAGACGACAGAGTATTTGATCGCGACCGCTTCAACTAAGACGCGCACGTCCGCTCGCTACGCATCATGTGTCTTGATAAATTAATAAACAACCAAAAAGTGCACTAAGTTAGTAAATACTCATAAAATCGCCAAGAAGGAAAATTTTACCTTATTCTTATTCGCCCAAATGAAACCGAATTTTAATTACAAATCGCGTCGCGCAAACGCCGAAACACATATTAAGTGAAAATCAAAGAAAAAATTCAACATTAAAAACTTTAATCGCGTCGCGAAACCGCCGGCAAACGAGAAACAAAATTCAAAGACGGCTTCCCCACACCATCTGCAGCACCACGAGGTATATTTGCCCTTTATTGTCCCTGAAATTAACAACCGGTTTTGTGTCCATTAGTGTCCAATAATACGAATTATCCAGCATTACGAATGTGCCTGATAATATATTTCGAACTATTGGACGACCACTGTATTGCCAATATATTAGATTTAAATTTAAGAAAAAAATTTTGCCTCACTCAATAGCAAAATTACAATTTTTTAAATTATTTTTTATGGGTCTTCAACGTACAACGTATTTGAACCATTTAATGGAAACAAGCTCAATCATTCCTTTTTTAAAATACCTATAGGTACCTTTACATACAAACATTCTAATGTTCATCCATACAGAATTTTTTTCCCTTCCTCCGTCCTTCCTCGAACGAATTTTGCTGATCCTGCCAAAAAAAAATTCATGAGTATGATACAGTGTGCAAGAATCGACTTTCTTCCTTCCAATTACCGAGTATATATTTCATCACCTATGGATTGTGTTTATAAAGTTTAATGAAAGACAGCATAAGTAGTTTCTTTATCTCTTTTGACGAATTAATAGAATTTAAATTTTATTTACTTATAAGTTTTATGAAAATAAGAAGTGAAAAAAATTTTTTCTAAAAAAAAATGATATATTCATAAATATTGCACACCGTATGCTGCTTTCAAACATTTTTCTTCTTTGTATCGTGAAATAGCTTTTGCATACTCATGCGCATACCAAATTTTGCCATCCCTTTTTCTCTGCGCATAAGCAAACGCACAATTCATTCATTAATTGTCCGTTTACGCACGCTTCTGGCACTCGCTTTTCGCATTTTTGTTTTCAATCAGCATTCGCATTGTGTGTGAGACGAAATGGCGTTGGGACAAAGTGTATCGTAATAAGGAGGCCAGCTTATTCAAAATGCTAAGAGATCCAATAAATTACGTTGGCGGCTCTTTATATATTAAATACTCTTTGCGCACACTTATCGAGATGGTAAGGTGCATGCATGCTGATGCAGTCAAATTTACCGGCATGCTTTTGGACGGACGTAATTGAGACTGCAAATCACATTCGCAACAGGTGTCTAACGAGAAGCCTAAAAAGTGACACACCTCACAGAACGTGAATGGGAAGAACCCCTATTGTGAGCTATTTTCGAAAATTCGGCTTGTCTGCATTCATGTTAAATAAGAAGCATAGAAAAGGGAAATTAGAAGCTAGATCGATCAAATGTATTTTCGTAGGATACTCGCCAGTGTCAAAGACATACCACCTATGGAACCATATTGAAAGGAAGATATATCGCAGCGGAGATGTCAAGTTTACAAAAGATTTTCAGTCAGAAGGTGGCTTCTCGGAATTTATCGATGAAGGCACACTGAATTTCAGCGATGAAGTAGACCTAACGGAGAATATTGAAAGTAGAGAGCAGCAAATCTATCGAGAACGGAGCTTCCGATGAGAAGCCAAGGAATATGAAAGTAGTTCTTCAGAGCGTGCAGAAGAGTTCTTTACTCCTGTTTCATTAGTTCAAAGGAGACCAGGTCGTCCAGGAATTGACCGTGCAGAAACAGATGTATTTACGATGACATTTGGTCGTTTATCGACTTAATGCAAGATAAACTTGATTTAATTTAAGAAAGTTATATTAATCAAAGAAAAAAGACAGAATATGAAAATCTTAGAAAAAAGTGATAATAACACACGTCAAATTGGTTTGATGTCGTGACATTCTCCCCGCCGGAATGAAATTTCGACAATTTCATTATGAAGCAAAGGTCTGACCATCGAGCAGCGGTTAACAACTGTAAGTTGGTTCCCCATCGCACTCAGACATTGGCAATGTACAAAGCTAACTTGTAGCTCGCTAAAAAACTTCGTTTGCTGTTTTTAATGTAACTACGCGAAGCACCCACCCCATTGGTTCTAGCCTGCGTTGATAGAATTATTCCCAGTGCCCAACGGTTACATGGAAGTCGTTCATCCCGAATCAGCACGATGTCATTCACCTTAAGATTGTCCGATTGTTAATACTCCTTACTCCATTGCCGCCAGAACTATTGAGCCATGAACGGTCAATTTTGCCAAGGATTCGAAAGACTTTGTTTATCAATTTCCGATTCAGGAGGGGGCATTAGTGCATTACCAATTAGGAAATGGCCTGGGGTTAACACACTTATATCGTCTGGATCATTGGTTAGTGAGCAGAGTGGTCTAGAAATGAGACAGGATTCTATATGTACCAGGTCTGTAGTTAGCTCTTCAATTGTTAAAACTCGGGCTACCATCATCTGCTTTAAATGATATATAATCTGCATGTCTGTGAACTTAGCATTACCACTTGTAAAGTTGAGATTAAAAACTAGCTATGAATTTGTAGCTAATTTGTTGTAAATTTGTTGTAGAAAAAAAAAATTTGTAGCTCTTTTGTTTTAGAAAATAACCCCTGGTAATGCTAACTTCACTGTGAAGTTAGCATTACCACCCTCAAATTTTTAAATTTTTGGAATCAAAATTAGTTAATAATTTGTAGCTAATTTGTTGTAAATTTGTTGTAGAAAAAGAAAATTTTGTAACTCTTTTATTTTAGAAAATAACCCCTGGTAATGCTAACTTCACTGTGAAGTTAGCATTACCACCCTCAAATTTTAAAATTTTTGGAATCAAAATTAGTTAATAATTTGTAGCTAATTTGTTGTAAATTTGTTGTAGAAAAAGAAAATTTGTAACTCTTTTATTTTAGAAAATAACCCCTGGTAATGCTAACTTCACTGTGAAGTTAGCATTACCACCCTCAAATTTTAAAATTTTTGGAATCAAAATTAGTTAATAATTTGTAGCTAATTTGTTGTAAATTTGTTGTAGAAAAAGAAAATTTGTAACTCTTTTATTTTAGAAAATAACCCCTGGTAATGCTAACTTCATAGTGAAGTAATCAGAAACAGTCAAATTGATAATTAATCCACCCTAAATGTATGCATGGAAAATTATTTTGAATGTTTCCGACGCTGCAAGTCATGCATTTTTCATATGCATACTTTTAGGCCAAAATTCTGGAAATTCGCAATCACTGACAATAAGTTATCACCAGAGCGGATATTTGCACATAAAGCATATTTGCATATGCATTTGCATATTTGACCGTTTAAAGCATATTTTTATTTTTCTTGCATGTTCGCGGCATATACGTATCTTTCAAATTAACTTATGATCGGAGAGTATAAAAATATACAAAGTCAACACCTAAAAGTATAAGTTTAAGGTTTTACCTACGAAGAAATATCCAAAATATTTACAAGTATACTTTTAGGTTTGATTTTGCAATAAAAAAACTTCAATCACAAAGCTTAGAGCTTAGAGAAGCCGTCGAAATAATCCAAGACATACGCAAAAACTTAAATAAATTGGAAAATAAAGCCTTTCAAGAAAAATTTGAACAAATTTTGAAAAGAAACAAAGGTTTTAAAAGTATAATCGATATATATAATGTTTGTTATACAGCCGAAGAACCTACCGACCCGTATGTCAAAAAGATTTTGCCAGATATGTTGGAAAGGTTTGCGTTTTGTCCAACAACCTCAACTGATGTTGAGCGCAGTTTATCTCTGTACGGAAACGTCTACACGCAGAAGAGACGATCATTCACTTTGGAAAATCTTAAGCACCATATAATTATTTGTGCAAATTCTGAAATTGAAGATTAAGCTGTTTAGTCTGACTGAAGGTTCGGTTTCGGCTTACAGATTCATTGACCATAAATTTGCATTCGGCTGGGGCCATGAATCTTTTTTTTTTTTTTGTTCTTTTCTTTTATTAACTATTATGAATATGAAATGTTATTTTTGTTTTAGGCGTTATACCATAAATGGACTGATTTTTGTTAATAAATTAAAAAAAAAAATTAAAATTAAAATGTGCTCTGGTCTACATTTAATTTTTTGGTCTTCAGTTCCACTTTCAGTAATGGGCCGAAGGTGCATGACAAATTTTTGGCTTCGCTTCACCAGCTTATGTCGGACTCTATTAAGCTGTTACTAGAGAAAAACTAAAAAAAAAATTAAAATAATTCATTTTAAATCATTTTTTTTCATGCATATTTTATTTTTTTTTGAGCATATATTCCAATTTTTTAAGCATATTCTATGCGCATATTTGCGATTTTTTCGTGCATATAAATATCTGCTCTGGTTATCACGTAAAATTTCTCCAAATTATTTTTTAGAAATTCTTTTAAAATCAAATAATGTTTCATGTTAAACATTAGGTACGTCATAATAAATTCGCAATCACTGGCAATAGCGGTATTCACTACCCAGTGCATTTGTTAAGGCAGGTGTAGGGATGCTCGTTGTTGGAAAATCATCGATATTGCAAATATTGTGAGCCTTACAAGGATTGCTGATTCTAAACAGAAATATAACTTCGATGTTGCCAAAAATGTATGCTATTGCTCATTTACGCCGATAATTTTATAACTGCAAAAATTGTGCCAGAACAACGATGTTTTAACGTGGAACATCGATAATAGTCGAATATCGATCATAATCAAGCACCTTTTTGAGCGGGACATGCACTTTTTTGCGCCAAAATAACGTCTTCGACGATGGGTGCACGACTTGAACAAATCGTCGACAACTCTAGATGAATAAAATTTGCTGTTTTTTCGGAGCTAATATATGAAATTTCTTTTTCGTCACCAAAAGCGCTGTATGCGACTTCCCCGCTCAATGCCGCCTATACACTTTTTGCCAAACGCAAGACAACGCCGCCAAAAATCGTATTACGTATTGAGTAGAGATCCTTGTCTACGAAAGATAGCTGGAATCATTGGTCCATAAAGGAGACTTTTTTGCTTCCTTGCAGGGCGTTGAGAGGGGGGCGCAAACAGGGCAGTTTTCCCGGGCCCGCCCTTAAGGGGCCCTCAACTGTCAAAAGAAAATTTTCCGAAAATTTCCGAAAACGTCTGACTGATTACATTATACTCCAAGTGACTCTCGGAAATTGTATACAACATATGGGGCATTCCATTTAATCGTGGAGACTTTCGGAAGTGACATGCAGTGTTCCCTCTAAGCTGCGCGACTGCGCAATTGCGCACGATTTTTTACTACTTGTATATACTTGCCTTACTTGTATTCTGCGCACAAATTTCAAAATGGCAAAAAGTCAAAAATTCTCAAATATTATTAAAGGCTGTAGTACATGAGATGTAAAAAGCCACATTCATGTGTAGCTCTGACGTAATTTTGACCTCAGGAAGTTTTTGAATACAGTCCCTCAGTGTACATCATGGAGGAGTGTAGGTCTAACTCTTCTTCTTCCTAATCCCTGCAATGTGTTAGAGCTACGCTGCTTTAACATAGGCATATAGCATGAGGAAAAGAGAAGCATGCTATGGCAGCGAAATATTTAGCTCTGCTCTGGTGAAATGCATTGCTACTTTTATTTTTAATTTTGGGAGATTTTCGAGTTCATTACATATAAAATATCTACCAAACTCATAAAATGATATGAAAAGCTTGAAAAACATAAAACTAATCAAGGAAACTCAATGTCAAGGAGAAATAGATATTTTTTTTTGTCCTACCCTGTCTACATAACTTTTTGATCACACTGTTTCAGCAAAAATACTAAATTCTATGTACAATGAAATTCGTAGCCGTAGTCAAAAATGTATGTCAATTTATTACAAAATGAACACATTCGTGCACATTGAGCAAAAACATATCGTAAAACATTTATTAAAGTTTCAATTATGAACTTTTCAAGCAATATAAAACACCGAGCTGACGCCGTGTTTCTTTGATAATTTTCTTGCAAGTGGCATCATAGTGCCACTTTGTGTCTACCCGTATTGTTGTTGGTAGCTTTCTGGTGAAATTCTCGAATTTGTTGAAATTCCTATTCCTGCTTAAGGTTTTTGTTGGTAGCTTTTTGGTGAATTTCCCCAATTTCCTTTATGGACCAATGATTCCAGCTATCTTTCGTAGACAAGGATCTCTACTCAATCCGTAATACGATTTTTGGCGGCGTTGTCTTGCGTTTGGCAAAAAGTGTATAGGCGGCATTGAGCGGGGAAGTCGCATACAGCGCTTTTGGTGACGAAAAAGAAATTTCATATATTAGCTCCGAAAAAACAGCAAATTTTATTCATCTAGAGTTGTCGACGATTTGTTCAAGTCGTGCACCCATCGTCGAAGACGTTATTTCGGCGCAAAAAAGTGCATGTCCCGCTCAAAAAGGTGCTTGATTATGATCGATATTCGACTATTATCGATGTTCCACGTTAAAACATCGTTGTTCTGGCACAATTTTTGCAGTTATAAAATTATCGGCGTAAATGAGCAATAGCATACATTTTTGGCAACATCGAAGTTATATTTCTGTTTAGAATCAGCAATCCTTGTAAGGCTCACAATATTTGCAATATCGATGATTTTCCAACAACGAGCATCCCTACACCTGCCTTAACAAATGCACTGGGTAGTGAATACCGCTATTGCCAGTGATTGCGAATTTATTATGACGTACCTAATGTTTAACATGAAACATTATTTGATTTTAAAAGAATTTCTAAAAAATAATTTGGAGAAATTTTACGTGATAACTTATTGTCAGTGATTGCGAATTTCCAGAATTTTGGCCTAAAAGTATGCATATGAAAAATGCATGACTTGCAGCGTCGGAAACATTCAAAATAATTTTCCATGCACACATTTAGGGTGGATTAATTATCAATTTGACTGTTTCTGATTACTTCACTATGAAGTTAGCATTACCAGGGGTTATTTTCTAAAATAAAAGAGTTACAAATTTTCTTTTTCTACAACAAATTTACAACAAATTAGCTACAAATTATTAACTAATTTTGATTCCAAAAATTTAAAAATTTGAGGGTGGTAATGCTAACTTCACAGTGAAGTTAGCATTACCAGGGGTTATTTTCTAAAATAAAAGAGTTACAAATTTTCTTTTTCTACAACAAATTTACAACAAATTAGCTACAAATTATTAACTAATTTTGATTCCAAAAATTTTAAAATTTGAGGGTGGTAATGCTAACTTCACAGTGAAGTTAGCATTACCAGGGGTTATTTTCTAAAATAAAAGAGTTACAAATTTTCTTTTTCTACAACAAATTTACAACAAATTAACTACAAATTATTAACTAATTTTGATTCCAAAAATTTAAAAATTTGAGGGTGGTAATGCTAACTTCACAGTGAAGTTAGCATTACCAGGGGTTATTTTCTAAAACAAAAGAGCTACAAATTTTTTTTTTCTACAACAAATTTACAACAAATTAGCTACAAATTCATAGCTAGTTTTTAATCTCAACTTTACAAGTGGTAATGCTAAGTTCACAGACATATAATCTGCTTAACGCCTGCCTCCCATAGGTCTCCAAAGTGAGGAGAGGAAGGCGGATTGAAATACTACTCGATTTCTTTACTACTGAAGGAATTTGCTTTTGTACGTTGAAGACCCATAAAAAATATTTCTTAAAATTTAAATTTTGCTATTGAGTGAGGCAAAATTTTTTTTTTTTAAATTTAAATCTAATATATTGGCAATACAGTGGTCGTCCAAAAGTTCGAAATATATTTGTTGCCGCGGCCGCGCCGAATTAAACAGAACAGACGCAAGGGTTTTTAGCTCTTCGGTTTATTCAGATTAAACTTAAACAAATTGCGTTACTCTTCGCATGAACAAATAAATGTTAATTACTAAATTCAAGTTAGAGTTTGTAAATTATTTTGATTTATACTAAGAAAATGACTTTATGATCCGATAAAAAACCGGTAGAAAAAGATGAGCAGTTATGTACAATAAGTCGAAAAAGAACTTAAACTTTGTCTAACGACCGTCCGATTGTCTTCTTGTTCGACGTGCAACTGCCTCCAAAAAAGTTATCGCTTTCCCTCTACTCGTTATTTAGAATTGCCGCTCGCTGGTTTCATGAGCACCGCTACAGTGTGCAGACAGTGGTAACACTCTCCGCCCCGTAAGCGAGAGCCGTCGCAGCTTACCATATCTATTCTCCAACGTCTAGTCGGGCCAGCTTGACAGCCGGTCGTTCCAGTGTCCCTTGTTATGTATGTACGACAGCTCTGCGGACTTGTCCATCCTTCGCCAGCGTCTTCTCCTCGATTATGCCCTTGGGTCAACATTTTCTCGGTAGGGACCCATCTATTATGACGACTACGTCACCTTTTTGCAGTGGTGGATTCTTGTTGAACCATTTCCCTCTACGGGCCAGAATGGGCGTGCATTCGGTAACCCACCTTGTCCAGAATTTATTGGCGAAGCTTTGTGCGTCTTTCCAGTAGCTGCGGAGATTGGCGGAGTCCGGGCAACTTGGCTTGTTGCCGGATACTGAACCCAACAGTAGGTGGTTAGAAGTTAGCGCATCGTCACCGTGCGTGTCCAACGAAACAAACGTCAGTGGCCTTGAGTTTATTACGAACTGGACTTCGCATAGGGCATATCGTAGAGTTTCGTCGTTGATTTTGCAATCCGGGTGAATTTTCCGAAGTACAGCCTTAATTGACCTTATCAGTCTTTCCCATGCACCGCCCATATGCGGTGCCACGGGCGGGTTGAATCGCTTCTTTATTTCGTCATATTTCTGAACTATTATCTGAAAGTCAATATTGCGGCGCTGATCGCGTAAGATCGTCTCGGTGCTTCTAAAGTTTGTACCGTTATCGGTAAATATTTCTCTTGGAACTCCACGGCGAGCCGTGAAATTGTGGATGCATATCAAGCATGAACTGGTGTCCAGTGAGTGGGCTACCTCGACGTGAATCGCGCGCATTGTGAGGCATGTAAATATAACTCCCCATCTCTTTTAGCTGCGCCGTCCGACCGTGACCAAAAACCTGCCGAAGAAGTCGATGCCGACGAAGGTAGATCGCCTTTGATATGCACCTAGTCGAGCTGAAGGCAATGGTGCCATTTTTTGACTCTGAGGCGCTGCTTCATCTATTTTGCACCGCTGACTTGCCGCTTGCACGCTTTTGTAAAGTACGCGCAGCTTTGGTATATAGAATCTGCTTCTTACAGCGTTGATGGCTGCTTCGTGCAGTAGATGATGTTTTTTTTCGTGAAAGGAATGAACTAACTTTGATGACGTCATTGTCTAAGTAAACATTTAAAGATTTAGTGAGGAGTTCTTTCTGACGTTCTTACCGCGTTGTAAGGCGAGAACATCTTCTCGAAACCCATCGCTCTGTGCTTCTCGAAACAGTAGTATTTTGGCCTTTTGTATGATCTCTGTTGTCATCGTGGGACTTTCCTCATCTTTGATACGGGCGCGCAGCTTTGCGACGTAGAGAAAAAAATTTGCTACTGCTCGATATAGCCTTCTCCACTGCGAGAAGTACGCCACGTTCGGTTGGATTGATGCTGTGTGGCTTTTGTGCATTAGGACGTGCCGAACTTCGAGGGCGGTCGATTCTCCGATGTCGTCACAGCTCGGCCATTGGTCGTTCCCATAAGAATGCTGGACCTTTGAACCAGTCGGTGTAATCGTTGTGCGCTGAGTCTTTTGTGGCCATATCGGCTACATTTTGAGGGTACCTAACGCCATTGTTTTACGTTGGTGTGCTCTAGGAATTCTCCGACTCGGAACATCACGAATTGCTGCAGGCGTTTCGGGTCCATCTGTAGCTACCTTAAAATGATTTTAGAGTCCGTCCAGTAATGGCAAGTCTCCGATGGGATTTTGATGATTCGTATGATTTTCAGGGCAAGTTTAACTCCGATGAGAGCAACTTTCAGTTCTAAGCGCAGAATTGACAACGGCTTTAAAGGTGCCACTTTAGCTTTGGATGCTACAAGAACAATGTCGATTTCTCTGCCACATTGAACGCGTAGGAAACTTATCGCTGCGTACGCCTCTTCTCCTGCATCAACGAAAGTGTGGAGTTGCACATTTTCAGCTTCTATGAACAGGATGCTGTTCTTTCGAGGGACTGTTACTGCTGAAATTTCTGTTAGTGTTTGTTTCCATTTCGACCACCTCTTAAACTGTTCGTCGGTTAAGCAGTCATCCCAATTGATCCCAGTTCTTGCAAAAGCACTCTTTTCGTGGAAACTGCCGTGTTTTCAATCACGTCTCGCTTGAGCCTCAAGAATCTGTAATGGTACCTGAAGAGATCAGTATTAGGCTCCCAATACAAACCTTATACTTTTTCGGTTGCGCTGAGTTCTATTGGCTTTTGCGCTGTTTGTTCCCCTCTTTTGAGTTTCCTAGGGATCTCCGGGGCGTTGGAAATCCACTTGCGGATGTCAATTCCGGCAGCCTGGTGGATTCTTTTCACTTCATCCGCGAGATGCAAAGCTTCGTGAACTGAGCCGGTGCTGTCGATGAAATCGTCGACGTAATGGGCGGTTTTGATGGCCTGTACAGCACGAGGGTACTGCTTTTCGAATAGATCTGCGTTCGCGTTTCGAATATAGTGTGCGATAAATGGTGCACAGTTCAATCTGAATGTTAGCGCTTCTATTACGTATACGTCGGGGTGTTGCTGCTGCCTCTCGTCTTCACACCATAAGAAGCGCTGCACAAGTACATCTTCTTTTCGTAACCGTATCTGATGAAACATTTCGGCAATGTCGGCGCATAGAGCGACATTGCCGATACGAAAAGACAGGAATGTATCCACGAGCGGCGTCAACAAGTCGGGACCGGTGAGGAGGAAATCATTAAGTGATAGTCCTTTTGACTTCGCTGCTGCGTCCCATACTAGCCGAATACGCTGGGGCTTATTCGGGTTAGCCGTGGTAAATATCGGCAGGTACCATACTCGTTGCGGAGTCTTCCTAAGTTCCTCTGCTGTCAACTTCCTGGCGTATCCTTTGCTAAGGAGATTATTTATTTCACGTACCATTTATTCGTTTTTGCTAGTATCTTTCTTAAATTTCCGCTGCAGACACGTCAGTCGGTGGGACGCCGTTGAAAAGCTGTCCGGCATCGCGCTTAAATCGTTGCGCCAGGGTAACCCTATTTCGTATCTGCCACCCAGGTGCTGTGGTGTTGAGAATATGAATTGCGTGGTCATCCTCTTTTGAGTGAAACGTTTTGGGTTCCGATTCAAGCGCAAAGAAATTTTTAAGGGCGATATCAATCTGATTGCTTCGTTCCTCGCAGCTGCATGTGTGTAGGTTTAGGTGACTTTTTCTCTGATGCGTATTTACCCAACCTTGCGTGGCCCATCCCAATCGTGTTTTTGAAGCGATCGGATGTTGGCATGAGCCTTCACGAATCCGAAATGGCACCGCTAGATGCCAGTTGTCCGCTCCGATGAGAATTGTAGGTTTGGCATTTTGGCAGGTTTTTATGGGCAGCCCATTGAAGTACGTATATCTTGCACTTAAATCCTGTATGTCTAAGTTCTGTTCCGGCAGATCGAGATTCTGTACTGTTCGAACATCATGAAGTATGCACTGCTTCCCGTTGTGCACGTTTTCAATCTTTATGGTGGCCCGTCGGCTTGCGGATTCTTGACGAACAGTATCGCTCGTCCAACGCCAACATAAGGGCTTCTTCACTCCAGCTATGTTTAATTTTTCAAAAACGTCTTCATCATCTAAAAGGCGTACGTCTCAACGATTCTATTGCCGGACCGGAGTTTAACAGGCAGTATCCGAAACAGTGCGCCATTCTGTAAAGTATGCATATTCACCTTTTCGGCATCAGTTGAGTGCGCTTGTCGCTGACCTTTGGAATATTCTGCCGCGTGCAACAATAGGTGGTGTCGAGTGGTGCATTTTTCAACGGAACACTCTTTGGTGCTAAAACATCTACGTTGATGCCCTTTAAAGCATTGGCGGCAGAGTTTGTTTGTTTTCACTACCTTCGCTGGTAGAAATGCCCAAAAATCGGTCGCATTTATCAAGCTTATGTTGCCCTTTACATATAACGCATCCGTTGCCTGCTTTGTCCTTAGTGGCGTGTACTTTTACTGAAGCATTTTTCTTTGTGATGCACGGTGTGACTACCGTTGAGGCCGCCTCTGCTAGTGCGTACAGCCAATTGCTGAAGGTTGTTACAACTGGATGTCCTTCCTTTGGATGCATGGCCCATGCTTGCTTGTAGTGCGTCGGCAGCTTGTCAACCAGCTCCTTAACCATAATCGGGTTACTAAGAAACTCGTGAACATTGCACGCCTCCATCGTTGCACAGATGTTCTTGACCGCAAGCCCGAATTCTATCAGCGACTCCTGTTTATCTATGGGTGCCGACATATGACGCACCCTTTCTATCATTTTACCCACGATAAGTTCTGGCCTGCCGAAGCACATTTTTAGGGTTTAGATCATGTCGGGGACCATAGAATGTATTAAAAGCTTGCTTCTTACAATCTCAAGCGCCTTACCTTTAAGACTCGCTTGCAGTCTGACCAAGTTCTCTGCATTCGAAAATCCTCCTACGCTTGTAGTGTCTTCGTAACTGCTAATGTAGAGCGGCCATTCCTCAGGATTTCCAAAAAATGCAGGGAGATATTTTGGTAATATTTGCCTTGCCGCTATTTGCGCAGCAGTTGGTCCGTGAGTTTCACTCAAGTTTGGTGCGAAATTGATTTGCTCAGCTAAATCATCATCGCATTGTGCAAGTATTTCATATTTCCTTTGTAAATACGTCTGTCGGAGCAGATTTTCCTCTTGCAACATTTCCAGCTGCAGTCGATTTTGTTTCGATGTGTTTTGAATACATTCCCTCTGTTTCATTTCAGCTGTTGGGTTTTCAATGTTGCTAACTGCACCGATTCGAAAAGAGGGCTTTTTGAAGCTCTTCGCGTTTGCGCAATTGTTTTATTGGTTCGCGTCCAATTTAGTTTCTCTGTTTACCGCATTTTTTCGCTAAAATATACTTGGCTGTTTTACTCTCCATTTTTCCACAAATTCTTTGGCCTGCGGCAGGGTTCGAACTCGGACCTTCAAGGTTACAAATCTAGCTCACTTCAACTTCGCCATCGCGAGATCTGATTTGAGCTGGCTACGTTTATTATATCAATGTAAGTGCAAAACAACTGCTTAATAAGGGGATCTTATCGATTTTATGGGGTCATATTTTTCTGTGTGAAGTGTTTCCATATTAATTGAATAACGTTTCTTATTGATTCAATAGGTAGCAACGTAAAATTCAACGCAATTCACGAATTAATATGAAAACAAACTCAAATCAATATGGTTCAACTTCAAATCAATGTAACTTTAACATACTCTAGGAAATATATGGAAACTACATCAAATCAAAGTTGAAAATTGTTATTTTAATATGTTTCGATATTATTTTTCTTCTATATTGAAACATATTGAATTAATATGGATCGGATTTGATTTTAGGTTGCAGTTTTTCCCTCAGTGTATGTAAATCAGATCGCAATTTTTGTCTTTGTTCCCTTTGCACTTGACCTCATGCACTGAGTTGTGTTGTTGTTCTTTTGGAATTTTGTCTTTTGTTTTTGTAAAAACATTTCTCAGTGTTGTGTGAGGCTTATATGCAAAAATGAATTGCTCTTGTTTAATTGTGTGCTTTAGAATTCTTGGGTCAGTGAGATTTTGTATATAAGGACTGTCCCAGAAATAACTCTCCTTTTGTTTTTAGGCTATTTATAAAAAAGTGTTACCTCTATAACAACATATTTGGTACCTAAATAAAGTATAAATATTGCAGACAAAAAAAAAATCGTAAAATAAAAGAGCTACTGAAAAGATGTCGTCTCAACAAGAAGAAAAGCGGAAAACAATTATTTACAAACACCTGGAAAATCCAAACACCACGTAGAAAAAGATCGCTAAGAAAGTTGGCGTGTGCGAAAAAACTGTCAGTAGGACCATAAAACGATGCAGACAGCTTACCCCTTTATCAAAAATACCAGGATCAGGGAGAAAAAGTGGTTCAGCGAACCAAGCGGTGGCGCAGAACGTTAAGCGGCTGTTTACTCAGAATCCAGGCACTTCGGTTCGTGGTATGGCAGCAAAAGCGGGAACATCGAAGTCAAGTGTTCAACGGATTAAAATATTTTACAACCTAAGGAGCTATAAAGTACAAAAAGTTCCTGATAGGTCTGAATAAAAGGACGGCGAAGCCAAGAGGAGGGCTCGAAAACTGTATCGCCATTACCTGCCCAAATTTGATTGCGTGATCATGGACGATGAAACGTATTGCAAAGCGGATTTCAAGCACTTACCTGGACACGGATATTATACTGCGGTTAGAAGAGGTGGAGCCTCCTCTAAATTTACCACCGAAAAACATACCAAATTTCCAAAGAAATACATGGTGTGGCAGGCCATTTGCAAATGTGGCCTTCGAAGTAAGGAATTTGTGACGGATCGCACAATCAACACCGAAATTTACATCAGAGAGTGTCTGGACCGGTGTTTGCTGCCTTTTATACGTCAACACCAAGGTTCAGTACTATTTTGGCCTGACCTAGCAACATCTCACTACGCCCAGAGAACGATGGATTGGTACCAAGCCAATAATGTCACTGTGATACGAAGAGAAGCAAATCCTCCAAATTGACCCGAACTTCGTCCAATCGAAAAATATTGGGCTTTAATGAAAAGGAACCTTAAGAAGACCAAACAAACTGCGAATAACATCGAAATATTTCGACATAAATGGCGTCGGGCATACACTAAGGTCAGGGGCGGATCCAGAGCCATCCGTTGGGGGGGGGAAATAAATTTTTTTTTAAATTAAAATGTTCAATTCGTATTTTAGAAAGGATGCACTATACATATATTTTATTAGAAGATAAGCAATTGATTTTGAGAAAATAAAAACGGCAAAAATCTACAAATAAAAAAAAAACTTATTTAATAAAAAAATTTTTTTAAATAATTTTTTATTTAAAAAGAAAAAATAAACATTTTGTTACGTATATTTAACAGGTTGGCTGATAAGTCCCCGGTCTGACACATAGATGGCGTCGCTAGTATTAAATGCATATTATTTTTATATAGTGGCAACCTTCAAATGATTCGTGTCAAAATTTGACGTCTGTAAGTCAATTAGTTTGTGAGATAGAGCGTCTTTTGTGAAGCAACTTTTGTTATTGTGAAAAAAATGGAAAAAAAGGAATTTCGTGTTTTGATAAAATACTGTTTTCTGAAGGGAAAAAATACAGTGGAAGCAAAAACTTGGCTTGATAATGAGTTTCCGGACTCTGCCCCAGGAAAATCAACAATAATTGATTGGTATGCAAAATTCAAGCGTGGTGAAATGAGCACGGAGGACGGTGAACGCAGTGGACGCCCGAAAGAGGTGGTTACCGACGAAAACATCAAAAAAAATTCACAAAATGATTTTGAATGACCGTAAAATGAAGTTGATCGAGATAGCAGAGGCCTTAAAGATATCAAAGGAACGTGTTGGTCATATCATTCATCAATATTTGGATATGAAAAAGCTCTGTGCAACATGGGTGCCGCGCGAGCTCACATTTGACCAAAAACAACAACGTGTTGATGATTCTGAGCGGTGTTTGCAGCCGTTAACTCGCAATACACCCGAGTTTTTGCGTCGATATGTGACAATGGATGAAACATGGCTCTATCACTACACTCCTGAGTCCAATCGACAGTCGGCTGAGTGGACAGCGATCGGTGAACCGTCTCCGAAGCGTGGAAAGACTCAAAAGTCCGCTGGCAAAGTAATGGCCTCTGTTTTTTGGGATGGGCATGGAATAATTTTTATCGATTATCTTCAGAAGGGAAAAACCATCAACAGTGACTATTATATGTCGTTATTGGAGCGTTTGAAGGTCGAAATCGCGGCAAAACGGCCCCATATGAAGAAGAAAAAAGTGTTGTTCCACCAAGACAACGCACCGTGCCACAAGTCATTGAGAACGATGGCAAAAATTCATGAATTAGGCTTCGAATTGCTTCCCCACCCACCGTATTCTCCAGATCTGGCCCCCAGCGACTTTTTCTTGTTTTCAGACCTCAAAAGGATGCTCGCAGGGAAAAAATTTGGCTGCAATGAAGAGGTGATCGCCGAAACTGAGGCCTATTTTGAGGGAAAACCGAAGGAGTACTACCAAAATGGTATCAACAAATTGGAAGGTCGTTATAATCGTTGTATCGCTCTTGAAGGGAACTATGTTGAATAATAAAAACGAATTTTGACAAAAAAATGTGTTTTTCTTTGTTAGACCGGGGACTTATCAGCCAACCTGTTAATATAGCAATTTTAGACAGTTTATTTTTCATAGAAACAAATTCAAATTCAACAAAAAATTCATATCTTTCTTATATTTGTATAAACAAATTTTCGAATTCGTTTTCCTTTGGGGGGGGAAATTTCCCCTTTTTCCCCCCCCGTGGATCCGCGCCTGCTAAGGTGAACGATAGGTCGGTAAAAAACCTAATGGAGGACCTTATTAAAAAAGTGTATAATTATTTTTAAGTGTATTTTTTCAGTCTAATTAAAATTTTTATTTATTTTGTAATGTTCACTTAATAATAAACTGAAAGAATTTAAAAAAAAAGCATCATTGGTTTTTTTGCAATAAAAAAAAAAAACAAAAGGACAGTTATTTCTGGGACAGTCTATATGTGGTTGGGATGTATGATTTATTTTGTCGTTCTGTTTTTTTTTTTTTTTTTGTAAAATTTGGATTCTTCAACTTTAGTTCAGTTTCAGTTCTGATCAAAAGGGTGACTTGAGTGAAAGTTTATTATTCTGCCAGATGCAACGTGCTTGGTGTACCAGTTCATCGATATTCCATTTCCTCTGCGGTGAAGTTTTGTGTCCAGAAATGCAATGCTCTTTTTGTCTTCTATTTCCTTTGTGAATCTAATTTTTGGGTGTTGTCCGTTGAGAATATCCAGTATTTTTGTTTGCCTTTATTATTGCGAATATGTCATCTAGATATTTTTTAAAATGTATTTTATATGTATGTTTTGGGTATTTAGTTCATTTATACTGTCCGTCAGTATCTTGCCAAGAACTATGTCAGCCAAATATTTGATTGTAGAAAGTCTCATTGCAAACGAAATAGTTGTTGTCCTTTAAAGAAAATTCTAAAAGTGTTTGAAAAGTCTTTTTGGGAAATTTGGTTTTTTGCTCAATTTCGCTCCACTGGTGCATGATTGTCCCTAATAGCCAGCTGTGTCGGAATATTTGTGAAAAATGAAATGACATCAAAAGAGACAAGAATTTCACCATTTTTTGATTTCGTTTCTTAAAGCGAAGGAATTTTTGATGTTATGGTCCTCTGATGATATTTTTTTAAATTGTCCCAATATATAATATTTGGCTAAGTTGTAGCAAGGTACGTCAAAAGATATGGGTCTCAGAGGAAGTCCATTTTATGTGTTTTCGGAAGTACATATAAACGGGGGGCTGTAGCGGCGGAGCATGTCAATTGTTGTTTTTGTCTTAAGTCAATGTAGTTTTGTTTGTAAAGTCTGTTTCTTAAGTTATTGTTTTTCTTCATCAGTTGTTGCGAGGGATCATTCCGAATTGTTTTATAAGTTCTTTTGTCGCTGAGCAAGTTTTCCATTTTGGTGATGTAGTCATTTCTGTACATTATGACGGTTTTGTTGCCCTTGTCCGCTTTCGTGGCAATGATTTCATCTTTCATTCTGTTGAGAAGTTTTCTCATGTCATCATACACTTTCGTGATGAAAATCTCTCGTGGGTCATTTGTTCTTCTTCTTCTTTTGTAGTTATTTATTTTCGCTGCAACGTCATATCTGGCTAAGTCTTTGGATTTTGCGTCAGTTATCTTTTGTACGCTTTGCTCAATGTCAGCTATTGTGTTATCGGCAAGGCGAATTTGACTCCAAGAAAAAGCAAATAGAGTCCGACCGAAGTCAAAATTTTCAACCGAAACCGAACTGAAACCGAATAATCGGTTTTTTTTTTCAAGACCGAAACCGGAACCGAAACTTTCCAACTCTGAGAAACAAAACTAATTTTATTGTATGCTCATATATGTATTTAAAATATATACATCATTAATATATACTATAAGATCCATAATCGTTTTCTCAATGCGAAGGGTAGCCGGATGATCGTCTGGTAACAAGACCTTTCGTTCACATAGTTGAGGTAATGTTTGCTGAAGTTGATTTTGTTTTGATTGTGCCGCTGACTCCAACTTTTGGCGCTTAGCTTTATTATCAGAGGTTGAAAAAAGTTTCCATTCAGATGGATGCACTTTCTCCAAATGCTTTTTTATACCGACGAAAGTTTGACGACTCGGAAGTGAGTTGCCTAGAGATATTTCTTTGGCCATCGGGTCTAAAAAGACAATGCTCTTATTAATTAATGAAATAATTTCAAAGTGTTTCTTACCAATGCTTTATTCCACGCTCAAAGTTAACAGCTGTTTGTCAATGAACTCGACAGCAGATAGAGTTGCCATTGGTTACAAAAAATCATATTAATTAATTGGTAGTAAAATGAAAATTTTTCTTTTTCAAAATATGTTTGAAAGTTTCTGTTTCGGCCTTTTCCGAGCTAAAACCGAACCGAAACCGAAACCAAAAATGTAGGACGATTTGGTGGCCGAACCGATACCGATGGTTCGGTCGGACTCTAAGAGCAACCATGCACTGTCTTCGGAAAAAACATTTTGTTTTGAGTTTTATTATATAAAACAAGAATAAAATTTCGTATTTCGTTTCCATATGGTGTTAAATTCTGAAGTGTTAAGCTTTAACACTTCGATTTAACACTACCGTTTCCACTTGCACATTCTACGAAGGTGTTAAAGCTTGGCAGCTGTTCGTGTATTTTCAATTGCAAGTAGGGCTTTCAGCTTTTCAAGCGCTAAAATCAGTACATTTTTATTTCTAAATATTACAAAAATATTAAAAACAAAGTTTCTTTTACCTTCCATTGTCGCTTTTTGTTTTTATTTCATTTTGACAGTTAGATATGCATGAATTTCGATACGATAAATCGATATTTTCTTATCGAATGAGGTGTTACCGAGGTGTTATTGAGAATAACACTTGGCTTTCGTGTTTAGAATTTGTATGGAAAAACACGTACATCACATGGTGTTAAAGGCCGCTTAACACGAAAGCCTCCTTTAACACGTAAATAACACCATATGGAAACGCACTATTAGAGTTTTAGAATAGTCAATAGTGAAAAAAAATGTTCGATTCTGCGAGTTTTCGAGTGTGTGGGTGTTCAAGTTTTCAAGCGGTCACTGTTTAAATATTGCTATCATTAATTAATATATTATACGCCAAGCTATATATATACCTTTATAAATATTTCTATATACAGAAGGTAATAAAATAATTTTTCGTTCTTTTATTTTAGAACTCACGTGAGAATTCACACCGGAGACCGCCCATACGTATGTCCATTTGATAGTTGTAGTAAAAAATTTGCTCAATCTACAAATCTGAAGTCTCACATATTAACACATGCAAAAGCAAAGTAAGTTTATTTTAAAAGATGTGTTTTTGCATATAAATAATTTTTTTACTTATGTTTTCGAAAATAATGAGCAACTGCCCAGTTTTTTGTTTATATTGTTCAGAAATTTTTTTTAAATAACTTGGGGTTGTTATAATATTAAAAACCAAGGGAGATTTTATCGCGATTCATCTGAAAATAAATAATTAAGGCTATTCACAAACGTATACTAATATGCAAATCGCGCAACATTACTACATGCCAAAAAAAAATTTTTTTAAAGCCCCCTATCGTGAAAAGCCTTCCTAAATCAAAAGGCTTTGGAAAACCGGTAAAAATATCATCAACAAGCTGAAATGGCAATATTATTTTTTGAACGTCTCTAAAATCTCCCTTGGTTTTTAATAATTCGATTCAATTGGTTGAAATTAAAGGCAAAGTTTCTTTTTTTTTTTATACGGCTGCTTAGAAAAATAATATAACCACTTGTAAATAACATGTTCGTTTGGCAGGAAATGCGGTAATTATGTTTTGCATATAAAACAAAAACAAAAAAAGTAAAAAGAGTTTTAGAACATCCGGTGAATAGCGTAATTATGTTAATTTAAAACTTTTTAGTATTTCTCCTGCGAAAATGAATATTTGTGGACTTGGAAAATGGCAGCTCACGTCTTCTTTATGTGGACGCACTCCTTTAATTTGACGGGAAAAACCAAAATTTTGAATTTGTTTCTATGTATGCTCTTTAGTATAGAGTTTGGGAAAACCTATTGAAAAGCCATTTGGGTGTGGCTTTATAAAAACGAGGACGATTCTTAGATTTGCTATTATAAGTCTTTCGTCTAAGCGCAATCAATAAAATGAAAGGGGCTTTTTACACTATAACCGCATATAGCATTTGCATCCCTAAAATGTGAATTTTATACCTGACACACTCTGTGTCGAGGGTATATTGCGTTTGTGTGGTTGTGTATAACACCCAGAACCAGTCGAGATAGACCATACAAAATGTATAGGGAAATGATCAGCGTCACCAGGAGATGCGATTTAGACATGTCCGTCTGTCTGTTTGTCTGTCTGTCTGTCTGTATAAAGTTATCTTATCGAAGGAGTTGAGCTATCTTGACAAAATTTGGAATACGTGCTCACGGCGACATGCGTAAGAACAAGTTCAAGAATGGACATGATCGGACCATTTTTATGGGTACCTCCAGTACTAGGGTCTGTTACGAAAATCACAAAAACTGCTCTAAAATCTAAGTTTTTCAACATATTTTGATGAAATTGGGTATTTGAACATGTCTCAAGGCAATTAATACGATTTTTAAAGATTTTAAAAGTGGGCGTTGCAGAAGGGCGTTTTTCGAAAAATGTCCCCCACACCCGAAATTCAAATGGGACTTGAAATTTGGCACTTATGCTTCCTTGTAGCCATAAACATCCTTCCAAAAAATTTCCTTGATCGGTTCATTATTAAGGGTACCTCCAGTACTAGGGTCTGTTACAAAAATCCCAAAACTGCCTCAAAATCGGACTTTTGCGAAATAATTCAATGAACCTTAGCAATTGAGCGTATATTTGAGCCTCCGATTAAAATTTGCAAAAAAAAAAAACCGAAAAGTGGGCGTGGAAAAGGGGTGGTTTGTATAAAGAAATTTAACAAAAGTCGGTATATGGGGTCCCTAATGGCCTTCAAAACCTCTTGAATATTCTTACTTAGTGGTCCTGTTTTTTGGGCGTGGTTCAAAAATTATTTAAAACTCTGTGTCTGTGTCGGGTATTTAATTGTCAGGCTCGCCTGACTATAACACCTTTACTTGTTTTTATTTTGAATTGTAAAATCTTAAAATTCAAACCTTGAAATTTTCAAATACAACCTTAACATTTTTTCATGAGTAAAACATTTTGCATGCTTTTTAAGAATTTATATTTTTTTTCTATAAACTTAATCATTATTGCATACATTTTGGGTGTTATTGTATTATGAGCTTATTCCAGTTTTGAATTTATCAGTTGAACATTTTGCATATACATATATATAATATATCTCTCTTTTTCTTTTTTTAAATTTATTTTGTACGTTATTTTTATAATTAATCATTGTTGCATAATTTTTGGGATGTTCTGAGATTAACCCAACGTTGTGAAGTGGGCTTTTTTGTTATACAAGTATTTAATTTTAAGCAAGTTTATGAAGGATTTTGTATAATTTTTGCTTCTTTTGTATTGTTATCCACGGTCCCTGGTTCGTGCGAATATTAATATTAATACGCAAATAAAACTTATTTGCAAATAGTTAACTCACTGTTTATACGTTGTTGCTTTAGAAAATCTTGTTTGACGTCTTGAAAATCAAAATTATTTGTATCTTTAGTTGAAATTAGCCATTGTTTTTTGGTCTATCACATATTCTGTGAAATATTTTAAGGTACACAGAAATTGTGCGCGAAAACTTTGTCTAGAAGAAAAGTAACAATTTTGCATCTGCTAATGAAAGTTCTTATATTGTGCTGGATGTCATTCCATTCAAAAAATTTGCTGCTCAGAAAATATCTATACATGTCGTGTTTCCTATAATACTTTTTGTTCAGACCACTATACGGTTGTTCATCTTTATGGACTCTATTTTCGATGCTCCTGTTTCTATTTATTGCCATTTTACACTCGAGTAGCCCGTTAGCGTTCGGGATTATTCTCTTCTGAGAGGGAGGAATTGTTACAGCGTTTTCTGAACGAATCCTATGCCCTCGTCCTAACAATTGGACCTGGTTCCCATCAATCCTATTGGTAAAACTATTGCAATTTTCAATTTTTGATATGTTCCTTAAAATTTTGTATTCTTGGCGTCCGTTGCCATATCTTCAAACAAATATATTTCTGCTCCTGATCAGCTAAACGAGATATGTTGTAATCGATAGTCTTGTTGCGGGATAATTCGATCCACACGTTCTCTTTTTTTGCATTCTTCTCTGCATTAACATTTCTCTTAAAATTCTTCTGCAATATAATTTCTTTACGGTCTTCTTCGAGTTGATTATATAAATTCATTTTCGATGTCTTGTTAACAAGTTCTTTTTTCTGCCTGACTTTTCCTATTGCGCAAAATTTTTCCCATCAGTTTTCTACATCAATTGTCTCTGCTCCTATTGCCTTAGCTTCGATCGTCACTGTCTCTGAAGTACAAATACTTTCGCTAACGTTGGCTATCGGACGTGAGAGTGATGCTACATGACTAGTTTTTTCATTATTTTTGTGATATGTGAAGATATTTTTATGTTCAATTTTTCCAACAGGGTCATCTATTTGGCTCTTGATATCAGTTTCCTTGAAAAGTATGTCCAGTCCTTCAAAGTGCTTATCGTTGTCAGAAAATTTTCCTAAAAATTCTCGCTTAATAAATTTTGTATCAACTTTGTTTGTCAACGAACGGACTTACTGCGTTGTATGACATTAAATCTGATTCCTTCGTTTTGAGAGTTGTCTCAAGATCATTTAATTTTCCAAATGAAATAACTAATTTTTCTCTACTACTACGATTTTTGTGAAAACGATAAAATCTAACGGCTACGTTTTTAGCAAAGATTATAATTAAATCTACTACCAAAATCCAGAAAAATTCAAACATGCTGAATCTATCTTCGTCTTTATTTATACTGTATTCATCATCTTGAAAGTCTTGCCCTAATGTATCATTTAATGTTTCTATTCTTTCGGATTGAAAACATGTTATTAAATGTACGCTTTTATCTGATTTTGATGGAAGCCCATGTTCGTAAACTTCCTTTCTCTCTTCGTGCGAGTTCCTGCTCTTTCTATATTTCAAAATATTTTCTTTTTTACTCTCAATATTTTTTACTTTTCTTACTAACTCCAAGTTAGTTTCATCTTCGAGTCCAATATTTCTAAAATCTTTCTTAATTTTCAACAGATCTTCCTTTTTACTTTCAATATTTTTTACTCTATTGGTGTAGTAAAAAGAAATCCATTATTTTTGCATTAAATTGAGGGCTTTATTTAAGATAGTTAGAATGACCCGATTTAGGTCAAATATGCGCCGTTTTGTTCGATAACTTGTTGCCATTTTAAAGGTAATTTCATTATGCCTCTCTCATAGAAGCCCTCGTTCCTATTAGCAAAAAATTGACAGTCGAATTTCAGAAGCCTTTTTTGAAGCGAATGTTTCACCAGCAAAATTGTTCGCCATGGACAGGAACAGATGGTAATCACTTGGTGCCAGGTCCGGACTATAAGGTGGATGCAGAAGAACCTCCCAACCAAACTCCCGGAGCTTCTGGCGAGTCACTATCGATGTGTGTGGCCTGGCGTTGTCCTGATGGAACACAATTCCTCTCCTATTGGCCAAAGCTGGCCGCTTATGGGCGATTGCTTCCTTCAGACGGTCCAATTGTTGACAGTAGAGTTCCGAGTTAAGAGTTTTGCCGTATGGGAGCAGCTCATAGTAGATAATTCCCTGCCAATCCCACCAAACACACAGCAAAACCTTCCTGGCCGTCAATCCTGGCTTGGCCACCGTTTCCGCCGGTTCACCGTGTTTCGACCACGACCGTTTTTGCTTGACGTTGTCGTAAGTGACCCACTTTTCATCACCAGTCACCAACCGCTTCAGAAATGGGTCGATTTTGTTGCGGTTCAGCAGCGATTCGCAGATGGAAATTCGGTCTATGAGGTTTTTTTGCGTTAACTCGTGTGGCACCCATACATCGAGCTTCTTTGTGTATCCAGCCTTATTCAAATGGTTCCAAACGGTTTTTAGCAATCTTTAGCTCTTTTGCAATCGAAACAGTGCTAACATGACGGTCGGACTCGATAATTTCCATGATTTTATCGACATTTTCGACAATTGGCTTTCTAGTGCGTGGTGCATCCTTGACATCGAAGTTACCGGAACGGAATCGACGAAACCAAAATTGCGCATGATTGGCTGTTACAGTATCAGGTCCATAAACGCTATTCACATTTTCAGCCGCCTGGCTTGCGTTTTCTCCCTTATCGAAGAAAAACTGTAAAATGTAGCGAATTTTCTCTTTGCTGATGTCCATCTTTGACAAGCTCTCAAACAAAACTGAATCAATCAATCAAAAAAGTGTCAAAAAAGCTTTTTTAGTAGGAACTGTCATCTTTCTAATGCCCCCTAGCGGAACACGATCGGACTTATACAACGCGAGATGCAGATAAATAACGCCATCTATTGGAAAAATAAAATTTCTTTTTACTACACCTAATATATCGCGGGCGTATCTAAATCTTCAAAGAAGACCTGGCCCCTGTTTAAATTTTAAAGAATGGCATTGTATTTCTATTTTCTTAGTTTGAATTGAAATTATTCAAATTAGCATTGATATTGATTTAAGTGGTTTTTCGCTTCGAACTACATTTTGGCTGTGATTGCAAAACTCATTTTTCTAAAATACATGTAAAAAACTGAGCAACTATTATTGTGATCCTCAGACGTGAATAACCAATTGTATCTAATGAAAGTATTGCAATTCATTGTTAACAGTAAGGACTCTGGGCAAAAAATAACTATTTGTATCAAATTCTTTTTTTTTTAACTCACCGTATGTTTATGCGTGTCTGATGCTCTGTCGATTCTCTGCTTTCCGCCTTCCGATTATTTCTTCGGTCTTCAGCTCTGTCTTTTTACTCTATTTTATTATAAAATTAAGGACTAACCTTGGATTTCTTATACAACCCTTAAAAAGTCGTATTGCTAAGGTGTCTTTTGGAGTTATCAACTCTCCCGGACCCTGTTGGATTTGGTATCACCGCTCTCCAACAGTTTAATACCATACGATATAAATAAGGTTAATATAAAAATCATCGCTGTTATTCCGCCCACTTCGTACCGTTTTTACTAAGGTGTCCTTTGGAGTTATCAACTCTCCCAGACCCCGTTGGATTTGGTATCACCGCTCTCCAACAGTTTATAGTAACTGGTTAGAAAATGGTTGGAATATTCATCAATTTTAACCCATTATCAGGACTGTCGTTCTTTGAAAACCGCACGGATCGTAGTTCGTTCCCGACTTAACTTTATTCGAATACTGGCTGCGCCATAAATGTTGTGTCGTCTAGGGAGCACGTCCAAGTAGATTAACGCAAGGAATTACTCGAAACCGTTTAATGTTGAATATAGCTTTTATTTATTTCTTTAAAAGCATAACATTAAATCCTTTTGCTAACTATCTTAACTGAGCTATTCCCTAGATAACGCGGAGATCCAACCTTCAACGTCCTGGCTCGTGAGTAGGTGCGTTAAGGTTGAGATCTACTGAAGACTTCCGTTCGCGGTTCTGATCGTAGTCCCCTTTCAGTGAACGATGCTGGATTTAAATAGAGCGATATTGCTGGTCTAGCAATATCGTTTGTTGCGACATTCTTCTGGGCCATATTTGTTGTTGTTGTTGCATTTCCAATATCTTTCCCATCAGGTCAGCTTACTCGTTGTTGTTGTAGACTGCTGTTGCTCAATACCTCTAGCAACCGCTCACTTGTTGTTGCGTGTTCCATTTATTTTGTTACTGCTATGCTGGCAGTATCGGCTACTACGACATTCTCGGCTGACGTTGTCATTATTGTTGATATAGGTCAGTCTAATAATGCGTTCTTGTGCCCAGCTTATGCTTGCGAAGCGTATTTCGGTTATTTCGACAGCTTTTACGTTCACTTGATTCTGAACGCCGGTGCTTCTGTAGTTGCACTTTTTATCGCAATAGAGTATAAGAAACGCTTATGCGATTGTGTCACCCAACAATTTGAGCCAAATTCATAGCATTGGATGACAGAAAAAATATTAAATAAAATAACTAATTTGCAACGTTATCAATGAAAATAAATTAAATTCGGCAGATTTAGGGCCATTTTCTCATCTTTTTTTTTTATCTGTAAGTTAAATTATCCTGATCATAAATTCATACAAATTTGATTAATAAGTCGAAGAAAATGAAATTTAACCGGCAGATAGAGCTTAAAAGTAGGATGAGAAAACGGTCCTTAACTTTAATAAATAAGTTTTGTATAAATAAAATCAAAACAAGTAAGAAAGCTAAAGTCGGTCAAGCCCGACTTTGAAATAACCAGCGTCTCGACATTATTGGCGAACTTTGTTACGAAAAATCTCCATTTGCGGGCGCGGCAGTGGGCGGTCTACATAAATTTTCGTGCACCTTTCGTTCACCTTGGTCAACCTATGTTGCGAATTTGAAGCTTCTACGCCTTTTACTTCACAAGTTACGATAAAGCCTTATTTGTGGCGTGGCTCGAGAAAGACGGCGTCAATATTATCCCTGGATATGTACCTTTAAGTAGTTTACCAGTACACCAAATATCAATGAAATGTATTGAGTGGTTCACAAGTTACAGAAATTTTACTGAAAACACATTAAGTTTATTTGTGGGAGTGGCAGTAGGCGGATGTCTCCAATTTTTGCTTAGGATCATACTCGAATCCCGATATACTGTGTGCCAAATTTTGACTTGGTTGGCACAGCCGTTTCGCAGGAGATCCGAACACAGACAGATGGCCAGACGGTCAGACGGACATGTCTTAATCGATTCAGTTTTTGATCCTGATCATTTTTGTATATATATGTCTATATCTACGGAGTTTAGTTCTAGCTGTTACAAGATTCGCACAAAACTAATATACCCCGCTTACGCTGGGTATAAAAATAAAAGGATACTGCAACGCGTTTCGACTAGGTCCTGGAAAAAAGTGGCAATGAATGTCCGACGTGATGCCCATTGAAATAAGGAAAGGGAAGTATGCAAAGACGATCAAATAATTTAAGAACTCTGCAAAGGAAGAGGAATAAATTAGTTGTCGTTTGCATACGTTTAAAAGGCATTCAAGTGCATTTCAAAGCAAGCTGGATATATTTTTTTTAATGCTAGTGAATCAGCTAGTTCTAAAGCTAGTGGAATAGCCAGTTTTGGCGAGAATAGGTGCCGGATATTATCCAACCGAATACGGTATTTTACGCACAGGGTTCATTCCCTTGAGCCCGTCGCTACCCAGGAAGATTGTGATGGGACTCGCTTGGGACAAAAATGGATCCGCTAGTGTTTGATTGTGATAGCATGGTGCTATTACAGAGCTCATCCCGTCTGACGGAGATCGCATCGCAATTTCATCGTGCACGCTCATGATGACTTCCATCTTGACAGTAAGATCATGGCATGCTCGTATGGTCACAGCACAGATTTTCTATGAGCCGAGAGGAGTAGTGGAAATCCGTAGGTGGCGGACTAAATTCGCATCGATGCGATTGATCGGACTGCATGTATCGATTAATGATCGCGCGAAATGAAAATTATCGGTTTGTTGGTTGCTTATTTGCGTGGTAGGAAGGAGGTTAGCCGTTTGGCGGTGTGTGGGATGATCGACCCAAGCGCTCGTGCATGTAATGAAGAGTGTGGTGCTTCTCACAGTAATGAAATCGAGGAGTGCTTCTGCAAATGCCAGTGGAATGGCGATGCGCTAATCAGTTTGGACAATACCGATGCAGAAGATGCCATTTTCGTGATTAGCGACCCCAATTTAGTCTAAAAACCATCATTTCGTCTCCGCTCTTTTTTTTTTGTAAACTAGTGTTAGTGTATTGTGTGTCTATGAAATTACGATAAAATGAGGGCGTCAGACAACGAACAGGAGAGAAAGGGGGACGACACGCATTGGACAATATGACTTACTCTGACGAAAGGCTGACTAACTTGACAATCGGGCGCGTAATAACACCGCGTTATGTTCGAACATCCGCGACACGAACGTGTTTGTTTCTTCCGGTATATTAGGTGTAGTAAAAAGAAATCCATTATTTTTGCATTAAATTGAGGGCTTTATTTAAGATAGTTAGAATGACCCGATTTAGGTCAAATATGCGCCGTTTTGTTCGATAACTTGTTGCCATTTTAAAGGTAATTTCATTATGCCTCTCTCATAGAAGCCCTCGTTCCTATTAGCAAAAAATTGACAGTCGAATTTCAGAAGCCTTTTTTGAAGCGAATGTTTCACCAGCAAAATTGTTCGCCATGGACAGGAACAGATGGTAATCACTTGGTGCCAGGTCCGGACTATAAGGTGGATGCAGAAGAACCTCCCAACCAAACTCCCGGAGCTTCTGGCGAGTCACTATCGATGTGTGTGGCCTGGCGTTGTCCTGATGGAACACAATTCCTCTCCTATTGGCCAAAGCTGGCCGCTTATGGGCGATTGCTTCCTTCAGACGGTCCAATTGTTGACAGTAGAGTTCCGAGTTAAGAGTTTTGCCGTATGGGAGCAGCTCATAGTAGATAATTCCCTGCCAATCCCACCAAACACACAGCAAAACCTTCCTGGCCGTCAATCCTGGCTTGGCCACCGTTTCCGCCGGTTCACCGTGTTTCGACCACGACCGTTTTTGCTTGACGTTGTCGTAAGTGACCCACTTTTCATCACCAGTCACCAACCGCTTCAGAAATGGGTCGATTTTGTTGCGGTTCAGCAGCGATTCGCAGATGGAAATTCGGTCTATGAGGTTTTTTTGCGTTAACTCGTGTGGCACCCATACATCGAGCTTCTTTGTGTATCCAGCCTTATTCAAATGGTTCCAAACGGTTTTTAGCAATCTTTAGCTCTTTTGCAATCGAAACAGTGCTAACATGACGGTCGGACTCGATAATTTCCATGATTTTATCGACATTTTCGACAATTGGCTTTCTAGTGCGTGGTGCATCCTTGACATCGAAGTTACCGGAACGGAATCGACGAAACCAAAATTGCGCATGATTGGCTGTTACAGTATCAGGTCCATAAACGCTATTCACATTTTCAGCCGCCTGGCTTGCGTTTTCTCCCTTATCGAAGAAAAACTGTAAAATGTAGCGAATTTTCTCTTTGCTGATGTCCATCTTTGACAAGCTCTCAAACAAAACTGAATCAATCAATCAAAAAAGTGTCAAAAAAGCTTTTTTAGTAGGAACTGTCATCTTTCTAATGCCCCCTAGCGGAACACGATCGGACTTATACAACGCGAGATGCAGATAAATAACGCCATCTATTGGAAAAATAAAATTTCTTTTTACTACACCTAATATATCGCGGGCGTATCTAAATCTTCAAAGAAGACCTGGCCCCTGTTTAAATTTGTAAAGAATGGCATTGTATTTCTATTTTCTTAGTTTGAATTGAAATTATTCAAATTAGCATTGATATTGATTTAAGTGGTTTTTCGCTTCGAACTACATTTTGGCTGTGATTGCAAAACTCATTTTTCTAAAATACATGTAAAAAACTGAGCAACTATTATTGTGATCCTCAGACGTGAATAACCAATTGTATCTAATGAAAGTATTGCAATTCATTGTTAACAGTAAGGACTCTGGGCAAAAAATAACTATTTGTATCAAATTCTTTTTTTTTTAACTCACCGTATGTTTATGCGTGTCTGATGCTCTGTCGATTCTCTGCTTTCCGCCTTCCGATTATTTCTTCGGTCTTCAGCTCTGTCTTTTTACTCTATTTTATTATAAAATTAAGGACTAACCTTTCTTATACAACCCTTAAAAAGTCGTATTGCTAAGGTGTCTTTTGGAGTTATCAACTCTCCCGGACCCTGTTGGATTTGGTATCACCGCTCTCCAACAGTTTAATACCATACGATATAAATAAGGTTAATATAAAAATCATCGCTGTTATTCCGCCCACTTCGTACCGTTTTTACTAAGGTGTCCTTTGGAGTTATCAACTCTCCCAGACCCCGTTGGATTTGGTATCACCGCTCTCCAACAGTTTATAGTAACTGGTTAGAAAATGGTTGGAATATTCATCAATTTTAACCCATTATCAGGACTGTCGTTCTTTGAAAACCGCACGGATCGTAGTTCGTTCCCGACTTAACTTTATTCGAATACTGGCTGCGCCATAAATGTTGTGTCGTCTAGGGAGCACGTCCAAGTAGATTAACGCAAGGAATTACTCGAAACCGTTTAATGTTGAATATAGCTTTTATTTATTTCTTTAAAAGCATAACATTAAATCCTTTTGCTAACTATCTTAACTGAGCTATTCCCTAGATAACGCGGAGATCCAACCTTCAACGTCCTGGCTCGTGAGTAGGTGCGTTAAGGTTGAGATCTACTGAAGACTTCCGTTCGCGGTTCTGATCGTAGTCCCCTTTCAGTGAACGATGCTGGATTTAAATAGAGCGATATTGCTGGTCTAGCAATATCGTTTGTTGCGACATTCTTCTGGGCCATATTTGTTGTTGTTGTTGCATTTCCAATATCTTTCCCATCAGGTCAGCTTACTCGTTGTTGTTGTAGACTGCTGTTGCTCAATACCTCTAGCAACCGCTCACTTGTTGTTGCGTGTTCCATTTATTTTGTTACTGCTATGCTGGCAGTATCGGCTACTACGACATTCTCGGCTGACGTTGTCATTATTGTTGATATAGGTCAGTCTAATAATGCGTTCTTGTGCCCAGCTTATGCTTGCGAAGCGTATTTCGGTTATTTCGACAGCTTTTACGTTCACTTGATTCTGAACGCCGGTGCTTCTGTAGTTGCACTTTTTATCGCAATAGAGTATAAGAAACGCTTATGCGATTGTGTCACCCAACAATTTGAGCCAAATTCATAGCATTGGATGACAGAAAAAATATTAAATAAAATAACTAATTTGCAACGTTATCAATGAAAATAAATTAAATTCGGCAGATTTAGGGCCATTTTCTCATCTTTTTTTTTTATCTGTAAGTTAAATTCTCCTGATCATAAATTCATACAAATTTGATTAATAAGTCGAAGAAAATGAAATTTAACCGGCAGATAGAGCTTAAAAGTAGGATGAGAAAACGGTCCTTAACTTTAATAAATAAGTTTTGTATAAATAAAATCAAAACAAGTAAGAAAGCTAAAGTCGGTCAAGCCCGACTTTGAAATAACCAGCGTCTCGACATTATTGGCGAACTTTGTTACGAAAAATCTCCATTTGCGGGCGCGGCAGTGGGCGGTCTACATAAATTTTCGTGCACCTTTCGTTCACCTTGGTCAACCTATGTTGCGAATTTGAAGCTTCTACGCCTTTTACTTCACAAGTTACGATAAAGCCTTATTTGTGGCGTGGCTCGAGAAAGACGGCGTCAATATTATCCCTGGATATGTACCTTTAAGTAGTTTACCAGTACACCAAATATCAATGAAATGTATTGAGTGGTTCACAAGTTACAGAAATTTTACTGAAAACACATTAAGTTTATTTGTGGGAGTGGCAGTAGGCGGATGTCTCCAATTTTTGCTTAGGATCATACTCGAATCCCGATATACTGTGTGCCAAATTTTGACTTGGTTGGCACAGCCGTTTCGCAGGAGATCCGAACACAGACAGATGGCCAGACGGTCAGACGGACATGTCTTAATCGATTCAGTTTTTGATCCTGATCATTTTTGTATATATATGTCTATATCTACGGAGTTTAGTTCTAGCTGTTACAAGATTCGCACAAAACTAATATACCCCGCTTACGCTGGGTATAAAAATAAAAGGATACTGCAACGCGTTTCGACTAGGTCCTGGAAAAAAGTGGCAATGAATGTCCGACGTGATGCCCATTGAAATAAGGAAAGGGAAGTATGCAAAGACGATCAAATAATTTAAGAACTCTGCAAAGGAAGAGGAATAAATTAGTTGTCGTTTGCATACGTTTAAAAGGCATTCAAGTGCATTTCAAAGCAAGCTGGATATATTTTTTTTAATGCTAGTGAATCAGCTAGTTCTAAAGCTAGTGGAATAGCCAGTTTTGGCGAGAATAGGTGCCGGATATTATCCAACCGAATACGGTATTTTACGCACAGGGTTCATTCCCTTGAGCCCGTCGCTACCCAGGAAGATTGTGATGGGACTCGCTTGGGACAAAAATGGATCCGCTAGTGTTTGATTGTGATAGCATGGTGCTATTACAGAGCTCATCCCGTCTGACGGAGATCGCATCGCAATTTCATCGTGCACGCTCATGATGACTTCCATCTTGACAGTAAGATCATGGCATGCTCGTATGGTCACAGCACAGATTTTCTATGAGCCGAGAGGAGTAGTGGAAATCCGTAGGTGGCGGACTAAATTCGCATCGATGCGATTGATCGGACTGCATGTATCGATTAATGATCGCGCGAAATGAAAATTATCGGTTTGTTGGTTGCTTATTTGCGTGGTAGGAAGGAGGTTAGCCGTTTGGCGGTGTGTGGGATGATCGACCCAAGCGCTCGTGCATGTAATGAAGAGTGTGGTGCTTCTCACAGTAATGAAATCGAGGAGTGCTTCTGCAAATGCCAGTGGAATGGCGATGCGCTAATCAGTTTGGACAATACCGATGCAGAAGATGCCATTTTCGTGATTAGCGACCCCAATTTAGTCTAAAAACCATCATTTCGTCTCCGCTCTTTTTTTTTTGTAAACTAGTGTTAGTGTATTGTGTGTCTATGAAATTACGATAAAATGAGGGCGTCAGACAACGAACAGGAGAGAAAGGGGGACGACACGCATTGGACAATATGACTTACTCTGACGAAAGGCTGACTAACTTGACAATCGGGCGCGTAATAACACCGCGTTATGTTCGAACATCCGCGACACGAACGTGTTTGTTTCTTCCGGTATATTAGGTGTAGTAAAAAGAAATCCATTATTTTTGCATTAAATTGAGGGCTTTATTTAAGATAGTTAGAATGACCCGATTTAGGTCAAATATGCGCCGTTTTGTTCGATAACTTGTTGCCATTTTAAAGGTAATTTCATTATGCCTCTCTCATAGAAGCCCTCGTTCCTATTAGCAAAAAATTGACAGTCGAATTTCAGAAGCCTTTTTTGAAGCGAATGTTTCACCAGCAAAATTGTTCGCCATGGACAGGAACAGATGGTAATCACTTGGTGCCAGGTCCGGACTATAAGGTGGATGCAGAAGAACCTCCCAACCAAACTCCCGGAGCTTCTGGCGAGTCACTATCGATGTGTGTGGCCTGGCGTTGTCCTGATGGAACACAATTCCTCTCCTATTGGCCAAAGCTGGCCGCTTATGGGCGATTGCTTCCTTCAGACGGTCCAATTGTTGACAGTAGAGTTCCGAGTTAAGAGTTTTGCCGTATGGGAGCAGCTCATAGTAGATAATTCCCTGCCAATCCCACCAAACACACAGCAAAACCTTCCTGGCCGTCAATCCTGGCTTGGCCACCGTTTCCGCCGGTTCACCGTGTTTCGACCACGACCGTTTTTGCTTGACGTTGTCGTAAGTGACCCACTTTTCATCACCAGTCACCAACCGCTTCAGAAATGGGTCGATTTTGTTGCGGTTCAGCAGCGATTCGCAGATGGAAATTCGGTCTATGAGGTTTTTTTGCGTTAACTCGTGTGGAACCCATACATCGAGCTTCTTTGTGTATCCAGCCTTATTCAAATGGTTCCAAACGGTTTTTTGTGCAATCTTTAGCTCTTTTGCAATCGAAACAGTGCTAACATGACGGTCGGACTCGATAATTTCCATGATTTTATCGACATTTTCGACAATTGGCCTTCCAGTGCGTGGTGCATCCTTGACATCGAAGTTACCGGAACGGAATCGACGAAACCAAAATTGCGCATGATTGGCTGTTACAGTATCAGGGCCATAAACGCTATTCACATTTTCAGCCGCCTGGCTTGCGTTTTCTCCCTTATCGAAGAAAAACTGTAAAATGTAGCGATTTTTCTCTTTGCTGATGTCCATCTTTGACAAGCTCTCAAACAAAACTGAATCAATCAATCAAAAAAGTGTCAAAAAAGCTTTTTTAGTAGGAACTGTCATCTTTCTAATGCCCCCTAGCGGAACACGATCGGACTTATACAACGCGAGATGCAGATAAATAACGCCATCTATTGGAAAAATAATGGATTTCTTTTTACTACACCTAATATATTTTCAGCAACACTATGTTTATACAAAATGTAGAAAGGCCAAGTTGGATTTAAAGTCTTTATTTTTCCGTGCTTTGACCTTGATAGTCCAACCAAAAGTTTTGGAGAACGGAAACACCGAAATGACAAAGACAACCAGTGTTTCCTATCCTTATAGCAATTATATGTTATAAAAGTGATGCCCATTTAGGACTATTTGACAATTACTTAGTGACTTAAAATAATTGACAGTTACACTGGATTTACACTTGGACATAGTTGATGTTTGTTATATCACTACAATATCGTCCAGCCTGACTTTACAATCGACCTCTATTGGTTAGTGTTGCCGTCATCTGCCAATTTACTCTCATCCAACACATCTCGAAATTCCATCCATTGCCGTAATCTACTTGAATCAAGTAATTCCGTGATACGGTATTTAGGTCACTTAGAAATTTTTGATGTCTTCCATTACAAACCTATCGTTATTAAGTTTCTCCTTGATTACATATGGACCACGAAATTTAGGATTTAATTATACCCGACACACTCTGTGTCGAGGGTATATTGCGTTTGTGTAGTTGTGTGTAACACACAGACCCAGTCGAGATAGACCATACAAAATGTATAGGGAAATGATCAGCGTCACCAGGAGATTTGATTTAGTTTTCTTATAGAAGCAATTGAGTTATTTTGGCGAAATTCGGTGTGCGTTCTCACGGGGACATAAGTAAGAACAAGTTCGAGAATGGACCCGATCGGACCATTTACAAATTATTTAAACATGTGTGTCTGTGTCGGCTATTTTGTTCTTAGGCTCGCCTGCCTATAACACCTGTACTTGTTTTTATTTGTAGCTGCTGTTACGCCTACAATTTTGATTATAACAAAATCACCGACTTCGAAAACTCTTGCGGGGGCATGTCGTTTTAAGTAATTACACAAGTTTACAAATAAAGGCCAACTTTTGGACCAGAAAAACTGGATAGCGACCCTATAGGAATTTTTCGTGCTGATTCCGAATCTGGTACCCGTTTTTCTCTATCACGTCAAGTTTTTGAGAAATCGTTAAATAACGGTTTTTGACATTTTTACCTATAGTCTATGGCAATAATGAGGTCGTAGACCCTATATGCCTTAACCGATTTCAAAGTTTTTGGTACTCATATGAAAGAGGAATGACAACGCAACATATCTTTCATACACAAATTTGGAATTGATTCAGTAACTTGGAAGCTATAGGGCAAAAAACGCGATGCTGATTTCCAATTTTTAGCGATTTTGTTTAAAAACTTGAAATTCAAATGGTTATAATTTCCGAACCAAGGCTGGTATTCCAGGTCTTAGTACTTTGAATGAAAGAACAATTAATTGAAAAAGTTTTGAGCCTAAAACAAAAAAAATCCGTTGCGTCGTTCTAATTGTATGAGGATTTTGGCTGAAAATGACAAAAACGAATTTTTATTTTTGGTATATTCTTCGCTCGTTCATATGTATATTTCAGTTCGAATTGTGTATGTTGGTAAAACTGGCTTAAAAAACATAAAACTTAAATTCTATTTTAAACCTATCTTTAAAGCTAAAACCAATTTAAACTTTTAAAATGAACAGAATTTGAACTGAGCCTTTTGTATTGTATTGAGATGGACCAAATTTGTGTATGAAGGATATGTTGCGTTGTCATTCCTCTTTCATATGAGTACCAAAAACTTTGAAATCGGTTAAGGCCTATAGGGTCTACGACCTCATTATTGACATAGACTATAGGTAAAAATGTCAAAAACCGTTATTTAACGATTTCTCAAAAACTTGACGTGATAGAGAAAAACGGGTACCAGATTCGGAATCAGCACGAAAAATTCCTATAGGGTCGCTATCCAGTTTCTCTGGTCCAAAACCTTGTATACCTGTGTTATTTAAGTTGTGTATGTGTGCCTTTTGTAACGCGTCTGACGCATTTCTTCTAGCTGCCTCTTATTTTATTATTTCTTTATTTCCATAAGCCTCGTCTAAGTATTGTGTTAGTTCATCTATGGTTTCCCCTCTCTGCTGCAATCCAAATAATAGTTTTCTGGGTGAAACCTTGGTTGAAGCGTGTTTTTTATTGTTTGTTGCATATTCGACGTTTTGAAGTTGTTTCCGCCAGTCTAAGTATTGCTTTTAAGTCCCGATTTACACGTTCTATTTGCCCATTTGATTGTGGCGACGCCACGGAATCTTTTACATAACCTACATTATGACTATCCAAAAAACTTTTAAATTCGTTTGATGTAAAGCATGTCCCTCGGTCACTGATTAGTCTGTGGAGTCTTCTGTAATAGCTTAAATATTTCGATAATGCGTCGCAAGCTTCTCGACTACCAGGGCTTTTCATGGCATATAACTTGACAAATGTTGTTAAAAGTGCAGGTAATGCAGGTTTCCTTCTGAAGTTCTAGGCAATCAATAATTATTGGTAAGCCTAAATTTCGTACAAGGTCGTTTAAGACAGGCTGTGAAACCAGAATTGGGACACGTTTTTCAGTATTTTCAACATAGTCTGATTCTTCATCGGAACAGTTGGTTTCTGGGTAACATTCGTCATCTTCCATTATTTCATTAGGTTCAATTACGTTCAGATTCTCGAGAACAGTTTCTTTATTGTCCTTGTCATATAAAATTGGACTCTTTACTGAAGACACTGTCTTATAGACAATGTTATGTTTATTCCTTATAGTTAAATTCTTACTTACACTGTTCGAACAAAAAAAGCAGTCTTCTTTATTGTCTGGTTGATTCCATTCTGCTGGATTACTAAATTTAATTGCCTTTTTTACTTTTTTCGACCGATTTAACATTAATCTACAAGAATTACATAATATGTTGGAAACATAACGGTTTTGAACAATATCCAATTTAAAAATTTCCTTGTATGTGGCTTTAATATCATCATCTATGGGCTTCCTCAATGAGCTCACTTCGTATTTGCAGCAAACGTAACAAAACACATTGCGATCGCTATCACACTTGTGAGATAAAGTGTTTTTTCTTTTATTTCTTGTAATATTGTACTCCACACTAGCCAAGTCACCAACTAATGTAGAGCTGCGGTCGCATGATAACGACGCCTGCGGGCCCGCTTTCGCACCCTGACCAGCCGCCGATACTGGGGTATCCCTCCCCTGCATCGTAAACTTCTTCCTTACTTTTGCCATGAAGGCATATTTCTAAGTTGTATACATATCTTATATGTCCAGTTTTATAAACCAAATGAGAATTATAAACAACGTAATGAAATTTCTGGTTGCTTAATTCAATCAAACGCATATTTGAGGTCTTTCAAAAGTAAGAGAGTTAGCTACCACAGGAAGAAGTAGATTCGTAGTTCCGAGTCCAGTTACTACTACATACTTGCTAGATAAATGTAACTCCTTACTGCCAACCGAGGCATCTTAATCATATTTCATTTACATATTTGGAATCAGCATCAGAAAATAAAAAATGTATTTATTTTCTGAGTTTAAAACAAAAACCGAATTTTGGGCCATTAGGGGGTTGAAGGGGGTGAATAGCGGAAAATTGAGCGATCAAAATAAATTTTGAAGGTCATTTTTGGATTCAGCGCATCAAAATACATAGGAATAGGTGGGTCTATATTCTGGCACATGACATTTTTTTTTTTGTGGCTGTCAATAGCTCGAATTGAGGTTTTTTGAGGTTATGGCAAAATGCTGATCTGATGGAGCAAAACGGGCAACGGATTTGGAATCAGCGACCCCGAAAACATATGGTAGAGGTAGTGAGATACCCAGATCAAACCAAAAATTTTTTTTTGTGTGGCTGTGTAATAGATGCATTTTAGGCAGTTTTTTATAAATCTGTTTAGTTTTTGCTGCATGTGCATGTGTGGAAACCAATTATGTTTAGATATCTGAGTAGCTCATTTTTACCATCCAAGTGACCGCAGGCTTCATGTCTTTGTCGCATTATGTTTTCTTCAAAATCTTTTGGCACACTAAGTTGTTTTCTTTTATTTCGGTCAACACGGAACACTATTCAATTCTCCAGCTCATACCTTTTAACTGCTTGGGATTCCAACATTTTCTGTCTGCGTAATTTGAATTATTAAGTCCAGGTGTTCTGTTGTTACTACTGTAGTCATTCCTACTCTGCTCTAGAACAGAACGAGACGGGTGGAATTTATTATCTTCTTGTTTCTGCATCAGTGCTGCTCCGAAGTCGTAAGGACTTGCATCTCAGTGTCACTCAATTTCTTTTCCTTTTTTGGGTCGAGATTGACAATATTGGTGGTTGCGATAGTTCTTTTCTTAAAAATTCAAATCCGTCTGCACATTCATCATTCCCTAAAAATTTTACTCCTCTTGTCAATAAATTTCTTAAAGGCTTAATTATTCTTGAAAAATTAGGTACAAAGCGTCGAAAATAGCAAACCAATCCTAAGCATCTTTGGACGTCCTTAATACTTCCCGGTATGAGCTAGCAACGAATAGCTTCTAGGTGCAATTTATTCGGTCGTATACCAGAACCGCGTGCACTCTTAGCAGCAGGCGGATTAACATCAAAAGCAGCAGGAAGTACATCCACAGCAAGACCATCGGGCACACTCGCAGTTTCAGAAGCAGCAGCAACAGAATCGGAGGATAAAACAGAGTTTTTTTTCACACCTTGAAGTATATCAGCTCCAGAGTTAGCGGCTGCGAGCGAATATTTTGTGGTTTTATTGGTACTTTCTTATTTAGAAATCAGCACCAATTTCTCGGCTTTAGTAATTCGTTACCTTAATGTAGAAAGGCCGCAACTAAAATTTTTTCAAAATTCACCTTTTTGCATATTTCGATATAGCGCCCCCAAAGACACCATGATAAAAAAAATTTAAATTAATTAATCATTTAAAAAATAAACCCATACTGACTTCAAGCACTTGTTTAAATAAAAAACCCTAACTCACTTCTATTGTGGTAGCTAAATTTCCCAATTTTGGACCCACTGAGTTAAACTTTGTTACTGATGTGCCCCAAAATTTTAAAAACTAACCATTGATATGCTGCCACGCCTACTTTTTGCTTCACGTCCAGTCAAAGTCAATAAATAGAGCACCTATGTGTTTTTAACACATAAAAAATCGACCCAGCCTTACCAAAGAAAAAACAAATTGAAATAACAAAAACACTCAAATTCTTCGTATAAAAGTACATCAATCTACGTTTGATTCGAAGATTTACGTGCATTTTGGTAAATTTTCGCTGTTAATACGCTGTTAATTCATGTATTACAAAACCAACATATATAGCGAATATGAGCTATTTCCTGAAAGATGGAAGCATTTTATGGAAGACATCGCTCCTGCTTGTCTTAAAGGACAAAAATTCTGATCACAAATAAACATTGGATCATTTACAACAGTTTCAAATATGTACGCCTCCTAACTGCGCTCATTTTAACTGGCATGCACTTTTTGTTTAATATATTTTTCGGGAAATTTCACGAGAAACGATCCCTCTCGGGGTACCGTCTTCATGGAATTGCCTTTTCATATTTTGAAAACTTTTTTTTATAGATATCATGATTATTCTGTCATTAGCGTGCAACCTGTCACTTGATCCAAAAAGCCCGAACTTACAGTTACTTTTAAGAAATTCACACTCAAAAAGCCTTTTATGACATAACTTAAAAAAAAAAAAAAAATACAATTTTGTTTGAGTACTACAATTTTCTATGGTTTTAAACTTAAACTGCATCAAAAAAATTTCCTTTCCATATTTTTTTGGTTTTAATTAAATTTTTTCTCTCTTGTAAAATTCTAAATTTGTTAGTTAGGGCCTTTATACATTAAGGTAACGAATTACTTCCGGCTGCGATGCTAAAAATCTGTCGTACACTGCGCGGATATCATATGTCGTGGCTTCTGGGAGAAAAGTTATGCCTGCGGCGTAAAAAATTTTGATAATTTTCTGTTTGCTCATTTTAGGCGTAGTCGTCCTACTTCTGACAATTGTAGAATGGCGAAATCTTAGCATTTAGAGTCCTTCTTTTTCCGTGCTTCGTCCTTCTTGGTCGAAACAAAAATTTTAGAGAGCGGAAAAATCGAAATGTCAAAGACAACCTTATTACAATCATATGTTATAAAAGTAATTCCCATTTAGGACTATTTGACAGTTTATTCGTGACGTAAAGTATTTGACAGTTACACTGGACTTACACTTGGACATAGTTAGTATTTATATTATCACTACATAAGAAAGACATCTTTTCAAAAAAGCCAGCAGAATTCAAAGCGGAAATCAGCTCGTCGCGAGCTGCCGTAGTTGCGTCTATAGAATGCCCGCCTGCTAATACAAGCTATGTAAATTGAACAACACTATGTGTTTAAATTTACAATATTTATTCTAACACTATGTGTTAGTTTTTTTTATTTTTTATTTTTTATTATTTAATTAAACAAATAAAATGCTTTCAACACTATGTGTTTTAAAAATATTATTTTTTATTTTTCATTATTTAATTAAACAAATAAAATGCTTTCAACACTATGTGTTTTAAAAATATAAAAGTTCGGAGTTTTTATGGTTAAACAAATTAAATGTTTTCAACACTATGTGTTTTTTAAAAATATAAACTTTCGAAGTTTTTTATAAGCACTATGTGCTCTTGTTGAGTTGTACTTCAAAACTGTTCATTCTTACATTTTAAATTCATATCTTAGCCTAAGATTGAAAAAATATTTTGCTGCGCTCGGCAGTTTATTTTGTTGAAGCAGCTAGGGTTTTAAGGAGGTTTCGGATATCAGTGCAATGCAGAAAGTAAGAGCAAAGGCGAGTCGTGGGAAACTGCAATGCAGCAAAATTCCAAGCGGACAGTCACGTTGGTAGGCACGTTATCTCAAAGCATAATACACAGACGGGCAAATATGTTGGCGGTTACGTTAACTTACATCATCAACATACATGGATACCTTCAATATCCTACTTGCCAGAGGAAGGGTTTCCCCTCATATATTACGCTACCTGCAGAAGGGTGACGGTCTTCAATTCGAAGCTTATCACTTCTTTTCCTGGCGCTTGATGAAATAGAATTCTTGGAAATGCAATTTGAATGGGCATAACTTGAATCTCTCAAAAAAAATTTGTGTATCAGCATTGAACACATAAAGCAAAAGGCGCCACTGAAGAATAATAAAAGTCAAATCGGATTGCAACACTGGACCGGTACACAGTACGTCATTGAGACTCACCGAATTATCGGATGGACTTGATACATTGAACAGCACGTTAATTTCGTGGTGGTACTTTCCGCCTTTATAACAGCGTGGTGTGGCAAATAGAAAGTGTATTCAATGGATTGTCTGGAACTTGAAACATATGCCCGCGATCTTAATATTTCCGAAGCACCCCGTCATATCCTTTAGCAGTAAAGTTTTTATTTAATCGCGCTTCATTGCGAAGGAATTGTGCTTAAGCGATTTTACGAGACGCGGATATCTGAATTTTTGTTGGAAAATTGATTTTCAACGCTAGTGAAATTATATAGCGGCACTCTTCATTTCTTTTAGTGGTCTGTTTGAATAATTCCACCCAATAACGATCTGATGTTCGTCGGGCTCGAGTCTCTGCTGCGGCAGATCCTCCACGTCCCAAAAATGTGTAATTGCCTATTCTAAAGCAACGATACCACGTGATCAGAAATTCGCGGCTATAGCATAGGACTGGGCGGGTTTATTAGACCCGTCGAAATCCACCCGAAAACGTCACTTGTGCTACCAGAGACCCGCAAATATTTCTTTTAATACCACGACGGAGAATTGTTGGAAGTTGATCGGCACCTAATAGG
The DNA here is from genome assembly GCA_020466095.1 of Chlorops oryzae. NCBI lineage: Eukaryota > Metazoa > Arthropoda > Insecta > Diptera > Chloropidae > Chlorops > Chlorops oryzae. Next base: position 93,858,251 of record CM035806.1, read on the forward strand.
ACATCAACGGAAGAATTTTTCGTTAAATTTTTGTCTACTAACAGATGCATTAGAATTAGCATTTCTCGAACTATTTTTTGGCGCGGTGGATTCGCTATGAAGCAAAGTGTTATGCTTTTTATGACACGTAAAACAATTATGATTGCTCTCGCAATCTTTATTTGTATGGGAACATGCGAAACAATTAGTACAAAGTCCCTGTTTGCGGATGCAAGCAAGTCGATTGTCAACAGTCATTTTCAAAAATACTCGTTACCATCAGATCCTAATCGGATGTTTTTCTTTTGGACACAATTTGCACTGTGGGGCCGACACATTTGCCGAATGCGATTTAACATATCGCCAAACTAAAGCATAATATTGTTTTTGACTGGTGTTCGTGCGTCATGTGCCAATTGGTCGTCCGCCCAAATGGCGGAATGGGAAATCGATTAAAGCATAACGAAAAAAAAAAAAAACAAACCATGTACCTTTCGAATTGCGCTGCGATGCTGATGATGACTCTGGATGATGTTGACGGAGCTGTCGAACTGTCTTCTTGTTGATGTCGATGGACTCGTTGAGGTGAAAAATATGAAAAACCTAACTTTCGCCCGCTACGACGGTTATCGAATGGAACTGAAAAACTCGAAATAAAGTCCAATACTATTCAGTATCTTTATAAATCACATAATTTACTATTGTAAGAGTGTTTCAATTCATTTGTATGCTGATGATGCCCAAGTTTATCTGTCAAGACCAATAGGACTGTCGGAAGGTCTTATTTTTCGACTGAATGAGGATTTAAAATCAACTCAAGTGTGGGCTTAAAAAAATGTTCTTAACCTAAATGTCAACAAAGCTAAAGCTTTAGCTATTTCCCATCACCTAATAAGTCCAAATTATACTCCCGATGTACTTATTGGGACGTCGATTGTCAGATTGGAACCACATGTTACAAGTCTGGGATTTAAGATACACTCGCGACTTACTTGTTCTGAACACGTGAACGCAACCGTCAGCAAAGGATATTATGTGCTCAGAAAATTATGGAACACTGCACATTTTGTTCCACTTGAAACAAAACTTAAATTAGTGAAAACGCTACTAATACCGCTGATAACATATGGGGCAATTGTGTATGTAAATCCTGATACCCAGTCTATGAGAACGCTCCAGTTTTTGTTAAATGATAGTGCCCGTTATGTATTACACAAAAGAAAATACGAGCATATTTCGCTGTTTGCAATCCAGATCTTAAATTGCAGCTTATCTTCGTTTTTCAATGTTCGCAATATTATATTTCTTCATAAATTAATAAATTCCAAATGTCCTATGTACCTGTACAAGAAGGTAACTTTCACACAGTCTGGTCGCTTGAAAAAAATTCAATTACAATTACAAATAATAATTGTAATTGAAGACTTTTCAATTACAATTACAAGTAATTGTAATGGAAAAATCTTCAATTACAATTACAATTTGTAATTGAAAAAACTTTAATTAAAAATTGTAATTGTAATTATAAAAAATTACTTAGATATAAATATATACATCTATTAGATAATTAATAATTATAATAACTGTGGATATGAAATTGATTCAGTAGCTCTATGGGGAAACCTAAGATCCGTCACCCTACGACTGATCATATAGGCACCGCTGAAGCTAAAAAGGAATGATAGGCTCCATCCGTATGGAGGGGACTCCAAGTTGAACAAGAATATGCATCTAACGTTATAATTAATGGATTGTTGACCTGTCTCGTACGGCTCTGCTTTGAGACAAATAGGTCTTTTTGCCTTTGATAGTAAAAGAAAAACTGAAAAGAATGTTAGGCAATTTAAGTTGGAATAAATAGACCTTTAACTTGATATATATTTAATTATCGAACTCCTCTATCGCTCTTCTATCACTCTCTTCTTTAACGACTTTTTCTCTCAACTCAAATTCAATTTATATTTTTATTTATCTTTCTACTCTATATCAAATAATTTTGTATTCGAATTCACAGAATTTATATAGTTTAGTCCACCGGGTTAATATAAGGCATAGAATTAAGCTATATTTTTATTTTTTAATTAATAAATTGAATTTGTACTATAGGAGCACAATAGGAACTTAGACCAAAGAGAATTCGCGCGACTTCGTTGTGTAGCAACTAAGCGTTTCTTACGTTTGAAAGCGACTGATTGAACGCTAAAACGTAAGATGCGCGGCACCAACAACAGATAAATGTTCGTTACCACAACTTTATTATCTATATCTACGAAGTTCATTGAAAGATATTTAATAGTTGTGTTCAATAAGTAAAGTATTTATTGAGGAATTTATCTAATTGGTATCTGTCAAGAATTTTGTAATTGTTCAAAGTGTAAACAGCATGGAAATAGAATCTTTAAAGCACATTTGTGCATGGGTCAGAGAGAGTTTCATTGAGGAATTAAAGGTACGGATAGTACGCCTAGAAAAGCTTTTCAAGCAATGTGGTATAGTCCAGACTCAGATAGAAGCAGTAGTAGAACAAAGCGAATGGGTTTCGTAAACAACATATCTGGCAGATATTGAGGATAAATATTTTTCAATTAAATTAATTTATGATAACCGTGTTTGTGAAAATACCAATGAGCCAAATACCAATACAATTACAAGCAATTGTAATTGAAAAAAATTTGTAATTGGACTGCCCAGGACTGGTTAATAAAACATTTAAAATTAACAAATTAAAATTATATAATTTCTTGGGAACTGCTGAAGACCAGATATGAACGACCAGATAAAGTCAAAAAAGCATATTTCGATATTTTTTTCAATCAAACGGCAATCAAGGGTCCAACCGTTTCTGAACCGAAACGTTTTGTAATAAGTTTTAATGAAAGTGTAAAAGCTTTAAAGGGACTTCATGAGTCTGTGTTCCACCGGGGCTCATTATTATTGTATTTTCTGGAGAGGAAATTAGATTCCGAAACACGATTTTCGATTTTTGTCGACCTCGTAGTTTTAAATTGAATTTTAATTTCTTATCTCCAGCTCCAGGTCAATACAAATAAAACAAACTCAGTTGTTTTTTAAATATCAGTGCTTAAAACTGACGGTTTTATTTTCAATATATCGGTCTACTTCGTGGACCATCTTCAGGAAAAACTTTAATGGGAAAATATAATAGCAAAACTATTACGACACTATTACAACATTTATATCACAGAATTTTGAATCTTTAACACTATGGTACAGAAATAAGAAAGCAGAAAATGAAGTAAAGTTTGTCGATTTCATGAAATTTCTAGATTCACGTCTGTTTGGAATTGAAAACATTCAAGAGAATAACAAACCAAAACGTAGCAACGCAAGGTCTTCAAATGCGTACGCACCATAGCAACATGCGCCATTTGTCCAAAGCATCAATTCTTGTTCAGTTGTGAAGAGTTCAAAAACCTAACAGTTGACGATCGCATCAAGACAGTTAAGAATAACAAGTATTGCTACAATTGTCTTCAAGATAATTACTGGGCAGCAGAGTGCAAACGATCGCTTTGCAAGTTATGCAATTCCAAACATAAATCCCAATTGCATAAGCCAAATAGCACAACCACTCAGAGTGCTCAACAAACCATGAATAACAATTCACCAGATCAAGAAGGCACTGCGATTTGCAACCATTCAATTCAGAAGTACAATAGTTCACTGACCCTTTTGCCAACAGCATTAGTTAGGATTTTAAATAATAGCAATAGTCCTGAACCGCGCCGTTCTCTTATTGATCCTGGTTCACAAGCCTCACTTATTACTGAAGCCCGTGTCCAACGGCTAAACTTAAATCGAAAATTTGACAAGACTTGCTTGTACGTAGTAGCATCGAAGAATAGCTCATACACCAAAGGTAAAGTTGAATTTCCCCTTCCGCGCGGAGAAAAATAAGCTTATCACTACAGAAGCTCTTTGCCTTTCCAAACTGACCCAAAATATTCCATCTTGTAAACTACCCAAAAATAATATTAAATATTTTAAGGTCCTAAATTTGGCTGACCCACTTCTCCTTAGTCCACAACCAATGAGTATAATCATCGGTGCAGACATATTCGCAGAATGCTTACTCAATGACAGACTTTGGCATCCATCAGGATCACCTACAGCAATGCGAACGATTTTCGGTTGGATTTTTGTTGGGAGAGGGGATAATCGGCCTGAATCATCCATAGTAGCAGCACATATCTATATCGATACTTCTGATCTGTTGCAAAATTATTGGGAGACTGCAAATGTCAATGAAACAAAGGTGCACTTAACTCCGGATGAAGAATTGGCTGAGCAGCATTATCAGAACACACACCAAAAGATGTTTGTGGCAGATATGTTGTTCGCTTACCAATTAAAAATAATAATGTTGAATTTGGTGATTCAAAGGCAGCTGCTATAAGGAGATTAACACATATGGAAACTAAATTCAGCTCAAACTTAGGTATCAAAGATGACTACAAAACATTTATGAAAAAATTCATTGACTTGGACCATATGGAACCTCGATGATGGGGCCACAAGTGGATCCAACTATATTTATTTCATGCCGCATCATGCGGTACTCATACTTAGTAGCACAACGTGCAAATCTTCAAACGGCATATCGCTCAATGATCGATTACTTGTCGGTCCGACTAGTCAAACTGATTTATTTTCTATTCTGATTCAATTTAGAAAATACGCGATAGCTTTTTCAGCCAATATAGAAAAAATGTACCGGCAGGTGATTGTGCATCAAGCAGACAGATCATTTCGGCGTATATAATATTTTGGAGAAAGAACTGTAACCAGGCATTCAAGGCTTATAGTCTTAAAAACGTAACTTTCGGTGCACCGTGTGCTCCTTTTTTGGCAACAAGTACACTTCATCAAGTTGCAATAGACACCCTGAGAAATTCCCGAAGGCATGCAATTTGATCAGGGATTGTTTTTATGTAGATGACTTTTTGTCATCTTCATTAGATGTACAGAGTGCACTGCAAATGCAATCCGAATGCAGTCTGGATTTCATTTACGGAAGTGGTCTTCCAATTCATTTATTTCATTTCATTTCATTTATTTCTTAATTTTTACAACTACTAAGACATCGACTTTTCCAGTACATAAACAGTTGCTAACAATTGGCTGGAAACATGCGATAAGAGAAATTTAAAGCAATATTTTAACAAACTTCAAAAAAACTTAGATACTTAGATACTACTTCTTAAGCCTATTATTATAATTAGGAAAGATAGCCAGCAAAATGAAATATCGGGAAGAAAAAGATTTTTTTGAATTTTCATGGGATGGGAAAGAGAGAAAAGAGAAGAAGGGAAAAGCTAGTCAAATGTTTCGGCTTAAGCCAATTTAAAACGCCAAGGGCTGACGATGGTTTTAATATTTAATGGCAGAGAGTTCCATAGCTTAACTGCACTGACGAAATACAATTGAGACGTAGAGACGTATTTGGACTCATGGATAATGAAACTGCGAGTACGCCGCGATTGAGCAGGAGTCAGTTTCCGAGTGAGGTACTCAGTTCCATTACCATATATTAATTTGTGAAGAAATATAAAATTCTTAACCTTAAAAAATGAATCAAGTTGACAATTGAGAACTTGCTTTGAATATATTGAGACATGGTCAAATCTTCTTTTGCTGAAAACAAATCGAGCACAAATTTTTATTAACAATTGTAGCTTATTAGCCGATGAGGCTTCTATACTACCATAGACAACAGCGCTATATTCAATTAGAGGAACTAAAACGCTACGTATAAGGCGCATGTTGGTTTCTTGCGGCACAAAGGCAGCACAGTGCATGAGTTTCCTGAGCACAAAGTAAGATTTGCAGACGGTAGCATTGTAGTGGTCTATACAGGTCAACTGAGAAATAATTTGGAACCCTAAACTAGTAGCAATGCTGTCGAATGGTATAGGAACATCGTTTATAACCACCACAGGGAGGTCAGCAATATTGGGCTTTTGCTATGAAAAGAGAAAAACTTTTGTTTTGTCCACGTTTAAGGATAGGCTGTTCTTAAATGTCCAATCAAAAATCGATTAAAGATCTTGATTTAATCGGGGGAAAAAAGTCTTCCGCGAGGCCAATGGGTTTGGAAATAAAAAGTTGTGCATCGTCAGCATATAGGTGTATGTTTACATTTTTACAACAGCTTGTTAAATCATTTATGAACATGACGAATAGAATGGGACCTAGAATAGATCCTTGAGGAACCCCTGTTGGCACACTTTTAAGCGCTGAGAGCTTATCAGCAGCACACACTCCCTGCCTTCTGCCGTAAAGGTGAGATTTCATTAATCTTACAGCACTGCTCCCAAAACCGAAGTAATGGATAAATTTTTCAATTAGAAGGGAGTGATTGATAGTATCGAAAGCTTTTGAGAAGTCTAAGAAAGTAAAAACTGTATTCTCTCCACGATAAAAAGCAGGACGAACGTCTTCAAAAATTTTCAGTATAGCAGTAGCGCAGCTGTGGTTTTGACGAAAACCAGATTGGTTTTCAGACAGAAGATTGGCCTTCCAATATGCTCAGAAATTTGCAAAGTTAACAATTTTTCAAACACCTTGGAAAGTCCAGAAAGTATGCTTATGGAGCGGTAATCTTTAGCAGTCTTGGGCTAAGCAATTTTGGCCGCTGGTATAATTTTAGCCACTTTCCAGCTATCCGGGAACGAAGATGTGGTTATGCAAAAGTTCAGTAATTGAGTTAGTGGTGACACAATAAAAATTTAAGGCTTATGTCGTCACCGACAGCATTCGCTATTAATCCACATTATCGCATTTGCAACTTGAGTTTCAGAACAGCAACAGAAATCAAAACTGACATCAGGCGTTACTTTCAGGTTGTCACTGAGCAATAAACAATTATCATTCCTGCTCTAGTTCGATTGTGAGATAAGGAAGTAGTTGTTCATCACCTCAACATCAATATCACAGCTACTGTCAGATTTACCGCACGCATTAATAGCCTTAAAATTCTTCCATGACGTTCTGGAAGAAAGGCTTGAATCGAATTTAAATTCGTAGAAACGTCTTTTGGATTTTCTCGTTTCAGCGGTGGCTAGATTTCTATGCAAGCTAAACTGCTCCCAGTTTTCAGGCGTAGGAGTATGCTTCCAAATTTGGTAGAATTTACGGCGATTACGGATAGCATTTTTGAACTCTATTGTAAACCAAGGTTGCGGTGGGCATGCAACGGATTTAGTTACAACTGGAACATGCCTGCTGTATAAGCTTAAAAGGTGCGAAGAGATGAAGTGAAGCTTCTTAACAACAGTGTCATAATGCCAACAATCATTCCAAGGAATTGCGGTGGCCTCACTAAGTAGCAAGTTCATGTTGATTTTGTTGAAATCATGGTAAGAGAAAGTGGTTTGCGTGAGTAAGTTGACAAATTTTATATCATACGATATGAAGGGCAAATCATGATACAATATACCAGGCAGTGATAGTTGTTCATAATGTAGAACACTATTGACATCAGATACACACAACTGGTTCAGAAGGCTAGGTCTACGATTAGGGGCAAAGCGCGTGGGGAAATTATTTAGAATACTTATTCCTAATGTATATATTAAATTAAGCAACCTATCTGAAGGCCCATCATTTACTAGTAGATATATATTAACTTCACGACACATTATTATGTTATTATGTACGTAATCGAGGGCAATTTGCAATAAGCGGTGCTACTAGAATTTTTTTTATTTCTGTCTCTAATTGCCACAAAAATAAACTCAACAGAATCCGAATTTTCAGATTTATATACAGTTTTAACAGGCAAATTTTTCTTGATATATATGGCGATCCCACCACCTCGCGCTCCAGTTTGACGATCATGTCTAATTACATTATATTCGCAGAGAGCATACAAATTATCTCCAATTTCAGGTCTAATCCATGTCTCGGTCAGACAAAAAAAAATCAATGCTCAAATAACGTAAACTCAAATCATTTTGTTCTGAGTTGAAGCTGCGCGCATTAAAATGACAAAGCTGAAAACCTGAGCTGCGCTTAGTCATAAGCATTAGAAGTTGTTGTCAGTGCCAGATATTGTTAGAATATTCAATATAGGATACAATATAAACTAATCGCGTGCATTGGCTTTTTAACGCATAAGACTGGTAGAGAAAGAGAATAAAAGGGGTGAATGGAAGAGAGAGATAGAAATAAGAAATATGAGAAGAGTTAAAGTAAGTACATAACAACCAATATTTTGACATTCTTTAAGGTTCAAAACAAAATTCACACTTAACTACTCCGTATGTACACCAGCAATCTTATTAATGTCATTACAGCTTTTTACGATTTTCCAATCTCCATCCATATTCGCTCTCACCAAAACCTGGCCCCTTATTGAGAAAGCTGCAGCTAGCAGCTTGCGTCTCTTTAATTTAGTGGCATAATGCATAATAGCTCTGTAGCGCTAACTTCGTTGTTAGAAGGATCAGGACGTATGTAATAACTAGTGGAGGATCACCCTAGTAACTGTATCCACTCGGGTGAATAAATAGTCCAAGTTAGTTTGTTTAAAATTAATTATTTATTTGAAGCAGGAACAAGAACTATTTATATATTTTTTTGAGAGCTAGCGAAAGCTTATTATATCTTTTTTAAATTCCTAATAAAGAAAACTTTTCAATTCGAAAACTATGTTACTAGATTAACAAAAAAGATATGATTTATAAAAAGCAATGATTGCTCGGTCGCTACATCACTCCCCCTTCCGTTGAGTTCGAAAGTGCACCTTACGCGCCTTAATGGCATTCGAAGTTACGGCAGTTAAGTTCGTCACTTGTTCTTTCTCCCCATCATGAGTTAAGTCTTTATTTATTTATTAAAATGAATGCTGCCTTTAAGCGATCTACCGTAATGTTCTTTGTTTTTCCATTGCAATCTATCGCGAAAAACTTGTCAAACCGTTTCAGAACTGGAAAGGGTCCTCATATGGGGATTGTAAAGGTTTACAAACCATCGAATTCCGAACGAATACATGCGTAGCAGATATAGATTTTTTTCAACAAACATCCTTTGACCCGAATGATGGGCAGTTTGGGTTGGTCGTAGGCTACTCATATATTTTTTTTAGTTTATTTACGAATTCGGTTTGGAGGGTGTCCCAATTTTCCATTTCTTCAGACACGAATTCTCCAGGTAAACGTAAGTTTGATCCTTAGGTCAATTGTAATGGACTCGGATTAATATCTTCCTTGATTACCACTCGGAACCCTAGAAGTATTAGAGGTAAAATTAACACCCAGTTGTCGTTTTTATAACATTTAATTGCTGCTTTTAATGCTCGATGGAACCTTTCGATGATACCGTTGGAAGCCGGGTGATAAGCGGTGGTGCGTAGGTGTTTAATACCCAGAAGTTTTGTTAATTCGTTAAAAAATTTACATTTAAATTGGCGAGCTTGGTCGGTAGTCACTCGTAGTGGTACTCCAAATCTTGATATCCACGTAGAGTAGAATGAAAATGCTACGTTCTCTGCTGAAATATCTTCCAATGGGCAAACTTCCACCCATCGTGAAAAACGGTCGATCATAGTCAGGCAATAGCGAAATCCTTTAGAGGGTGGCAATGGGCCGACAATGTCCATATTAACATGTTCGAAACGCGCTGAAGAGTTTAAATACTGTTGAACTGGTGATTTGTTATGCCGGTGAATTTTACTTTTCTGACAAGTGATACAAGTTTTAGCCTAAAGAAGACAGTCTTTCTTCATACCAGGCCACACGAATTTTTCAGCTACTAATTGAGACGTCTTCTTCCCATTTCCGTAACAAATATTGTGAATCAAATCGAAAGCGGTTTTGCGAAAAGTCTTCGTTAAAATTGGGCGAGCTGTACCAGTAGAAATGTCACAGAGAATCGATGCATTTGTATTTGGAAAAAGCAAAGACTCTATTTGTAGACTGGAATCCGAATTCTGGAGTTCTTTTAGTTCTTCGTCTATCTGTTGATCACGTGACAAATCGTCGTAATCAATAGTTTTGCTGACATGAATAGCTTCTATTCTGGATAGTGCATCTGCGACGATATTGTTTTTTCCGGCGATATGCCGGATATCGGTAGTAAATTGACCCAAAAAGTCTATATGTCTGGCTTGTCTCGAGCTGGCCCTATTAAGATCTTGCTGGAATGCGAATTGGAGTGGCTTGTGGTCCGTGTAGATACAAAACTCTCTTCCTTCAATCATGTGACGAAAATGCCTCACACCCTTATAAGCTGCCAAAAGTTCCATGTCGTAGGTACTGTATTTTTTCTGAGCGGCCGTCAATCGTTCCGAATAAAAGCCTAGGGGCTGTAGATTCTTAGTCGTTAGTTGTTGTAAGACAGTGCCTACGGCTACGTCCGATGCATCGACCATGAGGACCAAAGGAGCGTTGGGTTTCGGAAAGGCGAGGTATGTCGCGTCGCGAAGCTGATCCTTACAATTTTGAAAAGCCATCTTGCCTTCTTCAGTCCATTTGATCACGGTCTTATCATTTTTTTTGTTGCCGGGCATAAGTTGATATAACGTGGCCTGTTGAGTTGCTGCTCTCGGAAGGAATCTGCGGTAAAAATTCAGCATACCTAAAAAACGTTTGAGGTCGCAAACACGCTGTAGCAGTTCATATGGGGACAATGCATCCATTTTGTCCCGTGTAGGTTTTATACCGTTCCTATCTACAGTGAATCCAAGAAAGATAACTTTCTTATTTGCGAAATTACATTTTTCGAGGTTAATCTTCATCTCAAATTGTTGAAGTCTTCTGAAAACGCTTTTCACATGTTGTTTGTGCTCTTCCATATTTCGCGAAGCTATCAAAATATCGTCTAGATAAGTAAAGGCGAAGTCGAAATCGCGCAAAATGTGGTCCATGAAACGCTGACAGGTTTGGCCTGCATTCCGTAAGCCGAAAGTCATCTGTGTGAACTCGAATAACCCAAACGGTGTCGTTATGGCCGTTTTGGGCACGTCAGCTGGTGATATGGGTATCTGATGATACGCTTTGCGAAGGTCGATTGTTGAAAATATTTTTCGTCCTTCTAGCCAGTATGTGAAATCATGGATATGAGGGATGGGATATCGGTCTGGTTCGGTTATCGCACTTAACCTCCTATAGTCGCCACATGGTCTCCACTCTCCGTTCTTCTTCTTCAGCATCCAGGAGGGACTGTATCTCTGCTTTAACAATTTTGAACATCTCAGGGGAAAGTCTACGAAATTTTGCAAATACTGGTGGTCCATTTGTGATTATGTGGTGTACAACGTCGTGAGTAGAAACCTTAGTAATCGGTAGATCACGGGTGATTTCAGGGAATTCCATTATCATGGAGTGGAATTCGTCGTTGGCATTTACTGCTGATAAGCCCAGAATTGGATGATCGATTGTGGACATCAGACAGTTAACTGAAATATTCGTGTTACCATCTTGCAACTTTCGTTGTCGCGTATTTATAATTAAATTCTGATGCCCGAGAAAGTCGGCTCCTAGGATGGGCTGTGTTACCTCCGCGTATATGAAGTTCCACGGAAACGGACGACGTAGGCCTAGATTTAAGGTAAGCCTTTTTTCTCCGAATGTCTTGATTGAAGAGCGATTTGCAGCGAATAGATATTTATGTTGGTCTGGAAAATGTTTCTGTCGATGGTTCGGTGGTATTACGCTGACGTCGGCTCCAGTATCTACTAAGAACTGTAGTCCCGAATTTGTATCAGTCAGTGTTAGGCGGCGATGTGTCTGCGGTTGTCTGTCACGCATTGCCGCTGGTGACAGACAGTCTAGTTTAACCCTTTTTTGCAGGGCTCTTTGCATTTGGTTGCATGTTCACAAAACTTACGATGATACCAACAAAGACCTTTGGCGTCATGGTCCTCACCGTTCCGACTACGACTGCGGTTTCGTGATTTGGAACGGCTGCGAGAGCGTTGAAACTGATTTTTTAAACTAGATATTTCTTTTGTGAGCTGCGCAATTTGTTGTTTCAACGATATTTCGGTTGTTTTGGCAGCCGAAGATGAGCGAACTTCCTGGATGGCATAGTTGTCGTTGACTTCGGCAATTTTGTCAGCCATAGTAGCGATTCGGTCGAGAGGTTCACTACTGACTGAGACGATAGCTCTCATATGCGATGGTAAGCGTGTCATCCACATGGACTTCAATAGTGCGTCCTCGATTTGCGTACCAGCCAAATTTCTCATCTCGCGTAAAAGCTGGGAGGGACGCAAGTCTCCCAGGTCTATTTCCTGAAGCAATTTATTCAGCCTTTTTTGCTCCGAAACAGAAAATTCATCTAACATGCGTCTCTTCAAGGATGTGTACGGGTTCTCCGCAGGCATGTTTAACACCAAATCGCTCACTTGAGAAAGGATCGCTCCATCGATCGATGCCACAACCGTATGAAATTTAGTAGATTCCGCTGTGATACCCGCGGTAATGAACTGTGATTCCACCTGTGCAAACCATAATTCTGGTCTGGCATTCCAAAAGGGGGGTAATCTGACGGAAATGCGAGCCAATTCTCCGCTCCGGCGGTCACCACTCCCTGCCGATTGCGATGTGTGAGTTGTGGGGATGGGTCCTGAAGTTATTTGCGAAGGACGCGATTCGTCGTCAGAGTTGACTATCAGCATCTTTCAAATCACGTCGGGGTCACCAATGTAGCGCTAACTTCGTTGTTAGAAGGATCAGGACGTATGTAATAACTAGTGGAGGATCACCCTAGTAACTGTATCCACTCGGGTGAATAAATAGTCCAAGTTAGTTTGTTTAAAATTAATTATTTATTTGAAGCAGGAACAAGAACTATTTATATATTTTTTTGAGAGCTAGCGAAAGCTTATTATATCTTTTTTAAATTCCTAATAAAGAAAACTTTTCAATTCGAAAACTATGTTACTAGATTAACAAAAAAGATATGATTTATAAAAAGCAATGATTGCTCGGTCGCTTCAGCTCTATTCGTTGTAGTGAGACATTCATGCACATAAATATAGCTATCACCTGTAAGCCCGATGTCCGAGAGTTTAAGAGATTTCTTGTTCAGTTTGCAAAAAACCAGCTATCGCTTTGAAGAGCTGATTTCTCTCATACGCAGTCTGTAGTTTTACGTTGATTGGAGCCAAGTCTATGTTGTTTTTATTGTTCTTAACACAAAATCTGAAAGCATCCCGAACCGCAGGTGGTTTTGTTCGCACAGCGTCGCAAATATGAGACAAAACAGACGAGAGATCTTCAGCATCATTCTCACTCGCCACCCCGTTAATGATGAGATAAGTGGAAATAGAGCTACCTTCATACTGCTCTATCCTACTGCAGAGATCAGAAACTTCAGCTCTTAGGCTTAGAATCTCCGTTTGACCAGAAACGAGTAACGGCCTTGCTACAGGTGTTGTTGCAGCCGTAGCTTTGCGTTGTCCCGTGTTTTGCTCATTATCAATTTGTTTCTGATGTTTTGTTGAGAAATAGTAAATTAAGAAAAAGCGAATTCGAAACGAGACCGAGATTTATTTTGCAAATTTATCCAAAGAGCGAAAATTCTTTTCCGAGAGCCTACGTTTTCCGAATTTAAGTTTTTGGTTGAAAATCAGTAAAGCATTTATAAAAACACCGGCGACAAAAACACGTCTACTCCGAATGCATGCTAATTTGCAATTCAATTCAAATTTCAAATTCATTTCGATTCATTGCACAAATAGAGGTCGCTTTTCAAAATGTCTAGCCATCTTTGTTTTGGTCGTCCTCTTGGCCGAACACCTTGAGGTAACAGGCCCCAAACCTCTCTTTGCCAAAGTGTTCTCACCAGCACGCAGTACGTGTCCATACCAACGTAATGTTGCTTCGCGCATTTTATCAGCTATTGGAGCGCGACTCCATTTCGATTTCTGATCGTGTCGTTTGGTATCCGATCAAGACGTGTCAGCCCGGAGATCCAGCGAAGTATCTTTGTTTCCATGACAATGAGACAACGTTTATCTTCTTTCGTTATTGGCCAACACTCTGAACTGTAAAGAGCAACGGGTCTAATGACCGTGCGATAAATCTTAAATTTTAAGTGGTCGGGTATTTTTTTATAGCATAGCACGCCAGTTCTTGAGCGCCACTTCAACCACGCAGCATTGACTCTTTCAGTAATTTCACGTGTTGTTTTTCCATTAGCAGTGATCGTTGAACCAAGTTAATTAAATATGTCAGTTGTTGATAACTCAGTGTCATTTGTCGAAATGGTTCCTGTTTCGCTTGGGTCTGTTGTCAAGTATTCGGTATTGTTGATGTTAAGGCGCATCTCAAACATCGTCAATCGATCGCACCATTTTTGAACCTGTTGTTGTAGATCAATTAATAAAAAACAAGTGCGAAAGCTAAAGTCGGTCAAGCCCGAGTTTGAAATACTCAGCGTCCCGACATTATTAGCGCACTATGTGTTGCTTCTCCATTTGTAGGCATGGCAGTGGGCGGGCAACAAACATTTTTTCCTACACCTTTCATTCGCCTTGGTCAACCTATGTTGCGAATTTGAAGCTTCTACGACTTTTACTTCGGAAGATACGAAAAATCTTTATCTGTGGGCGTGACTCGAAGAGGACGACGTCCATTTTTTTCCGGATATGTCCTTTTTCGTAGTTTACCAGTTTATCAAATATCAATGGAATTTGTTGAGTGGTTCGCAAGTTACAAGCATTTTACTGAAAACACACTAAATTCATTTGTGGGCGTGGCAGTGGGCGGAGGTCTCCCATTTTTACTTAGGATCATACTCGGATCCCGATATACCTGTGAGCCAAATTTCGACTATATCCATATCGATATATATATGTTATCGGGAATTATGAATGGCCATCAGCTTTCGATATGAGGACCAATTACTGAAATCCCAGATCCACTATGTCACGTTTCTCGTGGCCTGACCCGAAAGCAACCGCCAATTTCACCACTATACATTATTATTTTTTAAGCGTCGACCACTATAAAAATGTACTTTTTACACCTCTGATATTTTCAAGTGACTGTGGTATATTGTGTAAAATATTGTGCGATTGTCTTAGTTTTTTATTTCTACGAAATAACTTCAGGACATGTTTCAGCATGTGCAAGTACATTTGAACATTTGAATTTGTGGAAAATTGATGGAAAATACGAATTATTTATTTCAAAATATTAAAGAAACCGCATAGCACATGTAAATTCGATAATAAGATTATCTTTATATTTTCTACCATTGTTTTGGTTTAATTATATTTCACTCATCCGAACTATTCTTTAAGCCATGTACTCGAGAAAATAATTCAGATTTTATAAATTTTTTTTATTGAAAAAGTGTGAAGATTATTTTCTACTTTAGTTTCTATCCACTTAATACTGAATCTTCTTCTTCTTCTTACGTATTTTAATTTCCCAGCCTATCCCTGGGTCCGAAAAACGCGACCAGTTCCTCCATTTTGTTTTATCGGTTGCATCATCTGAGGTGAGTACTACAGCCTCAAAGTCCCAGTTTACTGTGTGCATCCCGGGGCTTTATTCGGACGCTCTCGCTGTCTGCGACCTTGTATTTCCAGTGTGTAGCCCTTCTTTGCTAAGCTCTCCTCATTTGCTCTCAGAACGTGTCCATACCAGCGTAGCCTTGCTTCCCGCATTTTCCCAACAATTGGCGCAACTTCATAGCGGTAACGAATGTCCACGTTTGGTACATGATCAAGACGAGTCACTCCGGATATCCATCGAAGCATCTTGGTTTCCGTAACACTTAATCAACTTTCTGCTACCTCTGTTATTGGTAGACACTCTGAACTGTAAAGAGCGACTGGCCTGATGACTGTGTGGTAAATTTTAGATTTCAAGCGGTCGCTTATCTTTTTACCGCAGATAACTCCAGTAGTTGAACGCCACTTAAGCCAAGCGGCGTTAGCTCTCTCAGTAACTTCTCGAGCGGTCGCCCCGTCAGCAGAATGCTGAGCGGAATGAATTGCATCGGTGGTGCCACCGTTTTTCACAAACCCAGCTTGGTTTATATTTAATCTGACTATTTCACGAATTCGTTTACCCTTTTATACACTTGAAGTGTGTGGGATAAGAGCCTTATGGGCCTATAATATTAATTATCTGCTGGAGAATCTTTCTTTTTCTATATGGGTACGCTTGTGCTCATTAGCCAGTCTGAGGGTACTCACTTTTTTGCTATTATTCGGTTAAAAACTCCAGTAACCAAGGGCTGAATCACCTGATTTCCAAACCTCAGCGGGTACATCATCCGTACCAGTAGGGCGTTACCAGTTTTCATTTTACTTATGGCTTTACCGACTTCGTCCAAAGTGATGCTCTGAATGGGACCAAATATTGCTTCTATAGTTAGTATCGGTTGCTGTGGGAATTCTTCTGTAGATACTTTTTCAAAATAATTTCGCCAGAGTTCGCGACAATATTTGCGATCCAAAATGATATCACCATTTTCATCGTTAGCTCCGTAAAACTTGTCAATGTCCTCAGTGGCTCGTTTGCGAGATTTAGCAACACGGTAGGCAACTTCTTCGGCCTCACGAGTGCTAAGGCGATTATAGAGCTCTTCGAAGTGACCTGCTCCGGCGCATGCCACTTAACTTTCTTGCGTCGAGATTTCAACTGAAGTTTGGGAAATTGGCCAAAATAGAGAAGAAACGGCCCATAATTCCCCAGAAGTCACCCCTACGGATATATAATGTGTGTTCAACCACCATTATTTTTTTACTCCGAACATTTTCTTCGAACATACCTACCCTCGATCTCCCCTCCTTAGGGGGTCCCTATACAAAAATAGGCTTAAATTAAAGAAAAATACCTCACGAACTTCAATCTATAATATAAATGCCGAAGGAACAAGAACAAGCATGTTCAGTATGCATATTCGAAAAATTTACAAAATTACCTTTTAAACGAGCCTAATATGAAGAATATTGGATTAGTTTTTGGTATGTTTTAATAATATGATATATTTTATTACCTTTTTTTAAAACTGAATTTTGGGTTCCATCCCCTAACTGGCCAAATAATGACCCTAGTAGAAAAAAAATAAATTTTCGGCTAAAATTCCGCAAACCTCAATCTATGACGAATTGTTTGAGACTATAACCATTAAAATCGGTCTGTGGTTTCTATTCATAGAATTAATTCAAAACAAATATTTGTTGAAACGCATTTTTCACTTTTTTCACGTTCGTGGCTTGAGTTTTTGCATTCATACAGAGCGAGAGAGCCAGGTAGGTTCAAAAAAAATGTTCGGGGTAAAAAAATAATGGGGTTTTGGTCATACATTATATATCCGTAGGAGTGACTTCTGGGGAGTTATGGGCCGTTTCCTCTCTATTTTGGCGAATTTCCCAAATTTCAATTGAAATCTACCAGGGGTTCCCTTATTCGGTTGCCTCGAAATTTCTTACGTTTCTCCTTCATGTCCAATGGAACACTTCTGAACCCTGACACCGATCAGAAACTCTCTAAAAATTTTCTCCATAGAGTTAAGAGTTCAGCCCTAGTGAACATCTATCCTTTTTTTATGCGGGATAGTCCTTTTTTTTTCTCTAATAATCCATCCCGTGAATAAGATTTAAATCCTTACTAAATAATATCGATGTTTTTTGATAATATTATTTTTAAAATCTGAAAACTTCTGCATTTCTCAGGAAACCCCTTTTTTTCATGAAAAAAATATAACAGCATTAGACATATCCATTTATATCACCATCAATAATCAAGAAATTTCCTTGTGGGACATCAAGGATTACTTCATCAAGGAGTTTCCAGAAAGAATCCTAAGCATAAGTGCTGTTCCGAAATAGACAGAACAGAATAAAACTCTAAAATTTGAAATTCATTTTAAAATATTAAAAAAATTTTGACAGCAAGTCCACCAAAAGAATCCACCGAACTCGCTATTTTGCCTCTTCATACCCGACACACTACTCTATGTCGAGGGTGTATTGCATAGATATTTGTACTTATATTATTAGATCCGATAGTACAATTTTGTTGAAATTTGGATATATGAAAGTGCCTGGGTTACCATAGAAGTTAAAGGGAACTTTTGTTTTTTAATATGTTATAGGCCTATTTAAGTAATTTACTAGTGCTCCAAACATCAATGACATACATATATTGAGTTGTCGCGAGTTATAAGCGTTTTACTCAAAACCCACTTAATTTATGTGTGGGCATGGCAGTGCACGGATTTCTCTCGGTTTCACTTAGGATCACACTCGGGACTCGATATACCCGAGTGCCGAATTTTAACGTGATTGGCCCAGCCGTTTCGAAGGAGATCCGACACCCCATCACACCATCGACTGTCGGGTATTTTGATACGTCCGTGTGTAACACCCAGAACAAGTCGAGATAGATATACAAAATGTATATAGAAATGATCAGCGTCACCAGGAGATTCGATTTAGCCATGTTCGTCTGTCTGTCCGTCTGTTTGTATACAGTTTTCTTGTCGAAGGAGTTGAGCTATCGCGACAAAATTTGGTAAGGGTGTTCGCGGGGACATGACTAAGAACAAGTTTGAGAATAGACCCGATATGACCATTTTTCAGGGTACCTCCAGTACTAGGCTCTGTCATGAAAATTGATATCAAGGGTTTTGCGACGAGGGCATAATATATTATTTTGTTGAAAAAGAAAATTTTTTCTTAAATTATGCCAATAAGACTTTATTGGGGAAAAATTTGAATAAAATGGCTTCAAAGATGAAAAATTTGGGAAAAAAAAACTCAAACAAATTCAGTTTGTCATTAGAAAAACTCGAATAAACTAATACAATTTCAGCAAGCGGTTTATATATCTCGAAGAGCATTCTTTTGACTATTTATTGCCGTAAAAATATTAATATCGGCTGATAAACAACGAAGTTACAGCTTATAAAGTAAGTCAATGTCCTAAATGAAGGTTTTTGCTCCATATCTCGGAATCTAGAGCTAATCTTTAAAAAAAAACAAGTAAGGTTGTTAAAGTCAGGCGAGCCTGACAATAAAATACCCGACACAGACATACGTGTTCAAATAATTTTTAATATCAAGAAGTGTTTAAGGCCATTAGGGGCCCCATATACCGACTTTTGTTGAATTTCTTTATGAAAACCACCCTTTTGCCACGCCCACTTTTACAATTTTTTTGTTTTCTAATCGGAGGCCTTAATATACGCTCAAATTCTAAGTTTCAGTGGAATATCTCAAAAAAATCCGATTTTGGGGCAGTTTTCAGATTTTTGTGACAGACCCTAGTACTGGAGGTACCCTTTATAATGGACCGATCAAGGAAATTTTTTCTAAGGATTTTTATGGCTACAAAGGAAGCATAACTGCCAAATTTCGTTCAAGTCCCATTTGAAATTCGGGTGTAGAACGCAATTTTCGAAAAACGCCCTTCGGCCACGCCCACTTTTCCAATTTTTGGAAATAATATTACTGGCCTTTAAATATGATCAAATAACAAATTTCATCAAAATATCTTGAAAAATTTCGAATTTTAGAGCAGTTTATGTGATTTTCGCAACAGACCCTAGTACTGGAGCTACCCCTAAAAATGGTCCGATCGGGTCCATACTCGAACTTGTTCTTACTCATGTCCGCGTGAGCACGCATACCAAATAATGTCAAGATAGTTCAACTCCTTCGATAAGAAAACTGTATACAAACAGACGGGCAGACAGACAGACGGACAGACAGACGGACAGACAGACGGACAGACAGACGGACAGACGGACATGTCTAAATCGATTCAGTTTTTGATCCTGATCATTTCTATATATATTTGTATATATATCCGGAGCTTAATTCTCGCTGTTACAAGATTTGCACAAAACTAATATACCCCGCTTACGCTGGGTATAATAAGGGAATTAAAGCCTCATTTTATTACATTTTAAAAGAAATAGGGCCCCAAAATATTTCGTGGGTTTATTTCCAACTGTTACATAAATATATGTAAAAATAAATTAGGGTGTGTTTTCTTTTTTGTTATGGGCTTTGTTTCCGAAATGGGGATGTTATTTCCTGGGGTGTTATTTCATAGCACCATAGCCACAGGTGGTAGGCCTGGCCGATTTGATACTTTCAGGATTGCATTGTTGATAGCTGTGATAACTGTGGGCAAAGTTAATAACAATTCTGATGAAATTAAAAAAATTTAATAAAAAATTCATGTTGGGAAGTGGTCGTAGCCGATTTAGGTGAAACTACGTTTTTTTCTTAATTCCATTAAACTAAAACTCGGTATGTATCAGATTTCATTACTCTAAGAGCACACCTAACTTTTACCACAAAATTTATGAAGCCTTAGGGGGTCTTCTCATTGAGCAACTTTTTTTTCGACTTTTTTTTTTTTTTTGCATTTATTTATAGCTTGGGTAGTTGTGAATATGCCCCTAAAAGGATTTTTAGAAATTCGAAATAGTTTAGAGGATATAGCCTTCTTTGTCGAGCAAGATCTGCACTAAAACGAGTAATTTTTGCGTTGCTTCAAACTTTAAACGCGTTTATCTCGAAACCACGTTTTTCGAACTGGCGGCCATGATATCTCCAGTTCAACTGAACCGATTTTCATGAAACAAAGTGGAATCGACGCAGAATTGTCACCATTCTCGGGTGAACCTCGACCATAATTTAAAAAATTTTTTTACTATTTTTTTTTTACACTAAACTACAAATAAAAGCCCGAAATTGAAATTTTTGTTTGAATGGCCGCCATTTTGTCAAAAAAAAATCACAAAATTAAGCTTGAGGTTCACCCGAGAATTACATCTATACTGATTATAACCCCGTTTTTTTTTCCATTTCGGACGCTTCGGAGACCCGGAATCGTGGCCGCCGTGACGACACCTTTTTTTTTCACCACCAACTTTGAAGTCTCATTACTTTATGAACAGCCCACTATCGAGGCAAAAAAATTTTTTTTTATTTACTTTGAACCTTTTGTAATACAATAAATAAAAAAAGTTTTCAATTATTCTTTGCGTTTTCAAATAAGAATTTTTTTAAAAAGGGTCCAAAAAACGGGTTTTCAATGAGAAGACCCCCTTAACACTATGCCACATATGGGCTTATAATAACAGACTTTTTACTTTTTATTGCAGGCGAAGCACGATTGGAAATGTGAATCGTGTGACCAGTGTGAGCGGAAGACTGTTTCAAACTCCAAATTTCGTAAAAAATGAGGCCGAACTCGATGGAAGTTCTTCGTTTGTCTCTTTAATTTAACATTTTTTTTTACAGAAAAATTTCAAATTTGCAGTGAAACTTTAGAAAATTTAATATCTGAATGACAGTAAAAATGAAAGTGAAACTTAAATGTAGAATGAAATTTCTTCGAAAGAAATTCTGAATGTAATTTGTGGTTTAAGCCTGTATCCAATATCCAGACTTATTTTGTAACGTTTATATAACTAAAATTGCAAAAAAGGAGAGAAATCAGAAATGCAAGAACTTTTGGTTTCAAATATTTTTTATATAAGAGATCACTTTACACAATAAAATTATCAATATAACGCGCACATTATTTATATATTATCGAAAATAGTTCTTCCAAAACTTAATTAGATGCAGACAGTTTACTTTCGATGGCCCAAGATTGTATTCTAGAATGGAATGAAAATGTAAGAGATTTTTAGGTTTTGTTTTTAAGATTTTAAAAAGGTATATACATTTTGTCAATGTTGAAATAAGTTCTTAGTTGGAAATAAGATGGAATAAAACAAAAGAAGTTTAAAAATTATCGTGTGACTCTAATAATTAACGAATATTTTGATATATGAATTTAGACAAGTACGAAATAACATTAAGGGCCAATATCGCCAATCAGATTTAAAAAAAAAATTTTGGAATTCAAATAAGCAAGTAAGGGTGTTATATCAGGCGAACATTTTAAAAAACAGGCCCCAAGACAACGAACATTGAGAAAAGGTATTGTGTAGATTTTTAAGGCTATAAGGGGCCTCATATGACGACCACTTTTGGAAAATTTTGAAAATCCAATCGGAGGCTTAAGGGGATATCTGATGTAAACGAAAAAATTGTACATTTTTTTTTTTGGAAATTTTTTTTCATAAGATAATAAAGTTCAATCATTTGAAATTTTAGTACAGTTTTTAATTTTTTTTTACCTTCTTAGTATTAAGAAAAACAAAAAATTGTTTGTAATTATCTGTAAAGTCGGTTTGAGGATGATAACTTTGCGTGATAACGAAAGTTGGTAGTATGTATGTTGATGTATATATTCTTCTTGGGAAAAACTAATCTGCAGATTTTACTGGGAAAAATTACAGGAAGCTTCCCTGCAGTAATTCCAACTACTCTCGAACTACTCCCCGACTAGTCACAAAAATACCAGGACTACTCCCTCTTAATTTGCCAACCAATGCTTTGAACTGTCTTTTTTAACGTTGAGCTGTCATTGGAAAATAACTAGTCACAGTTTTTGCTCATATGAACTAGACCTGGAGTATATACAGTTGGGTCGATTTTTGGTAAATTTTTATTTTTGTAAATTTAATGAAAAAAAAATGATTTTTTCCTCTTTGTTTTGTACTTTTTTTCTTTTTTGTTTTTTAAATCTTTTCTTTTTCACTTCTTTTTGAATTTTCTCGCCTCGTCCGAGCCTCGAACCGCTGACCTCTGGGGGTTGGTAAGTCCGTGTCCTAACCATTACGCTAAACAAGCAAATTTAATGTGCACGAATAGAATTTTTACTACAAAATTTTAATAATTGAAAAATAAATACATATTAAAAAAAAAAACAGATAAAATATGAAGAAAAAATACTTAAAAATTTTGCGAAAAATTTTAAAATTTTTATTTCAAAATTAACTATTAAATAAAATAAATTAAAATATAAACATAAAAAAACTTGGTATTTAAAAAAAAAATATTCTCAACCGAGCCAGGGATCGAACCCCAACCCACGAGGTCGCTGAGCGATAGTCTTAACCGTCCAGATAACTACATTTTGGTGGGGGAACGATCAGAAGGCGAACTTAAAGCAGACAATGACAATTTTTTTTTCTACTTCGCAATCAAAGCACAAAGCGTAAAGAAATCCTGAAACTCACCCCCGTAGATCTCCGTAGATACATAAAATACTGTACATTTTGACTAGTCATATTTCGAGTAACCTCAGAGTACTCCTGTTTGGCAAATTGACCTCTTCATTACTGCAGGGTTGTTACATTCTTGTCTCGTGTTATATGTAGATGCAAATAAAGCTAATGAGAATTGAATGAGAGATAGAATGAATGCGAACACACACGAAAAAATTTTCTTGCTCTCTTATTATCGGTAAAAAAAACAGCATGCATAAATTCCTCTTTGCTTTTAAAAATTTTTGTGTTTTGCTGTTACACACATACATACATGTACAAAGAGTATTCAAAGGTTAAGGAAGTGACAATCATTTTTCGGACGATCGCTTATGGTGTTTACCTGCAAAAGCCTTTAAAGCCAAAAGCAAAATTTAAATGTTTTATTTCTTTTTTCTTAGGCTTGCGATGAACAATTTGTTTGAACTGTCGAATACAGACAAGCCCAATCATTCTTCTTTAAATGTCAACATTTAAGAATTCTTATGTTCATCAAGGCAGAATTTTGTTTCCCCTCTACCGTCCTTGGCCGCTATCCCGACAAGCAGACAAGGCAAGAGTACCCAGCCGGAACGGGGTACATGATGGGCTCGAACGCAGTCATTGTTCAAAGTATGATGTGCATAGTACGGTGGACAGGTCTTAAAATTTAGCAACGGGGGCTATACACATCGTACTTTGTGCTATGTATGAGTTCGAGCACCTTCTCTACACAGTTCCGGTTGGGAGATTCTATTGTAGATCTTAGGTGCTGATTATGTATGGCAACTTTGTTTTAATTTGGTTGCCTTTCGCGCAAGGCAACTCAATTGCGATTACGTATGGCAACTAAGACATGCAGCTGACTTTTTAGTTGCCTCACAAATTTTGTAGCGATTACGGATGGCAACGCTTTTTCGCTATTTAGCAGTTGCCTTTTGCATTTTCCAGTTGCCTAGGGGTGCAATAGCTCGTAAAATGGAACATAGTTAAATTAAAAATTTTAAAAATACAAAAGTATTGTAATTATTGATAGTTTTTATCTATTAAATACAAAATGGTGATAGAAAACAAAAATATTAACAAAAACTAATGGAGCTTTTGGAATAGCAGCCAGATATAGGGCGGTGAAATATTTCATTTGGATTGAAAACAACCAATAAATAAATAATTGGAATACATTTGCCGAATAGTTGAATGGTTAAGGACTAACTTTAGTTTAATTAAATAATCCTGATTCCATTAATGTAACCCAGAATGTCCTGAAATCCAGATTTTATTTAAAGATCCAGTTTCGAAGAATTCTTTAAGCCTCTATTATGTTCCACATATTCGTCGCTCCAGTACATTTTGCTCTTCTTTTAGCACTATACATAATGGTGTTTGTGCCAAAACCATATTAAAGACATTTCCACTTCTATCCATGTCGCGTTCTATTCATCGAGTTAATCGATGCCTAATTGCCTTGTCGAATTAAATACAATTCAAATGCATTTTTAAATGTGCCGGCTGCTAGGCTGTTGCAATTGCTTCAACGCATTACGAATCCTCCTGTGCGTCCTGGTCTCTAATTTTCAATGAGTAAAAAAATCTCCAAAGTAATCTCCATATATTCCTTTTTATCGCGTAATTTGTGAACCTAGGTTAGGTTAGGTTAGGTTGTAGGGGCCGCCCACCAAGAAGGTGGCGCACTTAGACCAAGGAAGATCCATTGTGATACCCACGGATTCAGGACACCTATTTAATAAACCATTTTGTTCGCTCAATAAAGCTTGCTATCCTCACAGGGTTAAGTTCCCCGAGTTCCGATAGGGAGTGAAAGAAGTAATATCCCAAGGTCTTAAATCTCAGTTTAGCAAAGGCTGGGCGGTGCAGGAGAAGGTGCTGAGGAGTTTCCTCCTCCTCCTCATCCTGGCAACTACTGCAAAAATCGAAGGCAGGTGCACGTAGCCTTCTGGCATGGGGACCTATAAGGCAGTGACCGGTCAACAGTCCGACTGTCATCGAAAGACGCGTTTTTGACATCCTGAGTAATTCCTCAGTCCGTTTATGCCCTATGCGTGGCCAAGTTAGTCTAGCTTTCTCACAAAAACCCCCGCTTTCCCATCTCTCTTGAAAGGACCTGTTGGCCCATTCCTCTCAATGAGAAGGCGACAGGTAGCAAGAGGAACCTCTGTTTGCTCGCCTGTTCGTGGAGCCGTCAGAGTGGTGCCGCGTCTGGCCAGCTCATCAGCTGTACAGTTCCCAGGAATATCGCTATGTCCAGGTACCCGTACGATCTCTATTTGGAAGTACTTTCCCATCTCAGAGAGAAGGGACAGACACTTATTGAACGATTTTGAATTGACCACAAAGGAGTCGAGTGTGAGTTTGTGAACCTAATGCATAAACTTTTCAAAAAAAAACTGCTTCAAATGAAATAATTTCAAAAAATATTGATGCTCTCTTAAAACATATGTTTTTAGTTGCCGAAAATTTCAGAATTTCAGTTCGCAACGCGACGCAATAGTCAACCAAAATTAGTTGCCATCCGTAATCGCAATTTCTAGTTCGGTTGCCTCTGAGGCAACTCAAATTTTTTTGGTTGCCATACATAATCAGCACCTTAATACACCGTATCTGCTTGTGAAGAGACGATTGAGAGAATGAGCTATCATATTTTTGCTTTTTTCTGTGTTTGCCGGTTCGTACTTTTTTCGTATTTGACTGGTATGTCGGTGAGGGAGGTTTGGGGATGTAGTATGGGAGCGTTTTTTAAATCTTCCCCGTGCGTCCCTTGCCTTCAAACGAATTTTGCTCTCGATTATTTGTCGCGTATAATGACCGGGCGACCATGTTGAAAACACATTCAATTCGCCGAATTCGCCGTTGCCATCGGATTGCTTGCTATGATTTGCTATTTTCGATTTAACAGACGTTATCACGTCAAAAATACATAGGTCGTTGGCAAACCGGGTAGAGGCTTTTCAGGTTGTCTGATATATAAAACTCGAATGGAATATTATTGTTATGTACGTCTGTCGCTACCGTCCGTTATAAAAAAACAAAACAAATTGGTGAAAGAATTAAATAATCGATTGATAAAAGGTATAGTACATCAGAATAACCCACCCCTTAAATATATCGTCCCCTCAGAAAACGACTGTCGTATTTCCCCATAAGGTTGAAAACACACCAAAGCCAACAAAACGTTGTTTCATGTCGAATTCGACAAAAGTATATTGCTTCTTATCTAGCAACACACACCGAGTACGACACAACATTTTGTTGGTCAACGCATTTGTTCGAACGCCGTTGATACATGGCACTCCATACAGCCAACCCACACCGAATTCGACAAAACGTTGCGCATGCTCGGCGACGTCGATAATCTCATGTAAGCTTACGGCGCACAGTGGTTTTTCAGCGGCAAAAAATCAATTTTTCGACCATATGATTTCGAAAAAGTAATGATGCAGTTTTGTGGAGAATTGTCTAAATAAGAGAAATCCATAAGCATTTCTTTCAAAAAGTAATATTAATACTTGGTATACCCGTTGAAAGTCACATAAACATGCAAGGGTAATAATTGACTAAGTTTTTCATTAAATTGAGTACGGAATTAATATAAAATAAAATCTTTTCTGTGCCAAAAATTTTGTTCTATAGTAAAATATAACATTTACTCATGAAATTACCAAAGGAATCAGTAAGATACGATTAGTGGTTTAAAAGTTATGCGGAAATGAAAATGACTCCAAAAAATACAGGATTTGCTATTTTTGTTCGAATAGAACTAATGTGAGTTACGAGCAGTTACTTTCAAATAGGGTAAAAGTTGAAGCTTTTAGTTAGTTCTAACATATAATGAAAAAAAACGGCCGGCATAGCCTAGCACTTTTAAGATATCATCAATTTTGTAAAAAAAAATGCATGACAATTGCAATAAAAATCTTTGAAAAATTTATAGTATACTTTTAGGCATTCCTATTCATTAAGCCGAATTATAATAGCAACTATTAACTAATTGAAGAGTTTAAGAATATAGAGGATAAAGGAAGGAGAAAAACCAAAGCGAATCAAAAACAAGAAAATTCTGAAGTTGCATTTAATAAGAAAAAGAAAAACGGTTTGAGTTATATGGGCGGTAGGTGGTGGGCGTGGCCGATTTGGATGAATTTTGCAGGATATCTTTCTTTTATGAAATATTACCAACATGCAAAATTTCGTGTCATTTGAACAAAAGGAACACGATTTATGGAGAACAACGGTTTGAGTTATATGGGCGGTAGGTGGTGGGCGTGGCCGATTTGGATGAATTTTGCAGGATATCTTTCTTTAATCAAATATTACCAACATGCAAAATTTCGTGACATTTGAACGAAAGGAACACGTTTTATATTAAAAATAAATTTTGGTTTGTATGGGAGGTGGGCGGTGGGCGTGGCCGATTTTGATGAAACTTCATATTTTTCTTAATTATGTCAAATAAAGACTTGGTGCCAAGTTTCATAGCTCTACGACATCTCCTTATATTTTTTGCCGCGATATGTATGAAGACGAACCACTGTGTGGCGCAACGCACACTGAAAACGACACGAGCAAAACAGAAGCTTCGACAAAAAAGCATGCAGAAAGCTGTTGGCTTGGATTTTGTTTGAGTTCGACAAATTTGTTAGCGTTGGTGTGGGTTATCGCGAAAAGCGTTTTTTGGCTGTACGTCAAAAAAACGTTTTGTTGGCTTTGGTGTGTTTTCACCCTAAGAAATACATGCGACATACGAACGTCGTTTTCTGAGGGGACGATTTGCCAAAAGAAACTGGCGAACCGAAATCCCAAATATAAAAAATTTCTGCAAAGCCTATTTATTCAATATATGGGGAAAAGATTTCGAACATTCAAAAAACAAGGCAGAAAATAAATAATACCTATTTGGGGAAAAATGAGTTCTTTTGTGGGGAATATTTACTTAGAATAGGGCAGCATATGTTTTAAAAATAAGCTTGAGGTTTTTTTTTTTTTGGATAAAAATCAAAGCTGGGGCATTTGTCTTTTAAATGATGCGCTCGCCGTTTGAGGGCAACGACAAACGAGCCTTAAAAAAAATAAAAATTTAGCAGGCATGTTCGCCGTGTTTGGCTAGCTTTACGAAACTAAACAAAAAATTGCATTGCTCAACAACTAAGACTTTTATTCTAGTTATGTTAATGTAGTAGCAAGTTGTTAATTGTTGGATTCGAAAGTGCGGTGGGGTTTACACGAAGGGGCTTCTAAACATTGTTTGCTCTTGCACAAAAAATTTTTTTTCCCATTTCACACTTATACTTAAACTAAGATATATGGCATAAAATAAATATAATTTTGTAAGGTTAAGTACATCTTATATGTATTGCTAAGAAAACCTATGGAATGACTTTTGTGCTTTTTTAAGTATCTTATGTGTCGCTCTGTGACACTGTACCGCTGCGGGCCAAATTATGAACAATCATTGCATTGGAACCGGCATATGAGGGCATGATTTACAAAAATACAGCTTATACAAGTATGATTCAATACCAAGTAAAATTATATCGGTTTGTTAAACTAAGACGTGTTAAGGTGTCTATCAATTATCTAGAAACTGGCTGATCTGAGGTTGTATTCGTTGATAAGTGCAGCAAGGCATTATTGAGGTGCGAGGAGGCATTAAATTGCATATTGGAGACATCGAAGTTTTTTTTATGTGTGTATATGCCGGGCTGTTGCTGTTGATTAATATGATTTCTTAACGGCGAAATTAGTGGCACAAGAGCACTTTCCGTTTTGACGCTATTACTGCTGCTTGCTGCTTCCATGGCGACACATGCAACTGCTGCTACAGCTGCCTTAGATAAAAGTTGCGGTGGCAAGTCGAATAGCACGGATCACTGAAGTCTCGGCCAGTAGCCACTATTAGCCAAGTCGGTTGCTGACTGAGATGGTATTTGCACAGGCACGGACACTCCCGCTGATATGACTCCTGCAAACGTGTGGTTTTCTGAAAAATAAAAGAAAAGTTTTATTTGCTTTACTTGTGTTTCATATTCTCCATATATATTGATCCTATGAGATTAAGGATTGACTTCTGAGCTCGACTGGAAAATATAATACACCAGGCTTGGGTGAACCATTTGGTAGTTTTCAAGACAATAAAAAAATTGATTTGAGAGTTGTAGTGGCTTCAAAAATAGATATTTTAACTGTTTCCACTATAACCGCATCTAGCACCTTTCAGCATTTTGGCAAGATGCGGAAAGATACGGAAAGATGCGGTGTGAATTTACATGCAATTGTTGTTGTATCCTGAACCGCATCTTCTGCGCATCTTTAAAAGATTTTTTCCGATTATCTATCGATTTTAACTGCACATGTCTAGTGAAACATATGTTAATGACCAGCATTTCAGGAATTTTCAGCAGCACAAATGGCGGGAAATCAAGAAAAAATTTAACTTTATTATGAGATATACATATATGCACATTATTATGAGAAAAATTTAATTTGTAGTTACTACTGATATTTTAAATAACTTATTTCTATATAATAGTTAAAATATTAGTCCGAATAGTGGCCGAATAGTCGTCGCATCACTAGTAAAAATATCAATTGTAAACAAAAATCAGCTGATTTGAAAGATGCAAGATGCGAAATGCCAAGTGGCAACACCAATCTCAAAAAATCGCATCTTGAAGATGCGAAAACAAGATGCGGCTATAGTGGAAACGGCCTCTTAACCCAGATTCGCTGTAAGTATCAAATTGATACAAAATCACTTTTTGAATGGAAATACAAAGAAAACGATTAAATGTAAGGACTTGAGTTTTTGGCCTATGTCACCGATTTTGAAAAGGAACATAAAAACTAGTTCGACAGATGTCGGTGACGCCATAGAACGGCCCTGCAAAAAATTAAACGTATCGGCTGTACTGTATCATATTGATACAATACACATTTACTCCCTTTACAACGTTACCATGCGTGCATTTCTACATATATAGCTATACTTATTTTTCGATGTTACACTATAAGTCTCAAAGGAGTACATTACACAGAAAAAAATCGGTGGCTGAAACCGAAAAGAAAAAGTCAAACATCATTCTTTACTACAATCAAATCAAAAGTGTTGTTGATGTGTTGAGAAAGAAGAGTGGGCACAAATACTAGCGCACGTCCTAGATAAAAGTACAGATCAGAAAATTAGGATATACAGGGCTAATCAAAATTTTATGAAAAAACTTCAAAATTTGATTTAATATTTAAGAAAAAACACTCAAAACATTTGCGATAAATATTTACGATAAAAATTTATTTCAAAGGTATATTTCCATACATTATTGGTTTAAGTAAATTATTGCAATAAATTAATACGATGTTTTCGGAAGATTTTCAAAATTGAATGAACGTCGAGCTATTGTCTAAGACTTCGTTTATAATCAGAGAAAGATCTTTCAACATCACAGCTGACGACTGGTGCGTATTTAAATGCTTGCAACTGTTTGGCCGTTAATTCATCAATATATTTATCTGGTCATTGAATTTATGACCACTTAATAGTGGGACTCATGCAGCTTCGCAAATTGTGGGAAATGAGAAATTTGTCACACAACTGTCAAAATATATATGAAATTTACGATGGGAAAAGTTGCGAAGGCATTTGCGAAGCTGCATGAGTACCACTAATATCATTGCAATTTTTCGCAACGTAGCAAATCCAGTATTTTTGTGGACAACAGAATCATATTTATGAATTTGAAACGCGCGCAAGAGCAACGTGTAAGCATTTTTGAAAACAAATCGTCACAGCGTTATGAATTATGTTTATCTGATTGGAAAGCATGCTTATTACGAGTATTACGAGTACAGTGAACTAGGGATAAATGCAACACGAATAAATGCAAAAACCTCATAAGTGCAAGGTGCTTTGAAGCCTTTTTTTGAGTTCCCATGAAAACATGCACGGATTTAATGCAAAGAACGCATAAGTGCTCAAGATTTCGAGCCAAACGTGTTGCATTTATCTGACTCTACTGTATATCTACTGCATATTCGTTATATAATATGAAATTTTAGCCGAAATATTTTCGGAACATCAAAATTTGCTGATATATTTATTTTTGCCCAGAAGAGTCGAAATATTTAAATAAATATTCGTATTTACTTAATAAATATTTTGATCAGACTGGATATAACATTTATAGTCCACGCGAAATAGATTTCTCCGTGGCATATGGGCAGCGTATTCGCTCAGCAGTCCGAAGGCTCAAGTTCAAATACTAAAGAAGGCAAATGAAATATATCTGAAAAAGGGGAATTTCAGGGAAATGAAAAAATTTTTAAGGAAAAAAGGGCAGTCAGAATGGACAAAACTAGCTTCCCCGGCCCTAAATAATAGGTTTCATCCGGGCTCTCCAAAAGTATTTTTTGCATAAAAATTTTGCCTTACAGCTTTTTATTCCTGTAAGGTTTTTTTTATTATTTTATTTATAAAAAATATTATTATTATATCAAAGCAAACAAATTTGACGTCCGCTTGACCCCGGGGATCGAACCCGCCGACATGGGACTGCACTACGTAATCAATAATTACACTGTTCGACAAGGTTTTTGCCACAAGAGTTTTGAACGTTTGTTCCAACTCTACTGTCAACCCGCATTGCAAAACAACAAATATTATATCTCCATCACGTGTGGTTATTAAACTGGAGTCACTAACGCACTCATCGCCCTTTTTTGGATCGACAGCGCTTTGTTCAAAAAAAAATTTCAAAAATCAGTGAATGTTAGTTCATTGTAAATACCATATAGTACTATAGATGGCACTTGGCAAAAAACGTGTGTGTTGAATTGAAGTAGGCCCCATGTGCATGCATCCTTATGGAAAAATCAAAAACTGTAGCACGCCCCTGAAAATTCCGGTTCCGGTCTATGTTAACAAATATTTTATAATCTTGTAACATGAACTAAAATTTCTGTTTTTCATAGGAAACTCATTTTATTTTTCAGCAAAATATGTTATTTTTATAAAATCACAAAAAAAAATTAGATAAAATTTTGTTCATATATTGAGGAACGCTAAAGCAGAGTACTCATGCGTCGAATATGACCGATTCTCAAAAAGTTTCAATTCCACCACTTCTGTGGTTGATATAAAATATTCAGTGATATCATAACTAAAATTGCTCGATACATAATTAGTGGCTCAAGTACTTATTACATATCATGATAAATAGAATGCATAAACTATATATTTTTGGATCTCTTCTGAATGAAAAGGGTACAGAATTGCATAAATTATCATAGAAAAAAACTTAAAAAGTTATACATTTAAAAGATAACATAAAAAAATTTACACGCAAGTATGTTGAGTTACAAAATTGAGTGAATACTCCAAAAATTATAGCCTATACACTAGTTCACCACGGAATTCGGTTTTTGTTGTAAGTGTCTCCTATATTACTATATGGTTAATACATTAAACTTTAATACTACACCAAAATAAGGAGTCCAATCGCAGAATTAATGGTTGAAAATGATATTCAATCCTGAAAAATCGTAATCTTTCTCTAAAAAATGAAGAAATATTTTACTTTCAATGGGCTTATCTTGATCAATATGTGCGTTGTGTTTAACATATTCTATTACGATAAAGGAGTAATAAATTATGTGCAAATTTTTCTAAAAATCAAATTGTTTCTTTAAATATTCACTGAGAAATTAACCATTTTATGAAAGCATTGATTTTTAAAATTCTGTGCGACATATTTTTTTTTTTTTTTTGACTATAATTTAGATGGCAGGGGCACGATTAGGTCCACATAGGCCAGGAAAGAGTATTATGTGCAGAACTTCCATGGATCAGAACTTCCAGCAATGCGATGAGACAAAACGTACGATGATCGACGGCCAGATATTTCGCAGCCAGATGACATAAGATGTGACCGGGTTCGCGTGTCCTAGAGTACTTATATTCCTCCTCAACATACGTTACGGCTCAAACTCAGGAATAGTCTGAAGGAAGAATCCAGCAAATTGGTATAGATGAGGAGCCACACAGGCGCCGAGAATCTGTTATGAAGAATGCAGCAGCACAAAAATAGTGCATGATATACCAAGTCGGAGACCAGGATAGGTCCAAAGAGAGCGATAGAGCAAGTCTCTCAAATAACATGGAGAGGCCGCAATAAGAACGCATAAACATGAGAAAGTCAATTGATTGAATTAAGTCATTGCAAATTAATATATATATATATATATATATATATATATATATATATATATTTTAATTTTTTTTTTTTTTTTAAACTTACATCCTGATGCTTCCAGAAATCTAGCCAACTCAGAGATGAGTTTGTCATCAAGTGCCTTAAGGAGATCAACACGATTGTCGTAACAGGTTGGCTGATAAGTCCCCGGTCTGACACAAAGATGGCGTCGCTAGTATTAAATGCATATTATTTTTATATAGTGGCAACCTTTAAATGATTCGTGTCTAATTTTGACGTCTGTAAGTCAATTAGTTTGTGAGATAGAGCGTCTTTTGTGAAGCAACTTTTGTTATTGTGAAAAAAATGGAAAAAAAGGAATTTCGTATTTTGATGGGAAAAAATACAGTGGAAGCAAAAACTTGGCTTGATAATGAGTTTCCGGACTCTGCCCTAGGAAAATCAACAATAATTGATTGGTATGCAAAATTCAAGCGTGGTGAAATGAGCACGGAGGACGGTGAACGCAGTGGACGCCCGAAAGAGGTGGTTACCGACGAAAACATCAAAAAAATTCACAAAATGATTTTGAATGACCGTAAAATGAAGTTGATCGCGATAGCAGAGGCCTTAAAGATATCAAAGGAACGTGTTGGTCATATCATTCATCAATATTTGGATATGAAAAAGCTCTGTGCTAAATGGGTGCCGCGCGAGCTCACATTTGACCAAAAACAACAACGTGTTGATGATTCTGAGCGGTGTTTGCAGCTGTTAACTCGCAATACACCCGAGTTTTTGCGTCGATATGTGACAATGGATGAAACATGGCTCTATCACTACACTCCTGAGTCCAATCGACAGTCGGCTGAGTGGACAGCGATCGGTGAACCGTCTCCGAAGCGTGGAAAGACTCAAAAGTCCGCTGGCAAAGTAATGGCCTCTGTTTTTTGGGATGGGCATGGAATAATTTTTATTGATTATCTTGAGATGGGAAAAACCATCAACAGTGACTATTATATGTCGTTATTGGAGCGTTTGAAGGTCGAAATCGCGGCAAAACGGCCCCATATGAAGAAGAAAAAAGTGTTGTTCCACCAAGACGACGCACCGTGCCACAAGTCATTGAGAACGATGGCAAAAATTCATGAATTAGGCTTCGAATTGCTTCCCCACCCACCGTATTCTCCAGATCTGGCCCCCAGCGACTTTTTCTTGTTCTCAGACCTCAAAAGGATGGTATGAAAAAATTGGAAGGTCGTTATAATCGTTGTATCGCTCTTGAAGGGAACTATGTTGAATAATAAAAACGAATTTTGACAAAAAAATGTGTTTTTCTTTGTAAGACCGGGGACTTATCAGCCAACCTGTTATCTGCGGAAAAGGTCAAATCCGTTTCTAATTTGAGAGAGAGCAGGACAGACAAAGATCTGATGCTCGTAAGTATCAACCATGCCACATGTAGAACAGATGGCATCCGGCGAAGCATTTATTGAGAAAAGAAAAGATCGGTCATACGTCGGCGACATATTTTTTTTGAAAAAATCTCTTGTTTGTGCTTTGAAAAAATCAAAGGCGATACGATTTTTGACTGTTCTTATTAGAGTCCCTGTTGAAGCAATATATATAGTCATTTGAAAACGAGTCAGAAAGAAACACATAAGTTGAACATGTCGCGAAAGTGTCTAAATCAGGCATCTCCAAAATGGGAAAGGCATTTGTGTTAGTGAGCAAGAGAGCGAATGCGCTGAAAAAAATTTTAACACTAACTGCGTGCCCTCAATAAAATTTTCCATCTGAAAAAGGTCTACCATATATAATAATATCATACGAAATTAAGTTAGACAAAGACATTTTCAAATCATTTTGTTTTATTTTAGCTTCTTTTACATTTTCTATTTCTTCGATTCTTGAAATTCACAGTTTAAATTTTTGCAATACAGATTCTTTTTTATCTTTAAAAACCTTTTCACTTTCCACGCCATGGATTTTATTGAACTCAGAATGTTGACTTTCAACATGTTTTCTTAAAAACGATTCATTCCATGTTTTAAATGACTTCCCACATATAACCCAAAGCATGTTCTCAAAAGCATTTGGGATCATAAAGTAGGCTTTGCATTCCATTTTGATAAAATATTTTTTAAGTGTTTTTTAAAAAAAAGTTGCGCAGATCCGCTCGAAGTGTTTTCGTCGGGCGATTGCTACCGACTAAAGAAAGAGCGTAAGGCATACGTGTGAAGTGAGCGAGAAAAATTCTTCTATGGCGTGGAGGTCTCTGGTCTAAGTGATCCTAATACATTCTGCTTGGTTTGTGCAAAGCTGACGCTCAAAAAGCAAAGGAGGAATTTTACGCAACTTGTTTTGGAAAACTATTTCGAATGTTTTGGTTTCTCTGCTTCGTATGAAAACAAACCCTGGACCCCGAATGGATGTTGTGTAACCTGCGGTAAGAATCAAGTCTAGACTGGAAGAAGGGATTACGCCAAATGCCCTTCTCAGTACCCATGATTTGGAAGGAAACAAAAGATTATGTGTCAGACTGCTATTTTTGCCTCACAAATGTTAAAGGTCGGAACTCAAAGCAAAAAAAGTTTGTGAAATATCCAAATGTAGAATCAGCTATTAAACCCGTCGAGGCGAAGATTAACGGTCCGCATCTGTCCCCTTCGGAAAAAAAGTTTTGGAGAAAGTGATGACTCCGATTTTGAAACAGTTCTGCGTAAGCCACACTTAATAACGCAAGAAGATTTCAATGACTTGGTTCGAGACTTAATGTTACCCAAAAACCTGTCAGAGCTTTTAGGGTCTCGATTAAAAGGATGGAATTTTCTACACAAGGAAACAAGAATATGCCATTTTCGAAATCGTGACATGCTCTTCAGACCATACTAATCCCGCGTTGGCGATTTGGTGTAACAGGTTGGCTGATAAGTCCCCGGTCTAACAAAGAAAAACACATTTTTTGTCAAAATTCGTTTTTATTATTCAACATAGTTCCCTTCAAGAGCGATACAACGATTAAAACGACCTTCCAATTTTTTGATACCATTTTGGTAGTACTCCTTCGGTTTTGCCTCAAAATAGGCCTCAGTTTCGGCGATCACCTCTTCATTGC
The DNA here is from genome assembly GCA_020466095.1 of Chlorops oryzae. NCBI lineage: Eukaryota > Metazoa > Arthropoda > Insecta > Diptera > Chloropidae > Chlorops > Chlorops oryzae. The sequence continues at coordinate 93,894,632 of CM035806.1, forward strand.
AGCCAAATTTTTTCCCTGCGAGCATCCTTTTGAGGTCTGAGAACAAGAAAAAGTCGCTGGAGGCCAGATCTGGAGAATACGGTGGGTGGGGAAGCAATTCGAAGCCTAATTCATGAATTTTTGCCATCGTTCTCAATGACTTGTGGCACGGTGCGTTGTCTTGGTGGAACAACACTTTTTTCTTCTTCATATGGGGCCGTTTTGCCGCGATTTCGACCTTAAAACGCTCCAATAACGACATATAATAGTCACTGTTGATGGTTTTTCCCTTCTCAAGATAATCGATAAAAATTATTCCATGCCCATCCCAAAAAACAGAGGCCATTACTTTGCCAGCGGACTTTTGAGTCCTTCCACGCTTCGGAGATGGTTCACCGATCGCTGTCCACTCAGCCGACTGTCGATTGGACTCAGGAGTGTAGTGATAGAGCCATGTTTCATCCATTGTCATATATCGACGCAAAAACTCGGGTGTATTGCGAGTTAACAGCTGCAAACACCGCTCAGAATCATCAACACGTTGTTGTTTTTGGTCAAATGTGAGCTCGCGTGGCACCCATTTTGCACAGAGCTTTTTCATATCCAAATATTGATGAATGATATGACCAACACGTTCCTTTGATATCTTTAAGGCCTCTGCTATCTCGATCAACTTCATTTTACGGTCATTCAAAATAATTTTGTGAATTTTTTTGATGTTTTCGTCGGTAACCACCTCTTTCGGGCGTCCACTGCGTTCACCGTCCTCCGTGCTCATTTCACCACGCTTGAATTTTGCATACCAATCAATTATTGTTGATTTTCCTGGGGCAGAGTCCGGAAACTCATTATCAAGCCAAGTTTTTGCTTCCACTGTATTTTTTCCCTTCAGAAAACAGTATTTTATCAAAACACGAAATTCATTTTTTTTCCATTTTTTTCACAATAACAAAAGTTTCTTCACAAAAGACGCTCTATCTCACAAACTAATTTACTTACAGACGTCAAATTTTGACACGAATCATTTGAAGGTTGCCACTATATAAAAATAATATGTATTTAATACTAGCGACGCCATCTATGTGTCAGACCGGGGACTTATCAGCCAACCTGTTATTGCACAGATATATTAGGTGTAGTAAAAAGAAATCCATTATTTTTCCAATAGATGGCGTTATTTATCTGCATCTCGCGTTGTATAAGTCCGATCGTGTTCCGCTAGGGGGCATTAGAAAGATGACAGTTCCTACTAAAAAAGCTTTTTTGACACTTTTTTGATTGATTGATTCAGTTTTGTTTGAGAGCTTGTGAAAGATGGACATCAGCAAAGAGAAAAATTCGCTACATTTTACAGTTTTTCTTCGATAAGGGAGAAAACGCAAGCCAGGCGGCTGAAAATGTGAATAGCGTTTATGAACCTGATACTGTAACAGCCAATCATGCGCAATTTGGGTTTCGTCGATTCCGTTCCGGTAACTTCGATGTCAAGGATGCACCACGCACTGGAAGGCCAATTGTCGAAAATGTCGATAAAATCATGGAAATTATCGAGTCCGACCATCATGTTAGCACTGTTTCGATTGCAAAAGAGCTAAAGATTGCACAAAAAACCGTTTGGAACCATTTGAATAAGGCTAGATACACAAAGAAGCTCGATGTATGGGTGCCACACGAGTTAACGCAAAAAAACCTCACAGACCGAATTTCCATCTGCGAATCGCTGCTGAACCGCAACAAAATCGACCCATTTCTGAAGCGGTTGGTGACTGGTGATGAAAAGTGGGTCACTTACGACAACGGCAAGCGAAAACGGTTGTGGTCGAAACACGGTGAACCGGCGGAAACGGTGGCCAAGCCAGGATTGACGGCCAGGAAAGGTTTTGCTGTGTGTTTGGTGGGATTGGCAGGGAATTATCTACTATGAGCTGCTCCCATACGGCAAAACTCTTAACTCGGAACTCTACTGTCAACAATTGGACCGTCTGAAGGAAGCAATCGCCCCTAAGCGGCCAGCTTTGGCCAATAGGAGAGGAATTGTGTTCCATCAGGACAACGCCAGGCCACACACATCGATAGTGACTCGCCAGAAGCTCCGGGAGTTTGGTTGGGAGGTTCTTCTGCATCCACCTTATAGTCCGGACCTGGCACCAAGTGATTACCATCTGTTCCTGTCCATGGCGAACAATTTTGCTCGTGAAACATTCGCTTCAAGAGAGGCTTCTGAAATTCGACTGTCTCAATTTTTTGCTAATAGGAACGAGGGCTTCTATGAGAGAGGCATAATGAAATTACCTTTAAAATGGCAACAAGTTATCGAACAAAACGGCGCATATTTGACCTAAATCGGGTCATTATAACTATCTTAAATAAAGCCCTCAATTTAATGCAAAAATAATGGATTTCTTTTTACTACACCTAATAAAAGGAGTGATGGAAAAGTTGGAAAAAGAAATTGATCCATCTAATTGGCGCTTATTTTTAGATTCTTCAAAAACAAGCTTAAAAGCAGTTTTGTTGCATAATGGAAATGTATTTCCATTCGGTGCCTTTGGCTTACGCCGCTAATATGAAAGAAAATTATGAAAACATGAAATTTTTACTCCAAAAAATCAATTACAGTTTATATTCTTTCACTATCCCTCAGATCTTTCTATCGCGAGACTTTCAGACCGTAATCCCTAATAGAGAATACTGGGATCAGCGAACTGATCGTACTCCACACTCCGTGGATGTATTCACGGATGGCTCTAAGCTAAATGGCAGAGTTGGGGGTGTAGTTTTCTCAGAGGAACTCAACCTAAATCTCAGTTTTCGATTGCCCGACCACTGCAGTGTTTTCCAGGCAGAGGTAGCGGCAATCAATAGAGCGACCAATTGGTTTCTGGGTAACAAGATTTTCCCAGAAAATCTGTTGATTTACACAGACAGCCACGCGGCCATAAAATCCCTCTCACGTGTAATATCCACATCCAAGACAATCCGCGAGTGCCGCTCGTCTCTTCAGGAGATGGCAAAGCACTCCTCGGTGACACTGATGTGGGTACCTGGACACAGGGACATTAAAGGGAACTGTACGGCGGACGACCTTGCGAGGGCCGGTACAGAGCTCGAAAACATTATTACGGAACCTGAACTGGGTGTGCCTCTCGCCTCAGTAAAATTTAAGATTAAATCTGATTTCTACAGGCAAGCAGGCAAAGCATGGTTAGAGGAAGATTCCTGCCTAACTTCAAGGTTGATATGGGTAGACCTAGATTACAAAAGGACCAATCAACTCCTTGCGGTGGACCGCGCCGACATAAGACGCACGGTCTCCATCATCACAGGAAGTTGCCGATCGGAGAAGGGGAAGGAAACGGTGAGCCACCTTATGTGTCACTGCCCGGGCCTGGCCAGGATAAGATCCAGGCTGCTCGGGTCCTTCTTCTTCTCCTCCCTTACTGAGCTATCATCTGTTCGAATAAAAGACATGGCTCGCTTCATTTACGAGTCAAATTGGCTCCACGAAATGGGTAATTAGGGAGGCATGCCTTCCCATATGGTATCACAACGGGCCCATGTTCGGCCTAAGTGTGTCCCCTCAAAGGGGGCTGCCACTCTAACCTAACCTAACCTAACCTATATTCTTTCAAAATCTGCGGCGATCTGAAAGTACTCGCTATCCTACTCGGACTTAAGCTGGGTTACACGAAGTTTTACTGCTTTTTGTGCGAATGGGATAGTCGGGACAGAAAAAGTCACTATGAAAAGAGAATATGGCCTCCGCGCTCAACCTTAATCCCTGGACAGAAGAATGTTGTAAACGTTCCTCTAGTCGAGCCGTCAAAAGTACTTTTACCACCATTGCATATAAAATTGGGGCTGATAAAAAACTTTGTGGACACGCCAGATGCTTCCTTTATTTTTATTTACTTTTTTATATTTTTATATGCCCGTGAAGGAAAAGGGAGTTTAGTTTATATCATCGTGTAAAAGTTATTTTGTTGGCCAATGGAAGATGGGCTGTACTCGTTATGTTTATTAAGTATGTAATTTACCCGTGTAAATGCGGTGTTATCGATCTCAAACAAAGTCAGAGCCACACGGAATAGCGTGGTCTCTGTCTAGCTTAAGAGCTTTTCTCTCTCGGATTTTTTATGCCTTTTTTTGGTTTTGTGTAAAATAGAGGACTGACGCGTGGTCACTCGTAGAAGAATAGAATCGCGTGCGGATCAGTTTTTTGCATTCGAGTAGTGAAAAAAAGTGTTCCTGTTATAAAATTAGTGACTAGAAATAAAATTAGTGACTAAAAGAATAAAAAGGAGCAACAAAACCCAGAAACGAATAAAAAGAAAAAAAAAATAAAACACATTAAAGAACAATAAAGGGAGAAACCCTTAAAACCGAAAAAGAACTGTTTGCTATATACTTTTTTTGGCCTGACACTTTGAAGCTTAGAGGCAACGGTTCATCTCATCACAGATTCTCAGCAACGAAACAAGTTCATCCTACTGAGGAACTCCAGAGGAACTTGTGGTAAGCCTCCAGAGGAACTCGTTCACTTTGTAAAGGCAATGGATCGTAATGCGAGTGGATTTTTATACCTGAAAACAAAGTTTCCCAAAAATAAGTGATGCAAAAATAAAAGAGGGGGTTTTTATTGGTCCCCAAATAAGAGAATTAACAAGCGAAAATTTATTTGAAGAACAATTGAACGACTTAGAAAAATCAGCATGGAATGCTTTTAAGAACATCATTTCGATTTTTTTGGGTAACCATAAGAGTGACAACTATAGAGACCTGGTTAAGGAGCTTTTGTTGGCTTATCAAGAATTGGGCTGTAACATGTCACTGAAAATTCATTTTTTACGCTCACACCGGGATTTTTTCCCTGAAAATTTAGGAGCCGTTAGCGATGAGCATGGCGAAAGATTCCATCAGGACATTTCAAAAATGGAAAAACGTTACCAAGGCAAATGGCGCCCAAACATGTTGGCAGATTACTGTTGGACGATAAAAAGAGACCAAATGGGAGCTAAATTTGCAAGGAAACATTAAATCACAGAAAATTAGTTATATATATATATATAAATATTGCTTTCCAAAAATTGTTTTGATATTCATAGAGCATATATCCACTGATAAATTATTTGAAATGTTTTTCGTTTATGAGTGAGGCTGTCGCGAAGAAAGTTATACCCAAAATAAAATAATGAGCAATTTTTTTGGAAACGAAGCGTGATGAAAAAAATTCGATATTATTTTTGGATTCAGGATGAAGTTTTCCCTATAAATTTACTACTATCGTTTATGTGGCACGCCTTTTTGCCAAAAATGTCGACCAGTGTTATTAGTGTCCGACCGAAGGTGGATTTTTAGCCGAAGCCGAACAATCGCTAGAGTTGAAGACCGAAGGCTGAAGCCGAATGCAAAAAATTTTACAGTAAGGAAACAAAATCAGTTTTTATTCATTTGACAAGCACAAAAAAAAAACCGCTCAGATTTTCTCTAAATTCTTTCCCTTTAGTCGCCCACAAAGTGAGAATTTACGGCAATAATTCACTAGTGTTAAAGTGTCGAGTGAAAATATTTGAATTTATTTTACACGCCCAAACTGGGCCCAAATAATGAACAGTATCGCGCCCAAATCCAAACATAAAAAGAACGCGCCCAAAGCGAGCCCAAACCGGGCCCAAATAATGAACAGACTCGCGCCCAAATCGAGCCCATGGGGCATGGGTAGTGAACAAACGCGCCCAAAATCGAGCCCAATGTACGCCAAAATCAAGCCCAAATCTTACAAAAACGTGCCCAAATTGAGCCCAATTCGCGCCCAAATCAAGCCCAAAAAACCGAAATGGGCCAAAATTGAGCCCAATGTGCGCCCAAATATGTATTATAAAGACCATGAAAGAGAAACAAATTGATAATAGTGATGATTCGGACGAATACTATGAGCCAAGTGCGAAAAAAATAGCTAAAGAAAGTAAAACGTATATATCCAAAATCAATAGCTTCCCATCAGCCGTCACCGGGAATGGAAAATCTCAGATTTGAGCTGTGGTATCGTTGCCGTCGGGAAGAGAAGACATCGCAGAAGCTATTCGCAAAATCATGCAGGAGTGGAACTTGTCTCCAAATATAAAGTTTATGTCGCCTGACACAACGTCCTCAACCACCAGGAATCGTAATGGTGCATGTGTGCTCTTTAGCGAAAAACTCAATCAGTCAATGATTTATTTGGCAAGTCGACATCACATGCTAGAACTATTAGTCGGATCGGCCTTCAAACCTTTGAAAATTGAAGAAACAAGCATTTCACCGATATTCAAATGTTTGTTGAGTTAAAAACAAAAGAGATCAGATTGATAAAAATGACATTTTGGACTACATCAATCAAGAAAAAGTTTAAAAAAGTATCCGGGAGCACCAAAGATATGATATAATCCAATTTATCAAAGGCCAAATAGAAATGTCTCAAGAAAGGGATGACTATAAATAACTTGGAACTGAGCCTAATATTCTAAGGATATAAAACTGAAATTTGTCCCACAAAAAGAATTCCAGGAGCAGTAAAAAGTGCTGGATGGATGATGAAAACAATTTATTGATTAAAAATCTGCATTTTCCGTAATCAGCCTTGATCATTTTTAAGCGCCTCAAAGATTAAAAATCTTCTCGAGTTTAACGCCTTTATTTTAAAGGTGTATGTGAATCATTGGTACCTGCCAGTGCCCTAGGTACGCTCCTTTGAATGATCTTCATTTACTGCAGCAATATGCCAATTACAAACAATATATTAAATAAGTTACTAGATCTACATTAAACACAATTTTGCGAGCCCACTGGTAGCTTTTGAGAAACTAGCTGCTGTAGTGTTTTCGATGAAAGCAAGGCCTTGCGTTTGTTGGCCAAAAATATAAATTCACCAAATTATGGAAACGAGAAATCTTAATTAACAGAAGATGTGCTGGATCAAACCAAAATTAAAAATTTGAATATGCAAGAAAGCTCTACACTTTTCGAAGCCTGCAATATCATTTGAAATTTTTTGAAAACCGATCCTGCAAAGTGAAAGCAAAATAGGCGATATCGAGAAACAAAACGTTTAATTGAACAACTGCAAGTGGTAAATGATATTTCGGAACGTAGAGGTTGCTTAGCTACACCAGTGCCACAACCTGTGAGTTGACCTTTCAAAACTTATTAGTGAGCGTAGACCTATATCGCAAAAGATTTAATAATACTGTGGTAGCCGCAAAAAACACAAGACTATATTCAACGGTTTACCCCTATTTTGGGCACGAGGAATCGAATTGCATCATTCGTTTTTTGAGTTATCGGTACGCCTTCATGTAAACAATTCTTTTTAAGTTTTTGACCACTTTTTGGCCCATATCTATGTATAAGTCTGAGATATACCTTGTAATTATTCTGGGAACACGGTTGTGATAAAGTGCTGAATGAGTGAGCTATACCCATTTCAAATTCACTAAGCATCTACATTTTATCAAAACGTTCCATTCGCAAGAATTAATAGGCATATCTCAGACTACATTGTGGTGTTAGCTTAAAAAACCATACATTGATGTGGACCAAAAATTGGTTAAAAAAACTTAAAAAATTTTTTTGTACAAAGGCGTACCGATAACTCAGAAAACTAATGATGCAGTTCCATTCCTCGTCCCCCAAATGGGTGGAAACCATTGCATGCGGTCTTGGATTTTTAAATTTTTGGAAAAAACTATCAGTGTATTTATTTTCGTTAAAGCACTTTTTAGTCTGGTTTTTATTTAAGTTAAATTTATGGTTGATTAGTTTAAAATAGTATGTTTCGGAATGTCTCAAACGCATTAAGTTTCGCAAATACAACTTTTAAATTTAAAGACCAATTTACATGGCAGACATGGTATTTCAATAAGTTAAAAACATCATTGAGAATATTCCAAATTGAGTTATCATATAGGCAATGAAATTTTCAAATGTAAGCCTGGAAGTATGTACCGTATTTTTGTTATAATGATTTAGAAAAGATGGGACTTAGCTTTGGAACTATCAGAGTAAATTCCTTATTTCCTGTATTAAATTATAACAAATCTTTGAAACTGCATCATTACTCCAAACCATATTCATATAAAATATATGGAAATTATTGGACCTCCTTTTTGCGACGCCCAATTTTGTTCATTTATATTTCTATTAAGGACGCCCTAATATATATGAGTAATTTAGGCAACTTTCTCTTATTCAGCGCAACCTTTAAACCTTTTACGAAAAATCTGAATAAATTGTTAAAAATTTTTGACCCATTAGCTTTCGCAAAATCAACGATAAAATTAATTTTTTTTTGTGACACCCTAATATCTATATCGATAAGTTTGGAAAAATAATCTCTATTAAATTACTTTACGCTGTTTAATAAAAACTGCTGTTGAATTGAGCTTATTAGCGCAACTTCGATTACAACAGTTTTTTCAAGTATTACCGATTGATTCCGTTTAAATGAGTCCAACAACTTCCACGTTAAATAAAAGTTAACCCTATTTATAATGTCAAGGCTTTTTATCGAAGAATTAAAGAATAATTGGGATTAAAGCATGCTCATGTTCTCTACAGTTCGTCATTTTCGTTGGCAAAATTCTACGCGTCGCAAACGAGATATGTATTATCAGCTTTGCCTCTTTGACCCCAACGTCGATAAATAATAATTTTGTCGTACGTCTCACCATGATGCCGTTTCTGACTCTCCGGACTTGACCATCCTTAGTTACGGATGTTTCAGTGACGGTTCCTTTAGGCCAGCAATTTCGAGGAAGTGTCTCATCGATAACAATGACAATATCTCTAATGCGAAAAGGTGGGTTTTTAGCGAACCACTTGCTTATTTTAGTGAGTGCTAGTGCGCATTTATCACCCCAATGCTTCCAAAAATCAGCAAACAGTTGCGATTGGCGTTGTGGCAGATTCACTATAAGTAAAAACTTCAAGAATTTCATTGAAGATGCTCGATTGAAAATAAAAAATAATTTTCCTTATTATAAATTTTAAATAGAAATGTGGAGAATGAAATATAATAAATTCTTGAATTGATTTCAAACTCAAGTTTTCCGAAGTCCTTTCGATTGCGCCTTTTTAATAGTACCAAGTTTACCACGTCTGGTGACCCATTCTGACGATGAATCGGAAGTCCAGGTTACACAGCATAACCACGCAGCTGGACACACCACTGCAGCCCAACAGTCTCGTGGATCGTATACCACCGGAAGAGATTCAAATGAATTGGCCCGAATCTTCATAAGGATACCACCTTTTTGGCACGCCAGACCCGGACTGTGGTTCGCACAAGTGGAAGCCCAATTTATCACCGCCGGTATCATTGCAGAAAGCACCAAGATCCACACTATAGTTGCGTCAATCGAAGGTTTAGTCCTGTCCCAAGTGAGTGACTTTATCCTTAATATGCCTTCACAGGAACCTTACACATCCTTGAAAAAGCGCATGCTAGAGGAATTTTCGGTTTCTGAACAGAAAAGATAAAAAAAACTGCTACAGGAATAAGATCTGGGAGATTTACGTCCATCACAGCTTCTTCGTGAAATGAAGATCCTCGCCGGCACACAAGTGAACGACGCCTTCCTTAAATCCATGTGGATGACACGATTGCCTACACATATGAGGGCAATCATTTCAGTAAGCAGCGAACCTATAGATAAAATAGCCGTAATTGCCGACAAGATAGCAGAAGTAAACGACAACACTACAATCCAAGAAATTCGTTCGACGTCATCTAGCGCATGCAACGCTCCCTTGCAGGAACAGCTTGCTGAATTGTCAAAAGAAATAGCCAGTTTGAAAATACACGTTGAACGTTCCCGCAGCGCCAGTCGATCTTGTCTTAGAAGCCGCAAATTAAACCAACAAAGTGATGATCAGAAGTCTAAACGACTATGCTGGTACCATTACAAATTTGGTACCAAAGCAAAAAAATGCAGAGAACCGTGTAGCAATGCGTTAAACTAGGCTGTCTGCCACAAACGGAGATACCTGACAGGCAACCACAATCACATCGCCGACTAATTGTAGCAGATAGAAACCAACGTTTTCGATTCCTAGTGGATACTGGGGATGAGGTTAGCGTTGTGCCGCTAATCGTCAATAAATATGTTCCCCGGATCAACAGTCACCTATCTATATGCCGCAAATCGTTCCGCCATCAATACCTTCGGTAAAATAAAACTCACAGTGAACTTAGGCCTACGCCGTCCTTTCACATGGACCTTTGTCATTGCTGATGTATCACAACCCATTCTAGGGGCGGATTTTCTAGGTTATCCCAATCTCGTAATTAACATGCGACATTAAAAGATATACGACGGCACAACCAGCTTGAGTACGAACTGTCACTTGATAACGATTGATCGCCCAATTCTGGAACTGTCCGTAATCAACACTAACGATGAATTCCTAGCCATACTTAAGGAATTCCCCGAAATCACTCGCGGCCTTCCGACTACCAGGGCTTCAACTAGCGATGTACTCCACCACATAATTACCAACAGACCACCGGTTTAGTCAAAGCCGCGTCGACTCTCTCCAGAAATGTGCAAAGCCACTAAAGCAGAAATTCAGTCGCTTTTGGACGCTGGAATTTGCAGACCATCCTCCAGTCCTTGGGCCAGGCCCTTGCATATGGTGAAGAACAAGACAGGCGAGTGAAGACCATGTGGTGATTATAGAAAATTAAATTCTTTAACCGAGCCGGATCGATATCCTATCCCACACATACACGATTTCACGCATGGATTGGACGGCTATTAGATTTTCTCCACCATTGATCTTTGCAAAGCACAGATGACTTTCGGGTTACGAAATGCGGGTCAAACATGTCAACGATTTACGAATCATATATTACGTGATTTAAAATTCGCTTTTACGTATCTCGACGACATACTAGTAGCTTTAGCGAACATGGTGGAACACAAGAAGCATATCAAACTCGTGTTCAGGAGACTCAAGCAGTTCGACATGAGAATCAACCTTGCTAAATGCAATTTTAGTAAAGGCGAAGTCACGTTTCTTGGATTCACTATAAATAAAAAACGGGGTTAAATAAGTTAGACGGAATATCGCAATACAAACTACCTAAACGCGTTTGTGAATTTAAAAGATTCCTAGGAATGCTAAATTTCTATAGAAGATTTCTCCCACGTGCAGCCTATCACCAAGCGACCTTGTGTAAACTTATTCAAGGAAATAAAAAACTGATAAAACTGTTATTAAATGGTTCGAAGAAAGTAAAATTGCTTTCGAAAACTGTAAGAACCAACTCTGCGATACGACATATTTTGCCTTTCCCAAAGAGAACGCTCAGCTATCTGGCATGGTTGACGCATAGAACATCGCCATCGGTGCCGTTCTACAAGAAAGGGTCGGTGAAATTTCCAGCCATTGGGTTTTAACTCCGAACGCTTAACACACGCGCAAAGTAAGTACAGTACTTACGACAGAGATTTTGCCACTTATCTTACTCGGTTTCCGAGTTGCAATCAGTCCTTCGCAATTAGTTTACGGCTCTGGTTTACGCTTACCAGGCGAGATTCTATCAAAGACTTCATCAAAACGCGAGGAACCTCTGACGGAATTCGTCCAGAAGATAAGAAAATTATGAAACGAATTACAGCCCAATCAGACAACGTTCCATTCAAGTGGTTAACCGTTTATCGAAAAAGGGTTGGGGACATGTGCACAAGCTTTTGTCAGAAATCCGCCGGCTTACAAGTCTCTTCAAACGCCATACGAGGGACCCTTTCCAGTCCTCAAACGCTTTGTCAAATATTTTACAGTAGACGTCAACGGCAAGAAATTAAACATAAGTATAGATCGCTTAAAAGCAGCGTTCACACCAGACACAGCTGACTCTATCGATGGAGGTCATGTAATCAATAATCCATCCAACATAGCACCCGGCTCTCCTAATATTATCGAAGATGTGTCGAAACCATATACCTCGCGATATGGACGAAAGGTATCCTTTCGTTTCGACCGAAAGGGGGAGTAATGTGGCAGATTCGCTAGAAATAAAAACTTCAAAGTATCTTTTCGAATTTCATCGAAGAAGCCCGATTTAAAATAAAAAATAGTTTTCCTTATTGTAAATTTTAAATGAGAATGAAATATAAATTCTTGAGTAGAATTGATTTCAAACTCAAGTTTTTCGAAGTCCTTTCGATTGCGCCTTTTTAATAATACTTAGTTAATTACAGCGCCAACGAGATCGAGGATGTGCTGGTTGGCTGCTAAACGTTTTCATTCCATCGGCCGCATCCAGCAGTTATTGGTTCGGCGTAAGCGCCTGACCATCGTCTGCTTTTAGGGATGCATAGGTGATCGGCCGGGCGTTAAATATAACCTCGACCTCGCAAGAATGCAGTCCTCAGGCTCTCATCGTTGAATTTCTCCATGGGACACATGCTGTTAAGATTACTTTTTAATCACCTCACAAACCTTTCCCAGGCTGTTCCCATATAAAGCGCGCCAGGCGAGTTGAATTGCCATATGCTGGATTCGAATATGGCTTGCTTATGCATGAAATCGGCAGTCTTCAACCCATCTCGGACAAATTTTTGCGTGGCCTTAAAGTTAGTGGCGTTATCAGAGAAGATTTCCAAGGGGGTGCCTCGCCTAGCGATACAATTTCTCAGGCTCATCACACATGAACTAGAAGGCCGTCCACTATCTGTTCTCTCAGTGTCATCCGACTTTAACAGAAATTGGTCCAAAGCAGTCAACGCCGATATAAGAGAACAGGCTTTCGAAGCTGGCTTCTCTTGCATAAGAAAGCGGCGCCATTTGAGGGATATGAGGTTTAGATTTCTTGATCTTACACTTATGGCAGACAGTACGTACTCTTTTATACATGTTACGTAATCGTGGAATATAGTAGCTGCCTCTTGTAACATGTGACTGCGTGTTTTTTTAGGTAAGAAGATTACGTCTCTTCCGCAGATTTGATTGACCCGATCTTGAACGCGGAGTCATTCGTCATCATAAGCGGATTTTGGGATTTCTCGAGTAATGGAGTTTTTGGCTATTTTGATATATTCATACAACACTTCTTTTGGTTTCGTTAAAAGCTGGCTGGCATTAGCTACGGCTGTGCGGATAGGTACCCATCAGGCGCGTCCCCAGGTGGCGGATAGGGGTAAGCCACCCTAAGATACTCGGTGGTAAACAGAGCCATCGCCACCAAGGGGAAAGCTCTGTCGCGGACCAACCTCCCTCTGGCAGAAGGGGCAATGATGCAGAGAGCTATACCGACTGGGACATACGTCCCTGGCAGAGTCACTCATGTCGAGAAGGTCTCTGCTGAGCGAATCTTGGCGTGGCTAGTTAGTTAAGTCCGAATGGCTTTATGCGTCTCGGGGAGCAGGTAGATGTTCCGACCATCTATTGAGATACTAACTAATCGGTCAGTCCTTTTGGAAAGTGCGACAATCTATCAGGCCGATGGTCGGACCTCAGTTAGGTCATGTCTCTGCTGAGATCCGTCCGCCGATTGGCTCGTGCGAGGGAGACGGACAACTCCCTGGGGCCATAAAATCTCGACCCAAACAACCCCCCAATTCCGAGGTGAACAGCTACGCCAAGGAAGCTTGGCTGGAGGGGTGCATCCAGCCTGTTAGTAGCGGACTCAGGATACCGGGCGTCCTCCTGTTTTAATTAGCCTTCCCAAGGTACTGGGCTCTGCCTTTGGTGACCTTACAATCCCATTATTTTGAAACAATTTATGAAAAACAACAACAAAAACAACAAAAACCAAAACATTACGGAGTCAGAGGAAGAAGCTCTACTTCGTTCGCCGACCAAGGTCGGAGAAACCCTTGAGAAGAGGCTAGAGGCATCTCTCAAGATCAATGACGCTTCGATCTCACCTGCTAAGAGACCAATGGAATCAAGCAATGAGAGCGAAGTGTCTGCCGATGTCACCCAGGTTCTAATGGACACAGGTGATAAAAGCGAAATCCCGGTAGAGAGCTTCGTCGTCAAGAGCCAAGACAAAACAGACGACAAGAAGAAGTTTGAATACTTCACGGGAGCTCAAAAACGGAGAATAAAGGCCATGATTAAAAGTGGCATGAGCTCTGAGGAAGCAGAAAGTAAGGAGCGTGAGCGCTACGCAATCTACAAGGCCTCCATTGAGGATAAGGGAGTCGGTGCCGGATCAAGTACCAGTAAACGGTGCAAATCCAACAACACAACTCCTGAGGAGATCGCACGCCCGATGACAAAGAAACCAAAAACCTCCACCCCTCAGAAAGGATCTGAAGATCCAGAACCGCCTCAGATACGATGCTCGTACAGAGATGTGGCTACTGCATGCAAGGTAGCGATAACACATGCGAGCTATCCTGAGGAACATCTCAGCAGTGAGCAGATGGAGCTGATAAAAGCCAGTGTTCTTGCCGAAATTGACAAATTGCCTAGCCATGACAATATCTATGGCTTCATTACCAGCGCCAACAGAGACGGGTGGCTTTCATTGACCTGCTGCAATAATGAAACGAGGGTATGGTTGACAGGGTGTGTGCCGAAACTGCAACCATTCTCAGGTGCCACGCTCAAATTGTTTCAGGGTGATGAAATGCCCAAAACCTTTGTTTGCATCACCTATATCCCTCCAACAGCTGTCCTTCCGCCGGAGGTTATGCTCGTGCGCTTGGGAAAGCAGAATGGTGGCCTCCGCACGTCCTGCTGGAAGATCCTGCGTAAAGAGAAGGACAAAAATGGTGGAGAGACTGTAACCCTTTCAGTCGATGAAGAATCGAAAAGGAGAATCACTGCCTTGGGTGGGAAATTGTGCTTGAACTTCACTCAGATCCACGTCCGAGTGAAGGGGGAACCACGGCCCCAAGCACAAAAATCGACCATGCCAAGTGGAGCGGCCAAAACACAGGCAAGGAAGAGACCCCACACAGAGGCAGTGAAAACATCTGGAGCGGCAACAACCAGCAATGCCCCCTCCACACTGACCGAAGGACAAAGCGCCTCGAAGGAGCATGTCAGGACTTCGGCTGATAAGTCGAGCGGGAGCTCTGGAGGTACGGGGCAGAAGGGAAGCAAGGTAGCTGCAACGAAGACCCCGAACCGAAACGCACCCACTCATGGGACTAAACTGCCCAACTGGATGCGGGATGGGAAGAAGACGCAGAGTAAATGAGTACTGAGATGAGGTGCCTACAAGTCAATCTACAACACGCCAAGGCTGCCTCGGCAGTCTTGACTCGGCGCCTCATCTCAGAAAAGATTGACCTTGCCCTAATCCAGGAGCCATACTTATATGAGAACCAGATAAGGGGCCTAAAAGGTAAGCTCATCTACGACCATATGAATGAAGGTCGACCTAGAGCTTGTATTCTGGTAAGAGAAGGTATCAATGCTTTCATTATTCCACAGCACCAGAAATCCTGTTTTAATAGCAGACTTGGACGATTGAGCAATCGGTTTCAAATATTTTGGAGCGTAGTTCTTAATCAACTGTTTTAAGTCCTTAACAGTTTTGGCCTGCAATAAAGTGTGAAATTTTGTAACTGGGTGCCCTATTCCATCAACGATTAGTCCCACCAACTCGTCGTCTGCGACATGACCATGGCGCGCAATCGGTTGCATCGTGAGCATGTACTCATGCAATGATTCTTCGTTGCTTTTCCACATACGTGATTCCCACTCTTTGCAAATACTTTGGCGGGATTGCAGTTTGTCGAATTCATTGATGATCGCTTTTTTCAAACTGAAATAGTCAAGCATTTGACCAGAAGCTAGCAACATACGAGCCGGGGCTATAAAAGAACGGCGTAGGCACATCAGCTTGAAGTAATTATCGGCATTAGGTTAGATCATAATTTCATCGAAGTCTTTAAGGAATTCGTGAACAGCGAGATGTTCTTGTTTACAGGAAATCTTTATCAAAGCGTGTCCAATCTCAGCAAAATTCATCGAACGGGGTTTAAGTTCAATTTCGTCTTGTAATTATTTCTGTTCAAGCTTAAGTTTTTGAATTTCAATCTGTTTACCTATTTCACCAGAATTGTTGGGGACGCCATCTTGTTTTTTGAAAGCAGCAGCGTCTTGTAAAAAATTTGTTTCGGCAGCATTTTTCAACGGGACAGCAAAGTCTGTAATGCCATATTTCTTAGAAGCAGCGGCAGCGGCGTCTTGTGAAAAAATTTTTCGCCAGCATTTTTTAAAGAAACAGCAAAGTCGGTAATGCCATCATATTTCTTGGAAGCAGCGGCAGCGGCGTCTTGCGGAAGGTTGCTTTCAGCAGCCTTTTTCATCGGAATCACGTGACTTTTTCGAGCTTCTATAGCGTCGAGTTTTTCGAGAAATTTCAAGGTGTAATTATTACCATTGGTTTCGGCGTTTTCATCGGATTTGTGATCGCTAGTATCCAGAAAGAAAGATTCTTCATCAATACCGGCAGCTTGTTCGCCTTGCACAACAGCGTCATTATATAAAGTACGCAGTTGCGCAGTCGATGCACCTTCGGAGATTTCAATAACCATGGGCACGAGTAATTTATTTAAAAGTCAAGCGGGCTGGTGTCACGGTTGGTTTTTTTACCACACCTGAGCTATAAAATACTTATTTTATTAGTACGACAACTTTTAGTTTTCCGTTCTACACTTCGCGTGTGTCGTACGCTCACGATTCTCTTCATCTTCTTCTTTTTTAGTATTGTTGGTTTTATAATAATTGTGCGTACTTAGTGAATACTGAGTGAGTACCCGTTTAACCGATCTCATGTTAGCATTGCATATTCAATATTGAAGCCTTAACATATCCATCGTTTTATTTATTATTTATTTCACAAGGTGTAAAGAATGTAATAGGCTACATCTTTTTTTGGACCTCAAGTGCAAAATCATATTTTTTGTGGTACTGAAATAACTAAGAGCTTTACTATCTTTCAAACTGCATCATTACATTGTTGCATTTCTATGGAATCTTTAGAGGTTATGGAGCCTTTTTTACGAGGCTTATAAAAATTTTCCAAAAATATGCCTTACAATACTCCTAGTTGACCAAAACTATTGGAAAAACTAATGGTTAATGTACACTTCAGTATAGTTCAAACTGTTTTCCAACGAAGCAATGACTCTTAGCCAATATTGTTTGATTTTATAAACTTATGCTTACAATTAAAAAAAAATTCAACAAGCTTGATTATTAGAGAAATATTGGTGTTTAAACAATCTCGAATGCGAATGCAAATGTGAATTTCTATCGCCGATATTCGCGAGTACGAATGTTCAGTTTTGAGTTAAGTGCCACTTATCTATGCTTTCATATTGACAGCTGAAGTTGACGTTAATATCCGTCAAATATTCGCATAAAATTTTGCAAATGTGAATAGGAACGTCCAGAAATATTCGCAAGTATTCGCAACATCACTAATATGTACATGTTTGGTTTCCCTTTTGAACGGTTGTTTTTGCAAGAATTGAACCACGTGAAAACCAATGTTTTTTTTTTGATTTTAGCGAGATATCGATTAGCTGTTGTTCATAAATTGCTAACCGCGGCCCAATATTCCTTCTCGTATTTTTTCCGAACCGTTGCCTACGAATAATTACATAAGAAGTCTTTTAAGAATTGTTAGCAAAACTTTGATTTCCAAACATTCTTCGAGCGTTACCGCTTTCTTCTGCTTAAATAAGTTTTAAAATTACTACGTCAAATAAAAATAAACTTTATTTAAAGTTTCAAAACTTTTCATCGAAGAATTAAGTAATTAATTATGTGAAAGTAAACAGATAAAAACTGACAAAAATTAAGAAGTTCAAAGAAAAACGGAGACAAGAAAGTTTAAGAAAGAAAGTTTTCAAAACTTCTTTTGTCGATCGTGGGCTTCTGGTGAACTTAGTCGTTTTACCTTTTTCGTAGTTAGTACCCCTAACTTGGTTGTTTTTGTCAGCACCAGAGCTAAAAGAATCTGTACGCGCTTATCTTTTAATAGGTTATGGGCACAACGCATTGGTTTTGTAAAATTCGGTTTTGGTTCTTGAAGTCTTATAAATGCCGCCTTTTTAACGCGTTTGTCGCGGTTAATATTTTCCTAAAGTTTTGCAGTGAACATTAAAGTTAAGATTAACTAATAATGGCGCGTTTTAAAAATTCAACGGATTTTGTAGTTGTTGTGAGTCAATACTCGACTCTCGAGCATTCAGCATAATTCCATATGGTCACCATAAAGATTCCATAGAAATGCAACAAAGTAATGATGCAGCTTGAAAGATATAAAGCTCTTAGTTATTTCAGTACCACAAATTATGATTTTGTCACTTGAGGTCCAAAAAAAGTTGTAGCCTATTACATTCTTTACACCTTGTGAAATAAATAATAAATAAAACGATGGATATGTTAAGGCGTCAATATTGAATATGCAATGCTAACATGAGAGTGTAAACTCTGTAAATTTCGAAAAATAATAAATGTCCGTTAACCGAGTTCGAATGAACCCGTTCGAAATCGGTTAAACGGGTACTCACTCAGTATTCACTAAGTACGCACAATTACTATAAAATCAACAATAATAAAAAAGAAGAAGATGAAGAGAATCGTGAGCGTACAACACACGCGAAGTGTAGAACGGAAAAATAAAAGTTATCGTACTAATAAAATAAGTATTTTATAGCTCAGGTGTGGTAAAAAACCAACCATGACACCATACACCACTACGGATTTTGTAGGTGTTGTGAGTCAATACTCGACTCTCGAGCATTCAGCATAATTCCATATGGTCACCATAAAAGCAAGCAGTTTATCGAAGACCGTCTGCAATATCAGTAAATGCATGACGATCAATTCTGGCCAACGACGAAACAACAACAACAACCATAACTGACTTCGTGAGTTAATTTCCGAATGTAAGGAAATTCAAGAAGAATAACAATTGTAACACCTGTTTCGGCTTGAAGTGCAAGCTGGCAGAGAACAACAACAAAACGATGGCACGCGCAGGTCAGAGTAGAACTTACGCAATAGTTGTAGAAGTTTAAGCCCGCGACTATGCAAAATCGGCTAGCATCGATTGGGAAATCGATAATGCAGCATCGACAATTTTTTGAATAAAAGCAGAAGATCGAGATTTGGAAGGAAGCTTTTTGTGTTGAATACTTTGCGAGGTCTTAACTCTTAGCGCACGTACTCACCAGTGGCAACGGCGATTAGAGCGAGGATCTGAGTGTTTCAAAATGTGGGGATTTAGGGAAGTTAATCAAGTAGTTGCTAGGAGGTTTTGGTATTAAGGTAATAAATTGTGAATTGTGAATAGTTAATAAGGATTGCAACATAATAATGGATTGGAAAGAATTTATTTGTGTCCTTTTATTTATTTGCACTAAAGTATTTAGGTGGTGTATTCAATTGGGAATACATCGGTAAATACTTGGTTGTGATTGCATTGTGCCGTCGATTGAAAATTCAAGCGTTTGTTGTTGAGAAAGTCTCATTAGCACTGAGAGTAGATTCGGAATTGTTCAACCAAATAAGACCATGTAAAAACACCTTAGAAGTTTGCTTCATGTTCCAAAACATGTACAAAGATCTTAGTCAAATGGGGAAAATTGCTTTGCTGTGTACTAGGACAAATAAGCTCCGTAGGTAAGAAAGACCCAAAAGAACAGAAAGTCAACGTCACTAACAATAACAAAGCTGAAACGGCGAAAACATTATTTAAAGAAAATACTGCCACAGTTCTGTGCCGGATGTCAAAGAAATTTTCAAGGCAAATAATGCAAAAATGAAAATGAATTGTGTCGAAAAATCTAAACTGTCGTTAAGAAACGAAGAGTTTGATATTCATAGCATACATCGCGTATCGGAGTTATCGGCAAAGCTAATGTAAGTATTCAAAATGGTTCAGGTAAAACAGTAGTGTTCAATAACAAAGGTTGTTCAATTTATGATTGACAAGTTAAAAACAGCAAATGAATTGTGCATGCTGTTGTGTACAGAAGAAAGTGGCACGATTACATAGTATCGAAGATTTGAGCATCTGAATAATGAAAGCCTTTCCTACATGCGTGATGAAGCAGTCACTGGGATGCGATTTATAGATCAGAGAATTGGACTGTCGTATTGTGAGGTGTGCGCAAAAGGCAAACTAACCATTAGAACTTTTAAGGCGAGCCAACAATGTCAGACAACCGAGCTATTGCAGTTAGGTTATTCAGATCTGGCGGGACCGTGGGGGGCACAATTGATTGGAGGGGAAAAGTATCTATTTACGTTCATTGATGATTTTTCAAAGAAAGTCTTTGCCTTTTTTTTTAAGAGAAAAATTGGACGGGTTGAACCCAATCATCGAATTCTAGGTTTTTTTGGAAAAACATATGCGCAGGCATATTAATATTTGCAAAATCGGACTGCGGAACGTATGAATAAAACTATCACAAAATGTATGTTATGTTGTTTGATTTCAAGCTTGGGTATGAATATTGAGCCGAATCGGGGAACATGTCGGCGTATTTAATAAATCGCTCGATTTTTTTCATTGAAGGATAAAATTCCGGAAGAAATATGAACTGGATCAAGGTTGATTAAGCACATCTGCGTGTATTTGGTTCTGCGGTTATGGTACCAATCCTAAAGCAATGTCGCAAGAAGCTGGACATAAAAGCTCGTTAAGTGATTTTTGTAGGACACGATTTGGACGAAAAACGTGTTCGTTATTTAGATCTGGAAACGATAAGGATTTAGTGAGTCGAGAAATAAATCTTTACTGAAACTTAAGTCCAACAGCAATAGAAGTCAATGTATGCGAGTTTCAGTCTTCAGTGAAGGACGAAGATGACAAAGTTTGATTCGAATCACCAAAGGTCGGGGAGGCAATTCCATTGCAGAGTGACTTACACAAATATGTTCATACTGGTGAGGATGAGGGCGTCAATACTCCGTTTCATTCAACTGATGATTTAACACTGAAGACCCAACATAAGAACCTGAACGAGAAGTATGAATTGAAAAGGTTACAACACCACAAAGAACCCGCAGAGTTCCTAAACCTAAAATACGCGATGGATTTTTTAGCTATCTCTCACACAAGAATGATGAGGAATCTGATCCAATCACTGTCGAGGAAGCTTTGAGCGGGAACCATTAGTGAAAAATGGAAATTAGCAATGGAAGATAAAATGCGTCCACTAAAAGAATATAATACATGGGACTTGATGGAGTTCCGACCGGGCCGTAAATTAATGAAAACGATATGGGTATTCAGCACAAAACCATCAGAAATGTTTTCAAGGATAACGCCTGCTGAGAGGCAAAACGATTTATTCAAGTATATGGTACGGAAACATATTTGCCAGTTGTCCTCTACGCTATTATTCGATTTGTAGTTGCCCTATCTATTAAGAAAATGAAATGAAGGTCGGCTAGATGGATGCAGTTACAGCTGTCTTTTAGGGTAATTTGCATGAAGAAATATATTTAATTCAACCCAAAGGATTTGACAATGCACTATGGTCTCAAAGCCGTTTTTTTTTTTTGGCAAAAATTAAAAAAAATCAAAAATTTTGCTTTTGAAAAAACGGGTAGATTGTATTAAAAGAGATACCCCAGTGATGTAGAATCTCTTAAATATAAACTTTAGATGGCAACCCTGTTCGTTTTCTGGGCTGTCAAAGTTGGCGCTATAAGATCAACAACAAACCGGTGAACAGGTGAGTTAAACATTATTTTACAAAATCTTGTGTTAAAAATAAACAAACAAAATAGGTTACTAACTTTACAATAGAAAACAAGAAAAAAGGTAAAACAATAAAAAAATGCGATTTAGTGTGAAATGTGTTTAAAGTTGTATTGTCGAAAAATTAAATGTCAAGCGAAAATTAATGATTTGATCTTTAAAATTGTGTATGTACCTTTTGCGTGTTTTTGCGCCATTTAAATATATTTGTAATTTTTTAGGAATATTAACATTTCGTCATGAAGAAATACTTCAAGTATGGCTGGATGTTGGTCGTAAAACTGGTGCTGTTTTGGATTGGGTTTTCGGAAAAATTAACAACAATAAACTGAATTTGGAGAAGAAACAAGATATAATGAAAAAAATACATAACTTGGTTGCATTCGTTGATGACAAACTTTCCAAAAAATGAACAGGTTTATGGAAAAACACTCAAAGTGGGTTTCCGCAAGTACGATTATTGATATTAATGAAAATGATATTTAAAAACCTTGTTCAAGTAATGCATGACGGCCTCAGGTCACTTATTCACAGGCAAAAGACAGGCAAAAGAGAAAGCTAGCAAATGATATTTCCTCAGAGAAAAATCACAATCTTGATTCAAGGGTTCATGCAACTACTGTTACGGCTAAAAAATCGAATACCAAAGATTTGGCATTTATTTTAAACCAGAGTACAGTTTCTCCAACACGACCTACAATGATTAGAAAACTAATTTCTTCCGAGCAGAGTAAATTTGTTCCACTTACTTCTGAAGAAGCTCTATCATTTTTGGCTTGAAAATGATTTAAGCAGAAGGCAATATACTTACATAAGGTTGATTAATAAAGAAAGGAAATGTAATATTTTTCCGAGCCATAAAGAGATAATGAAATGCAAGGAACTTTATAGACCTAACGGAATATCTCTATCAGAATCTTCAGCTGAAGTATCATTACAAAATCTCTTGGACCACACAGCAAAAAGAATTCTGTTATTGCAAGAAGATGTTCTGCGTGCGAAGACAGATATAAAAAATGTTGTTGTAATTGCTAGCAACGGCTTTGATTGGTACAACAGGACAAAGTAGCTTTAAACAACGCTTTCAGATGAATACACCTGAACTCTTTGATCAGTCTTTGTTTGTAACTACTGTCATACCTCTGAGATTAATGGATTTTTCAGGCCAAATTTATTTGGTTAAATCGTACTTCACAATCTGTACGGTTTTGCAGACTGCTAAAAATGCAATTTGTGAAAGAGTCGAAAGCCCTTAAACAATCAGAGAAGAATCTATTAGATTTACAAGTAACTAACTTAATTCCGTATGAATATTGCTTTGATAATGACAGGAAAATAATTATTTATTATGAAATGCATATGACTTTGATTGATGGAAAAGATTTGAATGTTATAACGAATACCAGCTCTAATCAGACATGTCCCATATGTGGTGCTAAACCAACACATTTTTTGTTAACTAAAAATATAAAATTAGAGGTTTTTAAACCTAAGCATGATGCACTGGTGTATGGCATCAGCCCACTACATGCGTGGATTCGAATATTTGAATTTTTTGTACATATATCGTACAGAATCGAAATAAAAAGGTGGCAAATGAGAGCATCTTCAGATAAAAAAATATTTGAAAAGCGTAAAAAGGAGTTCAAAAACGATTTTGGGAAGAAATGGGTCGTCATGTGGATAAGCCTAAGGCCATTGGTTGTGGAACATCAAAAAACGGCAACACTGCCAGCAGATCATTAAAAAATTTGGAACTATTCTCTTCAGTCACGCAAGTTGATATAGAAGTTTTGTATAATTTTTAAATAATCCTTATTGCTATTTCTTGCGAATATCCCCTAAATGTAACGAAATTTGAAGTTTTTTGCGATAAAACTGCTGCAATGTGTATGGCAAAGTTAAGTTAGGTTAGGTTAGGTTAGAGTGGCAGCCCCCTTTGAGGGGACACACTTAGGCCGCACATGGGCCCGTTGTGATACCACATGGGAAGGCATGCCTCCCTAATTACCCATTTCGTGGAGCCAATTTGACTCGTAAATGAAGCGAGCCATGTCTTTTATTCGAACAGATGATAGCTCAGTAAGGGAGGAGAAGAAGAAGGACCCGAGCAGCCTGGATCTTCTCCTGGCCAGGCCCGGGCAGTGACACATAAGGTGGCTCACCGTTTCCTCCTCCTCTTCCGATCGGCAACTTCTACAGAAGTCATTGTAGGGAACACCAAGGCGTTCGGCGTGTCTGCCTATTGAGCAGTGTCCTGTGATGATGGAGACCGTGCGTCTTATGTCGGCGCGGTCCAGCGCAAGGAGTTGATGGCAAAGTATACTTGGTTTCCAATGTCAGCAACAGTTCACAGAATCTTAGTTCACAGTTCACAAATTATACAAAATTCGTTAATTCCTGTTGGTTGTTTCGCTGAAAATGCGTCAGAAGCTAGAATTAAGTTTTACAAGCAATATCGAATATCACATGCAAGAAAAAATACAGTAGAATCTCGCAAAAGTTAATCGATTTGTCCCAGGGGTAATCAACTTTTCCGAATTATTAACTTTTCCAAATGTCTTTCAAAATCGAAAAAATTAATGAAATAGAGACTACATGCATAAAAATATGTTTATGCAAACATTACAAGCTTATTTTATTTAAAGTTTTTATTTTAAATCAGTTTTACACAGATATAGTTTAACTCAATTTTTTTTAACAACTTCTATTTCACAATAAGGCTGCACGCTTCGATCGAATTTGTCACTTTAAAATGTTACCGTTATGATATGCGTTGTCTTATTTTGTTTTTCTTCGCTATTCCACGTAATACACACGAAATAGGGGTGATTTAATAAAAAAAAGGAAAAGAAAAAAATTACGCTCAGAAAAGTTAACGCCAAAATTAACATTTTAGAACGCTACGTGGGAGCTGAAATTCGATTAACTTAACCAAGCGTTTAACTCATTCGAGCGGTAACTTTTGCGAGATTCTACTGTAATAGAAAAAATAACATGGTCGACGTTTTCAATAGAGCAATGGATACTTCGGACCCTCTTCTTTCAAGCTTATGTTTCTTCATTAGAGACAAATATCGAAGCAGAGAGGAATTACCACATGTTGTAATAGAATTGTTAAACCCACCAACTGAAGTACAAATTTATAATCGCGTACCTGGTTTACCCAAAAACGTTGGATCAGAAAGTGATTTCGAAAAATCAGATTCCGAAGAATCGGCATCAGATGTTTCAGAATTCTCGCTGACCTTAGATGCAGAAGATTACGTAGATAATTTGGCGTGATATGATTGCAATTGATTGGTAAAAGTCTTTGCTTATTATGTTTAAGATTATTTACTAATTACGTGACTTTTTTCAGGATGTTTTCATTTCGTTGTTTGAGCTCTGTGCAAAATTTGAAGACATTCTTACGAAAGAAAAAAATTTTGTATCAAAAATTCATTTGGGGTTGTATGGGCGGTGGGTGGTGGGCGCGGCCGATTTCGAGAAATTTTCCAGGATATCTTCCTATTTTTAAATGTAAGCTCTGTGCAAAATTTCAAGACATTCTGATAGTAGGGGAGCGCGAGATGCTAAATTTGCTGTTACTAAAGCGTCACACAGTGGGGCCGCTCCATATATTTCTTGGAAAAAAATAGAAGGAGTGGTCGTAGAGCTTTGAAATTGCATTGCATAAGCATTTCTGTGGGCTAAACTAAGATATTTTGAAAAAATCTTGGAAATCCGCCCACTGCCACGCCCACCTCCCATATAAGTGCACATGTCAAAATTTTTATTTTTGGACCTAGGGACTTGAAATACGGGAGACTTCTTAACTGAGTTCTCCTCAAAAAAAAAGCTAAATATATTGGGGCTGCCACGCCTACTTTGGGTTTAACGCCCATCGAAAGTTTGATTTTTAACATGTTTTAATTTCCTATCCTAGCATTATATGGAATTTTCACATAAATTAAAGAATTTTAATTTTTTCGAAAAGCTTAAACATTGGTTGTCTCCATTCAAAACAAGATAATACCCTCAAGAGCCTTCCGCGAACGATATTAGCCTTTAAAATCACCGCAAATATCTCACAAATCCATTCCGCTTTTCTAGTAAAGCATGCAAAGTTAAAGTGTGTCATAGAAAGAAATTAATGTTAAATACAGCTATGAAAGATTTTTAATGCATTTGAATAGACGCAAAATAATGATGTTTTTAATTTATAATATTATTCAAGTACCATATCTTTAACAACAGGATCTAAATCTAAGGAAATATTGTAAGAATGACGCCTGATGCTACACCGAAAGAAATAAGAACTGTTAAATCAACCACTTAGAACAGTTAAAGTAAGAGTGGTAAAATTAACTGTATTCCCCGTTAAATGCACTGGAAAAGGAAGTCAAATCTACAGTTGAAAAATAGTCACTTTTTATGTTCAATAGCTCAGTTTTCAATAGCTCAGTTGTTTAAGCTGTGAGTTGACCGTCGTGAGATTCGGGGTTCTATCCCTGCTGGCGGCGGGAATTTTTCTGGATTTTTTTTTTTAATTACAGTTTTTTTTTTTTTGTTCAGAGTGTAGTTGTTTTTTAAGGCAAAAATTTTCTCCTAAATTTTTAAGATTTTAATTTATTTAATTTTTTTAATGGTTCATTTTCAAGCAAAAAATTTTGCAACCATAAGCTCAAGTGAACGTTTTGACCAACAAATTAAATTCGTTCGTTTAGCGTAATGGTTAAGACGTTCGCCCAGCGATCTGGTGGTCAGCGGTTCAAGGCTCGGCCGAGCCGAGAAAATTTAAAGAGATGAAAGAGAAAAAGATGTAAAAAGAAACAAATAAATAAAGAAAAAATATAATAATTTAATAAAAAAAAAAATATTAATAAAAGAAGGTAAAAAAAAGTCAAAGCAAAAAATAAATTTTTTTTTCCCAGTCGCTGGTGACAGTTGATTTAACCGCGAGACAGTTATATCAACCATCACGTAGTTACATCGTTTTTGACTGTGTTTGTACTGTTGAATTGACCGCTACTACACATAAGCTAAGAATTAACGGTGAACTCGGTTATTTTAACCTGCTTTTTCAGTTAATATAACTACCTTTTTCTCTCGGTGTAGTTATGTAAGGATCAGAACTTATAAGAGATCTGTTCAATACATCAATATATCATATATATACATTAGTGATGCCACGAATAGTGGATTTGGCCGAATACCGAATACCGAATATTCGGTCAACCTCTCGGCCGAATAACGAATATTCGGCAACCGAATATTCGGCACGTAGTAAAGACAGCTTGAGCCTACTCGCGACTAGCTGGAGTCAAGGCAAAAACTGCCGCTGAAAAATTTGCCCACTGTTTATAATGTTTTCGAAGAAAATTTAGAAGAAGCTAGCGTACATTTAATATTTCTAAAGAATAAAAAGCAAATCTGCTGTATTTTTAGATCTCGTTAATTAAATTTTTTAACGTTAATGTGAGAAAAACTTAATTTGTAGTTACTGCTGATTTTTTTTATACCCGACACACTCTGTGTCGAGGGTATATTGCGTTTGTTGGGTTGTGTGTAACACGCAGAACCAGTCGAGATAGACCATACAAAATATATATAGAAATGATCAGCGTCACCAGGAGATTCGATTTAGACATGTCCGTCTGTCTGTCCGTCTGTTTGTATACAGCTTTCTTATCGAAGGAGTTGAGATATCTCGACAAAATTTGGTATGCGTACTCACAGGTACATGAGTAAGAACAAGTTCGAGAATGGACCCGATCGGATTAATTTTAGGGGTACCTCCAGTACTAGGGTCTGTCACGAAAACCACAAAAACTGCTCTAAAATCGAAGTTTTTCATGATATTTTGATGAAATTTGATATTTGAACATGTTTAAAAGCAAGTAATACGATTAAAAAAAAATTGTAAAAGTGGGCGTGGCATAAGGGCATTTTTCAAAAATTGTCTCCTACTCCCGAAATACCAATGGGACTTGAACAAAAATTGGCACGTATACTTCCTTGATAGCCAGTAACGTCCTTCCCAAAATTTTTTCGATCGGACCTTTATTAAGGGTACATCTAGTACTAGGGTCTATCACAAAAATCCCAGAAATGCCTCAAAATCAGACTTTATTGAAATATTTCAATGAAACTTAGAATTTGAGCGTATACATAAGGGTCCGATTAGAATTCCAAAAAAATTTGAAAAGTGGGCGTGGCAAAAGGGCGGTTTTCATTTAGAAATTTAACAAAAGTCGGTATATGGGGCTCCCTATGCCCTTAAACACCTCTTGATATTAAAAATTATGTGTCTGTGTCGGGTATTCTATTGTCAGGCTCGCCTGACTATAAGACCCTTACTTGTTAATAGGTTATTTCTACTATTCGGTATTCGGCCGAATATTTTAACTATTCGGCCGAATACCGAATACTGAAAAATGACGCCGAATACCGAATAGTGGCCGAATATTCGTGGCATCACTAATATAACATACATTCTTGATCAGGATCAAAAACTGAATCGATTTAGACATGTCCGTCTGTCCCTGTGCCCGTCCGTCTGTCTGTCCGTCCGTCAGTCTCTCCGTCCGTCTGTCCGTCCGTCCGTCTATCCGTCCGTCTTTGTCCGGATCTCCTCCGAAACGGCTAGACCAAAAAAGTCGAAACTTGGCACACAGGTATATCGGGATGCGAGTATGATCCTTAGTCAAAATGGGAGACATCCGCCTACTGCCACGCCCACAAATAATTTATTTTGTTTTCAGTAAAATGCTTGTAACTTGCGAACCACTCAACACATTTCATTGATATCTGGTGTCCTGGTAAACTACGTAAAGGAATATATCCTGGAAAAAACTGGACGCCGTCCTTATCGAGCCACGCCCACAAATAAGCCAGAAAATAAGCCCTCAAATAAGGGTTTATGTGGCCCGCCCTTATGCCCACAAATGGAGATTTTTCTTAACTTCCGAAGTAAAAGGCGTAGAAGCTTCAAATCAACATAGGTTGACAAAGGCGAATGAAAGGTGTAGGAAAAAATTTATGTGACCCGCCCACTGTCACGCCCACAAATGGAGAGGCAAATTATAGTGCGCCAATAATGTCTGAACGCTGGGTATTTCAAAGTCGGGCTTGGCGAACAGTAAAAAATTAGCATAGCAGACCATGGCATGGCGTTCTATAGAAGATTTCTGGGAACAATTCTAGTTGCTGGCCGTTTCTGGGATCTTCTTCTGGCTCCCAGTCTATAGAAAATGACTGCCTGATTCCAAATCTGCAATCCTTTTTTGTCGGTGATCGTCTCTAGTTTAGGAGATATCACGTTTTGAAAATTGCCAAAAAACGTACTAATTTTTACACTATGTTGACATTTGCGTAGTTGCCACTTATTCGAAATTCGTGTATGTTGCAAAATTCAATTATTTTATGCAAATTGTTGCCATACTTGTAAAAAATATAAAAATTGTAACCTGATTTTTAGGTTTTGAGCAATAATGTGGAACTGAGAAATATTAAGGATTATGGAAAATAAATTGTTAAACTGTTAAAATACAGTTAAAAAATTGGTAGATATTAGGCGATAGGTTCGATTTTTTAGGTTTTTGGTAAAATTATGTGCAGCACTTCCAATTGAATTTCCGGGAAATCCGTTATTCGTGGAAAGAAAGCTTCGCAATGAGCCCGCTGTTGGATATTTTTACCTTGTTCGAAGGCAATTGATGGGTCCAGTGCCTTTTCAGGACCACCAATCGGTTCATTTCAGAGCCACCAAACGTTGGAAAAGAGAGTTTTGAGAAATGGTTTTTTTTTTTGTGTTGTGGACAAAATAGCGTCGCAGGCGAAAAATTTTTCTCAAAAATCGCGCGTGCGAAACGTCTCCAGACTTGACACCTTTAGAGTTTTACGTTTGGCGACAAGCCAAAGAAGTGGTTTATAATAAAGAAATTGAAAGCCTTCAACATATAAAACAAAAAATTTCCACTGCTTTTTAGACAATCGGGGAAGAGCTAAGCATGGAAATAACCACCACCACAATAAGGCAGCGTTATTTCAAATGTATTGAAAAACAATGATCCCATTTTGAGAAAGACTTGCGGAATTATAAAGGAATTTGTGTGACAGACTTTTAAAAGAAAATCAAAGATATAGTTTCAAAATTAACAGGTATTTTGTAGAATATTTTAAAATGCATTCAAAAATTCATCCTACTTTGAATTGCTATAACTCAATAACGGTACATTTTAGGCAAGTGGTGCAATAACAAAAAATAAAGCTCATCAGAAAAGGTATTGCATGTTAAAATTATGCAGAAAGTTTCCCGGACACTGTATATATACAGGGTTTCCGCAGAATTTTTGGAGAAATTTAACCATGTGATAGCTTATAGTGCGTTTCCATATGGTGTTATTTACGTGTTAAAGGAGGCTTTCGTGTTAAGCGGCCTTTAACATCATGTGATGTACGTGTTTTTCCATACAAATTCTTAATACGAAAGCCAAGTGTTATTCTCAATAACACCTCGGTAACATCTCATTCGATAAAAAAAATATCGATTAATCGTATCGAAATTCGTGCATATCTAACTGTCAAAATGAAATAAAAACAAAAAGCGACAATGGAAGGTAAAAGAAACTTTCTTTTTAATATATTTGTAACATTTAGAAATAAAAATGTACTGATTTTAGCGCTTGAAAAGCTGACAGCCCTACTTGCAATTGAAAATACACGAACAGCTGCCAAGCTTTAACACCTTCGTAGAATGTGCAAGTGGAAACGGGAGTGTTAAATCGAAGTGTTAAAGCTTAACACTTCAGAATTTAACACCATATGGAAACGTACTATTAGGTCAAGAAAAATTTTTTTTTTACTTGCGAAATTTGGCTAACTGTTATCCTCTTTGAGCAATATGTGTTTGAAAATAAAGCCCTTTTGAATGAACTTTTCGGAAAATGACTAAAACTACTGTGATTTTGAAAATATTTTCAATGAGAATTAAGTCAAGCAATTTTGTATTTTTTATATTTTATAAAAAATGTTAAACGTGTATTCTATGAGGCCGTTTCAACTATAGCCGCATCTTGCTTTCGCATCTTCAAGATGCGATTTTTTGAGATTGGTGTTTCCACTTGGCATTTCGCATCTTGCATCTTTCAAATCAGCTGATTTTTGTTTACAATTGATATTTTTACTAGTGATGCCACGTATATTCGGCCACTATTCGGACGAATATTTTAACTATTATGTAGAAATAAGTTATTTAAGAAATCAGCAGTAACTACAAATTAAATTTTTCTCATAACAATGTACATATATGTATATCTCATAATAAAGTTAAATTTTTTCTTGATTTCCCGCCATTTGTGCTGCTGAAAATTCCTGAAATGCTGGTCATTAACATATGTTTCACTAGACATGTGCAGTTAAAATCGATAGATAATCGGAAAAAATCGCATTTTCGCATCTTTTAAAGATGCGCAGAAGATGCGGTTCAGGATACAACAACAATTGCATGTAAATTCACACCGCATCTTTCCGCATCTTTCCAAAATGCTGAAAGATGCTAGATGCGGTTATAGTGAAAACAGCCTCTATTATTGAAAGTTTCAAAATGATTTTTTTTAAATTAAAAAAATTGTTTGACTTAATTCTCATTGAAGATTTTTTCAAAATCAATCGTAGTTTTAATCATTTTCCGAAAAGTGCATTCATAAGTGCATTATTTTCAAACACAGGATGATACAGGGTGATTTATGAGAACTAGTACATCCATAGCAGGGTGATAGAGAATGTCAAGACGAACAAAAAATCGTAAGGGATGAGGGCCGCAAATGCACCCCTAAAGAGTTATAAGGCGTAAGTTTTAAAGCAGGAAGCCGAGAAAAAACATTCTACCACGATAACGGCTTATCATAGAAAATAAACTGTTACAGAGTTTGAAAGCCAATTGTATGGGCTTTAAGGAAAAGCACATGCTTTTCCAGTTTTTCCCGAATCTGCAGTCGATTTCCTTTAAAACCGTAGTAAATATGCTATACATTATTTGCAGTTTAACCATTGAAAACATGGGATTTAAAAACGAAATTGAACTTTTTTTATGTTATGAAATTCTAAAAAAAAGCGTATGTACCTAACTTACTTTGGCCGACCAGTAATTTCTGTACATATTAGAAAAATTTTGTTTTAAGATTATGCGAACTTTAACTGGAAAAATGGGTTTTATTTTGGGTGAGCTTAATTACTATGGTTTTTAAGGAAATCGACTGCAGATTCGAAAGGACTTTTTCATACCAAAATGACTCCAAAAGTAAAAAAATTGAAAGTTTTTTCAGAAATTTTGACTTTGACCGTTTATTATTCCCTCAGCGGCTAAAATTTCAACCAACAATTTAATTTTTCCTAAAAGCCTATATAATTGGCTTTCAAACCCCCTTTACACTTTATTTGCTACGATAAGCCGTTATCGTGGTAGAATTTTTTTTTCTTTGATACTTTAAGGCCCGAATAAGTCCTCAGGGGTGCATTTTTCGGCCCCCCGTACCTTACGATTTCTTGTTCGTCCTGACATCCTCTTATGCTAAACATTTTTTTACATAGCTTTGGCCTTGGTCATTGATAGAAGTCTGATAGATGTTCATTTAGATATTTAATTTTCTCATCTTATTTTCAAAAAATTTATTAGACATATAGGGTATCAAATTAAAGGAATTCGGTCTAGCATTTTGAATAAAATATAAAATTTGGGTGTTAATTGGACACTTTTCATACCAAAATGGCTTCGAATTAAAAAAAAATTTTAATTTTTTTCAGAATTTTTCAACTGCATTACTGTATTTTTTTTACGATGAACCATTATCGTGGGAGAGTTATATTTCTCGACTTACTGCCTATAATTTTTTAGGCCCTATAACTCCTCAGGGGTGCATTTGCTACCCCCCTCCCATACAATTTTTTGTTAGTTCTGATTTCTTCTCTCAGCTCCCGACCGGTTGACTTTCACAAACGGAACGCCCTGTATATATAAATATATGATTATTTTTAATTGGAAGGAGGAACACACCTTCTTCCAAGTTTTCTATACTGTAACTCTGAATTTAAAGGCCAAAAAAGATTTGAAATGTATAGTTACCTGCTGCACTCGAAGAACTATTTGGTGTCGCAGCGCTGTATGCGTTTGGATGTTGAGCCGGAGGCTGCTGATGGGCTGCTGATGGATTGCATGTATTGCGCGCGTGTGCGGCATATGGTGAACTAAGCGTGAGATGATCATGAAACATGTAAGGATATGTCTCTCTTTGATGTAGGCACGTCGATGTCATAGAACTTAACGATGACGTCATTGAACTAGAACAAAAAAAAAAAGACGAAAGTGCATCAGGGTCTTGAATAAAATGAATTATTTATTTCTTTGTTTTATTTCGCGGGTTCATTCTGACATATTACACTTAACACTAGGAGGCTTCCAAATTACAAACAACAAATAAATATACATTAACCATTGATTACTCTAAAAGTAGAACAACCAAAAAAGGCGAAAAAAATTTTTCTTTAGTGTCAAATTTTCTCAAGTGGGCCACTTTTAAATCGATAGTCTACTTTTTTTTTACCGACAACATGGAGACATATCTTGTAAACATTATTGGAGAACGCTGATTTCAGTCCCATCAACCGATTTTCTAGATTGGCTTTAGTTTTTGAGATATCGCGGTTTAAAATTGTGACTAACTTAAATTAAAAATTATATATATTCAGTGCTGGCCACCACTACATTTACTAATTGCGTTTGTGTGCGTGCACGTAACACAGCGAGAAACAGTTGTGGATGTTTTCATACAAAATTTCATAAAATTTTCTAAGAGCCGAAAAATTTTGTTCTTTAGAACTGGGTATGTCCCTGGATCGATATGTCGCAAAAACTCTACGCCTCGTCCAAGAGGCGGGGATGGTTCATTTTGGAGCCTTTTCAGCTCATCTTGAGCTCTTTTATCTTGAAAATTTGCAGTGCAGAGCAGAGAACTATTGTGCAAATCAATGATGTGCTGAATTTATATATATTATATAATAAAAATAACTGAATGTTAAGAACACGATGAAAAAATTCCTGAACTATAAAAAATTTATTTGCTTCGAAGTGTATCAAGGCTGAAAAAATTTACGTTCTCATCTAGCTTCATCCGACGCAGCTCCGTCTCGCTTGACGTTTTCCACTAAACTGAACGAAATTTTGGCTCTCAACTTTACTTCTCATTTGAGAGCAATTGTGTGCACATACGAGTGCTTACGCTCTTTTTGCTTCTAGCTTGCTTCCGTGGCCGGCACTGTATATATTTCGCTCATGTTGCTATATACCAGGTATGCGCCCATGAAACCGGAAACGACATCTAGCGGTAAATAGCCGAATATTTATAAACTTCGGAACCGCTACAAATGTCATGTTTACTTCATCTGTCATATGTCAACAATATTCAGTTCACAATCTGTCAAGTTTCATCCAACAACGCATTGTTTGACGCTCCGGAAAATGTCGGATTACGTGCCTACAAATTACGATTTGCGGACACAGTTAAATGCTGCTCGCTTGGTACAAAAGAAAGTCGTTTTTGCATCGAATCGTAACTGGTGATGAAAAGTGGCTCTATTTCAAGAATCCCAAACGAAAAAGATCGTATGTTAACCGCGGCGAAAGTGCGCAATCGACCGCAAGGCCAGATCGCTTCAGAAAGAAGGCAATGCTATGTGTTTTCTGGGACCAGCGTGGTGTCATATGGTATGACCTTCTAAAACCTGGTGAAACGGTTAACGGTGAACGTTACCAACAACAATTGGCCGATTTGAGCCGTGCTATACGCCAAAAACGCCCAGAATTTGAAGCCAGGCAACACAAAGTGATTTTCCTCGATGACAACGCACCACCACACCGCACTAGAGCCACCAAAGAATTGGTTGCATCGTACAACTGGGAAGCTCTTGCTTATGCGGCTTACTCACCAGACTTGGCGCCTTCGGATTATCACGTGTTCGCATCGATGGGCCACGCATTAGCGGAACGGCGCTTCAATTCTCACGCAGAAGCCAAAAAATGGATCGGTGATTGGTTTGAGGCAAAAGACGAAACATTTTTTTGGCGAGGCATCCATAAATTGCCTGAGAGATGGGAAAAATGTGTAGCTAGCGATGGCCATTACTTTGAAGAATAAAATTGTAATCATTTCCTCACAATAAACGTGTTTTTTTCAAAAATAATTACCGGTTTCATAGGCGCACACCTGATATTTATGACCGAATAATGACGATAACGTTAATGACTTGTATTTAGTAGAATTCCTGTCCAAAACTTCGCTGCAATCCCAACGGTAGTTGGTATTTTATAAGTGCTTCCTTAAATTTTATTCAAATTTATTTTAAAAAATTGAAGCATACTTTTAGGAGAAGTGAAACTGTTTACATTCGATTTTTTTTAAATATATATTTTTTTTTCAAATTTAAAGAAACAGTTCTCAAAAAGAACTTCAAGATTATTTAACAAAACGGCTTTATGGGAAAGCATATGACTAGGAACCGAGAGTTCTGAAGTTCAAGGCCCAAAAAAGTTTAATCGAAATCATTAATTTTTTTTCTTCGGATTTTTTCTTAAGTTTCGGGTGGTGTGGAGTTCATCCGAAAAAAAAATTTATTTCTATTATACTTTTTTGGGCTTTGAACTTCAGAACTCTCGGTTCCTAGTCATATGCTTTCCCATTACGCCGTCTTGTCAAATATAAAAACGGGTCCCAAAATCGACATTAATTTTTGGAGCAAGTAAAATTTTCAAGTAAAAAACAAAAATATGCTTGCATACTCAGTCTCGCGCAGTCACTCGAGGTGTTAACATCGTTTGCGGATCAGTAGTCAATTGTAAAATAAATTGTTCGCTTATTCAACCTTCCAATAGAAATTTTTCATCTCTCTTTCTCTCGATTTGATTACAACTGCTAACAACAACAAGAAATTGAACCCGAAAACAAGCGTTTACTTATTTTAGCTTCACAGAACAGAAGCAAACAACAAAAACAATGAATAAACCACCCGACGAGCCGGCAGCTGCCGCTACACATCAACCAAGATTGGAATATGACAACAACAAAAAATTAACAATTTCAACTCCTGGCCCTAAATATTTAGTCATGGAAAGAACTGACGCAGGTAAAAATCTATCAAGTGTCTCCCCGTTTCTCATAAAAAAAGCCATCGATAGTACATGCAATGACGAAGTTGACCTTTGCAAAAAACTCAGAAATGGCACAATCCTAATTAAAACCAAATCCTACACACAAGCAAACAAGCTAATCAAATTAATCAGCCTCTCAAACCACATCAACGTTGACATAAAGGAGCATACATCATTGAATTACTCAAAAGGAGTCATTTATACCAACAGTCTTCGAGACATACCTGAAAACATCATAAAAGTAGAATTGGCACACCAAAAAGTATATGACGTAAAAAAAATACAAAAAAATAACAACGGTAAATTATTTGAAACTGGACTTATTATACTTACCTTTGAATCCATAAATCTACCTGAAGAAATCGCTATTGGATATGAGAAAGTATTTGTAAGACCTTACATCCCGCTTCCACTACGCTGCAAAAAATGTCTCCGTTTCGGTCACTCTTCAACAACCTGTACTAACAATTCAACATGTGCCAACTGTGGCCTAACATCACATGTAGACATCGCTACTAACGAAACCTGCTGTTACGAATCAAGCTGCATAAATTGCACAGAGGAACAGGCAGAAAACAACAAACACCATACATTCAACAAAGCGTGCCCAATTTTCTTAAAAGAAAAAGAAATACAAGCAATAATCACCCTACAAAAAGTTGACAAAAAAACAGCAAAAAAAGTTTACAACGAACGATACTGCAACAACTCAAGCTTTGCATCAATAACAAAACAACGCATAACAACTACAAACTATTCTACCAACAACATTACATATGAAACCTCACCGCATATTCCAGACTCACTCCGTTCATCCAACAACAACTACGATATGGAAAGATCAAATTCTCCACGTATTCCAGACTCACTCCGTTCATCCAACAACAACTACGATATGGAAAGATCAAATTCTCCAAGTATAGAGACACAAACACAAATAAATTTCTTCAGCATGGAAGAAGAGAGCGCCTCATCTTTCTCAAGTAAAATTGAACATATTCCAGAAACAGCTACTCTCTCTGAAAAGAAAAAAGCGGTAAAATCAATAAAAGTCATGCCAATAAAAACAAACAAGCGAATCAAAAGGCAATTGAAAAACGCAAACAATCAACAATCAAAAAAGTACGACCGAAGCTCACCCAGTGATCATTCCATTTAAATTAAAATCAACTTATTTCCTTCTTTAATAATCTAATTCCAAATTTATAGTAAGTTTACATTTAATTTATATTCCTACTTCACATTTACTTATTTCTTTCTCACACACATATACTTAAAAACAATGAGTTTATTAATACTCCAATGGAACATAAGAGGGTATCTCCAAAATTACAATGAACTCCAAATTCTTATAAAAAAATATTTCCCAAAAATAATATCCTTACAAGAAACACATTTAAACGATTCTTTCAACAACTTTCCGATTCCTATAAACTATTCAATATACCGAAAAAACATTAATAACAACTCCTACGGAGGAGTTATCCTACTCATTCATAATTCTCTACAGCACACACCGACCCCAAATAACAATTCAATTGAAACTGTGGCAACAACAATAACTTCAAAGCTCAAATTCACCATAGCTTCCACATATATTCCACACAAAAGCGCTTCACAATTTCTACACTACAAAATGCATTTAGTAATTTACCAAATCCATGTATTATAACAGGTGATTTCAATTGTTGGCATAGAAAATGGGGATCCAAAACAAATAACAAAAAAGGAAACATTCTTTCATCATTCATCGACTCATCTGATCTTATATTACTTAATAATGGATCACATACTCACTTTAGCACTCACAACACATTTACAAACATTGATCTGACATTCTGCTCACCAACACTTGCAATTGATACAAAGTGGAAAACTGAATCTTCCCTATATGGAAGCGATCATTTCCCCATATTAATAACACTCTTTTCATCATCAAAATCCAACGTCAGCAAACAAACCCCAAAATTTATAACAAATAAAGCAGATTGGTATCAATACCAAAAATATTGCCTTGAATATCATAATAACAGACCATTTAGCCCAAATATAAACAAAGAAGCTGCAAATATTAACAAAATAATATTGAGTAGTGCAAATAAATCCATTCCACAGTATCATACTTTAACTCACAAGTTACACAAAGTTCCTTGGTGGAATAAAAATCTAGACCAACTAAAAAAAGTTCGAAATAAAATGTGGTCACTTTTAAAAACCAACATTAACACTCAAAACATTATAAATTATAAAAAAGCAAACTCCCAATTTAAAAGACAACTCAGAATTGAGAAACAAATATCAATTAACAGCTTCACATCTAATATAAACCCACTAACACCCATAGACAAAATATGGAAACATATTAGAACTTTTTGTGGTCTCAATACAAATAAAAGCAAACATATTCACTTTTTATCGTCAGAAAACCATTTAAGCCCCACAGACTCCACTTCTGAAACGTTTTGTAATTTTTGGTCAAATCAGTCATCTGATAAACATTTTTCTCCTATTTTCCTAACACAAAAATACGCTACATACGAAACCCCACATCCTGAAG
Source organism: Chlorops oryzae (assembly GCA_020466095.1). Lineage (NCBI taxonomy): Eukaryota > Metazoa > Arthropoda > Insecta > Diptera > Chloropidae > Chlorops > Chlorops oryzae. The sequence continues at coordinate 93,933,083 of CM035806.1, forward strand.
CCAAAGCTGTATACATAGAAGCACCAATTACGCTAATAGAGTTCGAAAACTCAATTCACAAACTCAAAGGCAACACTCCTGGCATAGACAAGATAAATTACTCAATGATAAAAAATTTTACCTCTTACAATTAAGAATCGTTTAGTCGAACATTATAACAATATATTTAATAAATTCCTTCCCCAATCGTACAAAATTAGCAAAGTTATTCCGATACTCAAACCAAACTCAGATAAAACCATAATTACCAACTACAGACCCATATCTCTCAACCCATGCTGTTCCAAACTTTTAGACAAAATAATAGCAGAAAGACTCTGGTGGTATTTATCTTCGAAAAACCTTATACATGACAATCAAATAGGCTTCAAAAAAGGAAAAGGTGTTACTCACAACTTACTTTATCTTGACCATATGATACAAAGTAGCCTCCAAAGAAAAAATCATATCTCTCTTATTGCTCTTGACTTTGCAAAAGCGTTTGATAAAATAGGAGTTCATACGATAATAAATCAGCTTATTGAATGGAATCTCGGACCAAAAATGATAAATTATGTAAAAAATTTCTTCACAAATCGTAAAATCATGGTAAGTGCCAACAATTCACATTCACTCATACGCCCTCTCTTCAATGGTATCCCTCAAGGGTCGTCACTATCAGTGGTGCTATTTCTTATTGCATACAATAAACTATGTATAAAAATCTCACAACACAAAGAACTTGACTTTTGTGCCTTTGCTGACGATTTCTTCATAATAAAGAAATTAGGAAAAGAAAAAAATGTAAATATTGATCTGAATAAACTCTTTACAGACATTCATTCATGGTGTGAATATTCAGGAGCACAACTTTCAATAAACAAGACGAAACATCTGCACATATGTCATAAAAAGAGATGCATATGCAATGTCTCGAACGAAAACATCACAATAGACAGCCCCCAAAATTTAAAAATACTAGGAATAATATTTAATAGTAAATACAATTGGAAAACCCACATCGAATATCTCCACCAAGCCCTATCAAAAAGACTTAACATTATTAAATGCCTTTCTCATTCTAAATTTAATTGCAACATTACAACACTCTTATCAATAGTCAATTCATTGATTATTTCCAAAATCAACTACGGCTTGTTCCTTTATGGTCAATCCAAAAAAAGTATTCTAAGAAAAATAAAATCTATTTACCACGCATCAATACGAACAGCGATAAGCGCATTCAAAAGCACACCCATCTACAACATATTATACGAAACAAAAATGAAAACATTAGAAACCCTTGCTAACCTCGCCACAGCAAAATTGTCAAAACAAGTTTCTAATTCGAACCATACCCCCCTGCGCCGTCCCATAACATCTATATTGAAAAATAAGAGAGCCATCCCATCAACACTTTACACCACATTCCTACAATGCAAAAAATTGAATATTCCATTTCAAATTATCAAGACCCCTCTTACAAAAGTACCTCCTTGGCACTTTAAACCATCAAACATTATCACCACCTTAAGAACATTGCCGAAATCATCTACATCACCAATCGTCTATCAAAAACATTTTCTTGAGATAAGAAACTTTTTCTCAAACCACGACTTTCTTTACACAGATGGGTCGAAATATAACCATGCAGTGAGCTTCAGCGTTATAAAAAATAATGAAATATTAAAAGTTGGAATTATACCACCTTATAGCTCAATCTTCTCGGCTGAAATTATAGGAATTTTAGAGGCGACCTATCATTCACAACACAGCAAAAGAAAAACAGTTATATGTTCTGATTCGTTATCAGCATTAGATGCAATAGCCAACATTAATAATCTTAATCACTACGCAGTTAATATAAGAAATTTAATTTGCCAAAACTATCCGCGCATCAAATTGATGTGGATTCCGGGTCATGTTAACATCACCGGAAATGAACTCGCCGATAATGCAGCTAAGCTAGCGACAATTTCACCCATATTTTCTGTCCCTAACTTTAACTGTGACGATATGATCAATCAGATAAAATCGTACTACAACTCCACAAAAAAAAAACATAAAATCTGGCAAAATTGTTCTATGTGGTACAAAACTGTTAATCTTAATAAATTGACTCTGTATGACTACATAAACAGTAAAAACACTGATTTCCCTAAAATAAACTTCGTAAAATATATACGTTGCAGATTAGGCCACACCAACCTCACCCATAACCATTTATTAACAAAAAGCAACCAACCCTCATGCACTTTCTGCCAAACAAACACACCACTCACTATTAAACACATACTAATGGAGTGCCCCAAACACTCTAGACGCAACTCAAGCAATCTAAAATTCTTCCTTTCCAATCCAAATGACAATAACATTAATAACCTCATTACTATATTAAAACTTAAAAACATATTTTACAATATATAAACAGCCTGATTAGCACCACACGATGTAGATATATAAAGATATAAATTAAAATGTGTATTATAATATGTATAATATCTCCCAATTCGTAGTTGTAAAACATATTCTTATGCTTAAGGCCTTAGATGCCATAGCGTAGTTAGCTTATAATTTTTAATTTTAAGTTAATATTGTTAAATAAATAAAATAAATAAATGCTTGCATACTTTAGGGATTCACCTTTAAACGCGAAAATCTCCGTTAACTGAGCCAATCCCAAAAAATCAATATCACTATTGTATTCAGCGCATTTGACTTAATATTTCTAGATATGAAAGCCGTCTGTCGGTTTTTTGAACAAGCACAGTGTTATTAGCCATCAGTATTTAACGGTAACGAAAACGGCGTGAAAACGTACTTTATTAAGCGCTAGAGGTAGGAATGGGGTTACAAAAATATGCATAACTTGTGGCCTATTGAGGAATACTGACAGACGGACAGATAGACAGACGGACATTTCTAAATCGATTCATTTTTTGAACCTGATCAAGAATATATAATATATATATGTCTATATCTACGGAGCTTAGTTCCGGCTGTTACAAGATTCGCACAAAACTAGGTAATATACCCTGCTTACGCTGGGTATAAAAATGCGGATGGAAAGCGGGGGTGCGAAGCGAAACGAGCATGGGTCGAAGCCCCCTAATATTAATAGTGTAGAGCATGTTAAGCATTTTTTAAAGGTGAATTTTATGAAGTGGGAATTTTGTAAATGGGATTTTGTATCCTGGGAATTTTGACCACAACCCAGTTAAAACTCCAGATGGCCTAACCTTATTATGTGGGTGGATTTGAGTTAAGCAGGTTCGAATTCATATGAATATAGACCTAAATAAGAAAAATAATTTTTTTTTGGAATTTATACAAGTGCATTTTCATCGATTCTTACTAGCTTTCACCTATTTTCATATGTCAGCAAAGAATGAACAACAAGAAACCAATTTTAACTTCGGATTCGTGATCACCCGAAAAAAGTCCATGCGATTTGATATTTCGGTGTTAGAACTTGATTCTTGGCAAATTTCATGATTCTGGGCCAATGGCAAGTACCCTTCAGGTTTTGATTTATGTATTTGCAAATACCAAAATCTTGGGCCATTTTATACGTTAAATAGCCGGATTTTTTTTATCGTTTGACCTAGAAGCTTTATTATACAGCCACCAAGGGGCCACATTCGTACGTAGTTGGTATTACTCTCATTTTGATACCTCGACTCGTTGCTGAGAAAAAGCGTCTTAACCGACAGGCAGACACACAGAATTACAAGAAAGGTCTATTTTAATTCTTCCTTTTTTTTTAATGTTTGTATTATCTTAACATGGAACAATCAAACTTTGTAAGCAAATCATAGAACTTAAGTTGGACCGACTTATGCTATGTTCTCACTAGGCCGGGTTAAGGTTATCGGCGAAACCCAGGGTTTCAAATGTCCAAACACATATAAAAAAAATCATCTAACCCGAAAATAAACCCCGGGTTAACTATTAACTCTGAGGTTAGCGCAGAGTTGCATTTGAAAGTTTCAGTTACATTTGCTAACACCGAATACAAAAACCGGGTTAATATTTAATACGGCACTGACAGGGAAGCTTTCCCGTGCAGCAAATGAGAGGTGAAGGATGTGTTTGGAAATGTTAATTTTGATCACAGGTCTTGGAACATTTTGTGATGCCGCTTTCATCATTATCTCCATTAATCTATTTTTGTTCCTGCGGTTATTGCAATGGTCTTCTAATATTATTGCTTCCAATATTCCTTTGGCTTTTTAAGCTTCTTTAAACCTTTCTAATAAAGCAAATTCCATTTTTAATTGCAATTTCTCGATGATATAGTATATCAGATATACCTTGCGCGTTTTTTATATTTCAAACTCCCAAGCCCGACATTATCGCATGCATGTAATGAAAACAGCGGCCATCTTCTAACAAACTTCATTAACAATTAGGGCTTGTAATGCGAGTAGCCGCAGTATGAGTTTTCACCACTTCGGAAGTAGTGCAGAAGTAGTGCACTTTCCGGCTGGGTCATATGACGTTAGTAAACCTTAACTCGATCGAAGCTGATATGAACGCTTCGAGTTAAAGTATCGGGTTAAGAACTTAACCCCTATAGTGAGAACATAGCATTACAGTGCTTTGCGTCCATGCATAATTTGATTTCGCTGAATTCGAGGATGAAATTATATATTTAATTCTAACATAACACTTTTTCTTAAAATTACGTCTGAACTGTCAAGTTTTTTCCTTTTTTCAATGTTTGTACAACTGTGAAAAGTCGTAAAAATATTTAAAACAATTTTTTTAAATAAATATCTTAACTTTTTCCATTTCATAACTGTTTTCGTGTTTTAAAAGCATGTCTTACTTTTGAAAACACAGTTATTTTTCTAACGCCAATTACGCATTTTTGCACCTAAAAGATCCAACAAAACTTATGAAAATGGTCTCACCATTACTTTTCGTTCATTTAGCAGACAAAATGTGGTTTTGGACCTACTTCCCAAAAGGTTTATCTGAGCGTTAGGTTTGGTGAAAAACAAATACCATTTATGAAAGCTCATGAATTGTTCTAAAAAATATTAAACCAAGGAATGAAACCGAAATGAATAATGGAACGGTTTTTTTGTATAACGGTAAAGGTTTTACCGGTATATACCGGTATATACCGGTAATTGTAACGGAATAAATTTTAAAATTGTGCCTTAGGAACTGAAGTATCGACTTATATTAGGCTGTTAAAATTGTCAATATGGTCATATGGCCTTCAGTTATGGGGTAATGCAAGTTCCTCAAGTATAGAATTGATTCAAAGATGCCAATCAAAAATTCTCCGTTCAAATACAGGTGCGCCATGGTATATACGGAACGAAAATATTCATCGTGACCTTTATATCCCTTTGGTTAAAGAGGAATTAGTGCGTCTTCAAAATTACTATTTGGATAAACTCCAGCGGCACCCAAATGAAATGGCTAGGTGCTTAGCCTCAACTTCAACGCACTGGAGGCTAAGAAGAAACGATCGCCCGACCGCTACACACGCCCTACAAGTCGAGCGGCGAGGTTCACGACATTCGTCCCCCGTCGTTGGTCTCCGACAGCATCCCCGTCGATGACGAATCCAGTTTACGATGACCGTTCTGCGTCGCTTGACTTTCGACTTAATCCCGTCGGTAACGTTGCGATAACGGCTCGCTAGCTGTCGATTTGTCTCCGACTGTGCTCCCCGTCGACGACGGATACGACGACGGATGTCGATAGCATCGCCTCGCACGATTCTACGGCAATCGGCGGCCAATTGTACCCAATATGGGCTCCGTCGACATTCGACAGTTATAGCAACATTGGCACAAACCGCCCAACCACAAAGAAGCTGTTTTGTTTGCCACAGCATCGTCGATCCCCCGTTTTAAAGCAGGCACTGCGATACACTCCTCGACACACACGAAATGTGTTGTGAGCCTCGTATTCAAACCGGCACCGACACCCTACTTCGGAAACATCGCTCCAAACGGCACACGAAAATATTACTTAAGTCCGGCTAGAAGGTTCGAGGCGCGTTTTTGCCAATGTCGCTATATAAATTATGAATAAATTTTATGTAGTGAAATTTTTTATTAGTTTAAGATTTTAAAACATATTGTTAGTTCTTAAGATTAAGAAGATTCAATATAAAAATAACCGCAAAAAAAAAAAAATTGCATTTTATGCCAACACGTCAATTATGTAAAAAAGTGTGTAAACCGCAAGAGGTTTCTCAGTAATTCTGCCAAAAAATGCTCTCGTTCTGTGCATCTACGTCATGTTAGTTCAGTCTCATCCCATTTAGCTAGATACGCGTATTAATCGGGGTTATTCACAGGTTTAATAGCAGGATTCTTTCCAATTCACGAAAATAGGCGAATATTGATTTATACTTGTCTATGTTGTGTACGTGTAACAGCTGTCACACATTGCTGAAGGTAGTTGAAGAAAGTTCGGTTTTTATAAAAACAAATTATGCTGCTAACAGACTATTGCATTTAACTGATTGAACCTGTAGTGATTTTGGCATTTAAGTTTTTAAAATTAAAATTATTTATCACATTTATCTCTTTGAAAAACGCTATAAATAAAAATAAACTTTTAAGTCCCTTATTGAAGTGGCTTTTACGTCACTATCTGAAGTATCGCTTCAGTATCGGCTCTAAGAAGTGACTTTCTGTAGCGATGCATATGGCTCAGTTTGGAAGTCACACTTTCGGCCAACGCTTTTTCCCGAAGTACGGCACTGGGAAGATTGAAAAGCGATGAAATTCAACTTCTTAAACAAACTTTTTCGCCACTTCCTTGATAATATATGTTGGCTGGGATGATTGAAATTAATTAATATTAATACAGTAGTTTCGCTATATAAGAAACTCGTATATAAGAAAAACCCGCTTTTAAGAAAGGAATCTCAGGGCACCAAGTCCATTTATATTAAGTTCTGTACAAAAATGTTTGTATATAAAAAACTCGTATATAAAAAAGCCCGCCTTTAAGAAACTGTTTACCAAAACCAAAAACTCTTTTTGTATGGAAAAAATTGTTGTATAAGAAACTTGGTTTTTATCAATTATTTAACACCCCTATTTTCAAATTTTTCGGTAGTTTATATAAGAAAAAAATTTCTTATAAACGGTTTTTTTTTTTAATAAGAAAGAATTTTCTTATAAACGGGTTCTTATATAAGAAACAACCGGATATAAGAATGAAATTTCTTGGCAAAATCGACTTTCTTATATAGCGAAACTACTGTACTATTTTTCAGATCATATACTTGAGCACATACATATGTTTGTATGTGTGTATGTTTGTTTGGAAAACACAAGATACCCTGCAGTAAATTTCGATAGTTAATAAGTGTATGCTCTTTTTCTATTCACAATGTCAACAGTACTGCAAAGCGCTTTTGAAAACATAAACTTGTCATTGAAAATAAACTATTCCGGCCAAAACTATTGAACAAGTAGGTACTGTCCGTTGGTATCATAAGCATGTAGATTTTATGTTACGCTTGTGCAAAGGTGGAATGTGTAGACTCCTCGTTACATGGTCAATAGAGATTTATAACAGCTCGGGTCAGTACAACTTTCCTACCGTCACACCGTCCGGAAATACTGCTGCTATTTGAACTAGTTGTTTTGTCTCTATTGGTTATAGTATAGACATTGGGGCACATGATGTCAGCCTTCTTTCAGGGATGCTAGTTTTGTGTGTGTTTTTTTTTTTTTTGGATAACACAGCTAAAAGGGTATCGGTAACGGTAAAGGTACTTAAGGTTTTATGTCGGTAACGGTAATGGGTATTTAAGGGGTAGCGGTAAGGGTAACGGTTTCATTCCCTGTATAAACCCTGTAGGAAGTTGAACTAGTGCAGAAGTATTCTTAGATTACTTTTCAAATCAACAGTACTACTCGCTCGTAATTTCCCCGCCAATGCATTGAACTGTAAACTTTTACTCTGAGGTGCCATTCGAAAATCGACAGTCGCGTTTGAACTAGTGCAGAAGTAGAGGCAACAGGGCCAATTCAGTAAATTTGCTATACTACGTTGATAGATGGGGTACCGGCCCGCGCTGTCGTAGCTCACAGCGTAGCGCGTGCACCCCGAGATCCGAAGGACCCAGGTTCAAATCCCGGGCCAAGCGAACGCCGATTTTTTTTTTAATTATTAGTAAAAATTGGAATCCTTAGAGGAATAAAAAATAAATATATAAAAAAGAAAGGTTTCAAATTGGCAGAAAATGTTGAGCGAATTTGTGCGCAAAGTTGTGAGACAGCATTGGTGAAGACGTGTTTTTCAATCCAATTATTTGAGTTTTTCGAAACATGTCATTCTTCCAAATTTTTTCGCCTGCGACAGAAATCGAACTCGAGCCCTTCATATTGCCAAGCGAATACGCTTTCACTACGCCACGGATCCATTTGGCTCACCCGCAGCAAACATACTAAGGACTGTCCCAGAAATAACTGTCCTTTTGTTTGTAGGCTATTTATAAAAAAGTGTTAACTCTATAGCAACATAACATATTTGGTACCTAAATAAAGTATAAATATTGCAGATTAAAAAAAATACTCATTCGTAAAATAAAAGAGCTACTGAAAAGACGTCGTCTCAACAAGAAGAAAAGCGGAAAGCAATTATTTACAAGCACCTGGAAAATCCAAACACCACGTACAAAAAGATCGCTAGGGAAGTTGGCGTGTGCGAAAAAACTGTCGGTAGGACCATAAAACGATACAGACAACTTACCCCTTTATCAAAAACACCAGGATCAGGGAGAAAAAGTGGTCCAGCGAACCAAGCGGTGGCCAGAACGTTAAGCGGTTGTTTACTCAGAATCCAGGCACTTCGGTTCGTGATATGGCAGCAAAAGCGGGAACATCGAAGTCAAGTGTTCAACGGATTAAAAAATTTTATAACCTAAGGAGCTATAAAGTACAAAAAGTACCTGATAGGTCAGAAGAAAAGGACGCCGAAGCCAAGATGAGGGCTCGAAAACTGTATCGCGATTACCTGCCCAAATTTGATTGCGTGATCATGGACGATGAAACGAATTGCAAAGCGGATTTCAAGCAGTTACCTGGACACGGATATTACACTGCGGTTAGAGGAGGTGGAGCATCCTCTAAATTTACCACCAAAAAACATACCAAATTTCCAAAGAAATACATGGTGTGGCAGGCCATTTGCAAATGTGGCCTTCGAAGTAAGGAATTTGTGACGGATCGCACAATCAACACCGAAACTTACATCAGAGAGTGTCTGGACCGGCGTTTGCTGCCTTTTATACGTCAACACCAAGGTTCAGTACTATTTTGGCCTGACCTAGCAACATCTCACTACGCCCAGAGAACGATGGATTGGTATTAAGCCAATAATGTCACTGTGGTACGAAGAGAAGCAAATCCTCCGAATTGCCCCGAACTTCGACCAATCGAAAAATTTTGGGCTTTTATGAAAAGGAACCTCAAGAAGACCAAACAAACTGCGAAGAACATCGAAATATTTCAACATAAATGGCGTCGGGCATACACTAAGGTGAACTAAAGGTCGGTAAAAAACCTAATGGAGGACCTTAATAAAAAAGTGTATAATTTTTTTAAGTGTATTTTTTCCAGTGTAATTAAAATTTTTATTTATTTGGTAATCTTCACTTAAATAATAAACTGAAAGAATTTTTAAAAAAACATTATTGGTTTTTTTGCAATAAAAAAAAAAACAAAAGGACAGTTATTTCTGGGACAGTCTTTAGATTAATGTGTGAGCAAAATTGAACTGCTGAATATGCCACTAGTTAAGTTCTACTGTCCGTGTCTCTACTCGCGTACTAGTTCTTTTCCCTATACTCGAGAACTACTCGCTAGAGCACAATTGACCCCACTCTTCCTACAGGGAAACTAAAGAGATGCTTTTTATGTTTTTTTGTTCTTGCTTTTACATTTCAGACTTCTTTGGTATTTTATTAGCATTAACCACATGATATAGTTGTTATCAAATTTGGCAACCGTAACCGAAACCGTAACCGTAAAAACTGTGTACGGTCGTGTAGTGATTTGGGTGAAGTTTTTGGGATTTAAAAACTGAGCGTACCCGAGTTTTTGAAATGTTTATTTCCCTTGAAATCTTTCGCACACTCGTCGAAGGATCAATTTCAACAGAGCTTAAGAGTGGTCTCTCAATTTTTGTTTCGGAACCTCGAGTGCGCTCCGCACATGGTTTCGAGACGCAGCCTGTTTCACGCAAACGAGCAAATGTTTTGGCAAATTTAGTTGTATGTGGCAAAGATCTGTGAAAGAATGCTTCGAAATACATCCTTTGGGCCGAACTTGAGTTGCCATCCGCTTTTGCGTACAAAAACACCATACCTTCTATTGAAAACTTCATTGCGATATTGAGTAAAAAAAAATAAAAACTCACATAATGCTCAATTAAAATTTCAAATAAAGTTTGTTTAAAATAACAATTTTTAATTTTGAACAAGTGGTTTTTTAAAACACTCAAATTTGCATCCAAAAGTGAAATTTTTTCAAATTGCTACAGCTCGTAAACGGTACCACTAAGAGAGTTTTGTCTGAAAACAAAAAATTCACAATTTCAAGGATTTAATTTGATTCAATTTCACAGATTCAAGGAAAATATAAAATTCAGTTGGTACATGAAACCCACGGGATCGGGAAGAATCATGAATTTTAACTCGACACAACCTTACAAACAAAAAAGAAACACTGCCAGCAACTTCATAAGAACAGCATTTACAATAAGCGACGAAAATTGCACACCTGAGACCATCAAAGAATTGAGGAACATTTTAATAAGAAATAACTACCCAAGAAAATTAAAAGATCACCTGATCAACAAGAACCTGAACACATACATCATCCAACCTAGACGAACGGATGGTAACCCAAAACGCTTTTTGGTATTCCATACATACCAACATTACAGATGACAAATCTCTTAAGGTGATTTAAAAAAAAGAGAATATGATTTTCGCGCACAAATCCAACAAGACACTCAAGTCGCTATTTACGAACACAAGAGACAAAATATTTAAACAAAAGAAAACACAACTTAATTTACGAAATAAAATGCAAGGGAAACGCGGGAGAAACATGCAATGCGATTTACATCGGCAGAACCAAACGCACTTTGGAGACGCGAGTCAACGAACACCAATTGGATGCCAAAAACAAAAAACATGCAACAGCCTTAGCAAAACACTTAGCAAGATGAGAATTAAAAATTGTTTAGGCTTAATACACTTCAAAGAAAAATAAGTTTTTATATATTAAGAATTTTTTCATCGTCTTCTTAACATTCAGGTTTTCTATTATATAATATATTATAAAATATATACAAATCACACTTACTCACATTTAAATGGTTACACTCTATACCACACCGTACACCCACAAAATTTAGCAAGCGGTGGAAGTGAAATTCTGGTCAAAAATAGCTTAAAACATTACGAAGAAAGCGCACAGAGAAAACGACATCATATAAAATGGAATTAAAACATTAGGGTTTCTCTATGGTTTTTATCCAAGAAGATTATCTTATTGAAATCATAGAGAAAAAGCTATCGTTTGTATGAAGGAAAATTTTAACGAAAGGTCAAGAAGATAACTTATAATTATGATGAATTCTTGTAAAAAACATGGTCGGCGGGTTCGATCCTTGCTCCAGCGAGCCTCGATTATTATTATTTTTTTTTTGTTGGACACATTTACATTATTTAAAAAGCTGAGAAATAAAATATTTTACCAAATTTTTTATAAATAAAAAATTACAAAAAAGATCTTGTAGGAATTTCTTGAAGGAGCTTGTGCGTGAGGTTTTGGAAGGCGCGATGAAAGCAACATATTTGTTGGTTGGCAACATACTTTCTGCTCCCCATGTTTTTTCCTTGAAATTTGATTACCTTTTTAACTCTCCAGTTTTCCACAAATTCTTTTGTCTGTGACAAGGTTCGAACTCGGACCTTCCAGATTACAAATCTAGCACACTTAAACTACGGCATAGCGAGATATGCTTTGAGCTTGCTAGATTGATTACATCAATGTACCCTGCAATAATATGAACTGACCCAAGTGTAGCCTAAGGTCAGTCCTTCATGTTACCAGTACTAGTCCCCTCATAATTCCTTTTCTAATATATTCAACTGACCTTTTTAACATTGGCCTGTCCTAGGGGAGGGACTAGTCCGCAAATCGGCTGATCATAGGCCAGGTTTTTGAGGTTAATTGTCGTAATTTTGTCTGGTTTTAGGATAGTCAATTATTACTACGTTTATACGTTAAACCTTATTCACGAATAAGAATATTGCGAACAGTGAAGTCACCATTTATACGGCAACCGACATTAGTTGGTCTTAGCGCTACCTGACTGCCGAAACGAAATGAAATGGTAGCACACATGAAAAACATATGATTTCATAGCATCAGGAATGCTTATACCAATTAGTTTTTCAAAAGTGAAAAAAATTCAGTCTCTGATTTAAGTATTACCCATACACAGCGGTTGGTTTCCTTTCCATTCTCCATCTTATTTGTTAGATTTTTGAACACAAATTTTTAAAAAGCGCTGCCTGATCGTCAAAAACAGAGAAATCAGCGAAAAATGTGGCATCACCTCTCATGTTTATCGCGAATAGTCTCACTATTCACGAATAACTTTCGTGAATTTGCTATTCGGGAATAAGACCGTTTATACGGTAAAGTTCGCTATTCGCAATATTCTTATTCGCGAATAAGGCATACGTATAAACGTAGTATGTGTTACCCTTGAATGAATATAGGAGTACTTTTGTTTTTTTTAATTGTAGGCTAATAGAGGAGTCCGCACGGAGTCCTTGCGGCTTATCTGAGGGAGCATTTTAGGACGCCGAAATCAGTTATTTCAGGAGTCCGTAGGCCATTGGGAGACCTAAAGGTGCTTCGTGCGGACTCCAATGGTTGGCTGGGAAAATTTAAATTTAAATTTTTTCATCTGGCAACCCTTGTCGAAGACTTACGTACATAGTTTCGCTCTCCGTAAACAATTATATTTAATAACAAAAAGTATATATTGAGCAACCAGCATTAATTTGAGGAAAGCTCAAAAGCATTCGTTTAAACACATATCGTGTAATATTATAAAAGGCTACGTTCTGTTTTTGGTTGCAATGGAAGTCACATTTTGAATATATCTCACAGCCATAAAGTAAGGTAGGACTAATATAAGTCTAACATAAAATAAGTCTTAGTTTGAATGGCGTATATGATTGGGATAGCCACAGTGCTCGTAGCATGTGATATACTTAAGCAATTGTAGAGAGAATGTGGTCATTCCAAGTTAATGTACGATTAAAGGTAACTCCAAGGTTCTTTGCCGTGGTAACAAATTTGACAGGTTGACTGTTAAGGGAAACTAATGGAATTGAAGCCAAGCTTATAAGTTTATTCCCAATGACAAGGCACTTGGACTTGGAAGGGTTAAGAGTGAGTCGATTTCTAGTTGCCCACTCAGAAATTCGTTGAAGTTCAGAGTTAAGTTCATCAACGCAGTCATTAAGTTGATCAGCTTTTTTCGATAACACAGTGAAACATTTTTCAGGCCACCGACGCCGAATTGCTTTTCGTTTCGCGTTCCTGAAAGTACTTACTAAACCTAGAAAAACAACGTTTTTCGTTTTGCCAAATTGGCTACCGTTCGCAAGATATAGCGGTTCACAGTTTTTGCCTCCAAATGGTTTTTTTTTGGAATTTTTCCGTATTTTTATAATGTCTTTACCTCGTTAGCCGTTGGGAATTTTGGTTTTCTAAATGCGGCAATATTTGCCAGAGCAAAAAAGTCTTAAATATTCTAGCCGGAAATGTGTAAAGTCGCGACACTGTGCGCTATATGTTAGCCCATATAACTCATACGCAGTGTCATACGCTAAAAAAGAAAGAAATCGATTTTAAAAGCTTTGATTTAACTTCACTTATGTGTAATTATTAGAGCCAATTTCGCCAAGCATATTTAAATACGAATCGTAGTTTAATCACAGATTTTCATTTTAACCAATTGACTTGTATAACCAATTGAATTGTATTACCAACTGACTTCTTAGTCTAAATACAAAAGCTTATATACTAATTATTCTTAACCTAAGTCTGCGCTCTACAGACGCTGATGTGTTCTTCGGGAACGGTGCCATGGGCTTGCTGACGCATGCTGACTTGTGCAGGTGTACCCACGGGTATCTTGGTCGCTTGGTTCCATGACCAATATTCAATTCCGTATGTTCAGCGATTCCGCGTCAGGTCACGTATGCTGTAATGTTGCACTTGGTACGCTTGTGCGAGGTGCGAAACGCCAGCTGGCGTTTTCGGCCATCTGTCGTCGCTAGCAGTATTGTGCAAGCCACAATATGGGCTGCTCTACTGTTTGACTCATAACACCATATTGAACGGCGTAGCAATGATCCTGAGCTTTGCCGTTTGGTAGCAAAAATTTCTAACGTTATTTTGTTTTGAATAAAAAATAACATTAAATAAAGCTACGCGCATTTGGTTTATTCATAAAAAACGAGGTGCGAGTGCTCTGTCGATACGGTTTAAATAACCCTGCGTCGTCGAGTTTCATGCGTTTTGCGACGCTTCTGAAAATGCATATGCTGCCTTTACTTGTGCTAGGGTTTCGGAGCACGGGCACACATCGTGTTATCTATCATTAGCTGATATTGTCACCGCTCTGTTGCCATTCTTAGGAGTGAGTTGATAGTCTCGACTTCTTGTTCGGTTGTTCCAATTCATTCTCAAATTCTTTGTCCTCTGAGATAGATAGATTGCTTTAATGTGAGTTCCCTCTCGATGTGCCTACCAGCTCTGTCTTCCTGGTCTTTGTCTTCATGATCGAATTGGGACAAATTATAGCTCCACCAACACACCTCTCCAAGCAATGCATCTAATTTTTTTCCTTTGAACTGTTTTTCCATTGGCATAGTGGTCTGGTGGAATCTTTCACCTTGTTCATCCGATTCTTGCGGTAATTGTTTCAACAAGGCGTCCAGGTGATAATGTAAGAAATATAATTTCAAAATCATAGATGCATTGATTTTTTCAAAGTACTGGAGCATTGTTGTAAAAATTTTTTTCACTTCGTCTGGCTGTACACGATTTTTTCCTTAAACACCCTTGATTACTGCTTTTAATGCGTCCCATGCTTTCCAGACGTACCAGCTTTAATTTTATCATTGCTGAGATTGGGAAAGATGTTTTTCAGACAGTCGAAAACTGCACCATGATCTTTGAACGCCATTCCGATGAATTTTCCAACAATCCCCAATTTTATATGGAGAGGAAGTAGCAGTATATAATCAATATCCTTTATCAATGGTTCATTGCATTGTCTCAATTTTCTTTCGTTTTCGGGTGATCTTGCTTCACAATCGCCAAACGTATACTGATTCCCTTTGTATCTCGAATCCCAATTGCAAAGGAAACAAAAATAATTCAGAAATCCTCCTGTTTTAATAATGCCTTGCAATATATTCACAACTTTAATGTCACAGCAAATCTTCCATTGATTTTCTGCAACATGTAGCTCAATGTCTGGTACGTTTCCTTTATATTTGTGCCCATTGCAACTGGAATTGGCGGTATTTTGTTTGTTTTATGCAACAGGACAGCTTTCAAACTTAAAACTGATCCGTCGATTAACAATCGCCAATCGACATCAATATATTTTATACCGAGTTTAGTAACTAAACCTTCGATGTCATTGCAGTAAGTGAAAGTATTTTCATTTTCGACTGTATAAAAATTCTAGAATTCAGTCTGGCGTTTCCGGTATGCCGTGGCATTTACGTTCTGCTCCGTAAGTTTTCTGCGCTTCAAAAATGAAGTCAAAATCTCTGAATTCTGTTGCGACAATCCTAACTTAGCCACAATGTAATTCATTTCGTTTTGTGTTAGTGGTTATGGTTCATCGCTTTCAAAATCGGACACATAATCAAAACTTGGTGCATGAACACTTTCGGTTGTCCATGCGGAAAAAACATCTGGACTACAGGGTTTTGGTGGTATGAAATTTTCATTGAGAGGTACTGGAGGTGTAGCAGTGGCAATATATTTTTTTATCTTCAACTGTGTCCTGTTCAATCCAAAAATTTCAAATATGTTCTATAACTATTTAAGGAAAAAATTCACAAAATCCCCCTGGAATCAAAAACTTTGAACCGCTATATCACGCAAACGGTAGCCAATTTAGCAAAACGAAAAACGTAGGTTTTCTAGGTTTAGTAAGTACTTTCAGCAACGCGAAAAAAGTGGTTCGGAATTTATGTGTTGCACTGTGTAATTGAAGTTGGACATCGTCAGCATACATGTGAATTTTATTTGTGCGACCCACATTGGGAATATCGTTTATGTAAATATTAAACAGAAGGGGTCCAATAACAGATCCTTGAGGAACTCCTCTCACAACATCCACAGGCTCAGAGAATGAAATACACCATTTGCGATCGACCTGCGAGATAATTTTTGGGCAGTTGAGTGGCAGGTATTAAAAAGCAAAGGAACGGGAGAATTAAGCTCAAATAATATCATGATCGACAGTATCAAAGGCTTTACTGTGGTCGAATAATGTTAACAGCGATATTTTATTTTCGTCAGTTGCATTTCTCAGGTCCTCAGCTACGTCGATTAGCGTGGTTATGCAGCTGTTATTACTACAAAGCCCCGACTGACATTTAGACAAAAGGCGGTGTTGCGTGAGAAAATTGGTCACTTGTTTGAACATAAGCTTTTTAACCATTTTTGACAATATAGGGATAATAGAAATGGGGCGGAGTTCACTTGTTGTCTTAGGAACAGGAATGAGCTTGGTTTTTTTCCAGTTGATGTTTTTAATTTACAAAAGCAATACAGGTAGTATTATACGCTCGAAATTGTCTGAGCGCTTGGTACCCTAACGTAGGAATATGGGGACTTTTGTACGCTCTACTCAGTCTGAGCGCTGTGCACCCTATACCCAACACTCGGTTGTTTCACCAAACTAAAAGCGCGCTATGCAAGCAAAAAGAATTGAAAGTTTTTCGTGATTTTAGGGATTCGGATTTTTACTTAACATCATCATACCTATTTCGAGGCTTTTCACGCCATGTCTTTTTGCGACTAGGCTACACCGAACCTCTGGTGCTCCGTAATTTTAAATGAACGGGTTCATTTATTTAATTTT
The DNA here is from genome assembly GCA_020466095.1 of Chlorops oryzae. Taxonomy (NCBI): domain Eukaryota; kingdom Metazoa; phylum Arthropoda; class Insecta; order Diptera; family Chloropidae; genus Chlorops; species Chlorops oryzae. The sequence goes on from CM035806.1 coordinate 93,950,255, forward strand.
TTAAATTTTGGAAAAACAAATACGAGCTATATAACACTTGACATAAATGGGGTGTGTAGTGTATTGGTAGAGTATCGGGCTATCACCCCAGAGACCTGGGTTCAATCCTAGTCCACAATTTTGCTTTTTATACCCAGCGTAAGCGGGGTATATTTGTTTTGTGCAAATCTTGTAACAGGGAGAATTAAGCTCCGGAGATATAGAAAAATATATATAGAAATGATCAGGATCAAAAACTGAATCGATTTAGACATGTCCGTCTGTCCGTCCGTCCGTCTGTCCGTCCGTGGTCGGATCTCCTCCGAAACGGCTGCACCAATGTAGTAAAAATTTGGCACACATGTAAATCGGGGTCCGAGTATGATCCTAAGTAAAAATGGGAGACATCCGCCCACTGCCACGCCCAAAAATGAATTTATTATGTTTTCAGTAAAATGCTTGTAACTTGCGAACCACTCAACACATTCGATTGATATTTGGTGTACTGGTAAACTACGAAAAGGGACATATCCTGGAAAAAAAATGGACGCCGTCCTCCTCGACCCACGCTCACAAATAAGCCCAAAAATAAGGGCTTATCGTAACTTGTGAAGTAAAAGGCGGAGAAGCTTTAAATTCGCAGCATAGATTGACCAAGGCGAATGAAAGGTATAGGGAAATAATTTATGTGGCCCTCCCTTTGCCACGCCCACAAATAGAGAAGCAAAACATAGTGCGCTCATAATGTCGTGACGCTGGGTATTTCAAAGTCGGGCTTGACTGACTTTAGCTTTCTTACTTGTTTTTAAATTAATTTCTGTAATTCTCTTTGCTTTCGTTTTTGCTCCAGTAGAATAAGAGAAGAATAAGGAAATGAGGTAAGTTGTAAAAAATTTATTTAAGTATATGTGTTTACTCCTAAAAGTATGTTAATAAATATGTTGAAATTTAAAGGCATGAATATATGTTTAAGGCACATCCTAAGAGTATGCAAGAAATCATCTCGCAAAAAATTTGATTTTTTGCACTTTTTAACGCGTAAAGCTCCCTAACGCTCCATTTTATCATAACAGTGTTTTGGGAAGATTTACCTGGCGTACCATAGACTACATTTTGATACCAGTTAATAATACCCACCTTCAACTAAAACATAGATATTATTAACTAGAGGACGGAGACCGACAAATCATGGTATTTCCTGAAAGCCGGCCATTTGAGAATATGTTTGGCATTGTTTTCACATTGGTGGCATTACTCTTTGTGTGTGATTTTTTGGTCAAAAAACACAAAATAATCATTATTTTCGCTCCCTGGTAAAACAACTTATTGACACGCATAATTTTAAAAATTTTTTGTTTATGTTTTTTTCTCTCCTTTTTTTGATTTATATATTTTTACGATTCTTCAGAAAAAAGTGTAGTTATGAGAAATCAATAAAAAAAAATTGAAACAAAATTTAAACGGGATTATCATTTTGGCCAGGGACCGTAACTGTTACGACTTTTAAAAAAAAGTCAAATTATAACCGTTATTTTTCAACCGATAAATTTTCCGTTGGAAAGTAACAGTTAAAAATTGACTTTTATTTTTTCGGTCAGAAATAAAAATGAAAATTCGATTTTTATTTTTCAGTCAAGAAAATAAGTTAAAAATTGGCTTTTATTTGTTCGGTCGAATATAAAAGTCAAAATTTGACTTTTATTTTTCCAGTCAGATATTAAAGTTAAAATTGAATTTTAATTTAGTTTAATTAGTTTTCATAAGTCTTTAAGGTGTTTTTCCTATAGCGTATCTTATTGTCAGGCTTGACTGGCTATAACACCCTTAGTTGCTTTAAATTACAAAACTAGCGTTTTTCAATGCCTACTAGTTTTCCTAATACAGAACATTTTATAAGTGGAAATCCAGAAACTATTTAGGAGTCTGTATAAAATAACGCAGCTTTTGCCTTAAATTCTCAAGTGCTTTAAATATTTGTCACTTATAAACGGCTTTCTAAACTATTACTGGTAAATGTTCTGAGAAATGGGTCGTTAACGAAACATTTTTATTCGAGAGTACTACGTGGAAACAGAAGGGGCAACAAAGTGCAAAATTTGCAACCAAGTTGTTAACTCCGGCAGCATAACAAATTTAAAAAGGCATACTATGAAATACCATGCGGATATGTTTGCTGAGTAATAAAAGGAGTGCAAAACTACTAGGATTGATACGGATAAGGACGAAAACCGGATCAAATTCACTGTCGAAATGTTTCGTAACGAGGTTATAGATTCTTGTATCGATATGATCACAACAGAGGCCCGACGTCCCACATTATTAGACTCGAAGGCTTTTAAGAGTTTAACCCATCAAATTTTTAGAGGCTTGGAAATGGATCCAATAAATTCCAGAAACGTTATGGATTTCGTTAACGAAAAATTGGATAAACTGAAAAAAAGAATATCAAATAATTTAAAAGGAAAAATTTTTAGTTTGAAATTGGACACGGCGACACGAAGTCATCGGCCAATATTAGGAGTAAATTCTTAGTTGATAATCAATAAAAAAATTGTTATATATACGCTCGCTATGGTTGAACTAAAAAAAAAACATACTGCACAAAATTTGCAGTTGGAGATTGAAAATATACTTAAAACATTCAACATAGACACTCAAAAAATATATTCAATAACGACTGACAATGCCAGAAATCTAATAAAGTGTGTGGAACTGCTGTCGCATAATGAAAATGAAGAAAGTCAAGAAGAAGAATGTTCGGACACTAATGTACAAAATATAACGGACGGAATTCGGTACGAGGACGTTATCTCAATAAAATGCGCTGCCCACACACTTCAATTGGCATTAAAAGACTTCTTAGCTGAGCAGAACCAAACATTAATCGGAAAGGCTCGCGAATTAACTAAGCTGTTAAGATCTGCTTCATTCCGGTAAGTAATTGAATCCAAATGTCAAACTGTTGTCTTCATACAACCGTTACTTACTTAATCTGATAGCTTCATAATCGATAACCTAGGAGTACCAAAACCTTCATTGGACGTTCCAACACGATGGAGCTCGACCTCTACAATGTTAAAAGGCATTTTAGATATAAAGGATTTCTGCTTAGAAATCAAATATCAAGGCAAATGAAATCCGAGGAATGGGTGCAAATAGAAACCTTAGTAGCTGCGCTTAAACCTGCACACATTTTGACGTTACGTTTGCAAAGCAGTCAGTTACTCTAAGGGGATTTTTATAAAGCATGGCTTGAGATGGTGTTTGAGCTAGAGTCAAAAGAACACGAAACCAGCAAACTGCTTGTAAAATGCATTAATATAAGGCAATCAACAATATTGGAAATTAATACAACGTACTCGGCCATGTTCTTGGACCCCAGAATCAGACGTGGGCTGTCCAGAGAAAAAAATTGAACGAGCCAAAAAGCATTTGAAAAATATCATTCTTCAAATGGATAATGTTGAACAGGTAACTATGGTTAATCTACACAGCTCAGACGTACAAATGTATAGGACCATTCATTTTATTTACGCTTGTTTGTATACAATAGATGTCGACTGCTTCAACCTTGCCTCTTCGTACATGAGAAACTAAGCCCCTCCTTTTATATGAAGGGACGAATCAAAGCAGCTCGTCAAAGTTGCGAACGGGGCTTTTGGGTATGGAGGCTTCTGATGCTTCATCCGACGATGAGGAAGCAAGTGTTGCAAATTCTGTTCGCAAAGCATTCTTTGAAAAAGACAATTATAAGGAGAAGCGCATTGATGTTGATGCGAAAATTATTGAATACTGGGAAAGCAAAAAGTTTATATATCCACGGCTAAGAGATCTGGCTTGTATAGCTCATCAAGTGCCAGCAACACAAGTCAGTGTAGAACGTGCGTTTTCAGCACTTAAGATTGTTCTGAGCGATTTGCACTACAATTTGTCCGAACAAAACTTGGCAGCATTGTTAATGGTTAAACTGAGTTCTGAGACGGAACTTTAATATTTGGATATTAGAAATGTATAAAAAAAAGAATTTTTACATTAAAAAACTTGAAGTTTTCTCATCTCATGAAGCATGTACCTGTCCATGTCTCTGGCTGTTGTTTTTGTTAAATAGGAGTGAGGCAGGGGCGACTCAAAGCAATACTGATCATGAATATATATGCATGTCTATACCTTTAACTTTTATATCTAACCGAAAAAATTAAAGTTAAATTTTAACTTTAATATCTGACTGGAAAAATAAAAGTCCAATTTTGACTTTTATATTCGACCGAACAAATAAAAGTCAATTTTTAACTTATTTTCTTGACTGAAAAAATAAAAATCGAATTTTGATTTTTATTTCTGACCGAAAAAATAAAAGTCAATTTTTAACTGTTACTTTCCAACGAAAAATTTATCGGTTGAAATATAACGGTTATTGATTGACTTTTTTGAAAAAAGTCAAAAAAATATAAATCATTAAAGATTACCACTCCTTACTTAAGAAACATTAAATTGCACGATTTTAAATATCGAATACGCCAATTTTTCCTTTTGACTTTTTGATGTAAATTTTCGAAAATAACTGTTATTTTCAATCCCTGATTTTGGCTCAACAACAATGAAGTATCTATCTTTTTTCTCATGTAAAATGTAAATCTCATGTAAAAAGTTTCTTGTCAGACAGTATTCTAAGCGGATAATATTCTTCTTGTTGTTTTGTTTGATTTGGCTTTTTTATACGTTTTATTAATTTCCTTTCTTTAATTCATCAATTAGTTTACTGATTATAATAATGTTTGGATAAACGAATCGCCTAGCCTAAAAGTATACTATAACATAGAAATTTGTTGCAATTTCTATATGCACTTTTCTTATAAAATTGATGATTTTATAAAAGTTCCAGGCTGTGCTGGCCGTTTTTTTGTATAACGAATTTGTTACAATGAACTCAAACCTTGAGTTTTTTCCCTATTAGAAAACAACTCGACATAACTGAGATAAGTTTTGTTCCAACCAAAATAGCATGTAGAATGAAACCTTTTTTTTTTGCTTACTCCCATCTCGCACTTCCGTTTTTGATTGCTAACCGATGAACACGCGATTACTTATTCTTCTGACTAATAAATAAAACCTCAAGTAACATTTAGTTGAATACGAATATAAAGCTTAACTCGTCTCATTTGTACTTCTATAATCAATGTGTTTTTAATTGGCTAGAACGGGTTAGTCTATTCGCGTTTTTCGGAAGGTTAATTTGCAAGAATTTTAATTAAGCTTTGCTTTGTATGAGAACAGATTCTTTTACAATGGAGAAAAACTTTTGAACTGATATTTGCATTACATTCGGACTTTTGAAATACTCGTACAACGTTAGCTCTCTAACCTCTGATTCTTCATTTAGGTTTACTTTTTCAACTGATACCATCTCATGGGGATTTCTTTTTCTATCTGGTGGGTTTTCTTTCAAAATATCTTCACCTTATTCTTTATTAACATTAGTACTATCTTTTCTAGTACCACAAGAATTATTCTCGACCTCCACGTCGAATTCAATATCTTCATTACTATTTTTACCACGAAAATTATCCTCGACCTCCCCGTGGAACTCATGTCCGAATTCATTACACTTTTTATTCACAACATCATCACCGCTAGATAGTCCCTTTTTATCATTAATTTATTTTTTCTGTATTTCCTTATCGTTCAATACTAATTTCTTGCAAATCGGTGCCACTTTCGCTTCCCTCGCTTTGATCGTAACTGCCTCTGCAATACAAATCTTATCGATGTTGGGAACGACGAGTTGAAGTGACTCTGATTGACAAAGCTCTGAATGCATAATCTCTACGTTTTTCTCACTGTCAATATTTTCTCCAAATCTGCTTTTTCCGGACTCGTTTAAGCTAGCCCCTTTTTTTTTAAACTTTTCTGACTTAATTATTACATTACTTAACATTTATCCGGTCCAGTGTCCACTAACAAGGCAACCCTATCATCTACAGCTTGGCCACAAGGAAAAACTATAAACGCGTCGTCTGACACTGAACTTAAACATTGCGTATTAAAGATTTGGGGGCCATTTCTAATCGGGTTCCTACAAGGTTCTTTATTTTGGCTAATTAACCATTTGCTTTTTTTATTGCTCAAACTAAATAAATTTTCCTTTAAAATTGCAAAGATATGTAACACAGAAGATTAAAATAAAACCAAAACCTGGTTCTTACCTTCTTATCTTATCTATCGTTTTTACTTTTTAAAATTTCAGCAGTTTTCTCAATTAGTGATTCTACCTTTTGGGAATGAAAATAAGTTATTAAATATGCCTGTTTACCCCATTTTGATGGTTCCAAAATTTTTTAAGTTCTAATTTCCTTGTTCATAATTGGTATATCACTTTTGTAAAAGTGACCCACGACATTGTCGTTGAAATGAGTCCTTTGTTTTTTTCTTTTTCAATAAACATTCTTTATTACTGTCTATTTTTATACATGTGATCTGTTTTCCTTTTTCAAAATTCATTCCATAGTGATCTGTTTCTCCTCTACGTCATCTAAGAAAATCCTATTTATGTCTAATTCCTCTTATTCTATATAATTTTTTGATTTGTCTTCAAATTTAGACTTTGATTCGGCCCTTGATATGCTCGCTCTGTCTGGGCATTCCGGTCTGTCGGCTAAGACCGGGCCGCTGGGGGTTTCCTGATTGTACAAATTAAAAATTCTTGTGCTATTTGAATAAAAATTGTTTGCCATATATTTATTAATATGATTTTCCCTGTTTCGACTTTCTCCTCTATTATGTTGTGCCCCATTCTGGAACTGCCTTGCTTCCGTAATATTCTTCTTCTTTTTTCGTGTGCAAAATATGTTACTCTTGTGACCATTCATTCATTCGACACATTTTACAAAAAAAGGATCTCATCTTACTGAAACACGTGCTCTCTAAGCACCCATTTCTTCCGCAATAAGAACATGATTTCAAAATTTGACTTGTAGTCCTCATATTGCACCGTACGCTATATTGATGAATATACTCAGTATAGGTTTTGTTAACCATTTAAACGAAGTGCAAATCTTTTTAAATACATACAACATTGACGTTCTCCTCTTCTCAGAGTCTCATTACACAAATAAATCGTATTTTATTATCTAAAATTACGACCTAATCCACTACAACCATCCGAGCAAAAGAGCACATGGAGGTTCTGCTGTCTTAATTAGAAACACTATAAAATACGAGCCTTACTTACAAGTTAGTAAACCATACATGCAAGCCACATGTCTTAAAGTTAAATGCAACCTTACATATATAACAGTCTGTGCTGTTTATTTTCCACCTCGTTATTCTTTAAAGTCTCTTGATTTTAAACAATTTTTTTGTCAGCTTGGCCCGAAATTTTTAATCGGCAAAGATTTCAATGCCAAACATCCATTATGGGGCTCGCGCTTAGTGAATCCCAAAGGCAAAGAACTTCATAAGTGTGTAGTCGAAAAAAAAAATATTCAATACTTTTCACAGGCAAGCCCACATACTGGCCAACGGACACAAGCAAAATTCCTGACGTTATTGACTTTGTGGTCTACAATGGTATTCCTAATAGACTCTTCGAAATATCGGATAATGATGACCTTAGCTCCGATGATTCAGCGCTTATTGTTTCTGTAATGACCAATCCCATAAGCTTACCAAATACCAATAAATTAACGTTCAACAACACAAACATAAATTCTTTTAAACCATATTTAGAAACGCACACCAACTTAAATGTCTCCCTTAAAAATGGTAACGAAATTGATGCAGCAGTTGAAAACTTTACTAAGCTTATTCACGAGGCCGCATTTTTGGCAACGCCAACTCAACAAAGTAATCGACTATATGTGCGTCCTGACATAAGAAACTTAATACGAGAAAAAAGGCGATTTCTTAGGCTCTGACAACAAAACAGGTCCCCAATTGATAAACGAAATCTCAACAAGATAACTAAACTTCTCAAAAAACGCCTCCTTGAAGTAAAAAATGAAGCAACAAGTTGCTTTCTTAAAAGCCTCAGCCCCCATGAAAATACTGATTACAGTCTGTCGAAGGCTACAAAATACTTAAAAAGACCGGTTAGGAGAAATATTACAATTAAAGGATAGGATGGTTCTTGGTTAAAATCGAACAAAAGCAAGTCCGAAGCATTTGGGAATTACTTGAAAGACGTCTTTCAACCCTTCTGCTCAAAATTTAACAGAGAAAGAGAAATAATTCAACTTTTCTTGAGGCTCCGTGTCAAATGGATCTTCCAATTAAATCAGTAACCTCCTCTGAAATACAAGCAGAGATAAATGGACTTGACGCAAAAAAATCCCCAGGCCATGACCTTAACGATGCAAAAGTAGCTAAACTCCTTCCTAAAAAATGCCATAAATTCTTATCATTGATATATAACTCAATATTTCGTATAGATCATTTCCCCACTTAATGGAAATGTGCTGAGATTGTAATAGTTCCAAAACCAAATAAGCCTGAAAATGACATTAAATCATACAGGCGCGCAGCCAGGATTTCAATTTGGGGGGGGGGTTCGCAGAAAATTTTTCTAAATATTTTTTGTTTTTATTTTCGTAAAAAGCTTACAAAATATATAATTAAAATATATTTACATAAATATTTTACATTTTTATAAGGTGTACAAAGTAAAAAAAGTATTTTCGAAGGAACTTATTCAATTTAAAGTGCAATGTTAAGTCTGCGCTTGCTTTCAGCAAGTTTATTTAGTATGTCCTCTACACTGGGAGTAAGATCTCGATGGACGTAGAGGAGTGCTAAGGCATTTAACCTCTGTTCTGTCATTGTAGATCTAAGATAAGTTTTGAGTCGGCGGAGAGTTGAAAACGAACTCTCATTTTCACATGTGGTTATTGGAAGAGTAGCCAAAATAGTTAATAAAATAAAAATAGTTGGTAAAATATCTTTTTTACAAAATTTTATAGCGTCAAACACTGTTTTTGGTCTTTCATTTTTTTCTAAATTATTAATTAATTTATACCAAATAGTGAGCTCCATTTTTGAATCATCAAAATTTCCCTCTAAATCATCTTGATAAAACTGAAAGAGCTTTTTAAATTTGTCTTTTGCAGTATCGCTTTGAGGAAATAAAACTTGAAAACCAAGAAGAATATCCTTGTGTTTTGAAAAGCGATTGGTTAAGTTGACAATAAATGCATCCACAAAAGGTAAATAAAGGGAAATACGATAATAATATTCAACACTTTTAGTATGAAAATGTGCTTCGTGGTCCTGAGAATGTGCGAGCCTAGGTTTTTGCAAAATAAGTCCGCTTGATAAAGCTTGCTTCTCAGCGTTTTTAAACAATTTCTGAAATTCTTCCTCAGCGTTACTTCTTAAGGTTTGAATATTCTCTAAGCATATATCTGCTAGGACAACAGCATATTTGAGATCAATGTTTCTACCTTGTAAATATTTACATAGAACAAATGTGTAACTAAAAACTTGATTTATACAATGAAGAGATATAAGAAATTCGCCTTTTTGTAAGGCACATTTTAATAAATTAGACTGACTTGACACATTTTGATCATTCCAAGAGGAAATTCGGTCAAGAACTAAAATTATTGCATCATAAAACTTAATAAAAGAGTTTGTAGGACGGCGATGTAGAAATGTAAGCTGTGTCGTGTATTTTTTCCTTAATTTGGGGGGGGTTTGAACCCCCAAAACCCCCCCCTGGCTGCGCGCCTGAAATCATATCGCCCAATCAGTTTGCTGGTAATTTTCTCAAAAATATTTGAGAGAATATTTTTACGAAGAATGTTACCAGTCTTGGCATTGCATAACATCATACCTGAACATCAGTTTGGGTTTCGTCACGACCATGGGACAATTGAACAGTGTCATCGTATTGTCAATGTCATAAGGGACTCATTTGAAAAAAAAGAATTCTGATCTGCAGTGTTTTTGGATGTACAGCAAGCGTTCGACCGTGTATGGCACTCTGGTCTTCTGTATAAAATAAAATTATTGCCACCTGCTCCATTTATTTTAATATTGAAATCCTACTTAAAAGATATAAGCTTCTTCGTCAAAAGTATGGATGAAACGTCAAAAATACACCTAATTAATGCTGGTGTTCCACAGGGAAGTGTCTTAGGTCCTGTTTTATACACTTTGTTTACCTCTGATATGCCGGTCCCAAACAACGTTACAGTTGCTACATATGCTGACGATGCGGCAATTGTGGTAATGGAAAAAACAGCCCCTGAGGCGTCGTATCGCTTACAGTGTGCTCTAACTGAAGTTGAAGCATAGCTTAAAAAATGAAACATTAAGGTTAATGCTTCTAAATCTGCTCACGCTACGTTCTCCTTAAAGAGAGGAAACTGCCCCCCAGTCCACTTAAATGGTAAAATTGTTCCTCACACTGACTGGGTTAAATATTTAACACTCCATTTTGACCGCAGGCTCACTTGGAAAAATCACATAAAGGCAAAACGACAACAATTAAGTATAAACACTAAAAAATTGTATTGGTTGATTGGTCCGAGATCTTTGCTTAGTCTCGAAAACAAAGTGAAATTATACAAGGTAATACTGAAGCCGGTTTGGAGGTTTGGTATCTAAGTGTGGGGTACTGCTAGCAACTCAAATCTGGAAATCCTACAACGATATCAGTCAAAAACTCTAAGGATGATTGTAAAAGCACCTTGGTTTGTTTCCAATCAGTCTATTCATAACGACCTCAATATTCACACAATTAGAAATGACCTAAGCCGAATTTCTCAAAGCTACCTCAATAGACTAAACGATCATGAAAATGTACTAGCCATATCCCTCCTTGACAGAAGTTAGGAGATAACAAGATTAAAACGCCAACATATTTTGGACTTACCCTTCAGATAAGTCCACTTTCGTCACAGCATTAAATTTAATTTAACGTAGAAATTTTCTCTTAACTTTAGTTTCTTAAGTTAATCCTACTTATTTTAAGTAGTTAGCACGAATTTTTAATTTTAGTTTCTGTAGATGTATTTAATGTAATACTCTACTCTGTTAAATATTAATAAGATCCAAATTGCTCAGTATTTTTTTCTTTTGTTGTTAAAGATCGATTGCAATAAAAAAAAATTTAAAGAAAAAACATTGCTTGGTGTAATCGTTGATTTAATTTTCTTGTGCTTGGTAACTGCTACCGTCGATTCTTGTAAAACAAATATTATTTCAATACTTCTGCCCAGACGCCAGGATTCTCAAAAATATATTTACTTGGGTTTTAAAAAATATTGCCATGTGTTTTACCATACAATCGTGCTAATGAATTGATCGGCTGTTTTTGGTAGCAACTAGTCGCTAATTAAAATTGACAGAATTCCAATTTCAGGCGAAATTGGTTTATAGCCGTTCATGTATGTACACTTTGAATATTAAATTATGTCTTCAATATCTCTTCTAAGCTTTTTTCCCAGATATATTGGCAAGATATCCTTAACAATATAATCTTTGCTCAAAAATTACAATCTCGCATGCAACATAATAAGCATTTTTGCCCTGTGGTAGCAACTAGTCGCTAATTAAAATTGACACAATTCCAACTTAGCAAAATGCGTCAAGCTGCATAGCGATCAATATAATTTTGTTTAAAGCCTTAAGGAAACTGAGTTCTCATCCAACTGAAAGTCAGTTGAATACCGGCTGCGCCAATTAATGTTGGAATCTAAAGAAGCAAAGCGGTCAGACGGGCTTGAGCGTATAAACGTTCCTTTATTCCAGTGCGGAGATATAAGACACCAAGCGCTCAGACAGTGTCGAGCGTATAATAGTCCCTATATTTCCTTTTAAATAAAAGATTGTACCTAAGGTTTAATCCTTTTATTTAATGTTTGTCAATCCTAAGGTCTAAACCGAATTACTATATCCTAACTTGAAACTAACCTATGCTTCTGACCTCGTGGCCTTTTGGTCAGTACGCTCGCATCAGAAGTCCCCTTCCAGTCGTCGAAGCTCCGTTTATATAGATCAATATTGCTGATCTTGCAATATTGAATGTTCACATGGTCCGCGATCGTCGTCGATTCTTCCCGAACATATTGCATAAGCTTGACCGCGAACTTCACCTGCAATTGTACCAACATTGCCATACTGTTGTTGTTGCTTTTACTTCCGTTCACTTAGTGTAGTTGTTGTTGCCAGCGATCAGACTGCAATTGTGCATTCGCTGTACTAGTGCTGATGTTTGTCAATCGTGCTTATACTGTGCCGGTTTTGTTTTTGTTACCAGCGGCCGAACTGCATGTTTGCATTTATCAGCAATTTACGCAGTGCTTTTGAGTAGCATGGAATCACCTTGAAGTAGAAATTGATAAATGAAGGTCACTGCCTTTTGCTGTTGGTTTAAGGCCACCGCATGTGAGTTTGGGAGAGACTCACAACATGGTGGAATACAATATTTGATCAGTACTTTAAAAACTACTCGTTACGTTTAGCTTCAATCGTTACTTTGTTTTCCAAAATTGTTCTCTTCAATTTTCCTTTTTTGTTTGTTTTTTTCTTCACAACAATACTCACACCTCTTACGCTTGGCGCCTGATTCGTAAAATTTTCCAACCTTCCAGGTCAGCGTTCGTGCTCTCCTTTCTCCGTTTGTTTCCTCTCTACTCACTGCTCCGTCACTTGTATGCGTTCTGGAACTTACTCGCTCTCCTGGCTTCGATCTCTGTAAGGAGTCTACTGCTGTCTCCTTCTCTCCTCTGGTAAACTCAATTCTTGACTTGTTGGCGTCACTTTACACAAGCGAAATTCGAATTTTAACGGGTCGAAGTTCTGCTGCTGTTGTTGTTGTTGTTGATGCTGATTCTGGGTGATGCCATCTGGCGACTGCAAAACCCTTTAGATGATGAAATTGCTGTATGTTTTAACGAACATACAAAAACGGTTGATCTGCGATTAAATGATGACAAGCTCAATTTTTGCTTTCCTTTAAACTATTATGATCCATTGAACGATGAATCACTAATATTCTCGAAAAGCGTTAGCTGCAAGATTCCGGACGAGCCCCAAGAAACTGTAGACTTAGCAGTCACAGTTTCATCGTTTAATTATTTAAACTATTATTTTGTTTTACAGTTTAAGACTTATGTGGTACCTAATTTTTAAGTTTTAAGTAAAAAACAACAACGCGTCCGCACTGCTTCGGTTCTACACAACGAATGACCTCTCTTCCTTTCTTTCTTGTTTCTGGCACAAGAGGGTTGCCATCTTATGAAATAAAAATCCTACATATATTACTACCACCGATCACATCTGTTGAAGAAACATGGAAATCTACAGTTCAAAATATTCAAAGTGTTAAACGATCGAAGCTCGGAACAACAAAACCAGGAAAAATGAAAAATGATAGAGAGACGTGGCTTTGAACTGACCAGGTCCGAACTAAAGTCAATGAGAAAAAGGCTCTCTATAAAATTTTTCTAGAAAATAGAACAACGAAAAACTGGCATAAATATGTTGAAGCTCGAAATGCCTGCAAAAGAGCAATAGCCAGTACTAGAGCTTTGCTGAGCTTAATGAACTCCTAGATACGAGAGATGGCGAACGTAATGTGTATCGTCTTCTGAAGTCCCGTCAGCGCTCCTCTGAAGACATTGAAAAATTCCATGGTGTAAATGCCGAAAATGGACGCCTTATTATGGACGGCAAAAAGTGCTGTGAACGATGGCGGCAATACTTTGAAAAAATATCAACAAAAGAACTCCCGCATCCACCTATCCCAACTGCAGATATTACAAGTGGTCCAATTCAAGGATTTTCACTGGGTGAAGTAGAAGATGCTTTAAACAAAATAAAGATTGGGAAGGCTAATGGACCTGATGATGTGCCGGCTGAAATATGGAAGTATGGTAATTTTCACTCTGGGGAAAATGGAGTTCTTTAACCGAATAATTCAAGAGAAGAAAACCCCCTCAGACGGGTTACTAAGTACAACTGTTCCAGTATTGAAAAAGAAAGGAACTCCTGCTGATTGCTTAAATTACAGACCAATAAAGCTTATGTCTCACACCATGAAAATCTTTGAACGTATACTCGACAAGCGAATTCGTGAAATAGTCAGTCTAAAAGTAAACCGAACCGGGTTCGTTAACAACTGTGGCACGACTGATGCAATTCACGCAGCTAGACTTTTACTGGAAAAATATCGAGAAAAGCAAATTCCACATCATGTTGCCTTTTTTGACTAAGAGAAAGCATTTGATCGATATTAGCTGGTATTCACTTAGAATACACTCGGTACCAGAACAGTTACTGTAATTGGTAAAACTCCTGTATGTTAATGTTTTGGTAATGGATACAATGACATCTGATCTCCAAGGAACGGATCCCTGGACCTATGCCGACGACGTTCTTCTTGCTTCGACTGATAAAAATGATCTACAAAAACAGGTTCAACAAGTCAAAGACTTTGAAATACCCAGCGCCCCGACATTATTGGCGCACTATGGTTTGCCTCTCCAGTTGGGGGCGTGGCAGTGGGCGGGCCACAAAAATTTTTGCCTACACCTTTCATTCGCCTTGGTCAACCTTTGTTGTGATTTTGAAGCTTCTACGCTTTTTACTTCGTAAGTTACGAAAAATCTCAATATGTGGGCGTGGTCGTGGGTGGGCCACATACGTTTTTTTTCTTCACCTTTCGTTCGTCTTGGTCAACCTATGTTCCGAATTCGAAGCTTCTACGCCTTTAACTTCACAAGTTACGTAATCCCTTATTTGTGGGCGTGGCTCGAAGAGGATGGCGTCCATTTTTTTCCAGGATATGTCCCTTTACTGAGTTTACTAGTAAACCAAATATCAAAAAAATGTGTTGAGTGGTTCGCAAGTTTCAAGCATTTTAATGAAAACACATTAAATTCATTTGTGGGCGTGGCAGTAGGCAGATGTCTCCGATTTTAATTAAGGATCTTACTTAGATCCAGATTTACCTGTGTGCCAAATTTCGACTTGGTTGGTTTCGCCGTTTCGGAGGAGATCCGGACACAGATGGACGGACAGATGGACAGACGGACATGTTTAAAACAATTCCGTTTTTGATCCTGATCAACAATATATATATATATATATATATATGTCTTTATTTACGGAGCTTAGTTCTTGGCAAAGAGAGGTTTAAGGCTTGAGGTAACAGGTGTTCCGCCAAGAGGATGACCAAAACAAAGATGGCTAGATATTTTGAAAAGGGACCGCCAAGCAACTGATCTAAGAATCGAGGATGCAGTGGATAGAAGAAAATGGAGAAAAAATAGAAAAAATGCCGACGCCGGTATAAACCGGGAAAGAACACGTAGCAAAAATTTTTTTTGAAGTTCGAGACGCTTTAAGCTAAGATGACACGATATGCTATTCAGTAAATATTTTCTAAAAATTTGTCACAGAAATCAACAAATGGTGTAATCAGCAAATGTCAACAAGCAAATATTTGCTAACGAGGCATTTACTATCATTTTCTGACACTGACACAAATATTTGATGTCGGAGTCAGAAAATCGTGTGATCACCCTTTTCTGACAATTTTTGATATTGGGACGAATTTTCAGCATTTGCTGACATATTTGCTATTTGCTAACGAGCTAAACTTCTCCCTTCAACAAATTTCAAATTTGCTACATATTTGGTTTGGAACTTGCAGTTTTTTTTAAATTTGAATTCGGAATATTTGGAGTACTCAGCGGAGGAGGACGCTGATATCATTGAAACGTCGCAAAACTTCAATTTTCGCTATTTTGGACTGTGAATTTAGCCAAATATAGTCATCCGTTGAGCTTAAAATTTGACCATGGCCACGATTCGCGAAATTCACTAAATTTAGATTTTCACTATTTTGGACTGTACCTTAAGAGAGCACTATATTTGACTGTTAAAAGCTCAATCTGAGCACCCTACGATTTTGAGATATAAATTTCAAACCTACATTTATTTTGAATTTTATTTCAAGCTTTGGAATGAGTTCGGAATCTTTGAAGCGCTGTTCGAGCGAAGACGACGGTATGATCGAAAATGCTTTGCTAGAGATTTTAGAGGAGCCTTAAAAAAAATACAAGCAAGTGAGGCCGAAGGTCACATCGGAATGGCCGGATGAAAATATACGAAGATTAATTTCGGCCGTTGAAGAGCGTCGTTGTTTGTGGGATTTCGGTAATCCTGCATACAAGTTGCAGAATGCGAAATCATCAGCGTGGCAAGAAGTTGCCGACATATTGGACGAATGCAAAGCAAAATTTTCGAATCTGCGCGTTGTGTTCAAATCGAATATAAGCAAGTGTCGGAGCAAAAAGTCCGGTCAAGGCACAGCCGATTCATATTCTGTTCATTGGAAATTTTTTAATGAAATGATGTTTTTGGAAGCCAATGATGTGGGCCAATCGACTCAATCGGTTTCATCAATGTCATTGGTAAATATTTTCGGAAGCTTTTCAATTGTCGTTTCTTTTATTTTCGTACTTTTGATTTTTCAGGCGACTGCAGTTATTGATGAAGACGTTTTAAATAGTTTTGGTTATAAAGTGTCGCCAGAACCATCAACCTTTGGACAACGCCGCAAGCGTAATGCATCAACGCCTTTAACGTCGTCTTCAGGTCAGGATCTTTTAAAGAAATTGCTGCGCAGGCACTGAATACTATGACCACAACAATGAATGCAAAGGACGAACTTACTACCTACGGTGAATTTATTGCGTCCGAATTGCGAAACATTCCGCCCCAAAAATTGCAATATGTTAAACGCAAATTGACTCGCAACCTAATGGATTTAATGGAAGAAGTAGAGACGATGGAAAGCTAGTGATGCAAAATGTCAATTAAAAAAAAATAAATAAAAACCACTATATGAACCATCCACCAATTAATCTTTTTAATATTTATTTTTTTTATTTGGAACGACAATTCAAAGATTTTTATATTGCCATTCAACTTCACCCTCTTCAGTAAAATACCTCGCAAATTCTATTTGTAACTCCTTGGCGCTGAGCGTAGGAGTGTCAGGGTGTGACTGTCTGCGTAATGGGTACATCGTCGAGTTAGAAATTTCCTTTCTCCAATCACCTGCAACTAATTCGCCATTGTTTTCAAAGCGATAAAACGATTGCGGCGGAGCATATCCTTTTCTGTTAGTCGATATCAAATAGTTATGAAGAACGCAGCATGCAAGCGTTACTTTTGTTGTCTTCTCCGCATTCAAATGGATCGGCTTTCGTAGAACGCGAAATCGGGCTGACATAATTCCGAAAACGTTTTCGATAACCCGTCGAGCTCGACTCAAACGATAATTGTAAACACGCTGCACCATTGTAAGACCACGCGAACTGTAAGGTTTCATAATGTTTTGACGTAAACTAAACGCATCGTCGGCGACAAGAGCGAATGGAACCGGCAACTTTCGTCCAGGCAGTGGTTGTGGTTGTGGCAAGCTCAACTGATTGGCATCCATCGCTTGTGCAAAATTGCAACGATTAAAAACTCCGCCATCTGAAAATCGTCCGTTTCGACCAACGTCTACATACAGTAATTTGTACTCTGCATCTGCGATGCCCATCAATACTATACTGTGCGTGCCTTTATAGTTATAAAAGATGCTGCCGGAATTTGGCGGTGCGACCATCACTATGTGCTTTCCATCGACAGCACCGATGCAATTCGGAAATTGCCACAGCTCATTGTATTGGCGAGCAACAGCTTTCCAAGCCTCTGTAGATTTTGGTGTCTGAAATAATTAACCGAATAAGCCGAATAAATGAAAAAACTGTCGGAAACACAAACTTGAAGATATTCGCCCACAAGCACTTTGAAGATTGCGTTGAGTACCTCCGGTATAAATTTTGAAATGGTGGACTCCGGAATACGAAAAAGATACTGCAACGATCGAAAACTATCTCCTGTTGCCAAGAAGCGAAGCGTCAATACAAGTCTGTCTTTCGATGAAATGGCCTTGCGCATAACTGTATCTTGTTTTAAAATATGCGGCGATACCAACAAAAGTAAATTGTCGAATTGATGGGCAGTCATGCGCAAAAAGTTTTGGTATAAGGATGGTTCCTCATCCCGTAATTCGCGTAACAATTTGGCACAGAATCCCTCTTCGTCGCGTTGCTCAACCCAACTCTTGACCCAAATAGTTCGCTTCCTTTTTCTCGACACAGGCTGTAGTTCGTCCTCATCGCTAGTGTCAAATACACATGCCGCCAGTACCACTGCAACAGTAGCTTTCTCCGCATCCATTTTTTAGTCAATTCATTTTTTTTTTTTCGATTTAGCAAATTCATAAATGAAAAATTCTTCAAATAGTCTAATCGACTAACAAATGTGTCAGAACTTTTTTTTTAAATTTATTTTCTAGCATTTGTTGAAAATCAAAAATTTTCGTTTTGTGACAGATTCAGAAAATCGTGTAATCAGTCAGCAAACCTAATTTGCTGATTTACAATTATTTAGTAAATTCCTAGCAAATCTCTTTCAAAAAATATTTGCTGAATAGCATATCGTGTCATCTTAGCTTTATTTATTCGAAAAAAAAAGTGCTCTAACAATTCTGAAATATCTTTAAATTCCCAAAAGAAAACTTTTTAACGATTTATTTTTTGAATCCTTATCTGAAATAGTAAATCTAGGCGGAGGTACAAAGCGGTTAAGCTCAAATAATTTTTCAAAATAATCTGAAATTTGCTTAGCACCGCAATCATTGATAGATCTTTTGATCTTTTTGTCATATTTATTTACACTGAGCACGTGTGTAGACTAAGGCTAAACATGGCTTAACTCAAAAACTGGGGGAAATTTGCCAACCGAGGGTTAACGTTCTCTAAAATACCATTAGCTTCATATCTAATGCGTATAATTCTCAGAAACTTTGTATGTATGTTAATGCTTCACCTATAAGTTGTTTGAATTTTCAAACACTTAACATATGTACTCCAAAAGCGCTACAGGAAAACGAGCCAAATGGTTGAACAAGAAATGTAGTTTATTGCTCATGTTACATCCAAGTTTTTGAAAGTGAATCATTAGCTGCTCAATGTGCTGATGGTAGTCAGGCGATTTTACGTTTCGCAAGAAATTGTTTACTAGCCAAACGAACTCTTCCCACGCAGCTTTTTCAAGATCCGTCATACTATTAGTGAAGTTTTTATCATTAATTAATTTTCGAATTTGAGGCCCATCAAAAATTCCGGCTTTTGTTTTCTCAGTACTCAATTTAGGAAAATTTTTTCTTATGTACTTGAAACATGTACCATCTTTGTCAAGAGCCTTTACATACTGTTTAATTAAACCTAATTTAATATGTAACGGAGGTAATATTTTACGGTCTCTTGACACTAGTGGAGCATTTATCACTTCAGACTTCCCGGGACTAAAGCCGTTCTCAATTGCCAATCTTTTTTTGTCCAATGTTTAGATTTAGCCCTGCTGTCCCATGAGCATATAAAACATGGATATTTAGTATAGCCACTTTGTAGACCCAAGAGTAAGTTGACCATTTTCAGATCCACACATATGATCCAGTTATGTTCTTTATAGTTTATTTTCTCAAAAACTGAGGCAATCGTGGCATATTCTTCCTTAGCTTTAGTCGAATGTACAATAGGCAAGGAACCCAATTCATTTCCATTATGCAAGAGTACACATTTAAGACTATGTTTCGATGAGTCTATAAATAAAAGCCAATTTTTTGAACAATAGTTTTGTAATCCCATTTCAGCCATTAATCCAGAAACATTATTGCAAAAAACAAAATAATCCTCTTCGGAAAAGAAAGGCAATAATTTTTTTTCCCTTGTCCGATAAACTGAAACATTTGTACTTGTTGTTAGAAGATTTCTTTCTTTTAAGCGAGAAGCTTGCAGCTCCGATGCTTTTTTAGAGAGGCCGAGATCTCTGATCAAATCATCCAGATCATTTTGATTGAGTGACTTAAATTCACACGAGTCCACAATTTCGCTGTCCATGCTTTCATCACTGCTTTCTGAAATTTCCGGAGATGTTGGATGGGGTACTAACTCCTCGTTGCAACTCAAAACAGGTCTGACAGCAGATGTCACGTTAGGATAAATCCATTTTGACCGATTTTTGAGGTTTATTCCGTTTATATCGACAGCACAAAAGTAGCAGTCATCATTATGATTTGATGTTTCACGCCATGTCATTGGAATTTGGTACTTAAAAGTCGGTCTTTTTTTATTTGCCCATAAGCGTAAAGATTGTACACAGCTTTTACATGCGTATTTTGGAATCCAGGGCTTCATTTCCATTTTCCTCGCGAAACGTTCCATGTAGACTTTTTTTACGTAGTCCGACATATTAAATCGACATTCTGGAAATATGTACTCGCCACAAATTAAACCATACAATACTACAAGCGACACTTCCCAAAATCACTAAGACGGGTGAGGGGAGCTAGTATAAACCGACTTTGCCCATTCAAAATCTGACTTTGCCCACAGTCAATACACTCACATAAAATAAACCGACTTTCACCTCGATTTGTGTACAGACGAACTCACACATCGACATTACAATCTGACTTTCAACACAGCAGAGCTCAAAGCTTATTACCCTCTAGGGAGCGTGGGGTAAGTTGCCCCAAGGCAACTAGTACTTTCACCACAACTAAAGAACTAGTGCAAAGGGGGCTACAGCTTCCTATAGATCTCCGACTTGTAATGTATGGAAAAATGGTTTCAGTAATAAGATTTGTTATGATAGAGTTGTTGCAAAGAGCGTTGATACTCCGAAATGAGAAATAAAAATATCTTTATATATTACAAATATTTTTGTAAATTAAACGAATACCAAAAATAATTCTGTGTCTTGAATATTGGGTATAGGACGCTCAAAAAATTTCAAAACAAAAAAATAAACCATAAATACCACGTATTATGGTGACTAGTTTTTCAAAAACAACGGGTATTTTACTTTACCCAATTTACCCAATTGGTGCCCAAATTACTAAAAAAAAATTGTTAGTTCAAGTGTATAAGTGGTGATTTTTAGCCCACACTCAATCTTAATTTTTTACAAAATTATAAATAAGCAGGGGTATAAAGAACAACCAGCACTGGTGGAATAAGAACTAGTAAAATGCTAGAGCTTAACTAAAATACTCATACTTCCTGCAGGGCTGTTGAATTTTCACCACAGCAGTCGTTGACAGAACTCTATCTTTTTCAGTCGCACTCATGTAAGTTGTTTCCTGTTGCCTTCACTCGTACACATTCTTATCATACCTACAAGCAAATTCAAAAAAATTAGAGAGTGTCGCTTGTAGTATTGTATGAATTAAACAAAACATATCTGGATTGTTTACGCAACACCTTGATGACGACATGATTCTAAATGACATTTAAATTTCAAACTCGTTTGGAAAACAAATAAAATATAATTTAAAAAAATCAAGTTATCAATGGATTTTTGTTAAGAAAACAAGTGGATTTTTCAATTGAAACATGTTGCATGTTTCTAATAAAAATGTTCGAAATGAAATGCTTTAGAAAACCCCTTATATCTGCGCTATCGTCAAGACGACAATTTTTATCTTTGACATACGTTCGTGGAATTTGTTACTCCACCATTTGAGCTATTGTTATCCAACATAAGACCAATAATTGTTCAATTATTTTGATTGAAAGTGAAAAAATGTTGACTTTTTAAAAAAAATTCAATTTTTTTACTTTGAGCAACGATTAGAGCCATTAATTTTCATAACTTTAAAATTTCTTTGATTTCGGATGAAAGTCTGATATTTTTCAAATGCAAGCACTGCGAATAAGAAACCAAAATTTTCTGCCACATTTGAATAAAATGTACCCAAAAAAAAAAAAAATGTAGGTGGAAGAATCTTTTTTCGCGGTTTTCGGAACTTTTTTTTTCGCGGAAAACTGGAACTGGTAGGGGAAAAGTGAGGACAGATTTGAACTCAGCGACGTTAAATTAGTAGGAGTCCGTTTAAGAACCTCATGTAACAGAACCACTATTGCCCTGTGTAATCGTCTAAATAAGAGCAATCCATAAGCATTTGTTTCAAAACGTAATATATATACTTGGTATACCCGTTGGAAGTCACATAAACATGCAAGGATAATAATTGACTAAGATTTTCATTAAATTGAGTACGGCATTAATGTTAAATAGAATCGCTTCTGTACAAAAAATTGTGTTCTTTAGTAAAATATAACATTTAGTCATGAAATAACCGGAAGAATCAGCAAGATACAATAAGTAGTTTTAAAGTTAAGTGGACATGAAAATGACTCCAAAAACAACAGGATTTGCTTTTTTTGCTGGAATAGAACTAATGTGAGTTACGAGCAATATATAATATATAACATATAACATATAATGAAAAAAAAAGAAACGGCCGGCATCGCCTAGCACTTTTAAGATATCATAAATTTTGTAAGAAAAATGAATGACAATTATTGCAATAAAAATTTAAAAAAAAATGTATAGTATACTTTTAAACAGTCCTATTCATTAAGCCGATTTATAGAAGCAACAATTAACCAGAGATCCTAAATAACATAACTATTAAATTTTTTTTAGAATCGAAAAAATTGCCTTTAAAACGACGAAAATTTTTTACGTTAGTCGACAATACTAATTGCAACTAGTTTTTTTTAGACCAGTTTGGAACTAGACCCTTTTGGAACAACTTGTCATCAGTTTTTAAAAAAAATTTTATCGCGAAGATTCATAGAATTTGACATTTATTCTATAAATAATTTTAAATCGAAATCGCAAGTCATAAATTTTTGGGATTTTTTTTGGTTTTAGGTTCATAGCTCAGTAATCTTCCAAAAATCCCCCAAAATTTTTTTTGGGCTAATGTCTTATAATTGCTCAACCTACCATCTTCCCCAATATAAGCTCAACCAGAGCACACTTTCTCTGCGCACGCCCCTGGCGTGAAGTAAATGAAGCTTTTAATTGGGGAAGTGAGATTGCGCGTAAAAAATATTGAATTGCAAAAAGTCTTACTTACTTATAGCCTTCTGCAATAGTCGCGATTGGTTGAGGAATAGAAGGGTACATCGAATTGAAACCACTGTTTAAGGGTAGACGTGGCGCCACTGCATGTAAAGGCGGACTAACAGAGTTTGCATGCGATACATCTATCCCTAAATGGGAAGTGTTAGCTGCAATTCCTGAATCCGTTCGGTTTGTGCTGTCATTACCATTCCCATTACTTGACGACGCTACATGTGTTGGGGGACCAATGTCCGGGTTGCTCGATGCGGTTACTGTTGCATTGGAATTCCCAGTTTGATTGCTTGTATTACCTCCTGCCGCACGCGTTCTCTCACTAGATTCAATTGACCGTCTTTGAGATCTTAATTTTTCTTCACGGCGCCATTTAGCTCGGCGATTTGAAAACCATACCTGTTTATAATACAGAATGTTATATGAAAAGGCTTCGTAAAAAAATTGGAAAAAATTTAAGCATGAAAATAACTCCAAAATAAAATGTGAAAGGGATATACATTGTATATTATACAGCCAGACTCTGAATGAATATTCCCCTGGAATATCTTCTCTTTTCTCTGTGCTCTTAAGGCTCAGTTACTCTTGATTGAACGTAACTTGACTTTACTTATTTAATCAGCTGACTTGATGTGTTTAGTACATTTTCTATGGGAGCAGTTACTAAAAACTTAATTTGACTTAAGATAAGAATCTGTGGAAAACAGATTTCTATAAGTTAAGTCAAGTAACGTTCAATCAAGAGTAACTGAGCCTTTATTCTTAAAAATATCCTTCTCTCACTCTCCGTATTTGAAACAATTTTCTAAATTGGGATTTTTTTCTGCTGAAAAATAGACATTCTAAGCTGCAATAAGAGGGATATTTTGTAAACGCGCTAGATGAGAATTATATTTATTGATTAAGCAAGATTTGGGGTCCGGGCTAGAAAAGTGCGAGAGATAGTAAAGGGTAAAAGGAAGTAGGGAGAGCGAGACAGAGAGTGTTGCTTTTAATCAATTACTTAAATTTACTTATATTAAATTGATACGAATAACATTTTTAAAGCTTAATTCTTATAAACCAGTGTATGAAAATAAACGGAACGATTCACGTACCGTTCACATGAAAAAACAAACTTTTCAAATATTTTGAAGTTTTTATGCTTAAAAAATTAAAAAAAAATATTCTATAAGAATTTCTTGAAAGAGCTTATGCGTGACGTTTCGAACGGCCCGACGAAAGCAACTTGTTTTTATTGGTTCGTGTCCAGCTTACTTTCTGCTCCCCGTATTTTTCCCCTCGAAATGTACTTTCCTGTTTTATCCTCCCATTTTTACACAACTTCGTTGGCCTGCGGCGGGGTTCGAACTCGGACCTTCCAGATTACAAGTCTAGCACACTTCAACTACGCCATCGCGAGATATGATTTCAGCTTGTTAGATTGATTATATCAATGTAAGTGCAAAATAAACTGGTCTGTCTTTTTAAACTATGGAATGAATACGGAATTCATATACTTTTTTAAATCAATAAGTTTTGCTTTTTATATTATATTAAAAAGGCTTCTTCTTAAAGCGATAAGGATAACTTATCAAAAGGTCACTTTTATAAGAATGTCACATAAAGACTGTCCCAGAAATAACTGTCCTTTTGTTTTTTTTTATTGCAAAAAAACCAATTATGTTTTTTTAAAAATTCTTTCAGTTTATTATTAAGTGAACATTACAAAATAAAAAAAATTTTAATTACAGCGAAAAAAATACACTTAAAAAAAATTATACACTTTTTTATTAAGGTCCTGCATTAGGTTTTTTACCGACCTTTCGTTCACCTTAGTGTATGCCCGACGCCATTTATGTCGAAATATTTCGATGTTCTTCGCAGTTTGTTTGGTCTTCTTGAGGTTCCTTTTCATTAAAGCCCAATATTTTTCGATTGGACGAAGTTCGGGGCAATTCGGAGGATTTGATTCTCTTTGTACCACAGTGACATTATTGGCTTGGTACCAATCCATCGTTCTCTGGGCGTAGTGACATGTTGCTAGGTCAGGCCAAAATAGTACTGAACTTTGGTGTTGACGTAAAAAAGGCAGCAAACGCCGGTCCAGACACTCTCTGATGTAAATTTCGGTGTTGATTGTGCGATCCGTCACAAATTCCTTACTTCGAAGACCACATTTGCAAATGGCCTGCCACACCATGTATTTCTTTGGAAATTTGGAATGTTTTTCGGTGGTAAATTTAGAGGATGCTCCACTTCTTCTAACCGCAGTATAATATCCGTGTCCACGTAACTGCTTGAAATCCGCTTTGCAATACGTTTCATCGTCCATGATCACGCAATCAAATTTGGGCAGGTAATCGCGATACAGTTTTCGAGCCCTCCTCTTGGCTTCGGCGTCCTTTCTTCTGACCTATCAGGTACTTTTTGTACTTTATAGCTCCTTAGGTTGTAAAATTTTTTAATCCGTTGAACACTTGACTTCGATGTTCCCGCTTTTGCTGCCATATCACGAACCGAAGTGCTTGGATTCTGAGTAAACAGCCGCCTAACGTTCTGGGCCACCGCTTGGTTCGCTGGACCACTTTTTCTCCCTGATCCTGGTGTTTTTGATAAAGGGGTAAGCTGTCTGTATCGTTTTATGGTCCTACCATATGGATTTTCCAGGTGT
This sequence comes from Chlorops oryzae, assembly GCA_020466095.1. NCBI lineage: Eukaryota > Metazoa > Arthropoda > Insecta > Diptera > Chloropidae > Chlorops > Chlorops oryzae. The sequence goes on from CM035806.1 coordinate 93,975,882, forward strand.
TTGTAAATAATTGCTTTCCGCTTTTCTTCTTGTTGAGACGACATCTTTTCAGTAGCTCTTTTATTTTACGAATGAGTATTTTGTTTTTAATCTGCAATATTTATACTTTATTTAGGTACCAAATATGTTGCTATAGACTTAACACTTTTTTATAAATAGCCTAAAAACAAAAGGACAGTTATTTCTGGGACAGTCCTTATATTGATTGATATGCTCACCTTATTATTTGAATATATCAAGAAGTTTTCCATATTCTTCAACACAAATAATGAGATATTCACATTAAATATATGAAGATATCTATTAAAATGTTTCAGTAAGATTTTCTCTATGCATTAAAAGAGTTTTCTCTATGGAAAAAGCACATCGTTCATATAGTTAAAGAAGATTTCTCTCTAAAATCGCTCAATAAGGGGCTCTTATTGATTTTATGTGGTCATATTTTTCTGTATGTACTGACTTTTATTTTTTCAGTTAAACAATAACAGTCAAACTGGGCCAAATATTTTTTTTGGGAAAAATAAAAGGCTTTGCCAAGATATAGAGTGTGCATTTTGTCGCATTTCGCCCTATCTAAGCCCTTCAGTAGTACTTTTGTCGAATGTCATATAAAATCTTACATACGACAAAAATTTCATATATTTCGTGGTTTTTGCGTTATCAGAAAACGTTTGTCGTATATTGAGCTTCTTGCGTACATGCGACAAATTTGTATCTATGTTCAGTTAACAGCTGTTGTAGTTTTTTTTTGTGCAGGGATGAAAAAATTGATACTTTCGTACCAGAACTGGTAAGCTGAAAACAGAATGCTACGTTGGTTCGATGTTTCGAATTTTGGTACTTTTTAGACCTTCTCACTTATTACTTTTTCCAAACGTTAATACGAACAATCTGGATACAATGAACAGGACATGCAAAAATTAATTAACTTTATCCAGATTCGACTGTATAATTTTGGTACTCTGATCAGAATTTTGGTACGTGTTTTGGTACGAAAAAATATTTTGTAGTGGCATCCCTGATTGTGTGGAGGTTATGTTTTTTCAGTTATTTGCCAGCGTTTAATGTGAGAAGAGCATCGCCCATTTTCAGCATGAACGAAAGCAAACACATTGTAGAGTAAGAGGCTGTTTCCACTATAACCGCATCTAGCATCTTTCAGCATTTTGGCAAGATGCGGAAAGATGCGGTGTGAATTAACATGCAATTGTTGTTGTATCCCGAACCGCATCTTCTGTGCATTTTTACAAGATGCGAAGAAAATGTGAAAAAAGAATGAGCTATACCGACAGAAATGGTACTGAATGACCTTCGAGAAAAATTAAGCCGCCTTGATCCGAAAATTGTTTCTATAAATGCATCCAATATATATGTAACATAAGTGCAAATCATAGAGAGAAAGTACATCGGAAGATTTTGGAGCCTCAGTGCAACTGAAAAACATACATTCTATGGTACGTTTGTTAAGCCCAAATCAGTGAAAAATCGAAGATCAACGACTACCGAATATTTTGTTCGAAAAAAAAAAAATCTTTTCAGTATTATTTACAATTAGATTCTTTTACGACGCAAGTGTGTAAGAAATATTTGCTAAACACATTAGGAGTTTCGGAAAGAACGATTTATTATTAGTTTGATAAGTAAGTGGATCATGACCACGGGTGCCCGGAACGTTCAAGAAAAATTCATGGAAGGGTAAAAGTTCCAGAAGAAAAACTTGTAGAAGCAAAAAATCATATAATGTCATTTCCGACAGTTGAGTCTCACTTTTGCCGAGCAAACAAAACTCGAAAATATTTAGAAAGCCATTTATCTGTTGCAAAGATGTATTATTTATACAAAGAGAAGCATTCTGATCCACTTTCTTTGTACGTTTATAGAACCGTTTTCAATACATCAATTAACTTAGGTTTTTATATGAAAAAAAAAAGACCAATGTGACAAATGGAATGTTTTTGGGTAAATGATGAAAAATGTACAGGAGAGGAACATAGTGATTACAATAGTCACATAGATGAAAAACGATTTTCCAAGGCACAGCGCGATGAAGATCGCCAAAACGTTAATAGTACAGTTGCTGTGCTATGCTTTGACTTGCAAAATGTTTTCAATTTGCCACAATTATTTGCATCGAATTGTAACTATAGACGAAAGTTGTGTGTCTATAATTTAACAGGTACTCTCATAAGGGCCAACGGTTATAAAGTTACATATTCTTCATTATGGATTGAGGCTACCCGGGGGTAGATCTGGCAATGATATTGCAAGTGCACTTATTAAAATTTTACAAAGAGTGATGGTTGATCATCCTGAATTACGGGAAAATATTTTGTGGAGCGATTCTTGCGTCCCGCAAAATCGTAACCAAATTACTTCAACTGCCTTATTATTTTTTTTTTAATGAAAGCTCACTTGAAAAAATTACTCCATATTCACCCAAATCTATATGTAGCTAGGCGTAATGCTTTTTAGGTTTAACGATTTGAAGTGACGAAACTTAAAATTTTCCAAACTTTAAGGTCCATGCGGACCTTCAGGAATTGAGTTAGAAACCTGAAATTTTTCTTGAACGCCTCTATAACTATGGGTTATTAATTGGCAATACAGAAAAATTAAAATTAAAAGAAAAAAAAATGTCACTATAATCGCAGGTGGAATTTGTCGTATGTCGTATGGGCAATTTCACTGAGGAGTTAGCAAACGCTACATACGACAATTGAGTCACTGTCTTAAATGGCCTTAAAATTCAAAAGTATGTAAGATACAGGTAAGTAGCAGTGGCAGCTGATTGCTCACGTAGGCACAGTAGGTTGGCCCATTGTGATTCCATAAGATGACACGACTTGCCCCTTACGATTTATTGGGGAAGCCAATTGAACTTCCTGATGAACCGAGCAATGTCCGTAACATTGATTTCAGATATCCCGGTGAGATTGATGAAGAAGGAGCAGCCTAAAAGGGTCAATCTTCTTCTTGCTAGGGCCGGGCATGGACACATGAGGTGAAGAATAGATTCCTCCTCCTCCTATGAGCGACAGCTTTGGCAAAAGTCATTATTTGGGACACCTAGTCCTGTTGCATGTCTGCCGAAAAGGCAGTGACCGGTGAGTATTGATACCGTCTGGTGAATGGAGACACTGCTTAGTCCTACTAGATCCCTGGTGCGTCTCTTATTCAGAGATGGCCAGGATTTTCTAGTGACCTAGCAGGAATCTTCTGCGACCCAGTGGTTGTTTGCTAGGTTGAGGTATGATTGATTTATGAGACGTTTCACTGTTGCCAGTGGAAACCCGATGTTGGAAGAGGAGGTATCCGAAAGCAATGTTCCCATCTTAGCAAGTTCGTCTACCTCACAATTTCCTTCAATGTCTCTATGTCCCGGTACCCAAAAGATCGATACCATCGAAAATTCCGCTATCTCGTTAAGATATACCCGGCATTCATGGACACGCTTAGATGTGGATTCAACCCCATCAAGGGATTTGACGGCCGCCTGGCTGTCAGCGAAAATGTAAATATTCCTGCCAAATATCTCATTACACATGAGACGCCTGGCGGCGTGGGTAACTGCCGTGACCTCTGCTTGAAAAACACTGCAGTGGTCTGGTAGGCTGAGGGCTGGAATATGTGTATACCGCTTCATACCCTTGAATTGAGTTTGGAGCCATCAGTATAAATTTGAGATGAGTCCCGGCTGATATCCATACCATCGCACCAATCCGCCCTGATCGGTACGCAGGTGGTAAACCTGCAGAGCGAGGGGGTACGGTAATCGATATCAGTTGGAATAAGTCAAGATTGGAGAGTGATCGATGTCGGTTCTCGACCAGCGACAGATGGCATTCAATCTCACATCAGCGATCTCTGTCTGTTGTCTGATAAGAAAAGATGTTCGGATCTAACATAAAAGTGTAAATAGTGCCTTGGTAGGTGTAGTACTTAGCGCTCTCGTTATCAATAGAACGGACTGTCTCCAATCCTTGTCCAGGGCTAGCAGGAAGGAAGATTTCTCTGTAACTGGCCACCAACAGTTTGAGCCGTACAGAAGAATAGGTGCCGCTACTGCTTGATAAAGCCACAGTATAGACTTGGAAGTCAAGCCCCATTATGTGCCTATTGCTTTCCTGAAGCAATATAAGGCGCATGGTGATTTTTTAGCTCTCTCCTTGGTATTTTCTCTCCATAGAAGCTTAGAGTTAAGTACAAGCCCCAAGTATTTGACTTGGCTGCTTGGTCGTAGAATAACTCCATTTACCTTTGGTAGGTTTAAAGAAGGAATCTTGTATCTTCTTGTGAAGAGTACTAGTTCGGTTTTGCTGGGGTTAATGCCCAGGCCACACTCTCCACTCTAGCGCCAGAGTGTTCTGAGATGCTGAGACATCATGTCTGAGATGACATCAAGATGTCTACCCGTGACAGATATGGCAATGTCGTCCGCATATGCTATGTAATTGCATCCGATGGCATCGAGCTCTATCAGCAAGGAGTTGACAACTAGGTTCCAAAGAAGGGGGAGACAACACCTCCTTGGGGTGTTCCTCTTTCCACTTTTCTGCTGAGTTGTGTATTTCCTAACGCTGAGGTTATTTTTCTGTCGAAGAGTAGGCTACCTACTAAGTTGTTAATGTTGCTTTCGACCCCCAGGTGGGAAAGAGCTAACATTACAGCTTGTGGGCATATATTGTTGAAAGCCCCTTCTATATCCAGAAAGGCAGTAAGCGTGTACTCCTTATGGGAGAGGGAAATTTCAAATTGTTGAGTCAGTTTATGCAGTGCTGTCTCAACCGACTTGCCTTTGTTGTAGGCATGCTGTGAGCCAGATAGTCTATTGATATCAATTGTATTATTTTTGAAGTGGCCTAGGATCCTCTCAAAAGTTTTCAGAAGAAAGGAAGATAGGCTTATGCGACGAAGATCCTTTGGTTTTGTGTGGGTTGTCTTACCCCCCTTGGGGATAAAGATTGCCTGGTACTCCCGGCATTTGGCCGGAATGTAGGAGAATCTTAAACAAGCATTAAATATCTCTGTAAGACATGGGATCGCCCACGCTAACGAGTGCTGCAGGTCAGCGGGGACGATGCCATCTAGGCCAGGGGATTTGAATGGGGTGAAAGATTTGATTGCCCATTGTAAATGGTTATGTACGACCCTCCTTCGCCGGGAGTGATGGGTAGGAGCAGGAGTGAAAGAAGGTCAATTTTCGGACCCTGTGTAGCTTCCTGGGAAGTAAGGGTCGAAGAGGATTTCTAGGGTTTCTGAGTGGGTGTCGGTCCAAGTTCCGTTCTCCCTTTGAATGCATCTTAAATACCTCGGTAAGGAGCGTAGGATTTTGCAGAGTCGGTTCGTTTCAGAGATTCCTTTCATATTGTCACATTAAGTTCTCCAGGAGGTTCTCTTCGCTTTCGTTACAGCATAACAGGTTGGCTGATAAGTCCCCGGTTTGACACATAGATGGCGTCGCTAGTATTAAATGCATATTATTTTTATATAGTGGCAGCCTTCAAATGATTCGTGTCAAAATTTGACGTCTGTAAGTCAATTAGTTTGTGAGATAGAGCGTCTTTTGTGAAGCAACTTTTGTTATTGTGAAAAAAAATGGAAAAAAAGGAATTTCGTGTTTTAATAAAATACTGTTTTCTGAAGGGAAAAAATACAGTGGAAGCAAAAACTTGGCTTGATAATGAGTTTCCGGACTCTGCCCCAGGAAAATCAACAATAATTGATTGGTATGCCAAATTCAAGCGTGGTGAAATGAGCACGGAGGACGGTGAACGCAGTGGACGCCCGAAAGAGGTGGTTACCGACGAATACATCAAAAAAATTCACAAAATGATTTTGAATGACCGTAAAATGAAGTTGATCGAGATAGCAGAGGCCTTAAAGATATCAAAGGAACGTGTTGGTCATATCATTCATCAATATTTGGATATGAAAAAGCTCTGTGCAAAATGGGTGCCGCGCGAGCTCACATTTGACCAAAAACAACAACGTGTTGATGATTCTGAGCGGTGTTTGCAGCTGTTAACTGGCAATACACCCAAGTTTTTGCGTCGATATGTGACAATGGATGAAACATGGCTCTATCACTACACTCCTGAGTCCAATCGACAGTCGGCTGAGTGGACAGCGATCGGTGAACCGTCTCCGAAGCGTGGAAAGACTCAAAAGTCTGCTGGCAAAGTAAGGGCCTCTGTTTTTTGGGATGGGCATGGAATAATTTTTATCGATTTTCTTGAGAAGGGAACAACCATCAACAGTGACTATTATATGTCGTTATTGGAGCGTTTGAAGGCCGAAATCGCATCAAAACGGCCCCATATGAAGAAGAAAAAAGTGTTGTTCCACCAAGACAACGCACCGTGCCACAAGTCATTGAGAACGATGGCAAAAATTCATGAATTAGGCTTCGAATTGCTTCCCCACCCACCGTATTCTCCAGATCTGGCCCCAGCGACTTTTTCTTGTTCTCAGACCTCAAAAGGATGCTCGCAGGGAAAAAATTTGGCTGCAATGAAGAGGTAATCGCCGAAACTGAGGCCTATTTTGAGGCAAAACCGAAGGAGTACTACCAAAATGGTATCAAAAAATTGGAAGGTCGTTATAATCGTTGTATCGCTCTTGAAGGGAACTATGTTGAATAATAAAAACGAATTTTGACAAAAAAATGTGGTTTTCTTTGTTAGACCGGGGACTTATCAGCCAACCAGTTATTTAAAGTTTCGTAGGCTCTCCTTGTAGGATTGCCAGTCCGATGTTCGCTTCGCTTCATTGAAGTGTTTTTTTACAAGTATTCCTTAGGGTTGCAATGTCTGCATTCCACCGAGGAGGTTTTAGCTCACCCCGAAATTTCGTTGGGTTACATGCAAATTTTGCTGCAATCTAAGCTCTGTGTGCTCTGGATAGGTGTAGGGACCGTTGCTAGAGTAAACTCTAGGAAGGAGTGAAACTTCTCCCAATCAGTGTATTGAGTGGTGAGCCCAGCGGTAGCATGCGCGAGGCACTCATCGTGCTAAATGAAGGTTCCCCCGCGCCATTGCAGGAGAGGAAAAGTGTATTCAACTACGGTTCCGGGTCGACCACCCTCCACAACTACAAGGGTTTGCAAGGAAAGGAAGGAAATGCAAGATACAACATTCATATAAACTGCATTTAAAAAAAAATGTATCACTCAATATCTCGACGAAAAATTAAAAAAAACTACCGTACAGATTTTAAGTCCGTCTGTGTCCGGATCTCCTCCGAAATGGCTGGACCAACCAAGTCGAAAATTGGCACACAGGTAAATAGGGATCCGAGTACGATCCTAAAGAAAAATGGGAGAAATCTGCCCACTGCCACGCCCACAAATGAATTTAATGTGTTTTCACTATAATGCTTGAAACTTGCGAGCCAGTCAACACATTTCATTGATATTTGGTGTACTGGTAAACTACGTAAAGGGACATATCCTGAAAAAAATAGACGCCGTCCTCTTCGAGTCACGCCCAAAAACAAGGATTTATCGTAACTTGTGATGTTAAAGGCGTAGAAGCTTCAAAATCACAACATAGGTTGACCAGGGCGAATGAAAGGTGTAGAAAAAACATTGATTTGGCCCGCCTACTGCCACGCCCACAAATGGAGATTTTTCGTAACTTCCGAAGTAAAAGGCGTAGAAGCTTCAAAATCACAACAACGGTTGACCAAGGCGAATGAAAGGTGTAGGAAAAAATTTTTGTGGCACGCCCACAAAAGGAGATTTTTCGTTTCTTCCGAAGTAAAAGGCGTAGAAGCTTCAAATTCACAACATAGGTTGAACAAGGCGAATGAAAGGTGTAGGAAAAACATTGATTTGGCCCGCCTACTGCCACGCTCACAAATGGAGATTTTTCGTAACTTCCGAAGTAAAAGGCGTAGAAGCTTCAAAATTACAACATAGGTTGACCAGGGCGAATGGAAGGTGTAGGAAAAAATTGATGTGGCCCGCCCACTGCCACGCCCACAAATGGAGAGACAAAACATAGTGCGCCAATAATGTCGGGACGCAGGGTATTTCAAAGTTGGGCTTGACCTACTTTAGCTTTCTGACTTGTTTTGTGTTAGTTTAGGGCTTCCTAATTTCAAAAAGGTCAACGGTTTGAATATGTTGCCTGCTTCTTGCACCGACAAATATCAACCCATTTTTTCGCCAAACTAAAATCCTTGATAGACAACTGTTTCAAATGACGTTTTCATATATGCATTGACAAACACCTGGATAAGCGACATTAGTATAAATAGTTGCAAATGTGTACAGATGTTTCAATTTACAAAGTGCTTATCGGGTGAAAAGTAAGAAATATAAAGACACATAGTGAAATATAAAAGGAAACCACAATAAACAACGTAGAAATGTCGCCGAATGGTATTTGTAAAATTGATAGAAATAATTTTTGTAACATATATGGCAAATATTGTTTCAAAAGGCAATTGGTAGAAATGAATGAGAGAGTACAATCTCAATACGAACAATATTTCAGTCGCAAAGTTCATCAAACTGATGTGGAATGGTCGCCGTCTATCTGTTGCAACAGTTGCTATATAAGTTTATGGAAATCTAGAATGCCTTTTACAAAGCCAATAGAATGGGGAAACCCAGAAATCATCGGAATGATTGCCATTTTACCCGCAATAAAAACAGGGAACACGAAACAAAAAATTCTCTAACCGAGTGCTGCTTCTATTGATTTTCCTAAATCACTTTCATCCGTAAGGCCAGTACCCAAAGCAGCAGGAGGTTCATCGACGCAAATGTAGAAAACACAACAAAAACAACATCCACAGCAATGACTAACGTCATAAATTTTCGTCGTTTTAAAGGCAATTTTTTCGATTCTAACAAATATTAAATAGTTATTTAGGATCTCTGCATTAAAGTCATTGGCGTAATAATGGGACTTCAAGGTGGAAAAGTGAAACATCGATGCTTCCTGTGTTCTTTTGATAGCAGAGCTCCTAGAGATGAATTGTTTAGTCGCAGGTTCTGGCCGCTGCGGGATAGGTCAACGGTGCATGGATTCAACGCATTGCGCTGACCAATAATTGATGACGGTGTAGTATGTATACATACGAACGCACCAACTAGTTTTTCCACTTAATTCACGGCATAAATCTTTTCATATGACCAACTTCTTTGCAAGCTGCACTCATTGCACGAGCAACATATTTTGATATAATAAAAGCTTGATGTTCAGTTGGAACTTCAGATTGGATTGACATGCGAAACCTTTTGCTTTTCCATTCTCAAGAGTTGGCGTATCTCAGCCGTATAAATATAGAGATATTGGGCGCTAGCCGCAAAATAAATTTGCAAGTCTTGCCGCTCAGCAATAGCGGGACATAACAAAATAAGACCTCTAGAATATAAAGAAATAAAAACTATAAAATCAAAATATAAATCTTTCTTCGCGAAGGATATACTACACGGCGATCCTTGCAACCAAATTTGGATCCTCCTAATCTTCTGCTTTGACACAAAACAAAAAAAAAAAAAAATTAAAAATTCTTTTGCCTACGGAAAAATTTGCAACAAAAAATTTTTTTTAACGAATGCTCTAGTAGCCTTGCCTAAAATAAAAATTTTATGTTGTTTATCTCCACTCAAATTTTAAAGCCTTAAACAAACACATAAAGCAAAAAAAATATTTTTTTATGCGCTCAGACAAATTGAGATAAGAATCATATACATAAATTTTTATTAAAGTTTAAAAAAACTATTGAAATATTTAAAATAAAAAAATATATTTATTTTTCCCAATATATTGTTATTGGTCTGCGTCATAGACGACTGAAGAACAACCAACAAAAGAAGACGCTCACCGAATTATAAGCTTCCGGGAAAATACTTAGAAGACCGAAAACCCACAATTGAGGAATATAAATAAATTTTTTTTTTACTTATTTGTCAATTATTTTCAAAATCCATGGGAACTGCAAACTTTAAACCAACAACACAATCGGGAGACCCGCAGATTCAGATAATAAACAATCAAAATAATCATTCAGAAGTCCTCGATCAACACGAAGTTATTTTATGGACAATTCTAAGCATTTGCATATTGAATTTAACCCTGAAACTTTATAGAATCAAAAAAAAAAAAAGAATAAAGACAGGAAGCTCTTAAAGCAGCTAGATCTGTAGCATGCCTTACTGACGTCAGATCCAGTTTATCATATATAGAAGCAATGGCGAGAAAATACACAACGAAAACTCTAATAAGAAAAAAGGAAGAAAATGAAAAATTGTACAACGGGCTAATCGACGCTATTAAAGACGCAGAGGAAACCTTGAAACAGCAGCAAGAAAAACAGAAAGAGAATTATATTTTGCTTACCTCACGATTCTAAATATCAAATTGGAAGACCATAGAAAATGAATACCACTTAAAGTCATTGCAACGTGCGTTTCGTCCTTTTTATCATTATATCAAAATAATAAAAAATAAATAAAAATGACAGAATCAAAGTTCAACGTGATACAGTACACTTAGGCCATACCAGAAATCTCAGGAAAATTAGAAGATGCTCAAAAATTTAATCGAATTATTTATTTTGCATTAGTTTTCAACACCAAAATACCAAATAAAGTAAAAATAAAACTCGAATTACTTGGCAAAACTGGCATAATAAATCTAATACAAAACTTAAAGGCAATGTTCAAGCCCAGAAAAACTGCAAACACTGTAGTAGACGAATTATCCAGAGAGAACACAAGGCCGAAAATCAATATCTTAATTCGCTTAAACCATCGAAAGTTTATTTTCGGAATTAATTTCAGTACAAATTTCAACACTGCAAACACTTGCAAAAAAGGCAGCAAAAATTAATTCAAATGATGTAATAGCCCTTAATGTGCTAAAGCGAGCCATACAAAATGCCAAAGTATCACAAATAATTGCAGCATGTAGAGTAGTGGCATAACTATCGGGGGTCTTAGGGGTAACTATCTCCCGGGCCCCCAACCCAGGAGGCCCCGCGCACGGTGTCAAACGAATGATATTTTAAAATCTCGCACCAATTTTCCCCCCCACATAATTCGAATCAAATTCAAGCATTTATGAACGGGCTTTCAATACATCTAGATGTATTCTTACCCATTAAAACGTTTTTATATTTAAAATAAACAATATAATCAGGGCTGGGCCCCACTACATTGAATCTTTTGCTTGTGTGTGTGCTGCCTGCGCTTTACTCTGCACTGAGAAAAATTTTTGGGAAATTTTAAATTTTTGGAAAAAAGGAAACTTGAATGCGGCGAATAACAGACAGAGTGAAAAACAACATATTTCATTGGCAAAACACAAGCTTTCTGAACTATATTCGTCAAAAACAATTTCATCTCCTGAAGTCTTAATACGCAAAAGATTTTCTAGGTGGTTATCAGTTAACGAATTTCTGAACTTGCTTTTTATAAAAGCCATGTCAGAGAAAGCTGACTCACATGGGTACGTTGTTCCAAAAATTGAAAAAAGTTGGTATATTTTAGATTTAAACAACGGGTACTTATTTATGTCAATATGACACCAAAACTCAAGGTTTCGACCAAGAGGAAGCAAGGCATTTCTTTGCAGCGCATCGTGTTCCATTTGAGTCTTTTCATCTTCAAATTTAATGCTACAGAGCAAAGGATTTTTAAAAAGCTCAACTGAATCTTTAATTTAAAGTATAACTCAAATACAAATACAACCAATATTACCTTTCTTTTTTAATGCGCGCTTCGATTTATTTTTCATTTGAACTATGCAAGGCATCCTACTATTAAAACATTTTGCTTTTCTCTCAATACCAAATTTTTCGTTCTCTTCTCTATCGCTGCTTTTGTGTTGCTGCACAAGTTTTTACTCTCACAGCTCTATGGAGCTCTCATGCTCAGCCCTGATTATAATACATGTTGGTTTTTTTTTTTATTTGCCATGGATAGAGGGGGCCCCCGAAACAAATTCTCCCGGGCACCGCAAGATGAAGTTACGCCACTGAAGTAGAGTCACCACTTTTAATGAGGTTCTCCAAATAGCACAAGAATTAGATCATGCGGAAGAAGCTCGTATCATGATGTACAGACAGCGGAACGGTAGAAACCAGCATAGAGGTAATCAGCAGAGGCAAAATGGTAATAGAAGACATGATAACAATAGACAGACACAACATCATTCGCAAAACTCAAATCGTTAAAACAGCCAAACACACAACAGACAGCAGCAATACGATCACAGAGGAAACAACAACAATAATTACAACAACCGTTTCAACAATCGCTACACGAATAGCTACAACAACAAAAACAGCAACGGAAACCGACAAGGCACGCGCGATAGTCTCGCATATCAGCAAAGTGCACAATACAACAACAACCATTTCCAAAATCAAAGACACAACAACAACAATGCTCGCGCGAATTCAAATTCGATCAACTTCCAAAGCCCAAAATAATGTAAGGCATAATGCATTTTTTGTAGATGGCACAGAGCAACTTGAGTACCCCGGATATCGGACAGGTAGCAGATTAGGTCACTCGGGGAATTATTTGAAAATTTTCTTTTCAATGTAAATTTTGATCATAGTAATTATGCTTAAATTAAATGCAATAAGAACATTCTTTCATTTTTAATAGATACAGGGGAATATATATCATTAGTTAAATATGAACATTTGTGTAATATATATATTGACAGTAGCGACGCAGGGGCAATTTCAGAAATCTCAAAGAAAGACATTGTGACTTAAGAGACACGTATGTTGCCTATACAAATAGAGGATAGTGTTTTAGTAAGAAACAATTTGTTACCAAAATACCTTACGAATATTCGAAGACCACCATACATATCAATGGCGGCGGAGAATAGTTTGTTCTATAGGGGAGCTAGTATTTTTAATACATTATCAAATAAATTAAAGCAGGAATCAAACTTAAATTTATTTAAAAGGAAAATGTCTGTTTGGGTCAAAGAAAACTATGTATAAGTTCTTTTAGTACACAACACTTGTATACTTCTGTACGTAACCTAACACTGTTTAATTAATAGCTTGAAGCTATATATATATATATAAATTCATACATACATACATATGTCCTACTGGCTACCGCATTAGTGAAAATAAAGGCAAACAACAAAGAAATTGAATTACGGGCAGTTCTTAACTTAGGCTCACAAATCAATTTTGTCACTGAGCGACTCATTAAACGACTTGGAGTTTCACCAAAACCTTCAACGGTTCACATAAGTGGAATCGGCTCAAGCAACCTGAAGGCACAACGTATAGTAAATGTTGCCATGTATTTTCGCATAAATGGCTTTTCAACTCGGCTGGAGGCATCAGTCTTACCACACTTCATCACAGAGCAGCTTTTGCAGTTCATTGACATCAACTCATGGCCAATTCCACACAACATAACCCTAGCAGATCCTAAATTCAACGATCCGGACAAAATCGACTTTTTGCTCGGAGCGGAATTTACGCATCAGCTACTGGCGATTGGGAAAGTTACGTTAGCAAATGAGCTTCCAGTCGTACAAAACACACTGCTTGGTTGGATCATATCAGTAAAAATCAGTGACAAACAGCTCTCCGAAGTCACGTGTGGCATTGGTACAGAGCATGAAAAAAATGTGGAAGCAGCGATCTCTCAATTGTGGAATGTGGACGAAGTCGAAACCACAGACAGACCGATGACAACGGCTGAAAAATTATGCGAGACGCATTTCTCTCAACACACTTCCAAAAATTCCGAAGCATGTTTTATGGTAAAGTTACCATTTTATGAAAACACAAACGAATTAGGAGACTCACACAACGTGGCAGTAAACAGATTCCTGTCTCCTAAACGTCGGCTGTCAAAAAATCCTGATCTAAAAGTTCAATATGCGAAATTAATTAGTGAGTACAAAGCCATGACTCATATGACCAAAATCGATGTGGATTCAGTTTTGAAACCAAACTACTTCATCCCGCATCACTGTATACTCCGACTAGAAAGTAAAACAACATAACTCGTGTGGCGTTCAACGCCTCGGCAAAAACGTCATCAGGACTCTCACTAAACGACTTGATGTACACGGGGCCAACAGTTCAAAGCAACCTTTTTTAATTTTGCTTTGATTTCGTCTTCCTCGCTTTGTTTTCACCACCGATATCGAAAATATGTATCGTCAAATAGAAGTTTCCAAGGACGATCGAAAATTTCAACTAATTATCTGCAAAAAACGATCCTTCGACTCCACTCAGCTATTACGAGCTAAATACCGTCACATATTGTACCAGATAAGCTCCCTACCTAGCAACAAAATGTCTTCAACGGGTCGCAAAAGACAGTATGGCTCGCTACCTATTAGCTGCAAAATTTTTGGAAGAAAATTTCTACGTCCATGATGGTTTTGGAGGATCTGATACTTTAACCAAAACTATTGAAATTCAGCAACAGCTCATCCATGTCTTAAAGCCAAGTGGATTTCATCTTCAAAATTGTTGTGCCAATCATCCGAAACTTCTTGATAACATTCCCGAAGCACTTCAAGAAGTCGACTTGGATTTTTCAAAAACGAGGACGAATCAAATATCAATTAAGGCCTTAGGTATTACATGGCTTCTAAAGGACGATGAATTCATCACTTCTGATTTGGCAAAATTATACGATCCTTTGGGAATACTTTCACCGGTTGTTGTAACGGCAAAAATGTTTACTCAGGAGCTCTGGGAATTGAAACTTGACTGGGATGAGGCTCTACCTGCATCACTACACATTCGATTGCTACACTTCAGGACTGGGTTGAATTATTTAAAGAAAGTACAAATATCACGACATATTTTTAAAGGAGCTGTTCCTCACAAGGTGAAACATCACATATTCTGTGATGCTTCAGAGAAAACCCATGGCTCTTCTGCTTATTTAAGAGCAACATTTCAAATGGCACAATAACGGTACGACTGCTTTGCGCGAAGTCTCGAATCGCTTCACTTAAAAAACAAACACTTCCCAGATTGGAATTATGTGCCGCAGACCTCGGAGCAAAACTATCATCTCGGATAAAGAACGATTTAAGGATGACAAACAATCTTGTTTGGTACTGGACGGATTCTGAGATTGTGCTGGCACGGATTAACGCAGCATCTTCGTCTTTCCAAACAGTTGTGTCAAATAGAGTGGCCAGCATTCAGAGCTGAAAGTTCGCACAGCAGTGGCGCCACGTAAGTTCAAAATTGATCTCGGCGGATATCTTATCCAGAAGGCTGCCACCAGAAGCATTTGAAGGAAGTTCAGTGTGGTTCTACGGACCACCATGTTTGCATGGAACCGAGACAATATGGCCGACAACATTTTCAAACCAGTTGACGATTGAAAGCAATTTGGAAAAGAAAAAAAGGTGTTTTGTATCCTTCCCCTTGCAGCCGACTCCCATGATGTCATCTACAGTGTCAGTCAAAAAAATTCGTTCATTCGACTACAGAGAGTTATGGCATACGCTTTGAGATTCATTAATCAAGTCAAGAATCCCAACAGAAAAAAGTTGGGAAAATTTCTAACACCATCTGAACTCGATGCTGGACTGAAAACAATCATAAAGGCAATGCAGACATCAGAGTACAAAGATGAGATCTAGCAACTGACGATATTCAATGAAGGAAAAGGATTACTGTTCAAGCTGTCTCCATTCTTGGATGAAAAAAAGAGTACCCATCTCTAGTGCGGAGTATTATAAAAAAAATTTTTTTGAGGAACATTCAAAATGGTAAAAGATTAGAGAGGAACTTGAAAATCGAGTGCAAAATTTATCTAAAAACAAGTAAGGGTGTTATAGTCAGGCGAGCCTGACAATAGAATACCCGACACATACTCACATGTTCAAATGATTTTTAATATCAAAAGGTGTTTAAGACCATAAGGGGCCCCATATACCGACTTTTGATAGATTTCTTTATGAAAACTGCTCCTTTGCCACGCCCACTTTTCCAATTTTTGTTGAACTATAATCGGAGGCTTAAATATACGCTCAAATTTTAAGTTTCATTAAAATATTTCGAAAAAGTCCGATTTTAAGGCAGTTTTGGGATTTTTGTGACAGACCCTAGTACTGGAGGTACCCTTACAAATTGACCGATCAAGAAAATTTTTTGGAAGGATGTTCAAGGCTACAAAAAAGCATAAGTGCCAAATTTCGTTCAAGTCCCATTTGAATTTCGGTTGTACGAGACAATTTTCGAAAACCGCCCTCCTGCCACGCCCACTTTTCCAATTTTTGAAGATAATACTACTGGCCTTTAAATATGATCAAATATCAAATTTCATCAAAATATCTTGAAAAACTTCGATTTTAGAGCAGTTTTTGTGATTTTCGTGACAGACCCTAGTACTGGAGGTACCTCTAAAAATGGTCCGATCAGGTCCATTCTCGAACCTGTTCTGACTCATGTACCTGTGAGTACGCATACCAAATTTTGTCGAGATATCTCAACTCCATCGATAAGAAAACTGTATACAAACAGACGGACAGACAGACAGACGGACATTGCTAAATCGAATCTCCTGGTGACGCTGATCATTTCTATATATATTTTGTATGGTCTATCTCGACTGGTTCTGGGTGTTACACACAACCACACAAATGCAATATACCCTCGACACAGAGTGTGTCGGGTATAAAAAGTCCAGTAAATATATGTAGAGTCCAATAAAGATTTTTCTTCCTGGAATAAATCAGCAAGAGTGCTAGAATAATTTTGAATAATAAATAATTGCAGTAATCTAACTTAATTTTTATACCCAGCGTAAGCGGGGTATATTAGTTTTGTGCAAATCTTGTAACAAGGACAATTAAGCTCCGGAGATATAGAAAAATATATATATAGAAATTATCAGGATCAAAAACTGAATCGATTTAGACATGTCCTTCTGACCGTCCGTCCGTCTGTCCGTCCGACCGTGGTCGGATCTCCTCCGAAACGGCTGAACCAATGAAGTCGAAATTTGGCACACATGTATATCGGAGTCCGAGTATGATCCTTAGTAAAAATGGAAGACATGCACCCACTGCCACGCCCACAAATGAATTTGTTGTGTTTTCAGTAAAATGCTTGTAACTTGCAAAACACTCAACACATTCCATTGATATTTGGTGTACTGATAAACTACTAAAAGGGGCATACCCTAGAAAAAAATGAACGCCGTCCTCCGTGAGCCACACCCACAAATAAGCCCACAAATAAGGGCTTATCATAACTTGTGAAGTAAAAGGCGTAGAAGCTTCACATTCGCAACATAAGTTCACCAAGGCGAATGAAAGGTGTTGAAAAAAATTTTATATGGCCCGCCCACTGCCACGCCCAAAAATAAAGATTTTTCGTAACTTCCGAAGTAAAAGGCGTAGAAGCTTCAAATTCGCAACATAGGTTCACCAGGCGAATGAAAGGTGTAGGAAAAAATTTTTTGTGGCCCGCCCCTTTGCCACGCCCACAAATGAAGATTTTTCGTAACTTCCGAAGTAAAAGGCGTAGAAGCTTCAAATTCGCAACATAGGTTCACCAAGGCGAATGAAAGGTGTAGGGAAATAATTTATGTGGCCCTCCCACTGGCACGCTCACAAATAGAGAAGCAAAATATAGTGCGCTGATAACGTCGGGACGCTGGGTATTTCAAAGTCAGGCTTGACAGACTTTAGCTTTCTTACTTGTTAAATTTTATAACCATGTATTGAATTATTCATTTCAATATTATAAGCCTGTGATAGGCATTTATATTAACATAGCAGTTCCGCATATTTCAATAAGTTTTGTAAACGTCAAACATGCTGACAACTTTCATGTAACTCCTACATCGAAAATCACCCTACATTAACAACAAGAATTGTCTGCTCATCAATGAGGATAAAACGCTTCGGCTACATAAGCAATCGAAGCAGAAAACTAATTTTAAATTTTCTGGTCGTCAAAAACTTGCAAGCACATATCATTAACACAAAAACGGGTTTGGCCTTTCAAATTAATGACTTTAAAGAAACCGAATTAAAAACCGAATGCGTTAAAATGAGAGGTCCGATTTTGTTATTCGTCACTTTCGTTTTTGTGATTATTTGCCAAAATCCAAAAATTCGCGTTCTTCACGCAATTTTTCAAATCAATGCGTGCGAACAGTAAGATAATAGAAAATCTATTTGCGAGAAAGAGAGGTTCGGTCTTTGTCCACATTTTTTGCAAAAATCTCGTGTTTGTCTTTCCATTCTTCCTTCGACTGTTTTGTTTTGGTCGCACTTGATTTTGCTCAGCCGAACATTACCTATACAACCCGAATCGAACCAAGGCGCTAATCGTCTACCATGAAAAATTTCCCTCGAGGCACTATTATGAATATGGAAATTCTTTAGATTCTATACTCTTTGTTTTCGGGTGCAGGTAGCAGATAGAAATTATGCTCGGGTTCGTTAAAAGGGACTGTCATGGGTTGTAGGTTGCTTTCTTTTTTTTCAAGATTTATGGCTTTCTTTTTCAAATATTTTAATTTTTGATAATTTTTTATTTCTCATTTTATGGCTACTTAATAAATTTGTAGCCCGTGCTAAAATTTGGAGTGTTGTTATTTTTTACCGCTTATGTACTGTATACGCAAGATGCAGCCCTGCGCTGAACTGCATTAGTATCCTCGGCGAATCGTTCCTTTTTTTTGCCTTTTTTTCTCGTCACTATTTTCGACATGGTTTCCGGTCTCTTTTCTACTCAACCGGCGACGACAGCGGATCGTTCTCTACGACGAAAACTCATCAGCTACGCCTATTCTAGCATTCATTTTTTTATTTAATAATTAACGTTCGAGTAAAAAAAAAGTATTGATTTGTAATTATATAACTAGCAAGGATTGCGATTTAATTTATACTCCTACGGGATTGATTCGGATTAGCATTAAAACTTATACACTCAGCACATTGAAAAGCCGTTCGTTTTTTTGTCTCCGGGAAATTCGCTCTTACCGAGAGCAGAAGGTGATCAAAGGAAAAGGTAAATCGTGAGTAGCACTCCAGCAAGGATTGTCCCCCCAGAGTTCTCCTAATATCCCTTCTTTTCCTCTTGCATTCGAACTGCTCGATCGCGGCCCAAACATCGGCTGGTCCTTCGAGCCGGATCGGCAGCTCCACCCAATCTCATATCTCAAATTTTTTCACGATCGAACCAAAAGGCTCCACGTGTGGGACTTATTGACGAAATCCGTCCGTTATTCTCGCGATTGCTGTTGTTGCTGCTGCTGTTAATGTTGGGGCTGGAGTAATTGTTGTTTCTGTTGCTGTTGGAATTGGAGTGCTGCGGTTGCTGCGTTACGATTCTCTCTTCGGACTAACGGACAAAACGTGAAATAAATTCAACCATTTCCATTGGCGGAATAATTAAGGTGCGTAAAATTGTTGGCATTTCTTACGTTCATATGCACACACATATTTCGCGACAAATAAACCTTATCCTCAAGATTCCTACCTATATCTATCTGGTGTAGCCTCGTGTCTCCGATCCTCACAATATCGATTGAAGCACCCCTCTGCTTACCTAAGTCTGTTCAGACTCTTACAGGGAATCCTAACCTCGTATTCATTTGCCTACTAAAAACGCGATATCCTACATACACATTCACGAACAGTGACATATATACATACACACTTATATACGTATGGGAAACGCATAAAGGCAAACTTTAAGCCGTCCCCACTCTTTACAACTTTTTAGCCGTCTTTACATTTTACAACTTTTAAGCCGTCTTTACATTTTACAACTTTTAAGCCGTCTTTACATTTTTCAACCTTTAAGCTATCTTTACACTTTGCATTTTTTAATTACATTTAAACTTGATTTTTACATTTTAAATCAAGTTGGAGGCTTATTCCATTGCCTAACCAAATTCCACCAGACGCTAAAATTTAAATTCCTACAACAAGCACCAAGGAGTTTTTTCCCTTTCTGCGATCTTTCATTTACGGTAAAATGGACTTCGAATTAAACCTAAACAAGGTTATATGTCAACGAAAAACCCTCTTACCATCTTTGATCCTATTATTTCGTCTGTTGAATCTTTCACCATCGTATCGGACTCCCTTATCCAGTTTGAAGTCAGCTTCAATGAAATTCCACAACGATTGCAAACGATTTATTCGCTCGAGGTCCAACGAGTCGAAATTAAATCTCTCTGGGTATCTGTTAAGGATGCTCAACAAAAATGACTTCTACAGTTGAGTACTCCGGGTGTTCAAGATCTCGCCAACATTACGATTAATAGTTCAAAATATAATAGCACCTATCAAGCCTATGTCCGACGCTTATCCAAAATCAGTGAGTTGTGTGCCGGATTGTCTGTTCCAGTGGCTTCTACCCTCTCAGCAGAAGAATCGAGCACATCTAATATCCGTCTGCCTCCTTGTGATACTGAGGTTTTTAGTGGAGATTATCTTAATTGGCCCTCCTTTCGTGACATCTTTTCTGCCATGTTCGTAAACAACTCACGAATGACCAAGGTAGAGAGGCTGTTTCATTTACATCACAAAACAAGTGGAGAAGCCTTGGACTTAGTGAAGATGTCCCCATTAACCAACGATGGCTTCGATCAAGCATGGAAGAATCTTAAGGATCGATACGAGAATAAGCGCCTTCTGATCAGTAGCCAACTCAAAATCCTCTTTATCTTGTCTGCCGTATCAACTGAAACCGGATCCAAACTCAAAGAGTTGCATAGAACGATCAATAACTGCATCTCTTCGCTTACCCAATATCAAGACGACGTTAACAATTGGGATCCGATTCTCGTCTTTTTATGTTCATCGAAGCTACCAAATGTGTCTCTCGCCCTCTGGAAACAATCCATTGAAGATAAATCAATCACTTCAAGTTGGAAATACACGGACCACTTACTCACCCACAGATTTCAAGCCTTAGAAGCATATTCCGAAGTGCGCAATTCTAACGCCTCTTCGCAAAAAGAATCTGCTTCTTCAACGAAACTAAAAGGAAAACAATCCTTTGAAACCAGCATCTCGGCGTCTGCCTCTCAATGCAAACTCTGCTCAGAATCCCATTCTATCCGAAATTGTTCGAAATTCCTTCAGATGAATATGAACGATAAGGCCTCAACTGTCAAAAAGTTACGGCTCTGTTCCAAATGCCTCGCTTCTGCCCACATATTTAAAGATTCTAAAAGCACTCGTTTATGTCTCAAATGCAACCGAAAGCATCACACACTTCTTAAGATTTGAACACCTCCCCTTCGACCCATTCAAATTCAATTTCTAATACTGCGGCTCCGCCGGCAAGTTCCTCACTCCCCCGTGTCTCTAATTCCATGCCTTCGAACCCCCAGATAAACTCAAATCAAAAACAGTCCACTTCTAACCATCTTTCTAACAAGTCATCGTTCGATGGAATTCAATCGACTTGCAATAACAATCGATGGACACACATCCAGTCATTCCGACTCCAACCAAAAAACGTTCTACTTGGCACGGCCATGATCGAAATTATTCATAATGGAACTGTTTTTACCGCGCGCGAATTAATAGACCCAGGCTCTGAAGTCACCCTCATCTCTGAAAAATTATTACGTCTTCCGACCAAACCAATCCAAGCGCAGATTTCCGGGATTAATGGAGTAGTTTCAGCCCACAGCACTAAGGCATGCAGTCTTGTCATCGGAACATCTCTCAACCCCCACGTCAAAATTGAAGCCATTGCAATGGTCGTCGCGGCCCCATCTTCCAGCCTGCCTAGCTTTTCATTTGATAGGGAGATAGAGCAACAAATACGACACCTTCGGTTAGCGGATCCGACTCTACACAAACGGTCAAACAAAGATATCTTAATTGGAGGAGACTTATACCCCTCTATTTTGTTACGCGGACTTCAAAAGAATGTCAGGAATTCTCTCCTCGACCAAGAAACTATATTTGGATGGATCATTACAGGCCCGATTCCGGAGCAACCAACGGTTCAGACATCCTCCTTCGTTTCTCACTTTACGGAAGTCACTCTCGATCAACAAATCTCAAAATTTTGGAAAATCGAGGAAGTTCCGCAAACCTCTCTCTAAAGCAGACCGGTGGTGCGAATCGCATTATGCTCAAACGACTCGGCGTGCTGCAAATGGACGCTATATAGTTCAACTGCCATTTAGGACGATTTTCCGAACCACGTCCAGTTAGGCGAATCCAGAAATCTAGCGCTCAATCAATTTATTCGGAATGAGTTGCGTTTATGCAAAAGGCCCGAACTTAAAACGGAATACGATGCTGTATTAGAAGAATACGTATCTCTGGGCCATATGTCCAGGGTTGCCCAACCAACACCCGAGCAGAAGGGTATGCAGTACTATTAACCTCATCCTGCTGTCATCAAAGAAGATAGTTTAACCACCCGCTTACGTGTCGTCTTCAATGCCTCTCAAGCTTCCACAAATGGTCTTTGCCTCAATGATATCCTCCATATAGGTTCCTCGCTACAGACGGATCTCGTTTTCTCACTATTAAGTGGCGTTTCTTCAAATTCGTTTTTAACGCAGATATCACCAAAATGTATCGGCAAATCCTAGTGGACCCGAAACATACTCCATTTCAACGACTGCTTTTTCGCCAATCCCCTTCAGATCCTATTCAAGATTTTGACTTAAAAACAGTTACCTTTGGCGTCAACTGCGCTCCATACTTGGAAATACGCTCCCTCTTCCAACTTGCCCATAATGTAGAAAAGTCTCACCCGTTAGCAGCATTGATTTTGCGAAATCATATGTACGTTGATAATGTCTTGGCGGGAGGTCACGATACCGAAACCACCATACAAGCCCGTCGTCAACTAAAGGAAGCTCTCGAAAGTGCTGGTTTCACTTTACGAAAATGGACTGCGAACTCTACTGCAATTTTGGCGGATATTCCACATGAACATCTCTTCAATCAAAATTTTTTAATCTTCGAGGAAGCGAGTCAGACCAAAGCACTTGGCATTCGATGGAACGCGATCTCCGATGCTTTCTCTTTCACACTTATATCCACCGCTTCCAGAGAATCATACATAAAGCGAGAGGTTTTGTCAGCCATCGCTTAACTATTCGATCCCGCGGGCTGGCTCGCTCCAGTGATTATATCAGCAAAAATCCTAATGCAGGACATCTGGCTATGCAGCCTCCATTGGGATGAATACTCGCTTCAAATCCTTTTTGCAGAATTTACAGCTAATCGAACTCATAACAATCCCTAGATGGGTACATTACGACCTGAGTCAACGGCCTCAGTTACATGCCTTCTGTGACGCCTCAGAAAAGGCATATGCAGCATGCATCTATCTACGATGTAAGAACTCCTTGAATTAATTCTCTACGTGCCTTATATTTGCAAAATCCAGAGTAGCACCTATTAAAAGTATTTTCCTGCCTCGGCTTGAACTCTACGGAGCATTGTTGCTCTCCGAGATGGTGGAAGCTATTCGTAACGAAATTCAAGTCGAACTCGCAAACATTTTCTGTTGGACCGATTCTACAATCGTTTAAGCATGGCTCCGAAAACGCCCGTGTACTTGGTCATCGTTTGTCGGCAACCGTGTCCCCATAATTGTTGAAAGAACTAATATGATAGAATGGAATCATCCTCCTCATCAAGTTGGTGGCACGGCCCCCTCTGGCTAAATCAGTCAGAGCCCGAATGGATGTCTTCACAAGCTGGACCCGATTTAACATCTTAACTGGAGAAAAGACCCTATAAAACAAATTTTTCCGCCACAGCAGGAAAGGAAGAGGTATTAGAGAGAATCTCTTGCCTTTCAAGAGCCCTACGCGTGCTATCTTATTGTTTTCGCTTCTATCATCACACTCGTAAAACTAACCTGAACCAAATTCCCATCGTAAGCCACGACATCAAGCCGCATGAAACCGCATTCGTTAAAAAACACCTTATCATTCTTACGCAGTGACTTCATTATTCCAACGAATTCGCCTCTCTCACTACTAGACGCATGCTACCCTCTAAAAGAAATTTTCTCCCTTTAAACCCATATCAAGACCCAGATTCTATTCTGCGAGTCAATGGTCGCCTCACCTCCTCTAAATCCTTGAGTTTCTCCGAAGCTCGTCCCATAATTCTTCCATATAATTGCCCATTAACAAAATTGCTTATCCAATTCATGCACAGAATCTCTCTTCATGGCGGAAATGCCCTCATTCTGCGATTAATACGGTGCCAATTTTGGATCCCGAAAGTACGAAATCTCATAAAATCAACAATCAACCGCTGCCATCAATGTCTCTTGGAACGGAAGAAACCACCAACTCAGATAATGACAGCATTGCCACCTGAACGCAGCACATTTTTCAGACCATTCACGATCACTGGTGTTGACTTTGCAGGCCCATTTGACATCAAGTCCTATAGCGGTCGCGGTCATCGATTATCCAAGGGTTATGTTACGTGTGCATCTTCGTTTGTATCAGCACCAAAGCCATACATCCCGAAGTGACATCTGATCTAAGCACAGAAACGTTTTTCGCAGCATTTGCTCGGTTCACTGCTCGAAAAGGTTGCCCGTCTCAACTATTCTCCGACAATGGAACAAGCTTCGTCGGAGCCGAGTAAGTACTTCGTAAAGATTTTGAACTTTTTCTTCGCTCCTCCCAAGATACTACCATTAACCACTATGCGCATCATAACCTCTCTTGGAATTTCATCCCTGCAGGAGCTCCTCACATGGGCGGATTATGGGAAGCAGGTGTAAAGAATTTTAAATTACATTTGAGAAAATCTGCCGGATTATTAAAATACACCTTCGAAGAATTCCAAACTATACTTGCTAAAATTGAGGCTTGTCTCAACTCTAGACCGTTGAGTCCACAATCTGCAAATCCTACGGACCTATATCAATCGTTATCTATAATAAATCGTTGGCGACGTGTTCAAGCCATGAACAGCTTCTTGTGCGAACGGTGGAAGCACGAGTACTTGAACGAACCCCATAAGCGTTATCGTTGGAAATTACCAAAAGAAATTGTAAAGGCGAATGATTTCGTCGTCATTCGGCAAGACAATTTGCCAAGCACGGAATTGCGACTAGGACGCATTGTCAAAACCTATGTAGGAACAGACGACAAAGTTAGGGTAGCAGATATATACACCAGCAGAGGAACTTGTACCCGTCCTATATCTAAGCTTATTATACTGCCGACAAACAAAAACAACAAAACCTTTTTTTCTAATTTAAATCATCTTCATCCTACTCTACAGATGGATGACCTCCAAACGCGACCGTCAATACCGGTGCCGCATATGCTGCCCACATCGTCCACTGGCTCATTGTCCAAACTTTTTATTAATGTCAGCCGAGATTCGAAGACGCTCCGTCTCTTAATTTCGCTATTTTCTCAACTGCCTCGCTCATTCACACCTTCAGAATGAGTGTTAAAGCCAAGGACGTTGTGGTATTTGCCGCGAAAAGCACCACTCACTTTTACATCCTAAACCGGACACAAATTCGAAGCAGGATCAGTCGCCTTCGCGGATACACAAGCCAGACACCTCTCTCGAGCAAAGATCTATCGTCTCAATGCCAACAGCCAATGTCAAAATACGAAACCAACGCCTGAATCATACGGTCCCAGAATTTATTGATCCGTGTAGCGAACGCAGCCTAATGTCAGAAGACTTAATTAAAAGGCTCAATCTTCCCATTTGGACGCACGATGAGCTTCAGATGAGCTCCATAACCATCAGCCCGCATTTCGACTCAAATTGCATACTAGAACTCGATGTGCACTCGTGCTTACTGCGCTACTCTACACCCCTTCAGAGCGTCAAATGGAATGTATCAGCACGATTCGAGCACGTGGTCTTAGCGGTCAACCAATTTACCTTCGGTCTGTTTGCGAACTTATCCTGGGCGGCGACGTATATCCAAAAGTGGTGCGGTCAGGCATTCTGCCTTACAAGAGAGGGGTCCCAATGGCAAAAAATTCAATTTTCGGCTACCTGGTTACGAAGCCAGTTTCTTTATCACGGAGTTCTTCCCCTTATTTTGTTGCACCGACGCTGCAAGGGGCCCGGGATGTATTCGCAGATGCAGCCCTGCGATGAACTGCTTTAGGAGCCTCGGCGAATCGTTCGTTTTTTTCCCTTTTCTTCTCGTCACTATTTTCGACATGGCTTCCGGTCTCTTTTCTACTCAACCGGCGACGACAGCGGATCGTTCTCTACGACGAAAACTCATCAGCTACGCCTATTGTAGCATTCATTTTTTTCTTTAATACTTAACGTTCGAGTAAAAAAAAAGTATCGATTTGTAATTATATAACTAGCAAGGATTGCGATTTAATTTATACTCCTACGGGATTGATTCGGATTAGCATTAAAACTTATACACTCAGCACATTGAAAAGCCGTTCGTTTTTTTGTCTCCGGGAAATTCGCTCTTACCGAGAGCAGAAGGTGATCAAAGGAAAAGGTAAATCGTGAGTAGCACTCCAGCAAGGATTGTCCCCCGAGAGTTCTCCTAATATCCCTTCTTTTCCACTTGCATATGAATTGCTCGATCGCGGTCCAAACAGTTCTCTTAATGTGTGCGAAATCTTCGCCTTTCAATAACCGGTCTGATTTTTTAAATATTTCATCTATTTACTGAGATTTAGGTATTTATGTGGACAAAGTCTGATTTAATGCCATTTAATTCATAAAAAATAGGTCCTTCGTGTGTTTACGTAACGTATAAATACCCCGCTCTTTAAACAAAATAAAAATGCAGTTTTTCGCTTATGACGCAGATATCACATACCCAATTATATTTTGCAGGGATTTCATATGTAGTTGGGTATGCTGCAATTATATTTTCATAATTGCATCCAATTATATTTTTCATTGCCTCCAATTATATATGTAATTGTATCAAAATATAAAAAAAATAATTTCGATTACATATATAATTCCGTCCAATTTAATATATAATCGGCTGCAATGATGTATGTAATTGTATGTAATTGTATAAAATTTTATACATAATTGAGTCTACTTAAATTTGTGATCCCCTGAAATTTAAAATACATTCTATTTAGCAATATAAAAAGTGGCATTATTCACGATTGGGCGGAATATATTTCTCCACGTCATATTCGTAGTCCACCTGCCCATTGGAGTGCCTAAGGATTTTGAAAATTCGAACACGTTATATACGATCGAAATTTTAAACCATTTGAGAAATATAACAACAAAATGTAAAATAAATACAATCATATATATAATTGCATCAATGCTTTAAATTGTAAAAGCAATCAGATGTAATTACATATGTATTCAGAACGCAATTACATATATGATAAATTTAAATGAAATTATATATAGTTATTGAGCACAATTAGTATTTGTCATTTTCTAATTATATTGTAATTGGCTCCAATTAATAATGCAATCGGGGCAAGGCTCCAACCACATATGAACTTGGTTCCAATTATATTTCGGGAATTTATTTCTCTCCGTGCAGTCGTAGGGTGGCGTCTAGGCACTTAAAATTGGCATACGGTCTCCACTTTTCGGAACTAGCTCATGTATCTATTTTATACGGTAATTGGGTTATGGCCGGACACACGGGGCAAAGTAGAGAAAATTGACTTTTCACATTTTGGGTCATATCTGGGAAACGCTTTTTAAATCCACCAAACCACGACCTTTTTGGAATGAGGGGACCTTTAGTAACAAAATATAACAATAAGAATTTTTTTTGGAAACGCTGTAGCATTGTGTAATGTATTTAGAACTTCAATTATAATCCAGATAGGCATTAGAATTAAAATCCCACGGCAACACCAAATTCGACGAGACAGCCTCAAAAAATTCAATGCCTTAAGTGCTCTCAATATGGGCACATAGCAACAATAAGGGGATAGTAACCAAAGAACCGCCCAGCGACCCGGTGAAGGCCAGGCGACTGGAATGCCCAATTAAAAGGAATAATTAAGGGGCCAAAGCTAGTCACATTTATAGAAGGAGTTAAGGCTGAGAAAAAAATATATAGAAATCTGAAGAATGATATCGATTTGAAAGATTTAGAATTGCACCAAATTTTGTTTGATAAAAAAGAAAAAAGCGAAAATTGTAAGGACCCCATTTAAATTGAAAGCAATAAAGAAATTGCATTGAAAAATATAAATTTATAAACAAATTAGTATCCACATTAGAGACCCAATCGGGAAAAACAATTATCCGATAATTACTACTGTTGGAGGAACGTTAGGATAATGCGACGAAGCTAGCTACCCTTCGCCAAAAGTACATAAGTAAAATCGAAACTGCAGAGCCAGTGTCAGACAACTCGTTTAAAGTGCTTCCATGCCGACAGGCGGACATTGTTAGTGGCTGCGATACAAGTTTCATTAAAGTACAGGCTCTAGAGAACATAAGGCGCGATGAATCGTAAACTAGGTGCATTTGGAGGGCACTTTAAAAGTTGTTGTGTGTCACAACCGCACAAACAGTTCTTATACCTTATTTCGATATACGATAAAGTACAACAACGAAAACACCGGCGTTCAGAATCAATAAAACATTAACGATGACGTAAACAATCAAAGCCAATGATCGCAAATACTAAGAACATCAGACGATTGGATCGGGCGAGTGAGCGGCAAGACGAAATGGCCGAAACAGCTAGTCAGCAATTATGTCGCATAAGCTATGCACAAGAAGTTCATCGTCTTAAATATTGACCTGCTCCAATAATAATAACAACAACAACACGTAGCAGGCGAAGACTGGAATAAAGCTGACGCTAGAGGTATTAAGCAACAGCAGCACGCAACAACAATGAGTAAGCTGACCTGATCGGCCTGATATATTGGGAACACGCAACAACAACAATCGAGATGACCCAGAAGAGTGTCGCAACAACCGATATTGCTAGAACAGCAATATCTCTTTATATAAACTGAGATTCGTGCAGGACTACGATCAGAACCGTGAACCGAAGTATTCAGTAGATCTCAACTTTAACGCACCTACTCACGAGCCAGGACGTTGAAGTGTGGATCTCCGTGTTAGCTAGGGAATAGCTCAGTTAAGTTAGTTAGCCTAAGGATTTAATGTTACGCCTTTAAGTAAATCAATAAATGCTATATTCAATATTAAACGGTCTCGAGTAATTCCTTGCGTTAAGCTACTTAGACGCGCTCCCTAGAAGACACAACATTAATGGCGCAGCCGGTAGGATGACACAACATTTATGGCGCAGCCGGTTTCGACTAAAGTTAGTCGGGAACGAACTACGATCCGTGCGGTTTTCAAAGAACGACAATCCTGATAATGGGTTTAAGTTGGTGAATATTCCACTTATTTTCGAACCAGTTACTATAAACTGTTGGAGAGCGGTGATACCAAATCCAACGGGGTCCGGGAGAGTTGATAACTCCAAAGGACACCTTAGTAAAAATGGGGCGAAGTGGACGGAATAACATATAATTTTGTATTAACCTTATTTAAGTTGTATTGTTATAAACTGTTGGAGAGCGGTGATACCAAATCCATCAGGGTCTGGGAGAGTTGATAACTCCAAAGGACACCTTAGCAATACGGCTTATTAAGAGTTGTATAAGAAAATCCAAGATTAGTCGAAAATTGTATAATAAAATAGAGTAAAAAGACAGAGCTAAAGACCAAAGACATAATCGGAAGGCGGAAAGCAGAAAATCGACAGAGTATAAGAAACGCATAAACATATGGTGAGTTAAAAAAAAAAAAAAACTTGAATAAAATATTTTTTTTTTGCCCAGAGTCCTTACTGTTAGCAAGTTAACAATGAATTCCAATATTTTGGTTAGATTCACTTGTTTATTCACGTCCGAGGCTCAGAATAAAAATTGCACAGTTTTTTACATATATGTTAGAAACGTGAGTTATATTGAGAATAAACGGCATAACAAATTTAAAAAACGGTTTTGCAATCACAGCCAAAATGTAGTCCGAAGCGAAAAACCACTTATCAACGCTAATTTGAATCCGAACTAATAGAAATACAATAATGCCATCCTTTAAAAATTTAACCACGGGAAAGATCTTCTTCGAAGATTTAGATAGGCCCGGGATATTTAATAGAGTAATAAATATAGAAAGTAAAAAGGAAAATCTGAACAAAGCATATTATTGGAAACACGACAGGTATAGATTTGTTCTCAGCAGCAACATTTTTGAATGGAATGACATCCAGCACAATATAAGAACTCTCATTAGCAAAATCGTTACTTCTCTTCTAGACAAAGTTTTCGCGCACAATTTCTGTGTACCTTAAAATGCTTCACTCAATAAATGATAAACGAAAAAACAATGGCTAGTTTCAAGTAAAGATACAAATAATTCTGGTTTTTAAGACATTAAACAAGATTTTCTAAAGCAACATACAAGCTAATGCATTTTTTTTAAATAAAAATTAGTATTGAATAAATAAAATAAAATTTTAACAGTTCGCACTCAGGGCACATTAACCTATACGTTTTTTTTTTACTATTTTTTCAAGAGCAGCTTTTCAACAAAAATCGCAAACCTAAGCAAGAAGTGGTCTTCCAACTTTAAAAAAAAAAGGGAATAGTATTGCGAAGGTAAAAGGGTCACTAATCATGCCTTATTTTTTCAAGCAAATGTGCACATACTTCTTGATGAAAAACAAAAAAAAATAGTAAGTAAATCGAATAGTATATGCACACTTATATTTACAGATCCAAAAGTATTTGCATGGATGGCAAATATATACATGCACATACTTCAGACATGACGACATAAGAACCTACATATATCTGAAGTTTTTTTTTTAAACGCGATAAAAGTTTAACGAAAACAAATGCACACAGATATGTTTTGTCCGTTTGTGAAATTTAAGCTACCTTGAAAGCGCTGTGCATTCAAAAACATACATATGTACATTCATCATCATCAAGATCCATCCACAAAATTTTTTTATATAAGTTTTCAAACCTTAAACTTTTTAAGAGGGGGAAGGGGTCTATTATGGTCTAGTATTATTACAAATTGAAAAAAAAAAATGCATTTCCATATTGTCTATACCTAAAATGAGAAAAGTATTTGCATGGATGGTCGTTCATGCATGCACATGCTTACAATTTAAGACATAAATATATCAAATGTTAAGAGCTTATGTTATTTCGCACGATCAAAGTCGAATGATCAAGTGAAGTTAATAAGCAAGCATATAGCAAGCTTCATTCGCATTCAAAACCATACAATCACGCATACATACATATAGCAAGCTTCATCCAAATTCATTCAAAGTCAGAGCATAAACTCACACATGGCTCACAAATATGAAAACTAAGGGCTCATTTACACTTTTGACGTTTAACATCAAATTGACAGAAAATTTTAAAATATTATCTCGATTTAAAAAGCGATTTTGACGTAAAAATTCTTACGATTGTTTTGAAATAGATTTGACAAATGTATAAATTGTCCCCTAATATATATAAAAAAAAAAAATTATAAAATAAAAAATAAAAATAAAAAAATAAAAAAGAAAAATATATGCAGGAATGTCTAAACTAAGAATTTCGAGAAGCTTTAAAGTAAAATCATTAGGAAATATAATTTTGCTTCAACCTAAAAACTGACTGAAATATATGTTTAAAATGTAATACAGAGAGAATACAAATGAATATATAAAATAAATTTTTAAACTCAGAATAAGTAAAATTTTGGATTGTAATAGTAACTTTTTAAATAGTAGAGTTAATAAATATCAGTTTAAAGCTTTTATTCAACACGGAGATCACATACCATGAAACGAAAAGATGTGGATGACCAGAAAGCGGCATATCTCACACCAAACAACAACACGGCAGCACAACAACAGCGCGAGAGACCAATGAAACTCGCAATACAACACCAGACACTTCAAAAGGCAGTACAACAACTGTGGTATAATCAACCAAACCAATTTCAGCTACTATAGCATAACCGATGACATTGCTGGGTCTACAAACAACGGTGGAACTAACTAAATTTCAACGCAGTCATATAGCAAGCACTTTAACTCGAAAAGTCGTTTCACCACACGGAGGTGACAACAAGATATGACTTGATGAAAAGTCACGATGCTCGTGACTTTGCTGAAGGAGAGGAGGAATGTTGTGTGTCACAACCGCACAAACAGTTCTTATACCTTATTTCGATATGCGATAAAGTACAACAACGAAAACACCGGCGTTCAGAATCAATAAAACATTAACGCTGACGTAAACAATCAAAGCCAATGATCGCAAATACTAAGAACATCAGACGATTGGATCGGGCGAGTGAGCGGCAAGACGAAATGGCCGAAACAGCTAGTCAGCAATTATGTCGCATAAGCTATGCACAAGAAGTTCATCGTCTTAAATATTGACCTGCTCCAATAATAATAACAACAACAACACGTAGCAGGCGAAGACTGGAATAAAGCTGACGCTAGAGGTATTAAGCAACAGCAGCACGCAACAACAATGAGTAAGCTGACCTGATCGGCCTGATATATTGGGAACACGCAACAACAACAATCGAGATGACCCAGAAGAGTGTCGCAACAACCGATATTGCCAGAACAGCAATATCTCTTTATTTAAACTGAGATTCGTGCACTGGAGGAGGACTACGATCAGAACCGAAGTATTCAGTAGATCTCAACTTTAACGCACCTACTCACGAGCCAGGACGTTGAAGTGTGGATCTCCGTGTTAGCTAGGGAATAGCTCAGTTAAGTTAGTTAGCCTAAGGATTTAATGTTACGCCTTTAAGTAAATCAATAAATGCTATATTCAATATTAAACGGTCTCGAGTAATTCCTTGCATTAAGCTACTTAGACGCGCTCCCTAGAAGACACAACATAGTATAGCGGAAACAGAAATTTTACATGCTGACTACCCGGGAAGAGGGATTCCTGCGGATTGGCTTTAAGGTAGAGATGAGCTACGGAATAGGTCAATAATAGATTGTACGGAAAAGGAAATAAGTTTTGATCTCGGGTTATTAGTTGATACACCGCAACTGGTGGCTCTAACCCCTACTGAAACGATTTATATTGAAGAGCTTATCACGATCCAAGGTAGGGAAGCAAAAAACTAAAAGTTTTAGGGAAAAACTAAAAGCATAAAACTTTACGACTAGGAATAACTCTTTTTGCAACAAATCATTTAACCTCTTTATGTTTTGACATTTTAAGAGCGCATTGAGAGTAGAAAAATCGAAACACAACTAAAAAATTATTAATTTTTATTCACTTGGCATTACACCAATACAGTGATGTAGAAAAAAATAAAAATGTACAATTGAATTTTTTGATTTTTGGTCTCTGGGCTGAATCACTGTGCGGTGGCGAGTATGAAAGGCAATTTTTCGTTCAAATGAGTGAGCTCTGTTGCGCTTTTAATATAACTTTTGAATCGTTCATAAGGTTTTTGTTGCATTGCAACCTATTGATTTATGGGAGCAGCCAGCTGCGAAAAATTGGGAACGAAATTCCGGCCACAATTTTCCTTTCCGAGATTTTTCATTTAGATTGCGAGGGTGTGGCATTTCATATATTATCTTAACTAATTTTTCGTGTGGTAAGACGCCGGATCCACTAATTTGTCTCTCCAAATAAACGATATTATTACGAAAAAAAAAAAATCAACATTTGGTTTCTGTTAAAGTATTTTCTGAAGTATTCCCAACCGAATACATCGTCCAAACACTTTAGTGCAAATAAATAAAGAGAAAGGACACTAAAAAGATTCTTGTAAATATTTGATTAAGATAAGGTCAGTATTATTTATTCACAAATTTTTAATTTATTATAACTCCTAGCAAACACTCTAACAACTTTCCTAGATTCTTACTGTAATCGCTGTTGCAACTTCTGAATACATACGTTTAGAGTTGAGATCTCGCAAACTGGTTTTCCGAAAGCTTCTTTCCAATTCCAGATCTTCGGATTTAATTGGAAGAAAGTGTCGATAATGCATTGTGGATTACCCAATCGATCTTGCAAGTGCCATCGGTTTGCGGTTGTTGTTGTTGTTTTCTACCTCAATAAGCCAACTTCCACTTCAATCTCAAACACATGTCGCAATTGTGGTTCTTCTTCAATTTCGTTGTACTCAGAGATGCGTTTACGAAGTCATATTTCGTTGTTGTTGTTGTTGTTTTCCCATTCACCATGTGCCAAAAGCGACCGTCTTTAATTTACGGCACTGAAGCACAGGACGGTTGTTGTTTTTATTCACCGTTGCTTTGACTGGCCTTTTAGAGTGTCGATGCAAATGGATAATTTTGCATGCTCATAGTTTTGTTGCAATCGCACCAAGGCTGTTGTTGTTTTTGCGTAATGCTGCACTTTTAGGTGACCATGTGAGATACTGCTGAAAGCGCGTGAGTCGTGTGTTGACTCACAGCACCCCTCCCTTTTTTAAAGGAGTCGCATTGCAACTTCAAACGTTTTGAGGTTTGTTTGAATGGCTCCGAGTATTTCCTTCCCCTTCTAAAGGAGGCTCTAGCATACTGACGATAACTTGTTTGTGCTCCAATAGTGCGAATCGAGCGGTAATGGCGCACTTTGTTTTTATAACGCACTTTACACGGTTTCTCATGACCTCTGGGTTTTTGTGTAGCTTGGAGCTCTGGTTGCTGGCAATTGATGCTGTTGTTCTGCTGGTGTTTGGTGTTCAGTGCATCCGATACATCTGGATAATTATTTTTGCGCAGAGTTGGACAACGTCCTTTTTCAACCTCTGTTTTATTTTTTGTTAATTAGTACCTTCATCAGTTTTGTGAAACGCCTTCTTTTTTTGCTGCCATTTCTAGTTTATTTGTATTTATGCTCTAACTTCTTTACAATTCAGCTAAGAAATCTCTAATAAGCTTACAATAGCCTATCTCTGACAAAATTCCATCTTTGTTGTCGCGTAAATTGAACGATGAGCATATTGAACGCACATTGAAATTGCCGGCGTCAGATTTTCTCAATTCGAGTATCCTATAATCATTTAATAGACGTTATTATGTCAAAAACGCACTCTTTGTAATTAATTTATTGTCCTAAGTTTTTTGTACTCAACATTTTTATAGTTGGGCACTGTATGGTGGTTCTACTTTATTTGATTTAATCGTACTGCCTCCGCTGATTTTTATGTTTATATGGTCATTGAATCTTCACAAGGTATTTTTTGTCGCTTTGTGAAATAAATTATTTGTTAAAAACCTTCGTAAGATTTTATTTTAATTTTCACACTTCCTCCCGTACATATGTAATTTTCTTCCTAAAAGAATTAAAACTTTTTCGAAGACAAATCGGCAAGTTACGTTTAAATAAAAAATGTTTAAAAAATTTTTAATTTTAGAAGGTTTTATTGAAAATAATGTTACAAAAACTATTAAGATAATTCGATACGTCCCAGGTTCTAGCCATCACACCCTTTCTTTTAACAATCTAAGGCGTTGATCACACAAAAAGTAAAATCGTTGGGCGCAGCATTACTTGAGTTGACTGGATGGAAACACAGGCCCAACGATTTTATTTTTTGTCTGATCAACGCGTAAGATGGTTGAGGGCAAGGGTGTGATGACTGGAACCTGGGTCCCACCGAAATATTTTTTTTAGTTTTTGGTACAATATTTTCAATAAAACATTTTAAATTAAAAAATTGGTTTTTACGTAATTTGCTTTTCAAGGTTTAATTTCAATGAATATAACTTCTCATTTTCAATAAAACCTTTTGAATTAAAAATTGTTTTTACATTATATATTTTCAAGTGTTAAGTTCCTTATTTCAGCTAATTTAAGCCAGCCCACCCATATTGGCACACTATAGCACACCATATTATTGCTTACTTAGATAATTAGTACTTACTTAAAGCTGTAAGGATAGTTTTGGAAAAAAAATTGGTTCTCGTATGTTTTGAAAGTTATGCGGTGGGGTGCCAGCTTAAGTGTTAAACTGGCCGACCTGGTTGACCAGAGACACGCATTTTTAGATTTGGGGCAAGTTTTGATAATGCAAATTACAACAAAAATTGAAAAATATTGGGGCCTTTTTTCCCTTGTATAGATTTGGGGCGATTTATCATATTCCCGATATTTCCGAAGCATGGTTTTATGATTAAGACTAAAAGTAGGCCGTGAGCTATGCTGTACTGTACTGATTTTTCTTCTTTTTCGCGAAATTTAAAATCCTTAAAAATGGATTACCGATTCATTGTCGGAATAACGACAGCGAATTGCTCTATTTGAAGGAAACAAAAATGATTTTTATGAAAAAAGCAACTTATAAGAACCTAATGAAATATGAGTGTTGGCGAAATACATGCAAAGCAAAAGTCAATGTTATGCCTAACGGTGAATTCGCCCGCGAAGTATGGCACTTTAAGGGACATTAAAATGACTAATAGTCCTTGGTATAAAGTTCTTCCGCAAGAGTAAGCCTTGTTGCTTTATTAAATGTTGCTAACTGTTGGATGTGTCTTCAGGCACTGCTGACATAGCCCGAAAATTGTGTGCAGGCACCGAGGGTATTGCTATATTTATAGAGCGCATGGTTTTCCCTGTTTCGAGAGTAAAGAATCCTTGGCGAATTTATCTTTAAATGGACTTTGGTGTTTCTTGTTTATCCAGTAAAATGTACTTTTCGCCGCGCAAAATTTATCCGCGAAACAAACTTTTTTTCATCAAAGCCGCCGTATCGGATTTATAGTAGAATTCTACTAGCACGATGGAGCAGAAGGCTGAACAAAAATCAGAGCAAGCAGAAAAAAAGGGTAAATATTACATCAGATACGCAAAGAAAATATGGTGAGAAAAAAAACAAAATTTTTTTTCTTTCGCCCAGAGTCCTTATTGTTAACGATGAGTTCTAATGTATTGGTTCGATGCACTTGAATATTCACGTCCGAGGATCACACTAAAGCTTGTATTACACTGTTTGGCATTTGGCCAAATATTTGGAATAAAATTTTTTACAAATATTTGATAAAATATTGTGTTTGATCGGCATATAAAAATAGGGTATTACACTGTTTGGCATATAAATAAAATATTTGGAACTTTTTTGTTTGGCTTGATTCAGACAAATACATGTTTGGAGCAAGCGAGTCAAAGTTATTTGGATGGGTATTAGACTGTTTGTCATCAAATTATTTGACAAGAATAAAGTATTTAAAAAAAATTCTTTATTATTTCATAATAATTTTCTTGTTCTTTGGAGAAATTAAAAAGATAACAAGTAAAGAAGTTTACATCGGCTAAGCCGATTGCACACATACCTTTTCCTCAGCCTGAAATATGTTAAAACATTACCTTAACAAAAATTCCTGCCGTTTTCGTTGTTCTAGCTTGGATATCTAGTTATACCTTATCTGTACTTCGATTTAGCTTCTAGAACTGGAGATTATTATTAAGCACAAAATTTTCGCGGATGGTGAGCATGGTCAAGTTTTAACCGTTAGAGGACCGTTCAGTCCATTCACATAATTAAGCATAAACAGCTACATACATACATATGTATGCAGTCACTTTGCTTATCTTGATTTTGCTTCTGCATACATATTCATGTATGTAACTTCATTTGCCCCGTGACGGCAGCCAAATCGGCGTTTTTTGGTCTTGGATATGTATGTAGCTTCACTTAAATTGTTTTTCTTGTTTTATTCGCTTTCGCACCGATTGAATTGCTGAACTTACATTTATCAGAACTTGCATAAAAATGATGACACTCATCAAATCGAATTATTGAATATTTTAAATTGAATTTTTGTTTTGTTTAATCAGCTGTTAACTAGTATATAAGAAAGAAATTTTGAAAATAAAAAGCAAGTCAATACTAATTCTCTTGAGTGTTACTTCGTCGAATCAATCAGGTTCATGTGCTTGATTGAAATTATCTAAATTCACTACATCGATTGCGTTCTGGTTTATGTGCTAGAAGCAAGGACCGAAAGGTAAACAATAAACTCAACAGTTTATTCATTGGTGACCCCGACGTGATAACGCGTAATCCTTAAATCGAAAGTGTTTGCATTGGTAAATCGCGACAGTAAAATTTAAAATCGAAAGTTTCCGAAATTTAAGGCGCGACGGTCATTTAACTCTGCGGAAATTAATTTCGTCAACAAAAATGGATACTGACATCGGTCCACCAGCTAGTGATCTTCAACGGCTCTTCAGCGATCAAGAGCAGCTTGGGCAGGCCATTGAAAACATCATCAGGAATGCGAAAAAGGATTCCAAAGAGCGAAAATCAAGGGCTTACTTCAGGGAAAGATTGTCCAGGCTAACAGAGCTATGGAAATCATTCAACGCAAACCATGCGAACATCATTAGTCAAGAAGAAGTTGAATATGACAATAACTACTTCAAAAAAGACTATTATACCGGCATAAAAAAGGTTGTAGAAACTTGGACCGAAACCTTTAAAAAAGGAAGCGAACAAGCAACGGAGCTCGAAGGTGCAACTGCAAAAACACCTACGGTGCCTACGGTGCTTACTCAGCAACAACAAACATTGGGATCAGGCTCCTCTGAAACTGGGCCATCCTCATCAAACAATGTCTTACTCAACAATCAAACAGCTTTAAAGGAGTCGCTCTTAGAATTAAAGGAGCGTATAGAGGCAACAGGCTTCACCACTCACAACAAATCGTTCTACCGTGGCAAAGCCAGGCTCATAGTAGAACGATTACAAAAAATGGAAACCATTGATAACCAAATTTCATCTTCTACGCAACCACCAATCAATGGTTATTCAACACGAGAATTCCTAAAGTTTCAAGAGGAAATGAGGGAGCTGGTAGATGAATTAAACGAAGCAAGTCAACCAGCATATTCTTCAGAGTCTACGTCATCCAAAGAAGACTTAGAGGTTCCGTTACCTAAAATTCAACTTTCAAAATTCGACGGAAAATTCTCGCAGTGGACACAGTTCAAAGAGCTATTCGTTGAACTCATACACAAAAAGCATATAAGTGATGTGCAGAAAATGTACTACTTATCTACCTTTCTGACAGGAGAGGCAAAAAATTTAATAAAACATCTGTCTATGGCACCTGAAAATTATGACTAGCATGGGAAATCGTGACTAGTCGCTACGATAACAAACGGCTATTGGTTACAGAACTCTTGAACAAGTTTCTATCCCAACCTAACGTCACATCAGAATCAGCAGCAGCATTGAAGGATTTACATGACGTCACAACTGAATGCATTCATGGACTAAGGGCTCAAAACATTCCCGTTGACCAATGGGACATTCTAGTGGCACATCTTCTCATAAAAAAGCTTGATCGAAACACTCATACAGCATTCGAGCAAGCCCTAACAGACAATAGAAATCCAGTAAAACTCCAATGTGTCCTGAAATTCATAGAACATCGGTTCCAGTCACTAGAAGCACTAGGAAAAAACACAAAGACAACATCATCTAGAACATCAGCTTCGGTGGTAAAACCTAAATCAACCGAATCAAAATGCAGTGTTTGCACTGGTGAAGAACATCAGCTATATGCTTGCAACAAATTCAAGGATGAAACTTTATCCAAAAAATGGCAATGGGTGAAGCAACTGAAATTGTGCTGCAACTGCCTGAAGTCCGGCCACAAGGCAACTGATTGCAAGTCTGGTCATTGTAAGCATTGCGAAAAAAAACACCATTCAACACTTCACTCCAAGCACAATTCACAGCAAGATGTTCAACAAGAGCCTGAAGCGAATAATGCATCCGAAAATAAAAGTACGACCAGCCTTCTATCAAGGGAATCACTTACAAAAACCAATTACGTTCTACTGGGTACAGCACGCGTTATCGTAACCACAAATAATGGCGAGCAGATTGAATGTAGAGCAATTCTGGACTCCGGATCTCAAATCAACGTTGCAACGGAAAAATTGGTCAAAAAGTTAAATGTGAAAACCAAGTCAACTAGCCTACGTATTGAAGGAATCGGCAAAACAAAAAAAAATGCACATCATCGAGTCAGTTTAAAAATTCACTCTCGTGTGAACAAGTTTTCAACGTCAGTCGATGCTCATGTTTTGCCACAAATCGTTTCAAAACAGCCAAGTCAAGACATCGACACTTCAAAATGGAATCTACCGCGTAAAATTGAGTTGGCAGACCCTGATTTCAGTAAATCCAACAAAGTGGACTTACTTTTAGGAGCAGAATTCTACCATCTGTTATTATGTGAAGGAAAACTTGAAATTGGAGAAAATCTTCCCATCATGCAGAATAGCGTTTTTGGCTGGATTGTTGCAGGAAAAGTTCAGCAACCTGAGGAGCCTACAGCAGTGTGTGGAATTTGTTCTGACAACGACTTAGAGGAGGCAATTTCGAAATTTTGGAAACTGGAAGAAGTCGCCGAATCTACTAAACCAATTTCGATAGCAGAAAAATTATGTGAGGAGCATTTTCTACTCAACACAAGGAAAACCCAATCCGGCCGCTTCATGGTCAAAATACCACTATCAGGTGATATATCGTTAATCGGTGAATCCAAGAGGTTAGCGTACAATAGACTTATCGGTCTGGAAAAAAGGCTTGCGAAAAACGATATCCTTCGACAGCAATATAAAGACTTCATGAAAGAATATGAAACGCTTGGTCATATGACTGAAATCGCACCAGATAACGTCTCGAATCCACATTACTTCATACCACATCATTGTGTGATACGCCCAGAGAGTACGAGCACTAAGCTACGCGTTGTTTTTGATGCATCAGCGAAAACAACGACAGGAATTTCGATAAACGAGCTTATGTACACAGGTCGCACAGTTCAAAGCGAATTGTTCTCAATACTTCTACGCTTTCGAATGCCGAGATTCGTCTTTAAAACAGACATTGAGAAGATGTATAGACAGATCCTAATACATCCTCACGACAGAATGCTTCAACTCATCATGTGGAGAGACGATCACAATCAACCTGTCAAATACTTCCAGTTAAACACAGTGACTTATGGAACAAGGTCTGCCCCATTCCTTGCTACAAGATGCCTATACAAAATAGCAGAAGAAAACATCAATAAATACCCGGCAGGTGCCGCAGCTCTCAGAGACAATTTTTATGTGGACGACGGGCTAGCGGGCGCAAATTCACTAGCCGAAGCTATTGAAATAAAAAATCAGCTGACTACCATACTGAAGGAGGCAGGAATGAACCCCAAAAAATGGAGTGCTAATTCTCCCAGGCTGATGCAAGGTATTCCAGCAGAAGATCAAGAGATTAATCTTGATTTCGATAGCAACACCAACGAATCAATCAAAACACTCGGACTGCGATGGCTTCCGACTACAGATGAGTTTTGCATCAAGGCCTCAATTACTGATGAAACAAAATTCACAAAAAGGCAAGTTACGTCAGAAATAGCTAAAATATTTGACCCATTAGGATTAGTTGCCCCAGCTGTAGTAACCGCCAAAATATTCATCCAACACTTATGGGACCTAAAGCTTGACTGGGACGTCTCCATCCCACTAGAACTCCATACAAGGTGGCTTAACTTTCGAACAAGCTTACAGTCACTCAACAATGTCAAAATTCCACGTCACATATTCAATAACAGCGAAATAATATCCACACAATTACATGCGTTTTGTGATGCATCCCAGAAAGCATATGGCACATGCATTTACATAAGATCAAAAAATAAAGATAAAACCGTAACAGCAAGACTACTCTGCTCAAAAAATAGAGTAGCTCCATTAAAAATACTCACAATTCCACGTCTAGAACTCTGTGCAGCAGTGTTGGCTGCCGAACTGGTGGCGCGAGTGAAGGCGGACCTAAAACTAAACAATGTTGCGACGTACTTCTGGTCAGATTCACGAATTGTTCTCTCTTGGATTAACCAAAAGTCGACAGCATTTCAAACATTCGTTTCCCATCGCATACAAAAAATTCAAGATCTAACCATTCCTGAACAGTGGCGGCATGTACAATCAAAGCAAAATCCAGCCGACAT
The DNA here is from genome assembly GCA_020466095.1 of Chlorops oryzae. Lineage (NCBI taxonomy): Eukaryota > Metazoa > Arthropoda > Insecta > Diptera > Chloropidae > Chlorops > Chlorops oryzae. The sequence goes on from CM035806.1 coordinate 94,017,843, forward strand.
TCTTTCACGTGGAATAAATCCACATGAATTAGCAACCGCGCACAACTGGTTCTTCGGACCAATGTTCCTGTACCATCATGAGGATACTTGGACATCTCCACTGCAGAGTAACACACTTGAAACAACATTGTTAGAACGGAAGACAACAACTTTAGCAGCATCAGCATCATCATCCTCATCATCAACATTAGGCCCATGCGTTCCATTAATTCACAAAATCGATGCAAGAAACAAATTCAGATACCTTCAGCGAGTAATAGGCTACGTTATTCGATTTACTCAAAATTGCAGACAATCAAGAACTTCTCGGCCAAAAAACATACAGCTTTCACCCTCAGAGCTCGAATCAGCGTTAAAATACATAATCAAAGAAGTCCAGTTCAGCGAATTTAAGGATGCAATAAAAATGCTTCGCAAAGGAGAGCATCTACCAAATTCCAACAACTTAAGCTCTCTGTCTCCATTCCTTGATGAGGAAGGAGTATTGAGAGTTGGCGGTAGACTTGAACATTCGTCTCAAGGTTATGACGCGAAACACCAAATGTTGCTGCCGTTTAACGACTCTATAGTGAAATTATTGATAGAGGCCGTTCATCAAGAAAACTTTCACTGCACAGCACAAACACTCATGGCAATCCTTCGACAAAAGTTCTGGCCCATTCGAGGAAAACAATTGACAAGATCCATTGTGAATCACTGTATTCGTTGTAGACGAGCAAAACCGATGTTATTCAATCAAATTATGGGCCAATTACCAGCTGCACGAGTGGAACCAGCTCGACCCTTTGTGACGACGGGAGTGGATTATTGTGGACCGCTCAAGATACATTTCAACGTCAGGGGAAAACACCCCCAAAAAGCTTATATTGCCATATTTTGCTGCTTTGTTACTAAGGCAGTGCACTTAGAACTCGTTTCAAACCTATCAACAGAAGCATTCATCGGAGCTCTGAAAAGATTCTCCGCACTAAGAGGACACTGTAAAACATTATATAGTGACAACGCAACGAACTTCGTGGGAGCTCGCAATTTAATCGAAGATGCTGTTCTTTCACCTTCAGCTCAGGATAGCATCATAAAAACATGCAGTGCTAAAGGAATAGAATTCCGCTTCATCCCACCCAGATCGCCTCACTTCGGAGGGCTTTGGGAAGCAGCAGTGAAGTCAGCAAAGCATCTTTTGTTACGAACCTTGGAAATAGCATCATTAACTGATGAACAACTCCGAACAGCAATTGCAGAAGTAAGTGCAATACTAAATTCAAGACCACTCACACCAATGTCGGATGACCCCAATGACCTTAACGCTTTAACACCAGGTCATTTTTTAATTGGCGAACCATTAATTTCCACGATTGACCAAGGCATCCTCCAATCAGCAAGCACACTACAAGGACAATGGAAAAGAGTTACAGAACTTAGAAAAGAATTCTGGGACCGCTGGTCGAAGGAATACTTAGCTGACCTTCAACACAAATATAAATGGAAAGGACCAAAAACAGACGTCCAGGAAGGAACACTGGTTATCATGAAGGAAGACAATCTTCCAGTACTACAATGGCCTCTGGGAAGAATCGTTCAAGTATATCGAGGCGATGACCATGTAGTGAGAGTGGTCGACGTCAAAACAGAAAAGGGAATTTATAAACGCGCAATTCACCGATTAGCCCCTCTGTTTCCACCTGACAACTTTAACAAGGCAGCTCAACAAATTGAAACCATCGAACAAGAACCAAACTCAGTAAAAGAAGAAGCCATTCCATGTAAGCGAAGACGAACACGGCCCAGCCTCACACTTATGTCATTAGTAATGTTATTATTACTACCATTGGTCATGGGCAGTGCTGTGAAGGTTAATAGACAACCAAACATACCAGGAATTCATTTTGAAGAAATCGGCCAAATTAAAATCATCGTAACCAATTGGAAATTCATTATATTTTTTGATGTAGAACCTTTTAAGAAAGACTTAATACTTCTTAAATCAGGAATAACAGGTCTACAAAAAATATGCAACTCCACCGGCAATAAACCACCATGTGCAATTACTACCAATTACCTCCAAAAGGTTGAGCAAGAACTTGACTCAGGATTCGAATTACTATCAAAAAGGAAGAAAAGGGGCGCTATGGACATAATAGGAAATATTGCAAATTCACTATTTGGAGTGTTGGACTCTAACTACGAAGAACAGATGTCAAAAACAATTTCTCATGTTCAAAGTAATGAGGCTCACTTAATCAAGCTGCTGAAAAATCAAACGTCTTTTATCGACTCAACAATAAATATAATCAAAAAAGACCAAGCAAACGTCAAAACAAAATTCCACGAAATCGATGAAAGATTAAATTTAATTGGTTCAGAACTTGGGTATGGGGCAACATCTATGCTTCAATCTACCCAAAAAATAACAAGTCTTTTCATTCAACTCCTGGTGCTATCATTATCTCTTCAACGATCACGATCATCAATACTAGATGTTCTAATAGACAGCCATCATGGAAAAATAAGTCCGCTATTGCTCACCCCACAACAGTTTGCTGATGAAATAGGCAGAATTAAGGCACATCTCCCACCACATTTACAACTACCAGCAACACCGGAAAATGTACTGCAATTTTATAAGTTACTTGACGTTAACGGAATTGTAGCAGAAAATCATGTAGTGTTCAACATCAACGTACCACTAATTGATCAAAGAATGTTTCATTTGTATTATTTAACGCCAGTCCCAGCAATCATAAATAAAACATTAGCATCAATATCTTTGACAACTTCATATCTTGCCATCAGCGATCATCGTGACGAGTTTTTTGGTATGAGCAACGAAAAATTGGAATTATGCCCACAAGTCAACAACATCTTTTTGTGCCCTAATATACAATCAACACTTCACAAAGGAACAAATGCATATAAATGTGAGCTAAGCCTATTCAATTCTGACTCACATCCATCATGTGTGCTGCAATCTACAACTGAACAGACCATGTGGTATCAACTCCATATAAAAAATAAATGGATTTTTGCGTCGACAATTTCGCGACAATTAACCTCAGTATGCGGCGATCAAAGTGAGATAATAACACTTAACGGAACAAGCATATTGGAACTGCAAGCAGAATGCACTCTTAAGGGAGACGACATCGTCATTCATGGACGCCATGTTAAGTCTTCCACACTTCATGAAGCTTACACCTCAATTGGAGTTCTACAAACAAACTTTAACGAACGATTCACAAAGCTTTCACCGCTTCACTCATATGCAACACAAATAGAAGAATTAGCACGAATTCAAAGGGAATTAAAGGCACATCAAGCATTCGATTTGCCACCAAACATAACAACAACTGTCACACACAGCACAATCATTGCTTACGGATCTCTTATACTGGTCTCCTGTGTAGCAGCGATTCTACTAATAAAATGCTTGATTTCAAGACGTAAGCAGAGAGCTCTTGCAATCCCTCCTCCAAAGCCTGCCAGAAGAAGATCTACATTTGAATTATCTACAATATAAAACGAAGTATCTGAAATTAAAAAAGGAAGAAGATTATTTCACAATTGCATAATTTAACAAACTCACTCAGTTCTTCCACAAAGGTCATCATTTTTATAATTATTTAAATTTGCTTCTCAATTGAAATTAAAATTGCATTCTCCTCTGAACTCTGCAATTTTTACGTTCTATTTATTGTCAAGTGTTCATCAAGAACAAACAAATTCAAATAAATTTCGCAATCGCTTGAAGTATTCTTGCCCCAAAAATGATAAGTCAGCAAAACAATAAGAAGGTTCCACACATGTCGTCTGTTGACCATGCGTCAACGGCCGGGAGCATGTTCAGTCCATTCACATAATTAAGCATAAACAGCTACATACATACATATGTATGCAGTCACTTTGCTTATCTTGATTTTGCTTCTGCATACATATTCATGTATGTAACTTCATTTGCCCCGTGACGGCAGCCAAATCGGCGTTTTTTGGTCTTGGATATGTATGTAGCTTCACTTAAATTGTTTTTTCTTGTTTTATTCGCTTTCGCACCGATTGAATTGCTGAACTTACATTTATCAGAACTTGCATAAAAATGATGACACTCATCAAATCGAATTATTGAATATTTTAAATTGAATTTTTGTTTTGTTTAATCAGCTGTTAACTAGTATATAAGAAAGAAATTTTGAAAATAAAAAGCAAGTCAATACTAATTCTCTTGAGTGTTACTTCGTCGAATCAATCAGGTTCATGTGCTTGATTGAAATTATCTAAATTCACTACATCGATTGCGTTCTGGTTTATGTGCTAGAAGCAAGGACCGAAAGGTAAACAATAAACTCAACAGTTTATTCAAGGACATTTTGTCTAGCTATGAAATCCTCAATTCAAAATAGTGAAAATCAAATTTTCGCAAATTTCGCGAATGGTGGTCTTGATCAAATTTTAACCCTTAGAGGACATTTTGTTTAGCTACGAAATACTCAATTCAAAATAGTGAAAATCAATTTTTTTGCGAATTTCGCGAATGGTGGTCTTGATCAAACTTTAACCCTTAGAGGACATTTTGTTTAGCTGCGAAATACTCAATTCAAAACTGTGAAAATCAAATTTTCGCGAATTTCGCGGATGGTGGTCTTGATCAAATTTTAACCGTTAGAGGACATTTTGTCTAGCAGCGAAATACTCAATTCAAAATAGTGAAAATCACATTTTTGCGATCCTCAAATTCGACCATTTGGCACATAGCTCAGTTTCGGGAATTCTTTGTTCAAACTCAAGCCCCACCTCTTTCCAAACATTATCTCTGATTATTTTATTTTTATAATCATTTAACTGGGCGTTCCAGAGACATTCGCGCATTTCCACATTGCTTATCAATTTCATTATTTCGGTGTCACTCCACTGTATGGAAACCTTTTTGACTCTCTTTTGTCCTTCAGACATTTTTTTAAATTCAATTTTAGGTTGAAATAAAAATAATTTTGTCTTTATTTGGCTGTATTTGTTTCTGCAGTTGACAAGGAATATCCAAACAAAAATAATATTCCAAATACGTGCAAACAGTTTGCTTTGTTTAAAGCGAACCCAATTACACAGAAAAAAAAGTGTCAAATATTTGGCTTTTTGACAATATGCCAAACATAACCCAAATACGATCAAATAATATGTTTAGTCAAATATATTTGCCTATTACACTGTTTGAACCTGTGTTTGGCACCAAAATTCCAAATATTTGGCCAAATGCCAAACAGTGTAATACTACCTTAATAATTGCTCGGTTATTTGTACATATTTCAGAAAAATTAGTAACTTTGAAAATAAACAGCAAAACAAATTTAAAAAACGCTTTTGCAATTGTAATTGATCCCAATAATAGGATCTTGGTTCCTTATTACCAAAGATAAGATCCTTTACAAGAATTCAGTTCAATATATAAAATAAATATTCAAACTGAATCTATATCGAATCTATATTTTATTTTTAACAAATCAACAATAAAGAAAACTAAATTTTTTAGAAAGAAAAGTAACATGATTAAACTAAAACATATTTTGAGAAAAGAAATTATTTTGAAACAAAAAATGTGAGTTGTTGCACTTGAAGGCTTTCTCCTTGAAATTGTTGTGACTTCTCACACAATCACAGTCAAAATGTAGTTCGAAGCGAAAAGCCACTTTTCATATCAACATCAGCGCTACTTTAAATATTTTCAATTCGTACTAATAAAAAAAAATGTCATTCTTTAAAAATGTAAACAGGGGTAAGATCTTCTTTAAACACTCAAAAAACAGAACTACTACTTGCTTGCTATAAACTATAACAACGGTGTTATTACTGCATTTGCTATATTTTATATGAATTTCAGCTAGCGAAATGTCTTGATTTGAAACAAACATAGCCAACATAGCTATACTTTGTTAGTAAATGAATATAGCTGTATGAGAATCATTTTAAAGCATCTGCGGCTATTTGAAAAGCATAGGCAGCTACTCATTATAGCTGAGCATGATTTAATGCATCTTCGGCTATTTACATAGCATATGCAGCTTTATTGAGTAAATGATATTCATTGTAATCTCTCTCTATTCAAATTCGCTTTCGTTTACTCTCTCTCTCTCTCTCTCTCTCTCTCTCTCTCTCTCGCTCTCTGCTATGCCATGAAATGGGCTGTAATTTTCGCCATGCTCCCTTATATCTGCTCCTTCCTGTTGTCTGCTTTAAATTCGCATTCTGATCAACTGCCCGATAAGGAGTCGATAGCTCAGTGGTCCAAACTGTGACTCGAAAGTCGAGATGTTCGGGGTTCGATCCATGTTGGCAGCGAGAGTATTTCAAGTTTTTTTTTTACTTTTTTTTTTATAAATTACAGTTGAGGGAAAACTAAGGGTCGTATCTTAATTTCGACTTTATATTCTTGCTCAGCAAGCACAAAAATAAACTGTGCGACACGTATTTCTATTCCTTATGTATTTGAGAAATTTCACCTTTTTTGGGGGTGTTGAACCAGGATGCGGAGGGGTGTTGAGGTAAAATTAAGGGTCGTTTCTTAGTTTCGACTCCATATTCTTACTCAGCATACCTTTTTAAAAAAATTCTTTTTTGAAAACGCAACGAATAATTGAAAACTTTTTTTATTTATTGTATTACAAAAGGTTCAAAGTAAATAAAAAAAATGGATTTGCCTCGATACGTGGGCTGTTCAAAAAGTAATGAGACTTCAAAGTTGGTGGTGAAAAAAAAAAGGTGCCGTCACGGCGGCCACGATTCCGGGTCTCCGGAGCGTCCGAAATGAAAAAGAAACGGGGTTATAATCAGTGTAAATGTAATTCTCGGGCGAACCACAAGCTTAATTTTGTGATTTTTTTTGACAAAATGGCGGCCATTAAAAAAAAATTTCAATTTCGGGCTTTTTTTTTGTAGTTTAGTGTAAAAAAATAAATAGTAAAAAATTTTTTAAAATTATGGTCGAGGTTCACCCGAGAATGGTGACAATTCCGCGTCGATTCCAATTTGTTTCATGAAAATCGGTTCAGTTGAACTGGAGATATCATGGCCGCCAGTTCGAAAAACGTGGTTTCGAGATAAACGCGTTTAAAGTTTGAAGCAACGCAAAAATTACTCGTTTTAGCGCAGATCTTGCTCGACAAAGAAGGCTATATCCTCTAAACTATTTCAAAATTCAAAAAATCCTTTAAGGGGCATATTCACAACTACCCAAGCTATAAATAAATGCAAAAAAAAAGTCGAAAAAAAAAGTTGCTCAATGAGAAGACCCCCTTTAGGAAGGCGCTGGGGCGAAAACTAGGGGCGATGGAGAAAATCTGACTCCGGATTCGTGATCAGCGCCCCACAAACATAAAGGGGGGTATGTCACTTTTCTGTAACAGGACCTTTTTTTTGCGTGCCGGTGTAATTAATAAAAATAAATCAATAAAAAAGTCAAAACACAAAATTAAATTATTCTTTTTTTCTGAGTCGCTGGTGCTAGGCCATTTGCCAAATGCTATAGCAAGGAGTAGCTATATTTTATATCTGTAGATATTATGTTCATATAGAAAAAACTATGAGGAATTGCAGCGTAAACTGCTATTGGTGTAGCACGGGCTATATTTAAGTATAGGAATAGGAGCTTTTAAAGTTTCGTATTAAATATAGCAGATGCAGTAACAAAAATCTACTATCCCATTTTATACATTGGTTATAGCACTTAGCGCTAACAAAATATAGCACATGGTGCTATAATTTTTTTCAGTGAAGATTTAGATTGGCCCGAGATATATAATTGAGCAAAAAAATATAGAAAGTAAAAAGGAAAATTTGTTGAAATTTAAGAAAGATTTTCGAATCGAAGATGATATTAACTTAGAGTTTGTAAATATAAATAAATATATATAATAAATAAATACAAGAATATTGAGAGTAAAAAAGAAAATTTATTGAAGTTCAGACAAAGTAGGAACTTGCATGAAGAAAAAGGGGCTTACAAGTGTAACCCTCAATCAAAAACTGAAAAAAAGTCCATCTTATAACTTATTTTCATTCCGAAAATACTGAATTATTAAATGAGAAAAATGTAGAAAAACAAGACATTCCAGATGATGAATGCAGTGAAGGCGAAGATAAAACCAGCGTCTTTGAATTTTTATGGGTTTCCATAATAAATTTATTTACAATCTTTATTAAACAGAAAGTCGTTTGGTTTTATCGGTTTCACAAGTGTAACAGAAGACATGAAGTTGTAATCAGACTTAGAAATCTAGATTATCTTGTGACAACGCTCAACACGAACGAATCAGATTCAATGTCATACGACGCAATAAGTCCCTTAGTTGACACTAGAGGTGATACAGAATTTATTGAGCGAGCATTTTTGGGAAAATCCATTGACAACGATGAGAATTTCAAAGAACTGGAAGTACTTTTTAATGAAACTGAGAGCAAGGGACCAAAAGTAGCAGAAACTAAAAGGACAATAGCCAACGTTAGCTAGCGTACTTTTGAGGTTTGACAGCGCGCATTTTAATGGATGCATTCGAGAGTATCGGTACGACCTTCTTGAGATTGATAAACACATCGCTAACGGAAGGTACGTTTACAGAGTGTTGGAAGGAAGCTAGAGTGGTTCCAATAGAAAAATTAAAAGATGCGGATAAGCCAGAGAACTTCAGGCCAATAAACACTCTCAAGCTCGAAAGCAAAGTCTTGGAGAAAATTGTGCATAGCCAGCTCTCAGAGTATTTCGAGACGAATAATCTACTATCGGAGCGACAATCCGGGTTCAGGAGCAAACACAGCTGCGAATCATTGCTCAGTTTGGTAGTGTCAAATTGGAAGGATGAAGTCAATGCCAAGAATTTTGTAGTCGCCGTCTTTCTTGACCTTCAGCGGGCGTTCGCAACAATTGACAGAAAAATTCTTCTTATAAAGTTGGAAAAATATGGAATCGGAGGAGTAGCGCTGAGATGGTTTTCGTCATATCTAGCAGGGGGAAAGCAAAGGACAATGGTAGGCAGCGAACTCTCAAGAGATAGGGAGGTGAAATTTGGCGTCCCTCAAGGCGGCATCCTGGGAACATTGTTGTTCATTATATACATAAATGATATCGAAAAAGTTGTTCGATATTCGAAGGTGAGCCTGTTCGCTGACGATACGCTTATTTACGAATGTGGGAACTCGCCTGACGAGTGTGTTCAACTTATAAACGACGATCTGCAAAGAATAAGTGCGTATTTGAGGATGAATAAGCTGAGCCTTAATGCAAGGAAGACGAAGGCGATGGTGATAAACGGCAAATCGGAGACAAACATTTTGATAGATGGCAACGTGGTAGAGAAAGTACCTGAAATAAAGTATTTAGGAGTTATAGTAGTTCAAAAACTGAAATTTGATAAGCACATTGACTATTTATGTAAAAAAATTGCAAAGAAGATAGGATTCTTTTGTAGAATAAGGAAAAACTTGAGTCAGGCGAGTGCTATTAACGTTTTTAATGTGCTTATAAAGCCACATTTTGAATACTGTTCAACAATAAAATTTTTGAGCGCGAACTGTAATGTAAATAGGCTTCAAAGGTTGCAGAACAAGGGAATGAGAGCGGTACTTAGGTGTGGTAATTTTGTGTCAGTTGGCTTTATGTTTGAATGCCTAAGGTGGATGTCAGTAAGGCAAAGGATAATGATGTATGTATTGTAATTTATTTAAAAAATTAAATTTAATTTGTTGCCGAATTACCTAAGTTCCCAGATAAGGTATGTTACGAGTGTTCAACCTTACAACCTAAGAAATAATGATAATTTTAGAGTGTCAAGTGCAGCACAAAACAGTCTAATGTGCAAAGGGTTAAATTTATTTAATAGTTTGCCAAACGATGTGAAAAATGAACGGAATGTAGTTAGATTTAAAACAAAAGTTGTCAAGTTTGTCAAGGAGAACTATGAATGATGTGATGGATAATATTTGTAAATTGATAGAAATTGTTAATAGCAAAAATATTGCTAAATAAACCAACACTACTCCTACTACTACTACTACTACTTGCACTGCAGAGGCAGTGACAATCCAAGATAGGGCAACGAGCGGGGAACCAATTGATGTAAAAAACGTTTCGAAGAAAAAAATATTGCATAGGGGGAAAAAAGGAAGAACAATAAATTTCTTTACAAAAAGTCGGACACGAATTTATATAAGGAACGCGAAGATCGCAAAGAGATATTGCAGAAGAACTCAATAAAAGACAAGTTTGACGTTACTGCAGCAAGCTGGCGTTTCGAACCTCTGTACAAGCGTGCGAAATACAACATTACAACATAAGTGACCCAACGCGGAGTCGCGGAATATGCGGAGTCGAACATTGGTCATGGAACAAAACAAACCCGGAAGCACACCTGCGTCAACAGGCCCACGACACCGTTCCTGAAGAACACACCAGCGTCTGCAGAGCGCAGACTTAGGTTAAGAATAATTAGTATATAAGCTTTGTATTAAAAATTTAGAAATCAGTTGTTCAGTAGTTGAGAGTTGTGAGTTGATAGTTAAAAGCTGATGTTTACTAACGTATCCTAATAAATCGTGCTGAATATAAAAACATAAAAGAGCGTTTTCGTGAAAGTGTTCGTTCAAATATAAGTTCCGATAGGCGAGTGCAGGATTTCGGAAAAAACCGCACGACACGATGAAGAAGAGGCACTAAGCGAGCTTAAAGTTAAAAATTCAATTAAAAAGGAACGTTTTTCGATGGGTACAACATTGGGTGGGAAGCGAAAAATCAAGAAACTAAATCGCTTTTATTGCCAACAATTAATAGGGGTTTAAACTACTTGGTCAGCAAATCATTTGTAGCATCTCCCATATCCCATGACCAAGACCATTTTATTCAGCGTGCATAATTGAAGATGGGTTCTCCTATTGTATTTTTGCGTCTTTGAAATGCATTGATATAATAAAAGAGAGCCTAACAAACACGAAATATCTAATGGACACAACATGTAAAATTGTTCCTCGCAGATACTATAAGTAAGTCTTAATTATAATTATATAAATAATTATTTATATTGAATGTTTGGAAGAGGTAAATAAATTTGTCAACAGCACAGTTTAAAGTTTTTGCACGCGCAATAAAAAAAAAAAATTTTCTTGCTATCACCCGATTTTTTTAAACAAATTTTCGCCTCCGTCAATAAAATTGTCTTCATTTGGTATTTATCTAGATTTTTCCAATATTTTTCGTCTTTTTGAACAAAAATCTAAGGCCGCCTATGAGCACATGTTTAAATACATAAAAACTAATATTTTTAGCCTCCATGAAAAATGGGCGCAATAAAAAAAAGGTCCCAACATTTTGTATTGAACACAACATCACGAATTTTAAGGCGATTTTTCTTTTTTTTTGGGGTCATTTTGCATCTCCATTTATGTTACATTTGGAGCCTTTTTATACCCAGCGTATGCAGGGTATACTTGGTTTGTGCAAATTCTGTAAAAGCCAGAACTAACCTCCGTAGATATAACATAGACATATATATATATTCTTCATCAGGACCAAAAACTAATTCGATTTAGACATTTTCGTCCGTCCGTCTGCCCTTCCGCCCGTGGTCAAGTCGAAATTTGACACACAGGTATATCGGGATCCGAGTATGATCCAATGTTAAAATGGGAGACATCCGCCTACTGCCATGCCCACAAATGAATATAATGTGCTTTCAGTAAAATGCTTGTAACTTGCGAACCACTCAACACATTTCATTGATATTTGGTGTGCTTATAAACTACGAAAAATGACATGTCCTGGCAAAAAATGGACGTCGCCCTCCTCGAGCTACGCCCACAAATAAGCAGAGAAAGAGCAGAAATTGGTATGTTTACAATTGATACTATTACAACTAATTCATTCTACTTGTTTACAAAATTTAGGACTTTCGCGAGAGCAGTAACGAAATGATGGTTTTTAGACTAAATTAGGGTGGCTGATCTCGAAAATAGCATCCGTTTATTTTGTCAAAGGATTGTTTTTGAGGTATACGCAGAAAACGTGTTTTTTGATAACTTTATGAGATTTTGCCGAAGAACTCAAAAACTGCCTACTTAAATAAAATAAAAATATTTAAGTGTAAAGCAGCAAACTCTCCTCTTTCTAACGATGTATCACTTGTTGCAATCGGTGTCTTAGTTTTTGGACTATAGACATTTGAACCTGCAAAAATTTTTTTGCTTTGACTCAATAATGGGTATTTAACGTTTCCAAAATGTTATAGTATGCTGAAATTGGTAGAAAATTATAAAAGTTATAAGGAGGTTTCTGGCTCTACTAAAATTCAAAATGCTTCAAGCAAAAATCGTCGAACATGTTTTTCAAACCGCTGCCGACGTCCGATTTCGATGAATACTTATATAGAATAAGTGAAAAATTCTTAGAATTTTGGCACTTAAACTTTTTCAAAAAACTGATTACAACTAGTCTAGTTTGGGGGTCCAGTGCCAATCTGGCTCCTGAGTGACATATATCGTTATGATGAATATACAGCTGTTTGACAGCTGGTGCAGAAGTCAACGACTAAAGCTGCAAAACTATCGACAGTGCCGATCAACCATTCGGAAGCATATAAAAAGGCTGATACTCAATACTATCGATAGTGCCATCGATAGTTTTGCAGCTCTATCAACGACAGTATTTTTTCTTTATTTCTGAAGTGAAGATAAATTTCGCGATGGATATAAGGGCTTTCTTTAACAAAAAACCGAAGAGTTGAAGAGAGTACTGACAAAGAGTATTAATATATTAATAAGAGCCGCCAACGTACTCTATGGCGAATGCCATTTTTCACTCATTCCCCGATGCTGGCCTCCGCATTACGATACACTATGCTTTCAAAACTGAAACGCTCACAAAGCATGAAATCGAGGAAAGAAAGACACTCGAAATTTAGGAATTGATAGAAAGGATCAAAACAAAAACGAAAATCTGACTTTTCGCCTTTACGCATTGAGAACCGTTCATTCCTTATAGTTTTTCGGCAGTTCAGCGCTGTGATGTTATTCTTTCGATAGCGCATGTATGAGTTTGTGTGCGCGCCAATGTACATATGTACGTTTGTATTTGGCCGTTGTGTGCCTTTGCAAATTTCGGCCGCTGAAAAATTCAAAAATCGTTTTTCGAGTCGGTGGCTTATGTTGTTTTCCTGTTTCTACGTGACCAATGCAAAGTCACTACCGTATGGTTCTGTAGGGTGACTTGAGCGGCGCTTAATCCACAGTGTAAGGGAATCTTAACCGGCAATGACATGCCCCTGTTAAATTCATGAGTGAAATGCAGAGCTAGAGGTAACTTCCAGTAGCTGGTGAACTCATCAAATTGACATTGGTGAGTCGTACTGCAGAAAGATTCGCTTAGGCGAAACAAAAGCGAACGTAAATTTTACACCAATTCACCAAATCTTCGCGCAGGCGAAGGAAACGCAAACCTCGGTTTTTACTTTTAGCCGCCCAACGATCGCTCAAGCGAAGAAACAGTGAACTTCAATCTCTCTCTCTCTCTCATTTGTTGTGCCATTTTCTGCATTCATGTAGTTTTTCATGCTCTCTCTCTAATGTTTGTGCCTCAACCCGATTGAAAAGTGTTCGAAAAAACCGATGTTTAGAAAATAACAGAATGTGCGCGTCAGTATGGAAAGAATTCTAAGGAATTGAGTACTTATTTTAATTTGCAGTTTTAGAAATGCTATTTTACAAAAATAAAAACGAGCATCTCTATGTAGTCAGGCACTTGGTCCGTCATAAATTTTCAATAAAATAAAAAATCAAAACAAAAATGTAGTAAACTCATTTGGCCTATAGGAACAACTTGAAAACAAAACCCGCCCAACCTTCGCAATTGGGAGTGTCCGCATATGAGAGGTGAGTTTGTACTGAATGAAGGCCGTAAAACTAAGATTTTAAAATTTTGTCCGATTATAAGAGGTGTCTGCATATGGGAGTGTCCGCAGAGTGGAGCTTTCACTGTAGTAGGTATGTAGATACGTTAAAGTGGCTGCCATTTAATCCGTTAATCGGCCCATTGTGATACCAAGGAGGTTTTCTTGTGATTGTGTGAGTGTATGTCTTATTATGTAGTGTGCCCATAACATGCGATTTTTGGAAAAACCAGTGCTAGGCTTAGAATATTTTTTCTCTTATTTTTCTCCGGGTTCCCAAATTGATGTTATACAGGGTGTCCCGAAAACTTTTCTAAAAAATGAAACCATCGATAGGTCGAGTCAAGAGAAACATTTTTTGTTTGCAGACAAAACTCTCTTAGAGGTACCGTTCAGGAGCTGTAGCACTTCAAAAAAGTTTATTTTAGTATGAAGTTTTTGCGTTAAAAAAATTGTTTGTTAAAAATGAAAGTATGTTATAGTCAAAATTTCATACAAAAAGAAATTTTTTTTTTAAGTGCTGCAGCTTCTAAACGGAACCACTTAGAGAGTTTTGTCTGCAAACAAAAACTATTTCTCTTGACTCGACCTATCGATGGTTTGAATTTTAACAAAAGTTTTCGGGACACCCTGTATAGACTGATTTTTCAAAGGCTTTCGATAAGGTAGCGCATTGGATTTTAATAAATAAGCTTGCTGCCATCGGATTTCATTCGAATTTTCTGAACTGGCTCAGGTCCTACCTCCATAACAGAGTTTCTTCAGTATGCATAGATGATGTGTGTTCTAAGCCTTTTATTGCAACATCGGGGGCTCCGCAAGATAGTATCCTGGGACCGTTGCTATTTATTACAAGCTGATCTAGATTCTTTGTACAACTGGTGTGTTTAGAACCATTTGTTTCTTAGCTTTGAAAAATGTGCATAAATAAAATTTTCAAAGTCAGATAATTTTATTCGAACTTCTTACGTTTTAAGAGGATTTCTCAGCTCTTAAAATTAGATGCTTTCAAGGATTCGGGTGTTGTCTTTGATAGAAAATTCACGTTTATACAGCACGTACACTTCATTGTTCCAAAAGCGTATGGAATGCTTGCATTTAATCGTAGAAATCCTAAAAACTTTTTAGACCCATATACTCTAACAACGCTGTATATATCTTTAGTGCGCTCAAAGTAAGAGTACGCAGCAGTTATTTGGAATCCGTTATATGCCTCGCATGCGGCACGTATTGAGCGTGTTCAAAAAGTCTTTACCCGCTTTGCTTTACGCTCCTTAAATTTTGGACATCAGTTACCGCCATATTATACGCGATGCATGCTCATTGGATTGAAATCGTTGGAGATTCGTCGCACAATGACTTCGTTGCTATTTATTGCTGACATTATTACTGCAAGAATTGATTGTCCTGAACTACTGAGCCTAATTGATTTTTATGTGCCCATCAGAGCCCTTAGACGCTTTTAATTTAATCGGGGCAAACAACGCTATTGATTTCTGCCTTTCTAATGATAGTTTCAAGTTAGTTTTAAATGATATTTTGTAATTTTGTTAATATTCAACTTAATTATTATTAGTATATAGTATAGATAGATAGATAAATAGATAGATAGATAGATAGATAGATTCTTTATTTCCTGTATTTGATCTTAATATCTACTACAAAAATTCAAATTTAAAATTCAAAACTTAAAAGTATCTTATACATTTGTTAAAGAATCAATGCGACATGGCAAAATACTAGCCGTCTGTCGTGAGTCGAGCTTAAATTTATCTCTTTCTTAAAATAACAATTTATAATTCTTTAAAGCCTCAAAAATTGAATTCATCTACCAGGAGTTTTCTATAAGCAATTGCTTTTTCAACAAACGTGGCTAGATTACTCCAATCTTTTAAACCGTTTAAGACTTCCAATATACTTATCTCATTTAAAGAGCAGTACTGGGCAACGTCCCAAAAAGTGCATTAAATTCTCTTCCTCATTTAGATTGCATAGACTACAGAGCCTTAAAGTAGCCCCATTAAATCTACTTCTATTAAGCCAAAGTAAATCCCCCCGAGCTTTCATTATCCAAGTTATTTGAATACGATTAAAATTTTCATTGCAATATGTTATCGATTTTGAGAAATCCAAGTTTCTATATATTCTTGTATGACTACTTCTCGCTAATTCAACATATTCATTAGTCTTTTTGTATTTAAGATTGGTCCAGAGTCCAACATTGTTCTTCTTCCATTCATATTTCGATGTTAATCTATTTTCCCAGTCTATATCGCACGATCTCATTAAAGTTTCTATTTTCGTATACCAATATACTTTTTTTACTAGAATTATTTTTTGAGAGTTGGTACGGCAATCGAGATTCCTCATAAGGGTGATGACTTTTTTTGAAACTCTTTTTCTGTATCATAGTACGATGAACTTTTATTACAGACTTCATAAAATACTAATTTTAAGGTTATTTGATAAAAAAATGTCACGCATCAAGTCATTTGAAATATTTAATTTTTGATTTATTTCCAAATTTTTGATGTTACTGTAAGCAGAGTCGCTCCTAGAGGGGTAAAATGTAAGACCAACTACCATTATTTTTTTATTCTCAACAATTTATCCGAACATACCTTCTCTCTATCTCCCCTCCTTAGGGGGGTCCCCATACAAAAATGGGCTTAAAATAAAGAAAAATGCCTCACGAACTTCTATCTATAATATAGATGCCGTAGGAACAAGAACGAGCATGTTCAGTATGCATATTCGAAAAATTTACAAAATTACCTTTTAAACGAGCCTAATATGAAGAATATTGGATTAGTTTTTGGTATGTTTTAATAATATGTTATAATTATTACCTTTTTATGAAACTGAATTTTGGGTTCCATCCCCTAACTGTCCAAATAATGACCCTAGTAGAAAAAAATAAATTTTCGAATCAAATGCCGCAAACCTCAATCTATGACGAGTTTTTTAAAACTATAACCAATAATATCGGTTAGTGGTTTCTATTCATAAAATTAATTCAAAACGAATATTTTTTGAAACGCATTATTCACTGTGTTTACGTTCCTTTCTTAAGTCTTTGCATGTCTCTCGTGGTCTGTATGCATGCAAAGACTCAAGACACGAACGTGAAAACAAGTGCTTTGGTTTTCACCCCGAAATGGAAATGGTAATAGAACTCGCCATTCGAGGATTAATTGTGCAATTTCTAAGTTAGTGAATCAGTTGCTCGCAAGGAAAATTTTTTCTTGAATTTATTATCAAGTGCACAATATTTGCACATGCTGTCTATTGTCATATTTTCATTTAAAATTTTGATATGAAAAGGCTTCAAAATGTCTCATTTAGTCATCGGTAATATATTTTTTGAAGTGTCATAAATTCGTTATGCTCTTCAACATAATAGATGACTTTACGAACCACTTGAAAGAACTTTTGAGAATCACATGAGTGAACGTTGAAAAGGGTGCGTTAATACTATTGGCATTATGTGGATTTCCATCCAGAGTCGTGACATTTGCTGTAATCTTATTGTTTTCTTTCTTTGTGTACTTACTGTCATGCGAAAATCAACAACAGCTTCAAGTGTCATTGTCGTTAAATTGTTTTTGTTCCATAAAGCGTACCTAATAAACAATAAAAACTCAAATACACTGTTGATGCACAACAGTTGAATTAAAGTGTTGAAAGTCTATTTTTCTTTTAAAGACAAACGATTTTATTGGGGGTTGATTTTCTTACCACGAGGGTGAACAGAACCAAATATGAATGAAGCAATATCATTGAAAACGTTAATTTTAACTGAGAATATAAACTGTGTTACTGTGTATCGAAAAAAAAAATAGCAAAATTGAAACGCTATCAACAGACTTTACTGTAAGTTCACATTTTTATTTTTGCTTTGAGTTTCTAAACGTTGGACAACCTTAATGGTCCGGAAACTCCGGCACTCAGTAAACGCGTTCTTCATCCTTACATTTAACGCTTAGCATTGCATGAGCCTGAAGAAACAATGCATTTTTAAACTCTAGAAAGTTTGGCTTTATGTTGCTAAATTGCCATTGATTATCCTAACGGAGAAAAAAGACCACATAAAATACCATATAAGCTAGAACAGAGCTTAGGAGATTTCTCTATAATTTTATCCAAGAAGAAGGTCGTCCTAATTTTATTGGGAATTCCTTTTTAATATAATAAAAAAACTTCAGATGACTCCTCGTTGAAATAAGAAGCAATTTTTTTGAAAAAATGTTTTAAAAAACCATTCGTTTAGTGGTAGTGGAAAAAATTTGCATTCCCAGCGGGAAATGTCACCCTGACATCACCGGTGAAGTCAGGGTGACTTGTCACCCTGGCATGCGTGACAATTCATAGGACGCCTAGCATGACATTTGTACAGGAGTTGGACAGTGATTTCACCGGTGACATGTCCTCCTAGGAGGAGCGATGGCGAAAAAAGCATTTAAGAGAAGCACATGCTCTTTTCTTTCTCAATGTTAATTAATAGAATCCATAGCTGGTCAGTTGAAAACTCTCTTCTTTGCCCTCTCTTTGAATATTTCGAAAATTTTACAAAATCTATTTTTAACAATTTTTGTTCGCCTCTGCCAGGGATCGAACCCGCGGTCTTCGGATTGTGAGTCGAGCACTTATCATCTACGCCACTTCATGCTAACGCTGAACTGACGCTAAAACCTTATTTAAATTTCAGTAGCCAATGAGAGGCAAGCACATGAACAGCATCCCTCCACGATGACATGTCCTCCAAGATGTCATGCATGACAATATCACCTATATGTCATCAATGACATCACTGGTGACTTTGTCATGCAGGAGATAATTTTCCGCTGGGTTACCGCTAAATGGTAAGTGGTAGTGGATAAAATTTGCATTACCACTAAGTGCTCAGTGGTAGTGCTTTTTTAGTTATAGCGCAAGCATTTTTGAGTGCACTGAATTGAAGAATGGGGTAATGCACTAAAATACTTCCCATTTTAGCTCAAAACTGAATATTCATCACAAGCTTATAAAATTTTGATTCAATAAAAACAACTCATCTTTCTTCTTCTCTATTATTTTTTAATCACTTTCCTTAAAATCAACAAACTTGCATATTCTCATACGTATTTACATGTATTTATGTTTGCATTTATGTTCAACGAGTTTTCATTACGGTGATGACTTTTTTTGAAACTCTTTTCCTGTATCATAATACGATGAACTTTTATTAAAGACTTCATAAAATACTAATTTTAAAGTTATTTGGTAAAAAAAATGTCACGCAACGTGAAAACAGTGAATAATGCGTTTCAAAAAATATTTGTTTTGAATTAATTTTATGAATAGAAACCACTAACCGATTTTAATGGTTATAGTCTCAAAAAACTCGTCATAGATTGAGGTTTGCGGCATTTGACTCGAACATTTATTTTTATTGAAACTCGATATTTAAAAATATATTTAAGGGCAATTAATGTTATTTCCGAAATTTGAAAAAGTGGGCGCGGCAGGAGGGCTTTTTCGAAAATTCGTCCCAACTCCTGAAATTTGAATGGGACTTGAACCAAAGTTGGCATGTACCTATGCCTCTTCTTTGGTCATCAACATACTCTCCCAAAAATTTTATCTATCTTAATTAAGGGCGCACCTGCAGTGCTAGGGTCTTTCACAAAAGTACAAAAACTGACCAAAAATCTGATTTTTTTCGCGAATTTCAAATTTTAAGAAATCGCAATATATCTAGCGGATGCTGATAAAAGTAAAGAATCCTTAAACCGCTTCAAACAAATTTTTATTAAATACTCCGCTTATACCATCTGCCCCAAAATGAAAATTGGCGGTTGCAAACAACGTTTTTTTTTTAGAATGTAAGAAAAATTATATATCAAATTTTATAAGCTTGTGATGGATATTCAGTTTGAGCTAAAATGCAAAGTAATTTAGTGCATTACCCCATTCTTCAATTTAGTGCACTCAAAAATGCTTGCACTATAACTAAAAAAGCACTACCACTGAGCACTTAGTGGTAATGCCAATATTTTTTCACTGCCACTAAACGAATACTGGTAATGTAAAATTTAGTGGTAGTGCCAAATGCCCTGACTAATAGTGCATTTCCATATGGTGTTTAACTCGCGTTTAAGCGTTTAGGGCCCTAAACGAGGTGTTAAACTCGTGTCTTGCCATACAAAAGTTAAACGCGATAGCAAAGTGTTTATCTCTTTAACACCTCATAAACACTGTCATCGATAGGAAAAAAATCGATTGTTCGTATCGGAATTTCATGCATATCTAACTGTCAAAAGAAAATCAAACCAAAAATCGAAAATGGAAGGTAAAGACGAAATACTTTGCGTTGAATATTTATCTAATTATTTGCAAATTATTTTTCCAGATATCAATAGCGACTGTCAAAATGCCATAAAATCTTGATCTTTGTCGCTTGAATTATCCATTTCTTTTAACTTCAAAAAATAATTGCAATTTGTGTTGCTCATGTTTTGCAATGTTGCCAAAAGCAAAACTAAAAATTCCCTACAAACTACAAAAAATTCCCTACATTTTTTTACACACGGAAAAATTCGAAAAAACTGTAGAATATGCGCAAGGCATAATCTTGTATTGTATGATTCTTGGTAGAGTATCGATGCTGAACGATAGTTTTTACCAAAAATAATAAAATTAAGGTTATGGGCCATGTCACAGAAATCGATTTCAAAACCGTGTAAAAATTATAATCCTCCTAAATTCTTTCAGATATAGTTTTTTCTGGGTTTTCCACTTCCAACGTCACGAGAAGAGACGTTTATTTTGTCGTTTTTATTGATCGACAAGAAACTATATTCAAAATATCTCTTAATATTTAAGAATATACCACGAATTCCCTACATTTTGCCGATTTTAAAAATTCTGTCCCTCTTTCCCTTCAAGTGATTTTCCTACAAATGACAGCACTGCAATTGTAAATAAACAAACAGTTGTCAAACTTAAACACCTCGCATACGTGGAACCGCTCGAAGTGTTTAGCTAAACATCTCAGAGTTAAACACCATATAGAAACGCGCTATTATGTATACAAGAACCGAATTGAGTTGTTTTGGGAAACCCTTTATATCGTGGAAAAGGTTTGTGTTAACATAATTGATTGACCTAGAATTTAAGAAATTAAACAAGTAAGAAAGCTAAAGTCGGTCAAGCCCGACTTTAAAATACCCAGCGTCCCGACATTATTGGCGCACTATGTTTTGCCTCTCCATTTGTGGGCGTGGCAGTGAGCGGGCCACATTAAATTTTGTCCTACACTTTTCATTCGCCTTGGTCAACGTATGTTGCGAATTTGAAGCTTCTGCGCCATTTACTTCGGAAGGTACGGAAATTATTTATTTGTGGGCGTGGCAGTGGGCGGGACACATACATTTCTCTGCTTTTATGTAACGAAATATTTCTCTTTCTCTTTATATATGCCCACACATTTTCGATGACGTTTAGATCTGGACTTTGTGGTCCAGTACATTGACTCCAACATCTCGAAAAAACTTGTTGATCATTTTGCTTTTGTAGCATGAAGCATTATCTTGCTGCATAATAAACGTTTCTCCGATCAATTTATCCCCTGATGGGAATTCGTGATTATTAGAAATTATCAGATATTTATCTTGATTCATGAAACCATCGATCGGCACCAAATCTCCCAACCCACTTCTAGCAAGGCAACCCCAGAACATTACTGAGCCGCCACAATGACTTACTTTTTCGCACACGGGGGCACGCTTCTGCTTTTGAGGCTGTGGAAGTCTTACGTATACCTTCTTTCTCGAAGAATTATATTCGAAAAAGCTTTCATCCGTCCAAAGAACGTTCTCCAAAACTCTTTCGGCTTGAGAACATACATTTTAGCAAAAGCTAAACGTTTAAGCTGGTTCTGTTTGGATATACATATATGGAATCTCTCTTGCTATGTAGGTCTTAAAATCTGCTTCGTTCATCCGTCGCCGAATTATCCTTTCACTTATTGAATGTTCAGATGTTTTTTTCCACTCCTCTGCAGCATAATTAGGTTTCAATAATGGATCCGCTTTAAATTTGCGCAAAAGGATTCGGTCGGTCTTCGGGAAGAGAAGTTTTGCGTTTAGCACCTGATCGTGGCAATTTTTTCACGTCCTTTTGTTTTTTAATTTAATTATTTGGAAATGAACTGTTTGACGCTGGCATTAAACTTGGCTACTATCGAAGCTCTAACAATATATTTACATACGTCAACTCACCAGATTTACCCATGACATTCAGTTGAACAGAAAAACTGTTTCCCAATAAAATTCTTTGAATAGTCGCAACAACCAAAAAATTAAATTTAGTTCACCTTTACTGATGAAAATACGCGCAGAAATTGAAATGAAGTGCGTGTCAAAATATTTATGTCTCAGCGAAATCCGGTCCTTACAGTTATTCTGATAAATAAACAGAGAGTGAATAAAGAAAACTTCTAGATTCTTTGCACACGTGTTGTTGTTGATACGCTCTTCGTATGGAGCATCATTACCCAGTAGTCAGCGGAGCCACCACAACACTAGCGATTTCACTAGTCCCTGGGTGTCGGGGATCGGTCCCTTTCCTATCCAAGACGCTGGCGAATTTAACATTACGATCTTATTGCCGGGGACAGGTCGTCCTTTTATGCGCCACCTTTAACCAGTCACTTCGCTAGCGAAAAGGGGCATGAAAATGGCCTAGCACCAGTGACTGAGAAAAAAGAAAAATTTCATATTTTGTTTTGAATTTTTTAAAAGTTATTTATTTTTTTAATTAGTATATTTTTTTTATCTGTTTTTTATTTTAAATCTTTTTTTATCTAACTTCTCTTAAAATTTGCTCGCCTCTACCGATCCTCGAACCGCTGACCACCAGATCGCTGGGCGAACGCCTTAACTATTACGCTAAACGAACGTATTTAACGAATTTTTTCACTCCAAAAAATTTTTACTTGAAAATGAACCATTAAAAATAAAAATAAAAATAAAACCTTAAAAATTTAGAGGAAAATGTTTGTCTTCCAAAATAACTGAACTATGAACAAAAAAAAAAAAACTCTGATTTATAAAAAAAGTAAAAAATTTAGGAAAAATTCTCACCGCCCGCAGGGATTGAACCCCGAACTTCCCGGCTGTCGAGTCATAGTTTGAACCACTGCGCTATCGAACGCTTGACGGGCAAATGATCAGAATGCGAGGTAAAAGCAGACAACAGCAAAAACCATCATACGCAGCGAATAGGGAAATGTGAGCTGAGGCCTATCTACTCTTTCAGGTTCATGTGGTAGGTGAAATGGCTAGTCATCAAGGACTGGCACTTTGGCATGTCACAAATATCGGGGGCGACCTACTGAATACTGGGTACTGCACCGTCACCTTACTCTGTTAAAGACAATTAACGTCGACATTCGACAGTTGAGTTTGTCAAAATAATTGTGCCGATGACTGTACGACTGTACACAGTGTCGAGTCTCCATACCAATCTGGTGGCCAAATATAGAAGGAGTTGTGCTAGAGCAATGAAATTTGGCATATAGGTTTATTTTCATAAAATTAAGAAATTTTGAAAAAATTTTGAAATTCGAACAACTCCAACCTCTACCCCCCCATGTAAAGGAGGGACCCAAATTCCGCAATTTTAGTCCTAGAGGCTTGAAATTCAGAATAGAGTTTACTGTTAAGCTCCAAAATGGGAAAAATCTAATTTTAATTTGGTACCATGCCCATTAAAAAATACGATCCAGCCCTAGGGGATGTCTTTTAATTACGTACGATTTTATTACTGTTTCTCATTCCCGTCTTAAGTCTTTGCGTATACAGTTCCAATATAAAAAGCGAGAGAGATAGAGCAAAAACTTAAGACGCGAACATCGTCTTTCGTAATAAATGTACAGCCCATTACCCAAGTAAAAATGTGAGATGCTGAAATTTTTGGTGTTATAACAAAAAAAACCTTTTTCTAAACATCTATACAAACGTTACGTTTGAATAAGTACTTTTTTTTAACTCCTATACTACACTTGCTTTTAGTGTATTTTATGACCCTTAGAAAAGCGGGGTTCGAACTCGGACCTTCCAGATTACAAGTCTAGCACACTTCAACTGCGCCATCGCGAGATACGATTTCAGCTTGCTAGATTGATTATATCAATGTAAGTGCAAAAAAAAAACTGGTCTGCCTTTTTAAACTATGGAATGAATACGGAATTCATATACTTTTTTAAATCAGTAAGTCTTGATTTTTATATTAAAAAGGCTTGTTTTTAAAACGATAAGGATAACTTATCAAAAGGTCACTTTCATAAGAATGTCACATAGTTTGATTGATATGCTCACCTTATTATTTGAATATATCAAGAAGTTTTCCATATTCTTCAACAGAAATAATGAGATATTCACATTAAATATATCAGGATATCTATTAAAATCAGGGTTCGTATTTGAACATACATGTGCTGCTCATGTTCGATCATTTCACTATTTGCTCATGAGCAAAGTATTCCGATGAAACACATGACATATAATGCACATGAGTATGTTTCGAAAATCTTATACATTGAACATGTTCGATCGAGAAGTGTTCAGTTCACACAGAAAATTTTCATGTTCATAAAAGATTCTATTTTGAACACAGTGTTCTTTACGTGTTCAATGTTCAGATGGTTTCATGTTCAATTCATGTTCATGTTCAGCTCAAACACAACATTTTAAAAATTGAACATTATGTATGCTTTGCGTTTTTTATAAAAACTTTTTTGCGTTCAGACGTGTTCAAAGTTTTTCAAAATTGTTTTCCATAAATTCATTTTACATAAATGGACGGAAAGCAATTGTTTGACGTGTTGAAGGAGGCCAATAAAAAAAATTTGACCATGACCACCATTCGCGAAATTCGCAAAAATCTGATTTTCACTATTTGGAATTGAGTCTTTCGCAGCTGGATATAATTCCCCCTTACAGTTAAAACTTAACCTAGACCGCCATCCGCGAAATTCGCAAAAATTTGATTTTCACTTTTTCGAATTGTGTATTTCGCAGCTAGATTAATACGCTCTTACGGTTAAAATTCGACCATGACCACCATTCGCGAAAATATTGTGCTTAATAATAATGTCGAGTTTGAGAAGCTAAATCGAGAAACAGATTAGGTATAACTAGATATCCGAGCTAGAACAACAAAAACGGCAGGAATTTTCGTTAGGGTAATGTTTTAACATATTTTAGGCTGAGGAAAAGATATGTGTGCAATCGGCTTAGCCGATGTAAACTTCTTTACTTGTTTTTAACATATTACGCTAGCGAAAACTCTCTTCTAGTATTGAGGGAGGGAGTGATGGAGATGGTGCGGTAGAAGGTGAGAGACAGAGTGAGGGAGAGGGAACGGTAGAGAAGGCTTAAATTTGCTTAACATGGCTTTAAGCAAACTTTAAGTTATTGGCTTTTGACACATTACTTTCTGTAAAACATTGTGCAGTTTATCTCCATTAATTTTTAATAAACATTTTTTAATAAAATTTTTTTATTCAGTAACGAATACTCTCTGTTTGAGCTGAACATGAACATGAATTGAACATGAAACCATCTGAACATTGAACACGTAAAGAACACTGTGTTCAAAATATAATCTTTTATGAACATGAAAATTTTCTGTGTGAACTGAACACTTCTCGATCGAACATGTTCAATGTATAAGATTTTCAAAACATACTCATGTGCATTATATGTCATGTGTTTCATCGGAATATTTTGTTCATGAGTAAAGAGCATTTTACTGTGAACACGTACATTTTGATTTTAAACATGATCTGAACATGTGTGTTCAAATACGAACCCTGATTAAAATGTTTCAATTAGATTTTCTCTATGCATTCAAAGAGTTTTCTCTATGGAAAAAGCACATCGTTCATATAGTGAAAAAAGATTTCTCTATAAAATCGCTCAATAGGGGGATCTTATTGATTTTATGTGGTCATATTTTTCTGTGTTTAGTGCATTTTAAGGCATCTAATATAGGCACCATAACTCACGAATCTGCAAGCGAATTCTTTCAATAAGTTTTTTTTTTTTTTGTAAACAATAGTATTTAAAAAAATATATAAAAAAAACTGGAGAGGTCTTTTTTCGTAAAATTTTTTAAATGTTTTTTAAAATTTATGATTTTTTTAACTAACGCTACTTTTTATTACATTTAAATTCAAAAAAATCTTTTTGAAATAATATTAAAAATTTTTCATATTTTTCATTTATATATGGGCGATTCCGCTATACACGATTTCCGATACTAATTTTTTGTTTACGATAAAAGTGGTTTTTTTTTTGTCAATAGTACAAAGAAGAAAGTCGAAATTTAATATTAAGTTTATTTATATTTGATTAAAATACATATTTCATTTATTTGCGCGATTGAAAATATTACTATTCAAAAATCCTGACAAGACTTTAAAGTCATACCTTTTTAAACTGTCACAAAACAGCCGTTACCGACAGTTTGTGGTTACATTTAACCGACTTAACTGAAGTGGGAATATTAATTTATCCTCGCGTTGACAAAAACGTTAATATATGTTGTTATTTCTTAAACATTGTTGACTTGTTGCACCCGCGATACAAAAAGTGCAAAAGTTTACTTTTTTCACAGAAATAAAGAGCTAGCAATCCGAAACTTTGTGAAAGTAAGAAGAAACCAAAACTTAAAATAAATTAATCGTTTTTCAGAGTGTAGTGATTGCCAGGTAAAATAATCGATAATTTAAATTGGTTGCACCCGCGATTTTGATGTCAGATCGCGGGTGCAACTATTTGTCATTTAACCTTCTTGTGCGATTTACTACATATTTTATTATTTTGATATGCCCTGACTAATGATATATGCTGAAAGACCATCGTCAACAGTGTCCTAGGATTTTATGATTTAGCTCGCAGTCACTCTAAGAACATCTTCTTTCAATATGTGGTAAAAATAGAAATTAATGAAAAGATATCCATGTTGGATGAACAATGGGAGGGCTGAAACATATACCAGGCATTCAATCAAAGCATTTCTTCCAATTTGAAGAGACTCATAGCATTCCTGTGGCGCGCCCTTCACGGTCTCATTTTAAATGCAAATTGGTTTTGAAGTCGCCAAAAAGCCCCACAAATACAGAAAGTGATTGGAGTGATGACGACTGGAGCCTCTTTCTAATCTCAAAATACGAAAAGAAACTCCGCATTCTGATATATCTGTGCTTTCAGTTTCGGATCAGAGCAAATCTTTATTACCCCTTAAAAAGAGATGGTGCGTTTTTGATTTTAACAGTGATTCAGATACTGAATTTATAAATGACGAAACTCCATCAACGTCTTTTCAAGCTTCAGAATCATGACGATGAGCAAGTCCTGAAACTCCTGCTGTCAAAATTTCTGACTTAAAAAGATAGTTTTGCGATGGTTTGTATGCCCTCGTACAATTGCTCTGCAAAACCGGCAAAAAAAAGGCTGGTTGCACCCGCGATAATTTGATGTTGCACCCGCGATTAATATAAAAATGAATAACTCTTTGTTTATATTTCTCTTGTTAACACTTTTCATTTCCTGTAGTTTGTTAAATATACATCTAACAAAATATTAAGGCATAACACATAAAATGTATCACAATTAACAGATTTTTGCGTTGTTTGTCTCTGATCTAGAAACTTAGGGCCGAATTTGTTGCACTCGCGATGACAATTTATATCATTCTCAAGACTTTAATAGTATTATTTTAAAATACTTGTGACCTAATATGCAATGAAAATATTAAGATGTAGCCTTTTCAAGACAATTTTTATGAAAAATGTTTTTTATTTAGTTACATGAAACTAAAACATACGTGTAAATGTTGCACCCGCGATACCCAGTAGTCAGTAGGTCGCCCCCGATATTTGTGACATGCCAAAGTGCCAGTCCTTGATGACTAGCCATTTCACCTACCACATGAACCTGAAAGAGTAGATAGGCCTCAGCTCACATTTCCCTATTCACTGCGTATGATTGTTTTTGCTGTTGTCTGCTTTTACCTCGCATTCTGATCATTTGCCCGTTAAGCGTTCGATAGCGCAGTGGTTTAAACTATGACTCGATAGCCGGGAGGTTCGTGGTTCAATCCCTGCGGGCGGCGAGAATTTTTCCTAAATTTTTTACTTTTTTTATAAATTACAGTTTTTT
Source organism: Chlorops oryzae (assembly GCA_020466095.1). Classification (NCBI taxonomy): domain Eukaryota; kingdom Metazoa; phylum Arthropoda; class Insecta; order Diptera; family Chloropidae; genus Chlorops; species Chlorops oryzae. The sequence continues at coordinate 94,045,963 of CM035806.1, forward strand.
TTTTTTTTTGTTCATAGTTCAGTTATTTTGGAAGACAAATATTTTCCCCTAAATTTTTAAGGTTTTATTATTATTTTTTTTTTAATGGTTCATTTTCAAGTAAACAATTTTTGGAGTGAAAAAATTCGTTAAATACGTTTCCCAAAATCTGAGCAACGCTAAACTCAAGTGAGCATTTTGACCAAGAAATTAAATTCGTTCGTTTAGCGTAATGGTTAAGGCGTTCGCCCAGCGATCTGGTGGTCAGCGGTTCGAGCCTCGGTGGAGGCGAGAAAATTTTAAGAGAAGTAAGATAAAAAACGATTTAAAATAAAAAATAGATAAACAAAAAAATATAACAGGTTGGCTGATAAGTCCCCGGTCCCCGGCGTCGCTAGTATTAAATGCATATTATTTTTATACAGTGGCAACCTTAAAATGATTCGCGTCAAAATTTGACGTCTGTAAGTCAATTAGTTTGTGAGAAAGAGTGTCTTTTGTGAAGCAACTTTTGTTATTGTGAAAAAAATGGAAAAAAAGGAATTTCGTGTTTTTATAAAATACTGTTTTCTGAAGGGCAAAAATACAGTGGAAGCAAAAACTTGGCTTGATAATGAGTTTCCGGACTCTGCCCCAGGAAAATCAACAATAATTGATTGGTATGCAAAATTCAAGCGTGGTGAAATGAGGACGGTGAACGCAGTGGACGCCCGAAAGAGGTGGTTACCGACGAAAACATCAAAAAAATTCACAAAATGATTTTGAATGACCGTAAAATGAAGTTGATCGAGATAGCAGAGGCCTTAAAGATATCAAAGGAACGTGTTGGTCATATCATTCATCAATATTTGAATATGAAAAAGCTCTGTGCAAAATGGGTGCCGCGCGAGCTCACATTTGACCAAAAACAACAACGTGTTGATGATTCTGAGCGGTGTTTGCAGCTGTTAACTCGCAATACACCCGAGTTTTTGCGTCGATATGTTATTATTATTATTATTATTATTAGAAATTCACAAAAAATTAATCTAAATTAACAATTCAGGGTTTTTTTTTAGGAATCACAAAAAATGGCAATAACACTACGTGTTGTGTGCCAGATGGCAATAAACCGAGATCTACAAATATGTAAAAATACAAAAAAAAAAAAAAAATATAAAAATAAATAACAATTAAAAATATTTACTCGAATTCACTTAAAATTAATTCTCTATATTTCAAACACATTGCAATATACTTAACAATATTAATATAATTAGGACCATTTAGAAGGTCAATGATTTCTGAGCGTGACAATAGACGGCTGCCAAAAAAACGGAATCTGTAGGCAGAATAAATTGGGCATACGCCAAGCAGGTGGTGCGTGTTTTCAACCTCATCCATATTACAGATGGTGCAAACACCATCCGTACCATCCTTAAATGCCCTACCATTTATATTTAGGAGACCACCCCTAGCACGCAGTATAACACCTATAGAAAAGGCAGGCAAATTGTCATTAAAGTAAGTTAAATTGTCGTAGCAAAGCGCAGGGTAGAGGTCATGAAAAGTACCAGCCCTAGCATCCATCTCATACTGCCTGCGCTCCAGGAGGCTATAGTTAAAAACAGTATCTGGGAGTACTTGCTTAAGTGACTGGACTGAGAAATCCGTAATCGGACTCAAACCGATTCTTGATCGTATAGATTGCCACTCCGAAGCAAAGTATATCTGTTTAGACAGAACAGCTTTCGCTGCAATTTTCGGCCAGCGACTATCATTAAGGCTAAGGCAGCGTATAATGAACGAGAAGTGGAGTTGTAATGTGTTAATGAATAGGGAGTGTATGCCAGTTTCCAAAGAAATCATGTAGTTTGGCGTATTAGATGGAATAAAAAGAAGTTTTTTGATGAAAAAACGCAACAATTTCTCGACTTGGTCGAATTTCCAACATCCCCACACTTGAGCGCCATAAAACAGAATAGATTTAGCAGCGGCACCGAAGATTTTCAGTTTTTGTGAGAAACAGATATTGGGATTGTTTATATACCGCAGCCAAGTGGAATTAATTGCGTTTTTTGCATCTTTTGCTTTATTAACGAGATGTTTAGAAAACGACATTCTAAAATTTAAAAGCACACCTAAATATTTATATTCATTAACAGTCTCGACCTGCTGCTCACCGAAGCGCCAGTTACAAAGCGGTGACAACCTAGCACCCTTCCTGAACACTAAGGCTTTTGATTTATTGAGGTTCACCGTAAGGCCCCAACGAACACAGTAATCAAACAGCGCATCAATCATGCATTGCAATCCAGTGGGGGACTCGGATAATAAGACGATATCGTCAGCGTACAGAAGCACTTTCACATTTGTACCACCTAACTCAACACCACCAGGCAGAGAATCATGCAAGTCGTTCAGGTATAGAGCAAACAAATATGGACTTAGAAGGCAACCTTGTCGCACACCATTACTAGTCTCAAAAGTAGAGGACAGACCATTATTGAACCAAACTTCGTTGGTAGTTTTGGCGTATAAACAGCGCAATATATCTACAATGTGGCTTGACAGGCCATCGCGCAAGAGCTTATGCCACAGAAGGTCTCTAGGAATAGAGTCGAAAGCGCAAGAAAAGTCCACAAAAAATGCAAACACCTTTTTACGATCGGCCAAATGCAAGTGAACTATCGAAGTGAGCGTAAAGATGTTGTCGGTTGTAGAATAGCCTTTTCGGAAGCCGGCCTGACATTCCATGAGCTTACGATCCATCTCAGACCAGGCGACAATTCGTTCAAGCAGGAGACCCGCGAAGATTTTGTAAAGGCAATCGAGCAGCGAGAGCCCACGATAATTGTCGACCGAGTCCGGATCACCCTTCTTAAAGAGTGGAACGATGATAGCGTGACTGAAAGAAGAAGGCAGTTGCTTGTTCATAAAAATGAAATTTAAAAGAGCCAAAAGCTCATACGAAAACGACAGGGGAAGGTTTTTATAGAACTCGTAGCCTATTCGGTCCCTACCCGGTGCTTTGTTTGCCTTAGCATTGTGTAAGACACGGCTCAGCTCATATAGCTCAAATGGCGCATCGAGAAAAGAGTCATGGTTGTTGATATAGTATGTCAGCGATTCTAGTGGGGGATTATGCGACGACCTTAAAGCCTCGAAATGAACTCGAAACTCTTCAGCAGTAAGCACTGCCGAAATACATTGAGACTTGTGCCTTAATGTATTTGCTATTTTCCACCATTCACGGGTGTTTTTGACGGTGTTAAGTCGCTCAATGTCGTTTACATACCTTTCCAACTTCTTAATACAGCATAGCTTAGTATATTGCTTGCGGCAGCTCACGTAAAGCTCACGAAAAGAGATTAAATTAAATTTGCGAAATAGATCTAGGTAGTGGAGCATCTTTTTCCGTAACTTCTCACACTGCGCATCGTACCATGCGTTTTTCGGTGTAAACCATCTCTTTTGAGTTATGGTCGGGACAGCGTTTCTGATTTTGTTGGTGAACAGAGCAACTTTGTCATTGATCGAATCATGTGTAAAAATGTATTCCGTGCAGGAAACTACGGCCAGGGAGGCTGCGAATTTGTCAGCCGATGCCTCAATCCAGGGTATCTTGGGTGGTAACACGCTTTGGTTTGAATTGGAGGTCACAGTAGTAGCACGAAGGCACAGTGCAAGCGACAAGGGAAAGTGGTCGGAGAACTCCTTGCTTAAGACAGCGAAATCTCGAAAGTAGTCAAGCATTTCAAAGGAGAAGACAGCGTAGTCAATAACTGTACTACAAGTGCCCCTACAGAAGGTGAACTCGCCGACACTGTCACCACGGCACCTACCATTCAGAATTACCCCACCACTATCCTCAAAAAGACTCAAAAGTTTGCGGCCTTTACCGTCTACGACAACATCTTTCGACTTTCTACAGTCCTCAATATAAGAAAATTTAGCCACCAAGTCTGTGTCGAGACTCTGCTCGTAGCCCATGCGTGCATTGAGGTCGCCTACCAATACAAATGGACAATTAATACTGCGAATAACGTTATCAAGAATTTCAAAGTCCGCAGCCCACTTGCTACAGTTAAGATAGCACGGAATGATATAAAAACACAAATCACAAGATCTGGCTGCAAGCACCGTGAAACCAGAGAGAGCAACAAATTGGAGAGAAAAAGCCTTTTCGATGCTCTTTTTAAATCCAAAAAGCAATCCACCGCTAGCTCGGCCAACATTTCCCGTTTTTTTGGCATCAATCCACCTCAGTACATATTGGTTAAAAGCTGAAACAAATTTATACCGATCATTAGTCACGACATGAGTCTCGTAAAGAAAGAAAATATCAAAAGTATTCACAAAACTAAAAAATCTACTAAATCTAAATTTACTTGAAAGATTAGCTACATTATAAGATAAGACCTTCAAGTCCATGGGTTGCTACTCATTTGAGGCTACTCCTGAATTGCTAATCGAACCAGCGGCTGCAGTCTGGACATACGGAGCTTGATGATGTGATTTATCCACAACAACAACCTTATATTGTAATTCGGCTTTAGCCATTAGCAGCTTAAACATATCTGCATCCGCGGAATTAGCTGCTACAAAGTTGCCATCCCTCCATTGGAAAGGGCGATCGTTGATGAAGATTGAAAATTCTCCCAGACGGATCTTCGTACCGTCGTTGAGCCCATTGAGTCGTCTAGATACGACGCGCATCATATAGCGCTTATTGCGCTCGTTGGCAGTGTAGTCTTTTTGAATAAAGATATTAGAGCCCTTTAGTTTTTTTTTCTGTTTTAAGAGAACATCCACAAGGTTTGGGTCATGAAGCTCAAAAGTAAATATGTTACTGTGTCTGATATGATGAACTTCACGTACGCTTACGGGTGAGTTCGTCAGCTTGCTGCATAGTTGTGTGAATTCACGCACGGCTTCATGGCGCTCTTTGCATTTTAATCCGCTTACCGAGATGTTAGCACGCTTGCTCGATCTCTCCAGTTGGTCGATTTTATATTTAAGGTGATTAACTTCCTCCCGTAAGCACCCGTTCTCCTTCTTAAGCTCGCTAATGGCCGCATTTACAGCCACCAAATCTTCCTTCTTGGCGACGTTGACAAGTTTACGATCAAGCATAAATTCCAGCTTCGACCAAGAAAATGCATCGCCAGCGGGAGATGCATTGTTGCGTACAGGCGAGCCCATTTTATTACGTTCTGATGGGTTTGACGGAGAGCCAGACGTATTAGATCTTTTAGAAGAGTTACTGTCCATATGATCTGGCGATGTCAGAGAAAAGGCGCGCTTATTTTTTCGCATATGCAAGTAGGCAGCCGAAGACAAAGAGAAAATAGCATGTACTATATGGTTATATGTGTTGTACCCAGACGATGCTAATCAGGCGGCGAATATGACCAATAGACAAATAATAGATAAAAGGCCTCCTGGAGACGCAACCTTTGCAAAAAACTTTAAAAACAATTTTAATTTGAAATAATTTTTGCAGACCGCAGCTAAATCAGCTGCTTCGATATGTGACAATGGATGAAACATGGCTCTATCACAACACTCCTGAGTCCAATCGACAGTCGGCTGAGTGGACAGCGATCGGTGAACCGTCTCCGAAGCGTGGAAAGACTCAAAAGTCCGCTGGCAAAGTAATGGCCTCTGTTTTTTGGGATGGGCATGGAATAATTTTTATTGATTATCTTGAGAAGGGAAAAACCATCAACAGTGACTATTATATGTCGTTATTGGAGCGTTTGAAGGTCGAAATCGCGGCAAAACGGCCCCATATGAAGAAGAAAAAAGTGTTGTTCCACCAAGACAACGCTCCGTGCCACAAGTCGTTGAGAACAATGGCAAAAATTCATGAATTAGGCTTCGAATTGCTTCCCCATCCACCTTATTCTCCAGATCTGGCCCCCAGCGACTTTTTCTTGTTCTCAGACATCAAAAGGATGCTCGCAGGGAAAAAATTTGGCTGCAATGAAGAGGTGATCGCCGAAACTGAGGCCTATTTTGAGGCAAATCCGAAGGAGTACTACCAAAATGGTATGAAAAAATTGAAAGGTCGTTATAATCGTTGTATCGCTCTTGAAGGGAACTATGTTGAATAATAAAAACGAATTTTGACAAAAAAATGTGTTTTTCTTTGTTAGACCGGGGACTTATCAGCCAACCTGTTAATAACACTGTGCTAGTTCAAAAAACCGACAGTCCGCATTCATATCTAGAAATACTAAGTAAAATGCGCTGAATACAATAGTGATATTGATTTATTCGGATTGGCTCAGTTAACGGAGATTTTCGTGTTTAAAGGTTAATCCCAGAAGTATGCAAGCATAATTTTGTCTTTACTTAAAACATTTTAGTTTCCCCAACAATTAATTTAGATTTTGGGACTCCTTTTTTATATTTGACAAGACGGCATAATGGGAAAGCACAAGGAAAAAAAAATTTTTATATTTCGGATTTTTTTTTTTGAATGATTTAGCTTCACAGAAATTTCTTTTCCTTGAACTTGTTTCGATGGCCATTTTATAGATTGAACGCCTGCTCAAAGCTGCAAAGTAATTGGGGTGAAGTGGAGTTCATCCAGCAAACTGACTCAAGAAAAAATCCGAAATATAAAAAAAACAAAATTCCGCTTCAATTTTTTTGTGGTTTGAACCTCAGAGCTCTCGATTCCTAGCCTTGTGCTTTCCCATTATGCCGTCTTGTTAAATAACATCACAGATCTTAAAGCTCTTTTTGAGAACTGTGTCCTTAAATTAAAAAAATATATTTAAAAAAATCTAATGTCAACAGTTTTACTTCCCCTAAAAGTATGCTTCAATTTTTTAAAATAATTTTTAAACCACGATATCTCAAAAACTAGAGCCAATCTAGAAAAACGGTTGATGGGACTGAATTCAGCGCCCCCAATTATGTTTACAAGATTTTTCTCCATGTTGTCGGTAAAAAAAGTATCAAATTTGAGCACAGTGTAATTAATAAAATAAATAAATTTAAAAAAATTCAAAACAAAAAATGAAATTTTATTTTTTTCTCAGTCGCTGGTGCTAGGCCATTTTCCTGCCCCTTTTCGCTAGCGAAATGACTGGTTAAAGGTGGCGCATAAAAGGACGACCTGCCCCCGGCAATGAGATCGTAATGTTAAATTCGCCAGCGTTTTGGATAGGAAAGGGACCGATCCGCGACACCCAGTGACTAGTGAAATCGCTGGTGTTGTGGTGGCTCCGCTGACTACTGGGAAGTGACCGATTTAGTCGTAGTTCTACTTCAATCGCACTAGTATAGTCACTGAACAGTAGCTGCGAATCATTCCTATGCAACCTTAACGGTTTCTATAGTGTTTGAAAATAGCCGTTGGCAACTGATTTGGTCACAATGGGGTTTCAAATACGTATTCAAGAACTTAAAAGTAATCTGCCATTTCTTTTATATGATTGATTATTTTATGAGAGGTTATAATTTGTAAATCTAAAAAGTTCTTCAGCATGATTCAAAATTAGGCTTAAGCAAAAAAAGTGTATTTAAAACGCATAATGTATGGTATGCATTTATCATAAAATACAAAAAATTACATTTCTAAGGCCAAAATAAGGATTTGAAAATATTATATTTATAACATAAATTATAAAATAAGCATATTTCTTGAGGGGCGTTATTTTTGAAGGGGTAGCATGCATTATTTCACCATAAAACTGGAAGCGTTTGTAAAATTTCGTTTTGGAAATAAGCTCAAAGTCTATTTATTATTTATTCAATTCAATATGAAAGATTTTTTCTTGTCAGTTTTAAAATTTGGTGGCAACAAATTCTTAGCAACAAAAATTTATTAAAAATCAGTGGCAACATTTCAAATAGTACGTTACTGAGCGCTTATATTGTGTGATTTCTGCTTGTTTCTGAGATGTTTTCTGTGACTAATTTGTAACTGAGTAGTTTCTGTTGAGTTTCGTGTGACTAACACAGTAACAAGAAAATTGTCACACAATTTTGCGCTGTTTCGATCACTTTTAAGTTAAATATTAAGTCCGCATTACCTATTTTTAGCAACGAGCTCAGTCACACAAGAGTCAAGGTGACTTTTTTGTGACTAATTTTTCTTGTCGGGTACCGGCTCCATTATTTGCTTCGAAATAATTTTAAGGCCTGCCTCCCAAAAAACAATCGCCTGTTCCCACCTAAGGTCATATACATGAACATATCTGTTGTCAAACAAGTATGGAAAAATTGTTCTATTCTGATAAACCGCATCGCTTATAAAAATTTTTGTCTTAACAAACCAAAGTGGAAAGTTCTTTTTACTTTGTATTTATAATCATCGTTATATTATAAACTTTAGCCTTAAAGTCAAATAATTTTAGTTGTATAAACACTCAAACGTAATTGTTCGTGTATGTACCCACGACGCAACTTGCACTCTTCTTTTGCGCATCAAAAACGCTCCGCATATCGGTTTGCGCTTCCGAAAAATTTTCTCATACATTTTTTTACAGTTCAATTGGCGAAATCACGTCTTTTACACACTATAGTGAATCTCACTGTTATCGAATTTTACGGGACAGTATATTTTGAAGCTAAAACTCGGGAGGTCTGGCAACGCTGACTTAAAATGATTGTTTTGATTGTTTAATTCTTTAAAAGGCCGTTTACATATGCCATTTTATTCGCGTTTTATCAACTTTGCCCGTTTTAGCACTAAAACAACTTAGATTTTTCCCGTTTTATCGTACAAAACTAAAACGAGAAACTTTCCTGTTTTAATTTAAAACAAGTAGCTTAATAAGAAAAATCCTGCTTATAACTGCTAAAAATATCGAAATCTGAGTGTCATCACTATAAAAATGCAAAACATATGGTAATTGAAATTTCTAATTTAAAAATTGTGAGGTTGTTTCCAGAACCAATGTAGAAAACGAACACAATTTCAATAATTGCTTCTTATCTAAATAACAATATTCACTCATATTTCACGTGTTAAGCAAACAAAAGATAATTACAAAATGACAAAACGACATGTGCATATGTAAACACCCCGTTTTGACTTAGTCGTTTTGGCTTAAACGAGTAGCGCTAAAACGTATATGTTAATGCCCTGTAATAAGATGTTGTATTTCGAATTCTAATGTATACGCGTGTTATTAGAAAATCCAATCTCGTAAAGTGCAGTCCAGATTTGTGTAAAACTACAAGTTGTGTGTTCGTTTCATGGAGTAGAACTTTGGGTACCATAGTCCATCGGATACCACATCTATAAACAGTCATTCAAAGTGGTGTTTAAATCATCTACTCATATTTGCTCCTCCTTATGGAATCGCAAAATTCTTGGTAGGTACTAACGAAACGAAACATGTTACAATCAGGTACTAAACTGGTACAATCGATTGCAATAAAAATTGTTTTTCTCCAACTCAGATGCCAAGTTCACAGGGCTCTCATGTGCACAGAAAACCACTTTAAAAATAATAAGATTTTCGATATTTGGATTGACAGCGGCAAAGACGGAAATGCTGTTTTAAATCAGATGTGCAACAAGTTAAATGCAAACGCAAGCCAAAATTGAAATGTAATAAGACACAAAGGACCAAACATTCAAAATTTTTATTCCCGATTAAACCAAACGTGCGCCAAGCACGGTAGAAGTTTGAAGAAGTTTCTAAAATATGAAGCGCAATGGCTGCCAATGAAAACGGTTTTCATACTTTCGGCCACATCTCAGAGAGGATGACTACTTGCTTATTCGATGCCATGGATCGCCGATGAGATGAGAAGAGCTTCTGAAATTGGTTCCCATTCCGAAAAAATACCCCCTTGATGGGTATATGCTGCTTCAATGTCAACACATAAAAATATAAAATTTTTATTTTTGTCTCAGAGCCCTTGATTGCCAGACTTACGTCATTTAATAAAAGCTGAAAGTTTTTCAGCGCATGCTTCCAACACAGGTAGGAACGAAGGGACTATTATGAACCTTGGCTCATCGTGGCTTTGGCAGATAAAAGGATAATAAAGTTGGTTAAAATATCAACTTAATTACGTCAAATTATAAAGCGTAGTTTTCTCATAGTTTTCTTAGGAATAATAGTATAAATAACTGATAGTAACCTAGATGTGGCAATGACAAATCTAGAAGTAGAATCAGCTATAAAAAATGCAAAAACAAGAAAAGCCCTCGGAGTTTTACCAACGCTTTCAATTATATTTTTTAAACTGCAAATTTACCAGGCAATTTGGTCCAGAGCCCTATGTTCTACTAGGGTGGAGCGAGATTACTTCGGCTATCACAAAGTAGATTAACTCAATGCATCAACGCCGTTGGTGCGAGTTGAGCACTTGCAGACAGGCGAAGCTGGCTATAATAAAGCCATGGGTCACGGCGGCAACGAAGGCGCTTAGTCTTAAACGGAGCACCCTCAGCTGGTTGACATCATTGGTAACAGGACATGGTAACTTCATGTGCCATCTCAGAAAGATGAGTCTTGCTGAAAATGACACATGTAGGTTATGCCTAGAAGACAGTGAGACAGCGGTGCACCTTGTATGCCACTGTCCGTCACTGGCAAGTAGGAGGTTGGCGATCACGGGACACCATTGGATTGGTGAGGAGGAGATTGCCGAACTTAAAATCAAAGATCTGCTTGCACTAACAGATGGCGTAGTCATGAGAGTTGAGACCGAATTATTTTCGGGACAACGACCAAGACGACGTATCTAATGAAGGTCTAACTGGGGAGGGCTGGGTTTTCTGCTATCGAGCTCAGACCAGTTAGCAATCCGGTACTGACGTGCTGATCGGAGACGAACGGCAAATGTCAGTCGGCGTTATTTGACTCAATATAAGGACGGAAGCCTTGTATAAGGCTTTAGCCCTCTTAGAGAGTCACGAAGGACGAAAAAGGACCCAACGCTAACGTGGTCTACTTCGGCTAATCCTTCAATTCAGTGGGGCCACTTGATGGAAGCTGAGGCTTCCCAACGTCCCACATTATTATTATTATTACCAGGCAATTTCATTAACGCAATCATTCTGCCATTATTAAAGGATGGCGACCCAAACGACCCTAGTAACTATAGAATAATCTCATTTTTGAACACTATAATAAAGCTTTTTACAGCAGTGTTACTTAATGGGCTTTCAAAATGGGTGGAAAAGCAAAATATTCTTAGTGAATGTCAAATCGGATTTCTAAAAGGATATTCCACGATTGATAGCATATTTGTCCTGACTGCAATAGCGATAACCTATCAGGAAAATAAGAAAAAACTATACTTGTGTTACAGAGACTTTAAAGCGACATTCGACTCTATCAACAGAATCGGTCTCTTTTATAAGCTATCTAACAGGTTGGCTGATAAGTCCCCGGTCTAACAAAGAAAAACACATTTTTTTGTCAAAATTCGTTTTTATTATTCAACATAATTCCCTTCAAGAGCGATACAACGATTATAACGACCTCCCAATTTTTTGATACCATTTTGGTAGTACTCCTTCGGTTTTGCCTCAAAATAGGCCTCAGTTTCGGCGATCACCTCTTCATTGCAGCCAAATTTTTTCCCTGCGAGCATCCTTTTGAGGTCTGAGAACAAGAAAAAGTCGCTGGGGGCCAGATCTGGAGAATACGGTGGGTGGGGAAGCAATTCGAAGCCTAATTCATGAATTTTTGCCATCGTTCTCAATGACTTGTGGCACGGTGTGTTGTCTTGGTGGAACAACACTTTTTTCTTCTTCATATGGGGCCGTTTTGCCGCGATTTCGACCTTAAAACGCTCCAATAACGACATATAATAGTCACTGTTGATGGTTTTTCCCTTCTCAAGATAATCGATAAAACTTATTCCATGCCCATCCCAAAAAACAGAGGCCATTACTTTGCCAGCGGACTTTTGAGTCTTTCCACGCTTCCAAGACGGTTCACCGATCGCTGTCCACTCAGCCGACTGTCGATTGGACTCAGGAGTGTAGTGATAGAGCCATGTTTCATCCATTGTCACATATCGACGGAAAAACTCGGGTGTTTTGCGAGTTAACAGCTGCAAACACCGCTCAGAATCATCAACACGTTGTTGTTTTTGGTCAAATGTGAGCTCGCGCGGCACCCATTTTGCACAGAGCTTTTTCATATCCAAATATTGATGAATGATATGACCAACACATTCCTTTGATATCTTTAAGGCCTCTGCTATCTCGATCAACTTCATTTTACGGGCATTCAAAATCATTTTGTGAATTTGCAAATCATTTGAAGGTTGCCACTATATAAAAATAATATGCATTTAATACTAGCGACGCCATCTATGTGTCAGACCGGGGACTTATCAGCCAACCTGTTAACTTAGGAATAGCGATTTATTCAGTCTACATTCTAAAGGAGCTGTACAAAACAACAAAATCATTGTATGGGACGGAAAAAAACACTCAGATTGGTTTGAGGACAAAGTGGGAGTAAAGCAGGGCTGTATGTTGAGTGCCCTTTTCCCTTTTCATCCACGACGTATTCAACGTCCTCTGAAGGGAGGTATAATTTTCGGAAAGACGAATATTAAAGCCCTCATGTATGCAGATGACATGGTAAAGTTAGCGAATTCGCCCGAAGAGTTACGGGAGATGATCAATAGTCTGCACGACTAGTGCCAGTTATGGGACTTCAGGATAAACTTTTCGAAGTCTAAGGTAATGGTGGTACGAGAGGGTCGGGGACGTCTATCTAGGTAGAGAAGAACTGGAAAAAGTAAAAGAATATAAATATCTAGGAGTTCAGCTCACATCCAATATGCAATTTTCGTCTCTCCTGAAGTATAAACTAAACAGAATCGAAAATTAATTGTACGTGGAAAAATTCGCTCGGCAAGAAGAACATCGCACCAAGTATAAAATATATGATGCTTCAGGCAATTGCACAAGCTATTATGTGCTATACAGCTCAAGTTTGGGGTTATATTTAATTCGATGAAGTTAAATAGCTGCAACGTTTTTTTATAAACCGAAATATATCGTCTCCCACAAAATACTCCAAGCAACGCAATCCACGTAGAAACTGGTCTACCAGAGTTATATGATAACACACTGGGTACTCATCTAAACTTTGTCAGGAAAAAGATCAATCATCCAAACCAAAAACTTGTCAAAATAATATTAACGAGGTTACTGAACGTTGAAGGACAATTTTTTAGTACGTGGTTACGGCTGTCGCAGTGTGCAGAGCTTTTTCTAAATCATGCTGCTCAATGGAACGATAAACACAAATACATTTTAGAAAGTAGGCGTATCCAAGCTATGAATAAATTTATGCAAAAAGGCGAAGAAAGTAATACAAGGACTCTATACCGCCAACTAAACCTTAGCCTCGTAGAGAACAATTACTTCCATGATAGATATGGGGTGGAACAAATATCTTTAATTTTCCGAACTCGATATTAGTTACTAACACTAAACTATCGTCCTCACCTAAACGCTGTTTACAGATTGCAGCCTTTGCAATTTGGGGAAGACTCAAAATATCAAAAACCGCTGTTAAACACCACTGAGGTCGTCGACATCGCTAACGGGTCAAACTGGTCAGCACTCGCAAATGCCAAATGCTTACCGACAATTTATAACAAAAGAGAACTTCGATTTTGTTTTTTTTTTTCATTTATGTAAATAATTAACCTCGAACTAATCGAATGTGAAGAATGTTGGCTGACGGCACTTTGCAAAGCTACCTATTTAAATTGCATTACTTTAATATATTATATACTTGAACAAAATACTACTACTACTACTACTACTACTACTACCCAGTAGTCAGATGGTCGCCCCCGATATTTGTGACATGCCAAAGTGCCAGTCCTTGATGACTAGCCATTTCACCTACCACATGAACCTGAAAGAGTAGATAGGCCTAATCTCACATTTCCCTATTCGCTGCGTCTGATTGTTTTCGCTGTTGTCTGCTTTAACCTCGCATTCTGATTATTCGCCCGTCAAGCGTTCGATAGCTCAGTGGTTCAAACTGTGACTCGACATCCGGGAGGTTCGGGGTTCAATCCCTGCGGGCGGCGAGAATTTTTCCAAAATTTTTTACTTTTTTTATAAATTAGTTCTTTTTTGTTCATAGTTCAGTTATTTTGGAAGGCAAACATTTTCCCCTAAATTTTTAAGGTTTTATTTTTATTTTTATTTTTAATGGTTCATTTTCAAGTAAACAATTTTTGGAGTGAAAACATTCATTATATACGTTTCCCAAAATATGAGCAAGCCTAGCAGCTCAAGTGAGCATTTTGACCAAGAAATTAAATTCGTTCGTTTAGCGTAATGGTAATGGTTAATAAGAAATAGATAAACAAAAAAATATAATAATTAATAAAATAAATAAATTTGAAAAAAGTCAAAACAAAAAATGAAATTTTTCTTTTTTCTCAGTCGCTGGTGCTAGGCCATTTTCCTGCCCCATTTTGCTAGCGAAATGACTGGCTAAAGGTGGCGCATAAAAGCACGACCTGTCCCCGGCAATGAGAACATAATGTTAAATTCGCCAGCGTCTTGGATAGGAAAGCGACCGATCCCCGACACCCAGTGACTAGTGAAATCGCTAGTGTTGTGATGGCTCCAATGACAACTGGGTACTACTACTACTACTACTACTACTACTACTACTACTATTAGCATAAACTTCGTTCTCGATTGCCAGACACTTTTAATCGTGGTAACCCCCAGCCAGACATCCTTAAACTTCACTGAATTTTAACTGTATTTGCGGCATAGTATAAAATCGACAATTCTAACCCCTAGCCAGAAAAAATTGTTTAATTGCGTTTCTAGTATATAAAAATAAGAAATTAAATTTAATCATTTTATTCATTTTCATTATTATTATCGTAATCGGTATCTTCACTGTCGTCACTGCGTTGTTTCATATTTTTGAAAATCTTCTTCCTATTATAAAGGGAAACGATTGCATAAACGAATAAACCAACGATCGCCAATACCAAAAGCTATGAACGAAACCAAAAGCTAGACAATGAACTCCGGCGAGCAAGCGGAAGATAAAACACCACGAGCAAGCGAGTCAGCAATAATAAACAACTGCATAAGTTGTGCATAAGAGTTTCAAGAGCCTTCGAATGCTGACCTTTGTCAACAATAACAACACCATTCCGAAACGAACGGAACTGGAACAACAACAAGCCGGTCAGCAGAACAACAAGTGCAGCGCAGGCACATCGGCAGGGGAAGACCGAAAATAAGCGGATGCAGAATCTATATCAATAATTGCTAGTTCGGCAATTTTGATCTATAAAAACGGAGCTTCGATCACTGGACGCAAAGTCTGCCTCGGACTGCGATTGGAACCGTGAACCGAAGTATTTAGCAGATTTCAACCTTGGCGCACCTACTCTTACGAGCCAGGACTACAAAGTGTGGATCTCAGTGTAGCTAGGGATAAGGGCAGTTAAATAAGTCAGAAAAGGATTGTTATATTAAAAAAGAAAAAGGAATTTAATCAAAAATAATTGGAACTCAATTCAAAGGCGTTTTTATTTGTGGTCTTCGTTTAGACGATCATCCACAGCACGCAGCAAGACCAAAAAAAAAAACAGAGATCCCAGAAACGGCGAGAAACAATAATTCCTTAATTTGCTCTATTTTATTAACGCTTTTGCTGAACTGATGCTTTCCTTATGGGAAACTTATAATTAGTAATATGAACTTGAACTGGCAGCTTTGCGAGTAATTAATGCGATTTTTCAAACAAAAGCAATACTACAGCTGACAAATTAGCACAGAAATCTAAACTCTATGGAACGCTATGCCTAGGGCTGCCAACCATACTATATAATATAGTATCGTACTTTATTTCTGATCGATATACTTTATATTTTCATGGAACAATAAAGTATCCTGAAATACTTTATTTTTAATATATACGGCAGTTTTTACCAAACATACATCATATAGTTCATTGAACTAAATAAATAAAGTCAAAACTCTCTATAACGACCTCCTCTAAAACAAATTTCTCTCTATAGCGAACCTCAAGGTTTTTTCGCTACATTATGTTGCTTTTTTTCTCCTAACACCAAATTCTCTCATCGACGATTTTATTTTTCAGGTCGATTTAAATTAATTATAGAGAGTTTCAACAGTATTGAGGTTCACTACATGCTCAACCAGTTGCAATTTAGGCAACTTAAGTACATACTTAATTATTAAAATACATAGTTAATTAGAATTTCAAAAAGGTGAAACAAATCATAGACCAACTACAATGTTCTGCAAGCATTAAAAAGTGTATATTTAAGAACAAAAGTATACTAATTACCAGTAAGTTACTAGTACTTCGGTGTGAGAGATAATTTAAATTGAATTTATGGTAGGATGAAAGCATGTTATTTATTTCTTTATGTTATTAAATATTTTCTATGTTTTTTTAATTTATATAAGGATGAATTTATAAATACTTTTTTTTAGTAAAATACTTAATTTTTGTAATTATTAAATAAAATTATACTTTATTTTGCCCTTAGAAAGTTGGCAACCCTAGCTATGCCATGCGTTGTTATGCTTATTTGTTTGCTTTTATATATTTTCATGCATTTTGATTTCTTAAGTGACAGATGGCACTAAGACGTAGTGTGTGAGTTTTTCTCCCTTTACTTAAATGCGCCAATTGTCAAAGCGGCAATTTCTGTATGTTTCTATAAAAATGCTTATTGGGTTGCTGCGGCGTGAACGAATAGTTCATGCTAGTGTCGACTTGTATGCCAAAATCAGGTATTATTTTAGAGCTCGCTGTGTGTACAGATTTTTAACACCAGATTTGGTGTGAGCTACTGCGAACTCATGCATCAGCTACATCCTCAACCATGGCTTTTTGCAGTTGAGACTGACCAGCCAGCCATATCGTTTAAGTGACTCTGTTCTCTTTTCATATAAGCAGCGCCAAAACACGTGTAATATGTAAGTGTAGTATAAGCATTTGTATCATATAAGTTGTAGTATGTAAGTGTAGTATAAGCATTTGTATCATATAAGTTGTAGTATGTAAGTGTAGACTAGTCTTAAGAATAACTTGTGCAATAGGCTTAAGCGAGTGGGTACTCGGTACAGAAAAGAAGAAGATATCGGCAGTATTAAACGAGCCGTGAATAAAGACGAACGTGTTTTTATTTACCACACACGCTACATTCGCTTAAGTCAATCACCAAACTTAATTTGCCTCTTCCGATAATATTTGTACCACGGTGCACTTGCTATTCTTCGAATACTCTTTTATTAAATTATTTGCGCTGTTTTTCTAAGCGACCACCCATTTAATCTTCAATTTCCATTTAATTCCAAAAAAGGTGCACATACTTGCGCGCGTTGAAATTGCAGATCCCTTTCCAGATTTTCAAAATTAAATCGGAAGATTAAAATAAAATTTTCAATAAGGCTGCACTTTTCATTATATGTCAAAAGCTTAAAAGGTACAATATTTCAAGACACTTTAAATCGCGATAATACGGGAAATGCCAGATACGCCAATGAGATAAAATCAAGTCCGAATTTCCGTTTATGTCAGGGTGTTCTATATGTTCAATATTAAACCTTACGCCCGGAACCACAAGCAGTAATTTGCAAAGGTCTTTTATCTCGTAGGCTCGTGGGCCTACGACAGTGATTCCAATTAAAGTTGCTGAATTCCAAACTATGTTGTGAATATAAACAAAAACATAAGGCGAGATATAACAAACCTGAATACGTGCCTCAGGTAAGCCAATTTTTTCTGCAAGCCTTTCTCGTGCAAACACATCCGGATAGTGAGTGCGCTCAAATTCTAAAAACACAAGAAGTTACGCGTTAGGTTTAGCAGAACTCCCTCAAATTATACCTTTTTCTAAACTGTCAATCTGCTCATTTGTGAACGACGTACGGTTGCGTTGCAGTTTTCTCTTTAGGCGTAACCGCATTTGTGAGTCCTCGTCTCCCGATGAATTGTGCTCGGAGTTTCCATCGGATGTACTTTCATGTGAGTGAGGATGTGAAGTTTCGCTATTGAACAAATCTGTAAAAGAATAAGACAATATTGGCCTTCAAAAGATTGTGGTAAAAAAGACGTATAATAATGTGTCTACGGTATTGCTCATACCCATCCCTTTTTTAAGGGACAGTCGCGTTTTTTGTCGGTTAAAATTTTACCATTTTAAATTTTAGGATATCGCTTTCTTCTCCTTAAAAGTATATCAAGGGTTATCACAATATATATATATGTATATATACCTTTTTTTGCCTAAAAAGATATGCGAGCCTTAAGGCTTGTTCAGACGGAGCTCCGAAACATGCGTTTCGTTTCGTGAAACATTAATGCGAAACTACTTCTTTTCTCGATAGGTAGGTAGGTAGGTAGGTTGCTGTGGCAGCTGTTGCTCACGTAGGCACTGTAGGTAGGCCCATTGTGATACCACAAAAAAGACACGACTTTCCCCTTGGTATTTAG
Source organism: Chlorops oryzae (assembly GCA_020466095.1). NCBI lineage: Eukaryota > Metazoa > Arthropoda > Insecta > Diptera > Chloropidae > Chlorops > Chlorops oryzae. The sequence continues at coordinate 94,064,391 of CM035806.1, forward strand.
TGAGGAAGCCAATTAGACCTCCGAATGAACCGAGCGATGTCTCCGACTCTGATTTCAGAGAGCCCGGTGAGGCTGATGAAATAGGAGTACCCTAATGAGGACAATCTACTTCTAGACAGGGCCGGGCATTGACACATGAGGTGAAGGATAGATTCTTCCTCCTCCTCTGAGCGGCAGCTTCGGCAAAAATCATTGCGTAGAACACCAAGTCTTGTTGCATGTCTGCCGAAAAGGCAGTGACCGCTGATTATTGAAACCGTTTGGTAAATGCAGATGCTGCTTAATCCTACTAGCTCCCTGGAACGTTTTTTATTCAAAGACGGCCAGATTTGTCTAGTGACCCTGCAGGAGTCTTCTGCAACCCAGCGTTCGTTCGCCTGGTTGAGATACCTTTGTTTTATAATCAGTTTCACTGTTGCCAGTGGAACCCCTACATTGGAAAAGGAGATATCTGAAAGCAATGTACCCATCTTAGCAAGTTCATCTGCCACACAATTTCCTTCTACCTCCCTGTGTTCCGGTACCCTTTTTTTCCCCGATAACAGTAGATTAAATTAGCGATTATAGTAATTGTTACTTAATTAAATAATGTCCGAACAAGCCTTAAGTGAATGCAGAAAAGGGTCTGGCAGGTTGATTCCGCATGCCTTTGCTTAACCCGCCAGACCCTTTAAGTTTTTATTCGAGCGACCGAACCGAATAATTCATATACACCGAAAAAAATGCGTAGGTAATATTGAAGAAATGGGCTGCGTTATTGAAGTAACGGCAGTAAAAATAGAGCTTACTAAAAAAAAGCAATCAATATGAATAAAGACGATATTCAATATGAAGAAATTCAAATTAGAAAACAAATTTCGTTATATTGAAGAAATATCTTCATATCTACGAAATTATTTTAGTCAAATTTCTTCAAGTATATTATCCTGCTTCGTTATATTGAAGAAATTTCTTCATATTTACGAAAATAATTGTTGATATTGAATAAATTTCTTCAATATTACGAACGATTTTCTTCAATATGAAGAAATTTATTAAAGTACGCAACCCTGCTTAGTTATATTGAAGTAATTTCTTCATATTTATATAATTCAAAATTTCATCATATGTATTAACTGTTGTGAGTCCCGTCTGTCTCACATCTGCTATTTTTTATAGACAAGAAAATCGTCCAAATATCATACACAAAAGAGTATATTAACTTTCTCATTGCAAGCAATAATGATTGACTAAATAAAGACTCGCGATAAGAATTAAAAAACAATTTTATGTATATATGATTGTGTCGTTAAAAGGACGAAAATTCTAAAATATTATGAAAGGACTTAAAGAAATTTTTCAAAATAATGCAGCATTTTCTCTAAAAATATACTTTAAATCAAAATTTCAAGTCAAAGTAAATTACATCGAAATCAATTTTAATATTATTTTTATTTAGTATTGCGTTTCTTATAATGCCTCCAATGATCAATATTATATATAGATATAAATTTTCTGTACTATATTTTACAATTATATTCCAAAATTAAGCATTAAAAAGTTAGATATTGTGCTGAGTTTTTGTGTGTTGTATACTACTTCATGTATTCATAACTATGCATAGAAAAATTACACATTGTAATGTTGGTTTTTTTTAAGCTAAGCTATATTGGTACTATTGTTGGGTGGTACAGTTTTTTTTTTTTTTTTTTTTTAGTTGAGACACGAAAGCCTTTAATTTTTGGCTTTTAACGTCTGAGCTTAAGTAAATATTTAAAAAAAAATGTTTGTACAAATGTCCATACGCAAACGCTTTGCTTTGGGTACTCAAAGTTAAATAATTCCCTGAAATAAATAAACAATTGTCGTTCAACTTCATCCACTTCATTAAACAAATTTAGCAATATAGCATCAATTGTTATACTTACTTGTATTTTCAACAGTGTTTTCAGCGTATCAACTTCCAGTGTCACCGGATGCAGTACGAAATATGAACCTCACTCATATGCAGAAGCGTCTCGTGGTATTGTAAAACTCGGCTGCGCCTCGTTTTACAACATTTACCACTCGTGCAAAAAAAAGCTTTATTTCGACACTTGTATCGAAAATATCTATTAAATATTTTGATTTTATTTAAAAATTTGTTAATTTCAATTTGAAAAATATCTTCAGATATTTTCGAACAGCGCCGAATTTATTCGAGATAGATTTTACTTAAGTGTTGTAACAGTTTCATTTTTTGGACCTAGGTACAGGACAAAGGACCTTGTTCCAGATCCAAGGTACAGTATATAGGTTTTTGTGCCATTACAACTGTCTAACTTATAGATAGGAAAACAGACAGACTGATAGATAGATGTGCCCTATAAATTTAAAATTTGACCATGACCACCGTTTGCGAAATTCGCAGAAATTGGATTTTCACTATATTAAAGATCTATGCGTATTTTTGACGTGTTAAAAGAGATTATATAATTGCAGGGTGCGCATTATACCTCGATTAATACCAGACACATCCATCAGCATCCACAATTGAGCCTTTGTTATATTTAGGGATCGTTTATTTCATAATTAAGTCCAAAAACAGTCCTTTATTGCTATATACAATTAAAATCATTTCAATGTTTTCGGCTGTAAACTTAACCCGGTAGCGCCTGAATTAAAAAAAAATTAATATAAATAAAATTAAATGAAATATGAACTGGTTCAGGTATGTGGATGACAGAAAACGAACCATTTCAGTGATGCCATATGGCATCGCTAGGCGCTACCGGGTTAACTCTGTTGTCTTTCAATACATTCATTTTGAATCTCAAGGTACTCGCAGTTTATTATGCGCAACCACTTCGTTATGAGATTTTTATTTTTGCTCATTTTCAAAAAGTTCCCGATTGACAAAATTGTTTGCCGTGGTGTTAAAATGTATTTTACTATCGCCTACTGCGCTTATATTAAAAAATATTTGAAAATATTCAAATATATGTAAAGTTTTTTAAAAATATTTTATATTTAAATTATTCAAAAAATAAAATATATTTTAAATATGTAAAATCCGATCCCTATATATAAAATATTCTTAATAAAGGTGTTCACAAAGGCAATATTAATAGTGTGTTAATCTTCTTCATTGAATACTTTAATACGATTAAGAAAATTGTTGTTATTGTTTTATATACAAATTCAATTTAATACGGTGTGGCAAAATTAAGAGTCCAAAGAGCGTGTCAGTTTCTAATGGCCATTTTGACATTTGTGAAGTATTTGAAAATCAATAGACAAATTCAAAAGCCTACGTTTGTTTTGGAATTTAACAAACAATTGCTACTTTGATAAATGATAAAGGGTTGCTCACACTGAACTTTTTAAAACGTCGAAATATTGCCACATTAAAACTTTAATATGCCTTTGTGAATACCCTTATTGTTTCGGAAACAAAATATTTTTGTCAAATTAATTTCGAATTTGACGAGAAATAATGAATTTTTTGTATACCAATTTGTTCAGGAAGTAGTCCTCGACCATATCCCCAAAAAAAAAAAAAATTGGAGGTGCAAGGACCTCGCGGTTAAAATCCGTCGAGGACCACCGTGAGTGTACAACAGTTTAAAGATTGTTGCTGAGGATTCGCGAGGCGACGACAGAGTATAAAATGGCTGTGTCGTCTGCAAATATGGAAGAGAATAGCTCTGGGGAAACAGGCAGGTCAGCCGTATATATCAGGTATAACAAAAGCCCTAAGACACTTCCATATCTTACTTTAAAGTTGCTGGTAGGGAGATGGGATTGTAGAAGTTTGTAAGTAGAGTGGGGAAGTGTTTGTTTAATTTTTAATATGTAACCAGAATAGCATGCTCCCTGAAGGCCTCCGAAATATCCAAAAATATGGCAGCGCAATATATCTTTTTTTCGAACTCATTTCTAATTTCAGGAGTGTTACTAGTTACCTGTTTTATTGTTGCATGACTTTTGCAGAAACCAGACTGGTGCTCAGATACAGCGTTGGGCAAATTGTCTACGCATACATTGTCTACCCGATTTTCTACGCGTAGACAATGTAGGTAAGCAATAGAGTTTTTCTACGTAAGCAATATCAACAACGTAGACAATGTAAACAATTAAGAAAAAACCTTTTAAACACCAAGAGCCGAACAGCGGATACTGTTGACTACTTCGTTATTCCCAAAAAGTACTGTTAATTTAAGTAGCAGTTATTTATACAAATTTCAATTATAAACCGAAGAGTTCCACCCGAACGAAGCGAAATGCAAAAGACTTGGGAAAAAACAGCAGAACGTTTGAAATTTTGGCGGTATTTACCTAAAAACGCAGGAAAATATTTTTCGTATTCTCTTTTTTTTAATAGAGGTAAATATTTTTAAGACACATATTGTCAACACTATTACTATACATTGCTTACATTACCTTCGCCATTATCTACATTGTCTACTTGTTTATTTATTTATTTTTACTTTCAAAATGAACGTTATTAATAAATTTATAATCTACATGCTAGGAGCACTAGCAATTGAAGCGTTCGGCTTACATTGTCTACTTCATTGTCTACGTTGACGTGTAAATAATTATAAATTGGCGTAAAATGCCCAACATTACTCGGGAATAACTCCTGTGCTCTGTAGGAGTGGCAACATTTTTGCCAAGAGGCATTTTTGAACAACTTTAAAGAACACACGCATTAGGCTAATTGATCGATGTGAAAATAGAATTTTAATCTTTACCTGGTTTAGGGATCATGATGATGTTACACATATTCCAAAGTCAAGGAAAAAATCCTAACCGGCTGCTTTTTTGTGTATAGCTCGCCAACGACAGTTTGAACATCTTTGAGCTGGAATACACGTGTGTCTACGTTCTTTCTAGCCCAACACCCAGTGTAAGTACGTAGGGGTGCTTACTTTGTTTTTGGTGGTTTCAACGTTTTGTTAGTTTTCCATAGAAAATTGTTAGATTCTGCAGTTCGGCTCAACTTTTGTGTCAAATTTTCTTATTTTATTTTCAGCTCATTATCAATTGCTTCTCTCAAGAGCTTGGTTGCTTGAACTTAGTAGTGCTTCGCGGTGGATGATCAGGGGCGCTGCCGTTCCCTTCGTAGGCATCTTTTTTGTCGTACAAGACTTTTGAGCTCAACTGAAGTTTATCTATCTGTGAGGTACTTTTGGGTGGCTGATCAATATTAGGGTTCCGTGAACTGCTGCCGATGTCATGATGTTATTTAGCCCTCATTTTGCTTTTCAATATCACTTTCACTTCGAAGGATCGTGTTCTCATTCAAATATGAGCTAAAATATTTTTTAAACTTAAGTCACTCATGTTTTCGAATTATAATTGTACCAGAATTTCGGTGACCGTGGGGAAGCCGATCATTAATATTATAACAGGGGAATGGTCGGATCACACATCGAAGCTTAGTTCAGCATGTATTTCGCTACGATCAAAGTTTTTGTTGATTGCAAAATCAATGAGGTTGGGGTTTTTTTCGCAAGTCGGAAGGCCAGTAAGTGGGTTGACCTGTTTAAATACAGTAAAAATTGTCACGACTATTTATTATAAGTGAAAAAAATTGTCGGCCTTTGGGGTTAACTAAACAAGAGCCCCAGTGTGGGTGCTTATCATTTTAGTCCCCAGCTGTTATAAATTCGATAAATTCGATAAATGATCCGAGGAGAGGTCAGTTGGCGCTTTTGCTGAAATAAGATATCTTTCAACACCCTTAGTGATTCCGAAATCTAAGAGTCAGGAATTTTTTGAAGATCTGTTGGCCAGTAAGTTGGCTGCGTCGGCGCTACAAAGTCAAGAGAATTATTTTTATTAATAATTGCCTTGTATAGTTGTTGACCCTTAGGATTGCATGTTCTGGAGCCCCAGAAAGTATGCTTTGCATTATAGTCTCCTGCTGCTAGAAATTTTTCACCCAATGTCTCAAAGTAGTCCACGAACATTTTTTTCGTTACATTAAATCGAGGTGGACAATAAATCGCCGATAAAACGAGATTTTTACCTCTCATTATTACGCAAATCGTTGATGCCTGAATGAAATCATAACTATATGAATCTGAAGGAAAATGCTGGATTCTTCGACGAATAAGTATACCCTTGCCTCCATGCGCCTTGCCGTCTGGGTGGTTAGTTTGATATAATATATAACCAGCGATTGTAAAGAAATTCTTTTTTGTTAAATGAGTTTAAGAGAGAAGCATTACGTCAACTTCTTCATGATCTAAAAAGTTTTGAATATCCAGTTTATACTTGGTTAGCCCGTTCGAATTCCAGGCTAAAATTTTTTAGACACTCATATTTTTGAGAAAAGTGCTGTCATTAATTGTGTTTGCATTTGACCAATTCTATCGAATGAGCTTTGCATTGTGTGCATAAATTGGGACAAACTTTGAGTTAGAGTTGATATCATTATCTCAAGACTACTATTGTTGTTAGTAAGAGGACTAACAGAGGGCGCGTGCTTTAGTGCATTTGCATACGAGACTTCTGGATTTCCAGGGTTAAAATTAAGGTTGTGAGAGGATAATGGTACCGAAACAGTAATATTTTTTATAGGATTACGAGCTGATTCTTTTTTGCAGACTGAGCCATGATGAAGCTCGCCACATATTACACACACGGTGCGCAATGTGCAATAAGATTTTGTATGTCCAAACTCTTGACAATTGGTACATTGAATAGGACCATTTCTTTTATGTGGCTCTTCGACCAATATTTTGCGATGCAATAAATATTGTAAATTATATATAGGATTGACTTAATTTTTTTTAACTTTAAGTTGTCAGGCAACAGATTAACTTTGAACATAGACAGAAGAACTTTTGATTTATTAAATATATTTATAACCGATCTAGCGTGGAAGCCTTTTTCTCCCAGCGTATGTTTTATTTCATTTATGTCGACGTCTTCTACAATACCTGTGATCATCACTGTAATACCTTTGCTACTAATTTGGCAACAAGTGCACTAGAGCTCCGCTCGCGCAAGTAGATTGGCGGCAATTTAAGTTTTTTCTTTGGCTTTGTTTCGGACTTTTCACTCACGTTGTCAGCTCGAACGTCGAAACGATTACCCGTTAATGTTTTTTGGGAAAATGGAATTTCCGTTTTGTCGAGTTTGGCTCTAGTGTAATTTTTTCGGGCAGGGCTTTTGTTTCTCTTAGCTATATTAACATATCGATGCATTCCGATCAGCACCGCCTGCTGTTCGTTTTCTTTTTTACCCATTTTATTTTGGTTGTTATCCGAATCAACTATTACAATTTTTTGGCTAAACTTTTTTTTAGTTTTGGTACTAGGAATAGTGGCTGCAGGTGAAACAGATTCAATACTATTGGGAGTGCTGTTAGAGCTATTTTCTTTAATTGCATAGCAATTTATTCCACTAACGGAGTGTGCTCTTTGCCTCTTGAATTTGCTTTTTATGTTTGAAAATTGAATTGAACCTGATTGTAAACTAGTTGACTGGTATAGTTTGACATCATCTGGTGTAATTTTCCTAGTAGGAAGTTGCTGAACTTGGTTTAGTACTCCATACTTATGGTTCGTGTCGAGGCTACTGCTTGGTGGAGGTGATTTACCATTGGTAACATTGATTGAGGAACAAGTGTTAGAGATTTTGTCACTTAGAGGCACGCCGGATCCGATATGTCTACGGTGGACCGGCGACACAGCACGCAGCGAAGACAATTCAGTTCGCGTATCATTCCAAATATCAGCAGCGAACGATAATCGAAAATTCTGGCTAAACGATGTGCACATAGTCAAGGATCTGTCGCTTCCATGTCAATCCATTAATGCCGAGCAAATTAAGGCCAAGGATTTTTGAGATGAGAAATCCGAACAAAACGGAACGAGTTCGTCTTGTATGGGACGCAGCGGCAGAGGTGAACGGAGCGTCGCTGAACAGTTTCCTTATGACCGGGATACTCAAGTTCAACGGTTTCTCTGGTTTGACGACAAAACAGCACCTACACCTAACATATACGTAATGCGAGCGATTACGTTCGGCATACGGCGCGCACCGTCCATCGCGCACCGTCCATCGCGCACTACGTACGTTACCAAAATGCGGATCCATATCAGCACTGTCACCCAAGGGCAATCGAATCTTTACAAAATGCCCATTACGTAGACGACTTTATAGACAGTGTCGACAGCGAGGAAGAAGCTCTCAGACTGGCCACCGAGGAGAAGCGCGCAAGCCCGAGTGGAACTAGGATACACCCAAAGATTACTCGGAATGTTCTGGGACCCCAAAAAGGGCATATTTAAGTATGCTTGTAAATTCGGAATATTAAAAAGAAATACTTTCCAGGGTCACGTCATTCCAACAAAGAGGGAAGCGTAGCAGGCCGTTATGTCCATCTTTGACCCGTTAGGATTTCTATCAGCATAAACCATCGCCTTAAAAATCCTATTACAGAATGTGTGGCGCGCAGGAATCGGTTGGGACGAAGAACTGCCACCTAACCTGGACGAAGAATGGCGGTGGTGGTCATCAATAATAGAAGAAATATATCAGGTAGAAATCCCACGTACCTATGCTATTCAACTGTTTCAAGCCGAAAGCGTCGAGCTGCATACATTCGTCGACGCAAGCGAGGAAGCGTACGCGGCAGTGTGCTATCTGCGAACGCACGGTTCTTCAACGGTGACAACGTTGATTGTCGCGGCCAAATCCAAGGTCGCTCCTCTCAAACCCGCCTCCGTGCCACGCCTAGAACTGCAGGCTGCGATCATAGGATCCCGTTTGGCACAAATCGTCGGTAAGGCACGTCGACTTCACATCACTAAACAAGTATTTTGGTCGGACTCAAAGACCGTACTGCGTTGGCTGAGAATGGACCCCGCAACTTTCATCAATTCGTTATGCACTGCATAGGTGAAATACTCGAAACAACGGACATTCACCAATGGCGGTGGGTTCCATCAAAATTAAACCCAGCGGACCTGGCCACCAAGAGAAAGAAAAGTATAAAAAGCAAAATGTGGTTTAAAGTACCCACATTCCTTCTTGAAGACGAAAGCAACTGGCCTGCATGCGACGATCTGACACAGGCAGACCAGAGCGAAACGAATAAGCGTGTAATGCACGTAACCCAAAACGAACCCGAGTGCTTCAACTATAAATATTTTTCAAAGTGGAGGCGATTGTATAGAGCGATGGGAAACGCTTTAATTTATTTAGACAAGTTAAAGTCCAACTGCATGCGCCAACCGAAACCGAATGTGCTGACAGAATCGTTTATTCAAAAATCAAAAACCCTCTTGATCCGCATGGCACAATATTCAGGCTACGGTGCAGAGCTCCATTCTCTAAGCCGACACGAACCGCTAGACAAACAGAGTCGATTAATTGGCTTAAATGAATATGTCCACGGTGACGGAATAATTCGTGCTCAAGGAAGGGCGAGTCAAATCTGCAACCGAGACGTGATCATAATTCCTAAAAATCATTTAATAACATTTCTTATCGTTTAAGGTTACCACGAAGATTTTCATCACGGTTCGCACGAAGCCACGATCAACTTATAAAAGGAATCCTCTACATTCCGAGGATTCGACTGCTGTAAAAAACTGTGCGCTCCAAATTCCAAAGGTGTTAAAATAATGCCGCGACGCCACAGATCCCACAAGTGGCGCCATTGCCCGCAGCTCAATTAGCTAGCTTCGAAAGACCCTTTTCTTTCGTCGGCAACGATTACTTCGGACCGTTCTACGTCGCCATCGGAAGACGTCGTGAAAAGAGATGGAGCGTTATATACACATGCCTAACCTTACGAGCGATAAGCATAGAAATAGCATACAGCCTCATCGTAAGCTCCTAAAGAAATCTTCTCCGATAACGGGACTAATTTTAAGGCCACCGAAAGAATTCTACGAGAACAGATAGCGTCAGTGGAGTTCGAGAAAATCCGAGCCAGATTCCACTCTATCAAGTGGAAAATCAACCCGCCAGGAGCGTCTCATATGGGTGGGGCATGTGAGCGACTAATAAGATCGATCAAAGCCGTATTGCATAGCATATGTCCCTCGAAAAAATTTAGCGACGAAAGCCTAAGATGCGCCTTCTGTGAGATCGAGTTTATAATCAATGCTCGTCCACTCACGCACGTTTCATCAGAACTAGAGGATGATCAGGCATTAACACCCAACCATCTCTTACTCGGCTCAGCTGACATCCACACATTCCACGGAGATCAAACAGATCTACGAGCACGCTGGCGACAGACGGAGACCTTCGCCGATCGATTCTGGAGGCGATGGGTGAAAGAGTACGCCCCCACATTGATGAAAAAGGCCAAATGGTTCACCAAGCGTCCACCAATTCGCGTGGGTGACATCGTCGTTATAGTCGATGAGAATCTTCCGCGCAACTGCTGGCCCAAGGGCAGGATCATTGACACTATCACGGCAATGGATGGCCAAGTCAGACGAGCACCGGTCAAAACATCACAAGGAATCCTCCAAAGACCAACGGCGAAACTGGCTGTACTTGATGTCGGCATTCACGAAGCAAGACTCGCCGAAAAACAACTCGCTTGCGGAAAGGAGACTGGTGCCGACATAACACACTGAACGAAGGGCGCACGACAGCTAAAGGAAGAAAAGGAGCTTAAGAAAAGCCAGTGCAAATGCAACCCGCGAGGCGAATAGAAGCCTTTTAAGACTGTCTGGTTCGTTCTTTAAAAACTGCGAATCATTGAAAATTATAAATCTTTATTTTAAATCATTGAAAAGAGTTGAATTACAGATATAATAATTATTATAATTAAAAGAAAAACATTTATGATTAAAAAGTATCGCGTTTTCATTGAAACGGAGCTCGAAAATTTAAAACCTCTATTCATATCGGCGTTGCACTAACACTCATCATTTTACGCCTGTAGAAGAGCTTATACCGAGCGACTTTGAGAAACGAAATCAGTTTTGCGAATGGATTAGAGCAAACACCGTGAAAATTTTACCCGTGTTTTGGAATGACCGGTCCTCTTTTACGAAAAATTTGGGTTTCATATTCTACAACTCACATCTTTGGTCTGCATCAAACCCAAAAGCTATGCGAGAGGGTCACTGCAGCTTAAATTCAAAATAAATGTTCGTTCAAATTTAATTGGTCCTCATGTATTTGAGTTGTAGAGGAGACCGGGGCTGGTAGTACCAGGGGTAAATTGCTACAGTGGCAATAGTTGCGAAGCAGAGAATGCAGTACTCACGTTAGAAAGGGAAAAATACTACCACCACCGCCGGATAGCATCGTGTGAGCGCCAGTTGTGCGAAAGCTTTTGTGAGAGGAACACGCACTTGCCGTCAATAATATTGCAGGTTAGTAACATTTTATAGTTCTAGTAATATTGGTTTGCAACCGTTATAGTTCTAGGAAATGTTACAATTTTTTGTAATGTTTTTCGCCCTTATGCTTTGGTGTTGCGATGCAAATACGTTTAAACACCAATGTTTATTGACATTTTCACTGCATAACCGCAAAAGGTCGGACTTGACTTTGGGGCTAAAAGTTACATTTGCTGGGAGCAGGTTGTGACATAGCACAATCTGCCCCGTTGTGCCGTAGTGCGAACTGGCATAGTTTGAGCTACATAGTTTATGCTTTTTTTTAAGGACGCGGACATATGTTTTTAAATGTGAACGCGTAAAAACTCCTAAAAAAAATCTACGAACAAACAGCAGCTATTTAAGAGGAGGACAAAACTAAAAAAAAAAAGTGTCATTGAAAATTTTGGATTATGTCATATGTCGCTTGCAAGGTACTTAAAGAAAAGAAAAGATGCAATTGACAAGGGCATACCAGTGGAATTTCTCACAGTCGGCTTCCGGAAAAATATAAATGTTTTTAGTTATGCGCAAGAGGCGGTTTTGATGAATTATATAATTTAATGCAGCCCAATTTACTACGGCCTGACGCCAAAGGATGTCAAGCAGTTGGCATTTGCTTGTTCACTTAAGCACAACATTGAAACGCCGCATTCGTGGCATGAAAAACGAGAAGCAGTGTCTGATTCGCTAGCAGGATTTCTTAAGCGCAACAGGACATTGTCTATAAGAACTCCAGAGGTTACTAGCTTCAGCAGAGCCACATCATTAAATAAAACGAATGTTGGTAATTTCTTTTCTAAATTGGCTGAAGTTTTGGATAGAAATAAATTTCCTCCGTAACGTATATGGTATGTAGACAAAACCGGTGTAACATAATTACAACCTAGAAAAATGTTGGCACCAAAAGGATATAAACATGTTGGTTCCACTACATCAGCAGAGAGAGGGACTCTTCCAACTGTTTGCGCAGCAGCAAATGCAGTGGGGAAATCTGTGCCATGCATGTTTATCTTCCCTCGAATTTAATGCAGGAACTATTTTGTTCGCGATGGGCCTCCTGGCTGCAATGGCGTCAGGAACGCAAGTGGCAAGTGGATGCCTGGGCTGCGATTTAAAATATTTATAAACCATTTCATAGATAATGTCAAACCATCGCCGACCGACCCTGTTCTTTTATTAGTAGACAATCATTCTTCATACTTGGATATTGATGTCATCGAAACAGCTAAAGAAAAAATTGTGGCATTGCTGACCTTTCCACATCACTGTTCACATAAGTTCCAACCTTTGAACGTGGGGGTCTGCGAACCACTCAAAAATTATTGTTCTAGTCAACACGATGGTTGGCTTAGAAACAACCCAGGCATAACGATGACTATACACGATATTTCATGAATAGTGAAATATGCTATACCCTTCGCCTTAAATCCAAAGAACACTATCAACGGGTTTAAGAAGGCTGGTGTTGCACCATTTAATAAGGATATTTTTGAATATGACGATTTCTTGTCTGCTTTTATCACGAACAGACCAACAGAGGAAACAATTAATTCGAACATTGAGAATATCCCTGCTACATCACAGAATGCGGAGGCTGAAACTCTATCTCATCCTCATTCTCCTATAAATAGTATTACTCTCGATCCTGTAAATATTATATATACTAACCCAGTTGCTGGTTGTTGTAAAAATATATTGTTAAATGAAAAGAATATTTCGCCCGAGATTATTCGACCTTGCCCCTTACCCCTGAAGAAATGCTTTGGAACTGGAACAGAGTAGGACGAAGGAAAACAAATCGAATCAAAGAAAGTCTGTCAAAGGAGGATAATCATTAGAGAAGACAAAACCGGAAAATATCAATAAGGAAAGAAAAATAGTTAACAAAAACAAAGGCCTTTCCGTAAAGAGGAATATTTTCTATGACGCTGACGAAGAAAGTGAAATAGAGGATGTTTTTTTTTTGTCTGATATGTTGTGATCCCTTGGATCCGAAGAAACCTGGTGAGGAATGGGTCCAGGGTGAAACATATAAGAATTGGTCACATGTAAAATGTGTTAGAGTAAATGTTGCACGGTACATATGTTTGAATTGCGAAAGTGATATTTCAGACAACAGTCATTAAACTTATTGGCTTAAATGTATGATCTGATCGTATTTTTTGTTTTTTTTTTTTAATGAAAAGTTAGCTTTAGTTTGTTCTTACCAGGTAGAAGACCAAATGTAATGTTTTTAATTTTATTTTATATTCGATTATTGTTTTTTCGTTACATGCTGTTATGTTATTTGAATAAAAAAAAGTTGAATCATCTTCCTAATAAAAACTGTACGAACAACCTGCCCCATGTAATGTAACAATCAGCCCCGAACAGGGGGTTGAATGTTACACGGCTTATTTTTCATAGTTTTGACATTTTTGTCACTGTTATGGGTCTAATGTATTACATTTTTTTTTAAATAACGCTAATTAGTACTCTTTCAAACAAACCTTTTCTCACTCAGGTACAACAATCAAACCAATAAAATAAATATGGGAGTTTGAAACAAAAAGTTCGCAACCAGCCCCGGTCTCCCCTACTTAGAATTTTGATAAGAAACTCTTCCTGTAATTCTTGAGAATGTTCCGTTGCTGATGAGAAACCAAATTATTTACCGACACAATGGCGCTCCAGCACATTTTGGTGCAAATGTAAAACATGGTTGGATGAAGACTACCCAAACAGATGGATTGGTAGGAATGGCCCGGTGAAATGGTCACCACGATCGCCAGATCTTACGCCGTTAGATTTGTTTTGTGGGGCCGACTTAAGGAAAGAGTTTAGGGCACCTGAACACGAGCGGTTGTTCGCGGCGCGGCACGGCGCGTTGAGTTGCGAAGCGTTTCAAAGTACACAGAAATGAATGGCAGCTTTCACACGAGCGTGCGTGCGATGAGCGTTGACTAGCGGGAAATATTTTCGCCGCACGAGTTTCTCTGCGCCGGCAACGCTGCGGTTTCGCTTTGTAGAAGTATTCATTGTATGTATTCGTGGATGTAAAAAATGAAAAATGTCGCGACAAATGTTATAAAAGGACCGCTTGCGGGAAGACGGACGGTATTCTCGACGAAAAAATTCTCAATTCGATTTTAGCCCTCTATCGTAATATATGAAATATGCGGAAATAAATTTTTTTTCGTGTCTGCATGAAACATTGAATAATTGGGACAAAAAATTTTTCGCTATAAAAAGGTTCGTTATCCCTTTACTGCATGATACAACAAAATATCGGCCAACAGTTTTTCCCCACACTAACTTGTTTTATTTAAGATTGAAAAATAATTGCTACATATCTTTTTCCATCAACTTTTCTTTTGTCAGAAACCATATATGGTTTCTAATGCAATAGAGGGTTAATTTCATATAAACATAAATATATATGAATTGTTTTATAAAACTGATTATCCAGAAAAAGTTCATTTTAATTTCTCTATAAATTTCCTGGGCTCCATGAAAAATGACTCCAATGCCAAACGGCCCCAAAATGTTATTCTGAAAACAACAACACCATTTCTGTTGTTTGTTTGGGGGTTTTTGTCGTAATGCAAAATAACCCCAAATGTTTCATTTTAACTTAAAATATATCAGTTTTTTCTCCTGTTTCTATGCTTGAAACGATACTGAAACTATAACGCGCCGCGCTGTGTGAAAAGTAGCTATTTTTATCATTCGCCGTGCCGCACCGCAGACTTGCCACCCGTGCGCAGGTAGCCTTATTCAGCTCCCATACAGTCGAGACATCAGCTAATGGAACGTATCATGAAAAGCTATTAATTTTGTAAAAAGTGATTTGCTCAACACAAATTTATGTTGTGAAATTCCAAAAAGAGCAAACGTTTGTCTTCATCTTGGACTCCCTACCACTCCTATTAAGGAATGCACTTCACAACGGCACACCCTGTCTATTATAAAGAGGAATTCAAACCGCTTTGAATTTGCGTTTTTAACATTTTTTAATTGGATGTTTAAATATAAATTTTGACTGTTCTCATTGACAAATATCTCGTTTTTAAAAGTTTCCGAAACTGAATGAATCCCACTATTATTTGTGCCTACAACTTTTTAGATACATCCTACGTTCAGCAGTTTCTTATAATTCTAGTGCGCGAGTGCTGCTGCTCGCGTTAAAGTTTTTCGTCACGGCATCCTCTTTTTCTGTTTATCGGAACGATATTGTAAGGGTTATAGGCGTATATCCTTTATAAATTTGTGATATAAATTTATGAATTATATTTTGTTCTTACCTCGCTTTTGCATCTCCTCTCGAGGCACTTGCCCAGCTAAATTTGTTGGCGTTACTGAAGTTGGTGGCAAAGGTAAATGTGCAGGAGTAGCATTTCCTGGATACCAAGCCCATCCACCGGATTGTCCATTAAACATGCGTAATTTTTCATACACTGACTCATTTTGTTGCTGTGCCTGTTGCTCTTTTTGTGAAGCCAAATTGCGGAGCACTCGGTTTATTGATGAAACCTTCAAGAAAAGATGAAAGTATTTATGTCAACTGGAAAATCGATTAGTATATCTGATATATGGGATTCAAATATATTAATATATAAACATGTATAAATCTTATAAGGGGCTGTTTCCACTACAGACGCATTTAGCATTTTTCAGCATTTTTAAAAAATGCTTAAAAATGCGGCTTTGAATGTAATTGTTGTTGTTCTTAAAACAGAATTTTTCAGCACCTTGAGCAAATGCGATAAAAATGCTAAAAACCGTCTAGTTTTCATTGATTTTTTCTTTTTTCATTTTCACAAAATGCTAAATGCGAAACGCAGTGGATCTTTAAAGATGCAAATGCTAAATGCGGTGTAGTGGAAATAACCCCTAATTCACTAAAATATTTGATTAATATTTGAATAAAATTTTCACTTTTTTCGTTTTACTATTCGATTTAAAAAATATTACAAAAATACTTAAAAGTGCTCAGAAGTAGAATCAAATATTTGGTAGTGCTATATGAATTCAACTGACTCGGATTGGATTGGGTTACCTTCCCCGGTTGCTCTATTGGAATTTCCTACGATTTCGTTGATTTCATTCCTAGTTTCTGAGCATTTCAAGTTGGAGAAAGCATATGCTGCTCAATGTAGCAAATTTCAAGGGAATGGTAAGGCAAAGAGAAGGGAGAAGAAAAAGGAAAAGTGCTGTCGAAAATGGAGAAATAGCATTAAATTAAGTTAAACTCATTGAATTGTATAAAAGCAGAATTGAATTAGGAACTTTTGAATTGTATAGGTACAGTCAGAATTGAATAATGTAAACAAAAACAATAATTGTAGCGACGAAATTTAAACAGTAATATATTTCGTAAAACCCGTGGCGTGGAAATAGTCTTCCCGCCCAAAACGGTCCTTAAAAAGCCAAATCTCAGAGAGGGAAAAAACGTTGTCAGACAGAAACTGAAGCTCTTTTTCTTACTCTCTGGTAAAGCCAGTCGGTCAAGCCCGACTTTGAAATACCCAACGTCACGACAATATTGGCGCACTATGTTTTGCCTCTCAATTTGTGGGCGTGGCAGTGGGCGGAGCACATAAATTTTTTCCTACACCTTTCGTTCGCCTTGGTCAACTCATGTTGCAAATTTGAAGCTTCTACGCCTTTTATTTCGGAAGTAACGAAAAATCTCCAACTGTAGGCGTGGCAGTGGGCGAGCCACATAAATTTTTTCCCTACACCTTTCATTCGCCATTGTCAACCTATGTTGCGAAGTTGAAGCTTCTACGACTTTTACTTCACAAGTTACGATAAACCCTTTTTTGTGGGCGTGGCTTGAGGAGGACAGCGTCAATTTTTTTGGAGGATATGTTCCTATACGTAGTTTACCAGTACACTAAATATAAATGAAATGTGTTGAGTGGTATGCAAGTTAAAAGCATTTTACTTAAAACACATTAAATTCATTTGTGGGCGTGGCAGTGGGCGGATGTCTCCCATTTTTTCTAAGGATCATACTCAAATCCCGATATTCCTTTGTGCCAAATTTCGACTTGGTTGGTCCAGCCGTTTCGGAGGAGATCCGGACACAGACGGACGGAGAGACACACAGATGGACGGACGGACGGACGGACGGGCAGACGGACATGTCCAAATCGATTCAGTTTTTGATCCTGATCAAGAATATATACATTTGTCTTTATCTACGGAGCTTAGTTCTGGCTGTCACAAGATTTGCACGAAACTTATATACCCTGGTTAAGCTCGGTATAAAAAGAAAAAAAACCAGGGACCGAAAATAATGTTTACACTAGTTTACAGCCATTTTGTTCAGGAGATCTCAATGCACTTTTTCCATAGACTTTGGCCTTCTAAACACGAAAAAATTATTGAAAAAAATGTTCATGGAAGCGTTTTTTTTTTTATATTAATTTTTAAAAAAACAAAGGTTTTTTTCGGAGATATTCTAGATTTTTTGATCAGAACTCGGCCATGCATCGACCGATTCAAATAAAGTACCACTCAAACTAAAGAAAACTAACGCTTCTAAGACTCTTTTCTACATAGTTTTAAGATTGGTAAGAAAACTACGATTCTGTAGACCTATAAACCTAAAAAAATATTTTTGTAGCAAAAATACATGTTTCTTTTTCAGTTATCGGTATCTTAAAAATAGATTCCAAAATTACAATTTTTTTTTACATTTTTGATTTAAAGGTGGGTCCTTACCCAACAAAACAGTATATTAGTTTTTAAAATCTATGAATAAATGGCAATGTTTTAACTTTATAAGTGAGGGGATAAAGCCAATATAAGCAATGAAAATAAAAAATTTAAACCGTATCGCAAAAATACATTGCATACTCTAAGGCTAAATTTGTCATTCTCATTGCTTATATTGGCTTTATCCCCTCACTTATAAAGTTATAACTTCGGAAAGGGAGAAGTAGAAATGGGTTAGCCTCCTGAGTTACTCTTGCAATGCTTATATGACAATGTATATTAATAACTATTTCATCAGGCTTCCTTACAAAACTATCTCTTAAGCCCGGGGCAATTCCTTGTCTTAAAAGAGAGGAATTTGAAAACAAGGAGAGGGCGGACCCTGTTTGCCGAAGAGAGGTCAGAGGAGCTTCACATCCAAATCTCAGTTCAATTGAAGATGCGCCTAGTACATCTGAAAGGAGTTGGATGCATTGAAGGAAGTGTTGATTCAACTCTTTCTGTTGTTACACCAGAGATCGAGAACCAAGAAAATATTGATCCGCTAGATGACAGCGTTGAAGCAGACAATATGGAAGATTTAGTCAAGGTGCTAAAAATAGAAGCGTAGGTTATAAAAACCATTTGAAAATTATTAATTTAAGACCAATATTAACTTTTCTTCTTTAGGATAAAACTGAAGCACGAAATCAGAATCCTTGAGCACAAGTTATGGCATCAAGCACGGAAGTTCGAGTTTGGTATAACCAAATTGGAAACAAAAATAGCGGAAAATCAGCGCGAGTTCAAATATGTTGAAGAAAAACTGAAGGGAATTTTTACTGATGGCGAAATAAAGAAGCTTAATAGAGGTTAACGCCGACTAGGCCAAATCGGCGGCGTAGAAATGAAAAAAAGTCGTCCGCGGCGGCTACGCCAGCGTGGCTGGCAGCGGCGGCCAGGGCCGGCGAAACGTGAGTGTTCCATGTATGGAATGGGGTGTTTGTGGGGAGGGGGCAATGTGGTAAAAAAAAATGTAAAGTAAAGTAAAGGAATAAATTATGGAACCTTGTTATATTCAGGGATCGGCAAAAAAAAATTTTTGAATTTTGATTTTTTGATTATAAATTTTTCCATACTTCATTATTCTTGATTATTGAATAAAAAGAAATCACAAATTGCAATAATAAAATTTCTGAATAATGAAAAATTGATATTTGAAAGTGAAAAAATTCGGATTGAAACTATGAAAATACTTATAAAAAGAAAAATTGCGATTGCTTGAAAAATCGAAATTTTAGATAAAAGGATTATGAATTGATTGAGTAATGAATAATCAGTCTTTTTTATTACGGATTATTCAGGAAATCAATATTCATACTCCCAAGATTATGGATTATTTGAATAAAAGTCGAGATATCCCATTGGAAATTGGTACGGAAATAATCAGTGGCTCCAGTAGATCCGATTGACAAGTTTTTTATACCCGACATAGTTTGTGTCGAGGGTATATTGCGACTGGTGCTGTCTGTAATACACAACCACACGCAATATATATTCTTTTTATTCAATAATCAAGAATAAAAGAATAAAAATTTTTTGTCAATCCGCAATTAGTACCGATAATATTGCTGAAAATATTATTACTGCCGATCCCTGGTTACAGGTATGACGTGTTATCTTGAAGAAAAGCAAAAATTCATAATCAGGTGTGTGATTGCATTCCCGGGAATTCATTTCCCCGGGAAATTGAAATAAATACTCGGGAATTTAAATATGTTCGAAATTTTTTAATTCGAAAATTTTATCGTATAGCCGCTCTTTTGTTTTTGACAATGTCATTTCTTTCAAAATTTCCATACATCCTTCAAAATATTGGAGGAACGAAATTCCCTTTCCCCAAAATTTGGGGAAAGGGAATCCAATCACATCCCCGAATAAAAAATAATTAATCTATGACAACAAATGAACAATTTAATGTAGCATACATTGGAGGCACATGAAAGAAGAATTTCATAATTTTTTTTTACATCTTCTTCCATTATTTAATTTCTTTTTTTGTTCATAAGAACTTCCTTTTTGGTTTTGATTGTTGTATTAATAAAAATCATGTAGTGATTTTGAATTAAATTGTTCGTCATAAAAAAAAAAGTTAACCTTAGTAACCAAACAATGTTCTGATTACCTGATAGAATTATCGTTAGAACTCATGAATTTTCGTAACATAGTAGGTACTCCCTATTAATGCAGTCTCATTTTTGGGGCCAATATCTGGAGAATATTTATATACAGGGTGTTCCATACTCAATGGAACAAAAAAAAGGTGGTGATAGGGGGGGTCCAGACGGACCAAAAATCGTAAGGCAGGGGGGGGGGGGGTCACAAATGAACCCCTGAGGAGTTACATGCAAAAAACAATATTTTGGGTTTTTCACTGGTGCTCCTCACTTACAGGCCGTAAATTCAAAATCACATATGATATGAAAAGCTTGGCGGTTTTCCGTTAACACTGCATACTACGATTTTAAATTATTCAACTCCGTTTTCTCTGGTACTACCATCTAAGCCTAAAATAGTGTAATTTTGGCTTTTAAAGTGATTTAATTCAAAAGAAATACAATCGAGCCTCTTTTTTTTACTCTTTTCGAAAACTTTGAGTTTTCCTCTTCAATTTGATACCATGGTTGCTAAAAAACGGTTTCACAATCAATGCAAAACTAAGGTTTGAAAATAATTATTTTGTATTTTTGACTCCCAGAAAAGTTATTTTAATCAAATTTATTGAGCACACTTTTAGGCAGCATGAGAAAAAGAAAAATCTAGGTAGGTAGGTTGAAGTGGCTGCCACTTAGGCCGTTAATCGGCCCATTGTGATACCACGGAGGTTTTCTTGTGTTTGTGTGAGTGTATGTCTTTTTATGTAGTGTGCCCCTAACATGCGATTTTTGAAAAACCAGTGCTAGGCTTGGAACATTACACTCCGTTTCGCCTGTGCCGGGAATCGAACCTCGGACCCTGGGATCAACAGCATAGCACGCATCCCCTACGCTATCCCAGAGCCACAAGAAAAATCTAAGAAATTAAAAAATTTCTGAATAGTGTTTTAGTTTGACATATCCGCCTAAAAGTATGCTCACCAATTTAGTCGAATTCTTTCCGTTCCTCTAGCTCCTAACGAGTGCAAGATGGACCCCCCTTTCCATACATTTTTTGCTTGTATGGGTTCCCCCTACAACCTCCTTTTTTTTGATCCATTGAGTATGGAACACCCTGTATACACACTCTTTAAAAACCCGGTATTAAAATTTCTGTGGTAAAGAGTTGAAATTCTTATAGGTGGTGTTAATTCAATGTAATTTTGCAAATAGGCATATTTTCTTCAAAGAATTCTTACGATACAAGGCTTTTTTTTATGGTCTTGAAAATCACTAAAATAGTGCGTATTAAATGTAGTAGTCTTTTTAGCATTTTTTGTGATTTTAATAATTTATATTTGACCGTGTGTTCGAAATCAGTGCATATTTTTGATCCCAACACCCCTTATTTCCACAAGAAAAAAAAAAAAAAAAAAACAATTGCAAAAGCGTTTACAATTGCTTTCTTTTGTATGAAAATTCTTGTTAAGTCCCCCCCTAAAATACGCTTCAATGAACAGAGTTCAAGAAATTCTCAGGCTAGAAAATCACTGCTTAAATGAGCAAACCTTCACTTCCTCTCAAGTGCTTACGCCGTTATGATGGCACGTGTCCTAATCTCTTCATAAATTAAGTCCAAAGCCTTACAGCACGTGAACGCATGTAATGGTACCAATTTCATAACGGGTTTTTTTTTTTTTTGATTCGGGGAGCGAACGCAGCCTACTCCAGAATGAATGACTTCAAAGAACATCAAAGAATTCTTTTTGTAGATGCAGCTTTAAGCAGACACTTTGTCAATGCTCTTAATTGCGTTATTCAACCGATCTTGGTTGAAGAGGTGGAACAATTAAATTTTATTAAATTTGGAACGTAGGTTTATGTTATATCTGTAATGATATCGACAAATAGCAAAAGTCGGAAATTCTTTTTTTTTTTTAAACAGTGAATAATGCGTTTCAAAAAATATTTGTTTTGATTTAATTTTATGAATAGAAACCACTAACCGATTTTAATGGTTATAGTTTTAAAAAACTCGTCATTGATTGAGGTTTGCGGCATTTGATTCGAAAATGTATTTTTTTCTACTGGGGTCATTATTTGGACAGTTAGGGGATGGAACCCAAAATTCAGTTTTAAAAAAAAGTAATAATTATAACATATTATTAAAACATACCAAAAACTACTCCAATAGTCTTCATATTAGGCTCGTTTGAAAGGTAATTTTGTAAATTTTTCGAATATGCATACTGAACATGATCGTTCTTGTTCCTACGGCATCTATATTATAGATTGAAGTTCGTGAGGCATTTTTCTTTAATTTAAGCCTATTTTTGTATGGGGACCCCCCTAAGGAGGGGAGATAGAGGGTAGGTATGTTTGAAGAAAATGTTTGGGGTAAAAAAATAATGGGGGTCGGGTATATATATCATCCCCCTAGGAGGTGTTTGACTGTAGTGACAGCCATTTTGTATGAAATTGTGATAAAATTAAGGTAATTTTGTATGGGTGACCCCCTAAGGAGGGGAGATAGGGGGTCAGTATGTTGGGAAAAAATGTTAATGAGACAAAGTTAATGGGGGTCGGTCAAACATTTGACTCCTCTAGGGGCACTCTGGGGCTAGTTAGGACAGTGGGGGGAAAATTCATAAAAAAATTACTTTTGTATGGGAGCCCCCTTAAGGAGTGGAGATAGGGGGAAGGTTTGTTTGGAGAAATTGTTGGGAATAAAAAAATAATGGTAGTTGGTCTTACATTTGACCCCTCTAGGAGCGACTCTGCTACAGTAACATAAAAAATTTGGAAAAAAAATCAAAAATTAAATTTTTCAAATGACTTGGTGCGTGACATTTTTTTTATCAAATAACCTTAAAATTAGTGTTTTATGGCATCTTTAATAAAAGTTCATCGTACTATAATACAGGAAATTTTTTTGGAGAAAAAAACACTAAAAGTCATCACCCTAATATATACATACGAGGCGTCTACAGTTCGATTTTTTCGAACGCTAATATATTAAATCTAACACTCGCGAGATCTCTCGGTACCGTACTGAATCGTGTTGCGATTTGCAACCTGGAGGGCTCGAGTTCGATTCCTGTCGCGGGCAAAAAAAAAAAAAGGTTGGAATTAATTGGGGCGTAGAAAAAGACATTTGAGGTAAATTTTGATCCACTAAGGGGGAGAAAGGAGGTTGGCAGCTATAAATATAAGTTTCTATCCGGTCGCAGAAAACGTCATGCATACACAAGGGACTTACAAGATTTTTTTTTATTTTTGTATAAATGTTTGGATGAAATCTGTGGCTCTGGGATAGCGTAGGGGATGCGTGCTATGCTCTTGATCCCAGGGTCCGAGGTTCGATTCCCGGCACAGGCGAAACGGAGTGTAATGTTCCAAGCCTAGCACTGGTTTTTCAAAAATCGCATGTTAGGGGCACACTACATAAAAAGACATACACTCACACAAACACAAGAAAACCTCCTTGGTATCACAATGGGCCGATTAACGGCATAAGTGGCAGCCACTTCAACCTACCTACCTACCTTGGATGAAATCTCGTTTTTCCTCTAAGTTTTGAAATATTTAAATGTCAAATTATTATCTAGCTGCGTAAGTATTAAAAATTTAAAAAATAAATAAATAATACAAAAATTAAAAAAAATTACGCTCGCCGCAGCGGGGATTGAACTCGCCTACATCGGATTGTTACTACATGTATAGGATTAGAAAATATTTATTTCGAATGCTTGGATTTATATGGTTACCAGTCTCAAATCCAATTTAATAAAAAGGGAGATATTTTGTTTGTTTTGTGTTAAATTCCAAACGAATTCCAATAATTGGAAAACTGTTTTTTCAAGCCATTTATTTGCGGGCGCAAATTACCTCCAGTGGTTTTGTAAGGGTAAATGTTTGCTGGGAATTTACTCTAAAACAGCCCAGTAGTCAGTAGGTCGCCCCCGATATTTGTGACATGCCAAAGTGCCAGTCCTTGATGACTAGCCATTTCACCTACCACATGAACCTGAAAGAGTAGATAGGCCTCATCTCACATTTCCCTATTCGCTGCGTATGATTGTTTTTGCTGTTGTCTGCTTTAACCTCGCATTCTGATCATTCGCCCGTCAAGCGTTCGATAGCTCAGTGGTTCAAACTGTGACTCGACAGTTTTAATGGTTCATTTTCAAGTAAACAATTTTTGGAGTGAAAAAATTCGTTAAAAACGTTTCCCAAAATCTGAGCAACGCTAAACTCAAGTGAGCATTATGACCAAGAAATCAAATTCGTTCGTTTAACGTAATAGTTAAGGCGTTCGCCCAGCGATCTGGTGGTCAGCGGTTCGAGGCTCGGTGGAGGCGAGAAAATTTTAAGAGAAGTAAGATAAAAAATTTAAAATAAAAAATAGATAAACAAAAAAATTTAATAATTAATAAAATAAATAAATTTAGAAAAATTCAAAACAAAAAATGAAATTTTTCTTTTTTCTCAGTCGCCATTTTCCTGCCCCTTTTCGCTAGCGAAATGACTGGTTAAAGGTGGCGCATAAAAGGACGACCTGTCCCCGGCAATGAGATATTGATGTTAAATTCGCCAGCGGCTTGGATAGGAAAGGGACCGATCCCCGACACCCAGTGACTAGTGAAATCGCTAGTGTTGTGGTGGCTCCGCTGACTACTGGGGTATGCCAAAGTGACACATACACATTCTGTGTTTGTATTAAACAGGTCGTGCACTGATGACACTTAAAAAAATTATGTTGCTTGTTCTAATAGGGGTTTTGTTTTTTGCGATACGCAATGAATGAAATGAAAGACTTAAAAAATCATGAGGGCTATTAACACCAGCGTTTAAACACACGTTTTTACATTGCAACGCTTGAATTCCTTTACGTGAAGCATTCGAATCAAATTTTATTATTATTGTACTTCTTGGAACCAAACTAATAACGTATGTACTGTGAAAAGCTTGAAAAACTTTAAATAATCAAGTAAACTCAATAAAAGGGAGTAGGGCAATTCCACGCAAAAAACGGTCCTAAAGTTGACACTAAAGGCCTGCATCGATCCATCCATATACATGTATTTCGTTTTCTTGCTTTTACTGGTATCTACTTGTAACAGTTTCTCTCTCTCTCTCTCTTTCGATATAGTGAGTATGGAATGTTTCTCTTTCAGATATCGATATAACAGTTATAAATGAGCGAAATTACCAAGTACCAAAAATATCAATTTTAGAAGATGATCTGGAAACTGATATATCGGTAACAGTTTTATCTTTACTTAGAACTGGAACTGGAATGTCGCTATGCGGGCTTCTGCGCACGGCTCAAACGCTCGTAAAACCTATGCAAGGCGCAGACTCACGAGAAACTTAGCCCTGTTCCATACTAGGCGACTGTCGCCGGAGACACACTTAGTTCGTTGGCGAGGGACCGTCGGGGTCGATAGAGGAGGTTGTGTCGCCTGTGTTTGGCAATTCGCTTTGTTCTTTTCACTCTCAATTCAAGATGGAGTGCTGCCATATTTGAGGAAAATTAATTTTTTATGATAGAAATATATTCCGATATTCTACAAGCAATTCTACATACAAGCGACATTTTTTAGTGTCGCCGAGACTATTTCTATCGTGTGGACGAGAAAGAGACACCAAAAGAAAATTCCAAGGCGAGTCTTCGGCGACAGTCGCCTAGTATGGAACAGGGACTTCCCAGCGGACATCCCCGATGATTTCTTAGTGACTTCGGAGCCGGAATGCATGCAATTACCGGTGACACTTTGTATGATATTTACACAGGAGCTGACAGGGACTTCAGCGGTGACATTATCACCGGAAGATTAGAAGATGTCACTGGTCATGCTAGGGGATGCGATGGCGAAAAAATCATTTGAGAGCAGCACATTGCTCTTTTCTCTCTAAATGTAAATTTATAGAAACCAGTTTGATAACTCTCTTCTTTGAGCCCTCTCTTTGAATGTTTCGAAAATTTTACAAAATCTATTTTTTACAATTTTTGTTCGCCTCTGCCAGGGATCGAACCCGCGGTCTTCGGATTGTGAGTCGAGCACTCATCATCTACGCCACTTCATGATATCACTGAACTGACGCTAAAACCTTATTTAATTTTCAGTAGCCAATGAGATTCAAGCACATGAACAGCATCCCTCCACGATGACATGTCCTCCAAGACGTCATGCATGACAATGTCACCTTTATGTCATTAGTCCCCTTAATGTTTTTAAATTCGCCAATATCGCGCCTACTTTAAACACCTTGCTAAACGGGGGCGTTCATGCAAAAGTGGAAACTTTTCGAGTGCAAAAAATGCGCATTCGAATTTCCACAGCTGCTTCAATACCACTTTTGAGTAAGAAAATTCTAATTTTCTTGCCCTTATTATTTGATTTGAGCTCATAGCAGGCCTTCGAAGTTGCCCTATGCAAATTATGAACTTGTGCTGTTGTACACAATTTTTTCATACCCGGGTGTTTAAATAGAATCAGGGACGTGGACCGGGTGGAAAACTTGCCCGGTTTCGTTCGGCGGTTCGAACCGTGTTTGAACTTTTGGATTAGTTCATCAAACCGAGTTTTCTACTTCTTTGAACCGGGGTTTCGATTCAGTTCATTGGTTCTGTAATTGCTCACACTAAAAATATTTGGCAGCACGTGTTCCCACTTCAATCGCAATTTGTTACCATTTAATACCTATACTGAGATATGCAGTATGTAAAGCGCCCATAAGAAATACGTGCAAAAAAAAAAAAATTGAAAAGTACTTCGAAGTAAATACTTTACTTTCGCTTATACCCAGCAAGAATCGTCACAGTTATATAACTAGTTACGTACCCGATACGGGTACCAGATGTCGCGGTATTTTCTTCGTTACACGCTTATGGGCACGAGGAGATTTATACCGCGATGTTGCTGAAAAAATGTTGCGCACTCTGCATACATGTAGCAACTATCTTTTTCTATTGCGCCAATCTGGGCATAGGTTCGCCTCTTTTTGGCACATTGCATGTATCTGAAATGTCGCAGTACCTGTAACTAGTTAGTTCCTAGTTATGAGTATAGAAAAGATATGCAAATATTTTTTCATGCAACCCACCCTTTACCATTCGATTATTTGAAATGGAAAAAGAAGTCATCTCCAAATATATAAGTACTTAAAGATTTTTAAAGCATATTAGTTTCATAATATTCCTTCAATACTTAGAATCTGGCTCCGCCGCTTGCAACTTTTGAAATAATTACATGGCGACATATCTTATTGATGTATAAACATCAGAGACATGCAGGAATGAGTAAATCAATGGGTACATCATTGAATACTTGCGTCAAAGTAGTATTTTGGAGTATTTCTGCGATTTATTTCCTTACTATGTACATATTATTTTAATTATGTTTTTATTCATGAGCATCACTTTGGCTTATCCCAATTAAGGAGACTGGAAACAATTTACTGGTTACTTATCGCGAAAATTCAACACTAGAAATGTGTGTTTACAGAATATGCATTGGTGTTAGTAGCTGCAGCATTTGCTCATATGTGTTAGTGAGTTTCGGTAGCAGTTTCTTGCTGGGTACTGAGATATCAAGTAATCAAGTGCGCAGTGTTGCATGCGACTTTCCTGCTTTACTTCGCCATAGAAATGAACATGTCCATTTTTTATGCGAAGAAAATGCCAGGACAGCTGATTGCGGCACATTTTTCAAATTAAATACTGACACCGACCTCGAAGGTGTTAAATTGTTGGCATACTTTGAAGAGTTAAAGGAGCGTGAATATAGTTGTAACGAATTGGCTCCTAATGTGCAAGTACTTAAGCCTGAATTCCAATAGCGCAGGAGCTGCAGGAAATTTCCTGCTGCAGGAGGGGCAGGAAAAATGCAATTTCCAATAATGCGTGTGCATGAGCATGTCAGTGCTGCGGTTTTGAATGTGAACTTGACTCAGTACATTTTTAGCTACTCTTGTACTCGTCTTATTTTCAATGAACGGAATGTAATATTCCCTTTTACTAAGCAAATAAGTTATAGAAATCATATATTAGGTGTAGTAAAAAGAAATCCATTATTTTTCCAATAGATGGCGTTATTTATCTGCATCTCGCGTTGTATAAGTCCGATCGTGTTCCGCTAGGGGGCATTAGATAGATGACAGTTCCTACTAAAAAAGCTTTTTTGACACTTTTCTGATTGATTGATTCAGTTTTGTTTGAGAGCTTGTCAAAGATGGACATCAGCAAAGAGAAAATTCGCTACATTTTACAGTTTTTCTTCGATAAGGGAGAAAACGCAAGCCAGGCGGCTGAAAATGTGAATAGCGTTTATGGACCTGATACTGTAACAGCCAATCATGCGCAATTTTGGTTTCGTCGATTCCGCTCCGGTAACTTTGATGTCAAGGATGCACCACGCACTGGAAGGCCAATTGTCGAAAATGTCGATAAAATCATGGAAATTATCGAGTCCGACCGTCATGTTAGCACTGTTTCGATTGCAAAAGAGCTAAAGATTGCACAAAAACCGTTTGGAACCATTTGAATAAGGCTGGATACACAAAGAAGCTCGATGTATGGGTGCCACACGAGTTAACGCAAAAAAACCTCATAGACCGAATTTCCATCTGCGAATCGCTGCTGAACCGCAACAAAATCGACCCATTTCTGAAGCGGTTGGTGACTGGTGATGAAAAGTGGGTCACTTACGATAACGTCAAGCGAAAACGGTCGTGGTCGAAACACGGTGAACCGGCGGAAACGGTGGCCAAGCCAGGATTGACGGCCAGGAAGGTTTTGCTGTGTGTTTGGTGGGATTGGTAGGGAATTATCTACTATGAGCTGCTCCCATACGGCAAAACTCTTAACTCGGAACTCTACTGTCAACAATTGGACCGTCTGAAGGAAGCAATCGCCCATAAGCGGCCAGCTTTGGCCAATAGGAGAGGAATTGTGTTCCATCAGGACAACGCCAGGCCACACACATCGATAGTGACTCGCCAGAAGCTCCGGGGGTTTGGTTGGGAGGTTCTTCTGCATCCACCTTACAGTCCGGACCTGGCACCAAGTGATTACCATCTGTTCCTGTCCATGGAGAACAATTGTGCTGGTGAAACATTCGCTTCAACAGAGGCTTCTGAAATTCGACTGTCTCAATTTTTTGCTAATAGGAACGAGGGCTTCTATGAGAGAGGCATAATAAAAATACCTTTAAAATGGCAACAAGTTATCGAACAAAACGGCGCATATTTGACCTAAATCGGCTCATTCTAACTATCTTAAATAAAGCCCTCAATTTAATGCAAAATGGATTTCTTTTTACTACACCTAATATATAGACATCGAAGCTTAAATGAAAACATTATTTAATGCATATTAATTCATTAAGGAAGAAGCATACCTCCGTAGTACCAAGTACCATAAAAAAGTACTCAATAGTTTCTACAACACTGTTATATTCCTTTCTTCAACTTTTATACTCAGGTGTCATGTTGCTCACGCGCAGGATATATTCAATTTTTCGAACTTTTGCGTGTGCGTACGCGTGCAGGAAGTTGATTGGACGTCGTTCCATATGTTTTCAGGTGTTGAACATTTACAGGAATTCACGTTACGCACCTCCTGCGCTATTGGAAATTCAGCTTTACTGCATAGCTCAGTATAGGCTCTTAGAGTTAAAAATCACACAATAAAAAGTATGTGGTGGTTACCTTACTCATATTAGAGATGGCATCGATACTAATTTCATAAGAATATCGACTTCGATATTTTTATTTTTGCCCTATGGGAGTGACCACTGGCCTGGTTCAAGGCGAAAATTAAACCCTGAACCTTAACAACAGTGGCGTAGCGGGGTCCCGTATATTTTATTACAAAGAAAAACAAAGTAACATAAACTAAAAAGAAAAACCGCCAATAAGCACTCGAATCGTAATCTCTACGTTACAATCAGTGCGCCGAAAAAGAAACCAAATCAATTCATAAGAAACCACCAAGCTTCCACACAGTATCTATTGCTTACAAAGAAGATAGATATGGTAGGCGAAATCTAACCAGTCACCCTTGAACCAAAGGATACTAGAATTGAGGTCGTGCGCATTACTGACTATAAAGCAGAGACCTCCACGCCATAGAAAAATTTTTCTCGCTCACTTCACACGTATGTGCCTTACGCTCTTTCTTTAGTCGGTAGCAATCGCCCGACGAAAACACTTCGAGCGGATCTGCTCAACTTTTTTTTTAAAAAACACTTAAAAAATATTTTATCAAAATGGAATAGAAAGCCTTCTTTATGACCCCAAATGATTTTGAGAAATTTCTTTAAGGCTTTTATCGTTTTTCCCATCAACTTATTTTTGTGAACAAATATTTTCAGATTTGAAATAAGTACATTTGTTCAAAGCAGCGCAACAAACAAAGCGCAAAACATTTAAAAATTATTTTTTTTGATAAGAAATTGTGGCGGTGTGGTAGTCATTGAAAAATGCATTGAACATGACACCTTTATATAGCCGAATATTTGTTATTTGTTAAGTTTTCCACGCTAGTAATCTTTATTTCATTGATTTATGAAAACTATTTTATTTTTAACTAACAAGTTATGGAAGCTCAAAATTTTATTGAGCGCACGCAATTAGTGTTGAAATTTTTTTCAGCGCATTCGCTCTCTTGCTCACTAACACAAATGCCTTATCCATTTTGGAGATGCCTGCTATAAAGTGTGGTGCGGTTCATCGCTTCTGTGAGCAGCATTTTGGCCGCTGGGCAATTTAAAAATTTTCCCTGCAGTAATGAAATGTTTTCGGTGTAAAATGGACCGGACCTAGGTGAGTCCATATAGGACCGACCTGAAAATGATATGCACCGCGACGACCCAAGGTAAATCTCAATTGGACTCATCCTTTTCTAGTCCAAAAATGAGCGTAGGTGGGGTGAGTTCGTATAAACTTGTACTTATTGTTGTCTGTTTTAAGTCCTCAATCTGATCGTTGTGCTACCAAAGGCAAGTTAGCTTGATGGTTAAGACTCCCGCTTCGCAACCGAGAGGGTGGGAGATCGAGCCCTTGCTCGTTTTAGAAAGAATTTTTTTTTTCAATTTCCAAGATTTTTTTATGTTCATATTTAATTTTTTTTTTTAACTTGAAAAAAATAAGTCGTTTTTTACATGTTAATTGTTTTTTAATATTTATTTTTCAAGAATTTTTTTTCTGTGAAAGTGAAAAATTCTTTACGCATGTTTCCCAAAATCTTGAGCAACCAAAAACTCAAGTCAGCGTTTTGATGAAAGCATTAAACTTGCTTGTTTGGCGTAATGGTTAAGACATCAATTAACCAACCCAGAGTTCTGCGGTTCGAGGCTCGGCCGAGGCGGGAAAATCAAAAACAAAATACGAACAATTTTTTTTCATTTTTTATATAAAAATAAATATTTAAAAAAAAAAAACTCACCCTCATTTAAGGCCATTTGGACCCACCCACAACCGACCCTAAAAGCTTTGAAAAAGGACCGGTTATTTTTCAATGACAGCGCTGTGGAAAAACGGGTGAGTTGAACGTATTGAAACGCGACCGGTCCCAATTACTATAGGGTTATCTCTTCTTACCGAAGACAAACACGCTTAAATGAATTTGCAAAGCTGCTTTCCACTCGGTACTCTAGCCACGCCTTGTTTGTGGGAAGACAGACAAAATTAATATTTTTTGCTTTTGCGAAAATTCTATGCATCTTTGATTATTATGGGACTCCCCTGTTAAATATCTGCAATCCCGTAGCCCACGATTACCGTTAGGGTTTTCCTAACTTTTGAATGTACGCTCTAAGCGTATTTTCACTTCAGCCATTTCTGAAATAATTTTTATGACCCACTGTATAAACGAAAATCACTCGCCCGACTTAGAGAACGTTAAAATTGTGGAGACAGAGAACATATACAAAAAACGACTGATGCTGGACATGCTCCATATTATCAACATACCAACAACACAACGAATAAGCTACAATTCCCAGTAGTCAGTAGGTCGCCCCCGATATTTGTGACATGCCAAAGTGCCAGTCCTTGATGACTGGCCATTTCACCTACCACATGAACCTGAAAGGGTAGATAGGCCTCATCTCACATTTCCCTATTCGTTGCGTATGATTGTTTTTGCTGTTGTCTGCTTTTACCTCGCATTCTGATCATTCGCCCTTCAAGCGTTCGATAGCTCAGTGGTTCAAACTATGAATCGATAGCCGGGAGGTTCGGAGCTCAATCCCTGCGGGCGGCGAGAATTTTTCCTTCATTTTTTACATTTTTTATAAATTAGAGTTTATTTTTTTGGTTCATAGTTCAGTTATTTTGGAAGACAAATATTTTCCCCTAAATTTCTAAGGTTTTATTATTATTTTTTTTTTAATGGTTCATTTTCAAGTAAACAATTTTTTGAGTGAAAAAATTCTTTAAATACGTTTCCCAAAAATCTGAGCAAAGCTACACTCAAGTTCGCATTTTGACCACGAAATTTAATTCGTTCGCCCAGCGATCTGGTGGTCAGCGGTTCGAGGCTCGGTGGAGGCGAGAAAATTTTAAGAGAAGTAAGATAAAAAAGATTTAAAATAAAAAATAGATAAACAAAAAAATATAATAATTAATAATATAAATAAATTTAGAAAAATTCAAAACAAAAAATGAAATTTTTCTTTTTTCTCAGTCGCCATTTTCCTGCCCATTTTCGCTAGCGAAATGACTGGTTAAAGGTGGCGCATAAAAGGACGACCTGTCCCCGGCAATGAGATCGTAATGTTAAATTCGCCAGCGTCTTGGATAGGAAAGCGACCTATCCCCGACACCCGGTGACTAGTGAAATCGCTAGTGTTTTGGTGGCTCCGCTGACTACTGGGCGTCTAGTGCAACACACATTATTCATTTTTCCCGAAAATTTTTCTTCATTCACGTCTATAAGAAAATGAATTTTTGCTTTGATGCGTCAAGCGTCGAACCGGTGGGGAGCCGCTCGCTGAAAATCAAAATGCTGTTAAGAAGAAAACGTGGCCCACAAACGTGCAAAGCTTGAACGAACCGCACAAAAACCGGCGAGGCTTGTTTTATATGCGAAGAACAACTTTTAGTTTTTTTTTTTTATAAAACAACAAAATATTTTGAAAACATGATTTCTTGCAAGCTAGCTGAAAAAGTATTATCGGTACATAAACATTCGGAAAACATTTATTAATTAGTATAAACGGTGGGCACGTTTCCCATACTTCACTAAAAAAAATTTATTATTTCCATTTTATCTATTCAAAATATTATTTCTCATATTCACAGAGCTCGCCTCAGAGCTACATACATGCACACGAACGTGGATGTTTCCTCCCTTCTTTTCACGAATCAATTCTGGCTTGTGATTGGTGTCTTTATTGCGCACCAATTGTACAGCAAAATCGTTCCTATAGGCTTATAAATATAACGAGGGCGTGGCTGAACTTCAAAACCAAATAGACACCTAATCAAAAGCATTGCTAACAAGGGGGAATTGAAGCTTACAACATTGCTGATAGCTAACATCATTTTTTTTTTCTAGCTTGTATGAAATTAATTCCTAAAGTTGTACATGTGAGGAAAAGTAGAGACCAATGATTTAGTATACATACATATGTATGTAAAGGCTGGCAGAAATGTTACAAGATAAAAGAAAAAAAATTTTAATTTGGGACACATATGGCACATTGGAACATTCGCAGACAATTGTTTCGTAAGTAAGTAGGTTGAAGGGGCTGCCACTTATGCCGTTAATCGGCCCATTGTGATGCCAAGGAGGTTTTCTTGCGTGTGTGTGTGAGTGTATGTATTATATGTATGTTTTATTATGTAGCAAATACGATTTTTTCAAAAAAACCAGTCCCTCGCTTGGAACATACACTCCGGTTCGGCTGTGCTGGGAATCGAACCTCGGACCCGAGGAGCAAGGGCATAGCACGCATTCCGTACGCTATTCCAGAGCCACTATTCTTATGTGAGTTTCTGGAATATTTTTATTTAAAAGCCTCTTGATATTTATGCAAATAAACTCTTTCAAAATGCTGTCAAATTTTTTTGGTCAAAAAAGTTGCTTCTTTTTTAGTTGTCCGCATTTTTTTGGTAAAATTTTTTGTTAATGTGATACACACAGAAAAATATGACCCCATAAAATCAATAAGATCCCCTTATTGAGCGATTTTATAGAGAAATCTTCTTAAGGGGACCTTCTCATTCAGCAACTTTTTTTTTCGATTTTTTTTTTTTTTGCATTTATTTATAGCTTGGGTAGTTGTGAAAATGCCCCTAAAAGGATTTTTTGAAATTCGAAATAGTTTAGAGGATATAGCCTTCTTTGTCGAGCAAGATCTGCGCTAAAACGAGTAATTTTTGCGTTGCTTCAAACTTTAAACGCGTTTATCTCGAAACCACGTTTTTCGAACTGGCGGCCCTGATATCTCCAGTTCAACTGAACCGATTTTCATGAAACAAAGTGGAATCGACGCAGAATTGTCACAATTCTCGGGTGAACCTCGACCATAATTTTAAAAAATTTTTTACAATTTTTTTTTTTACACTAAACTACAAAAAAAAGGGCCGAAATTGAAATTTTTTTTTGAATGGCCGCCATTTTGTCAAAAAAAATCAAAAAATTAAGCTTGAGGTTCATCCGAGAATTACATCTATACTGATTATAACCCCGTTTTTTTCCCCATTTCGGACGCTCCGGAGACCCGGAATCGTGGCCGCCGTGACGGCACCTTTTTTTTTCACCACCAACTTTGAAGTCTCATTACTTTTTGAACAGCCCACGTATCGAGGCAAAAAAATTTTTTTTATATCTTATTATTTCTGTTGAGAATATGGAATACTGCTGATATATTAAAATAATAAGGTGTCCATATCAATCAAACTATGTGACATTCTTATAAAAGTGACGTTTTGATAAGATTCCTTATTGGAAGAAAATCGTTTTAAGAAGAAGCCTTTTTAATATAAAAAGCAAGACTTATTGATTTAAAAAGTATGTGAATTCCGTATTCATTCCATAGTTTAAACAGACAAACCAGTTTGTTGTTGTTTGCACTAACATACATTGATATAATCAATCTACCCTGTAGGAATTTGAACTAGTGTCGTACTAGTACTTTACTAGTGCAAAAGCCACCAGTACTAGTTATTTTCTATACCCCTGTCCATATAAAATTTTGTCGAAAATCAGTATAACATCTGTACAGGAAAGCACTAGTACAGTATGCACCAGAACTATTCTAGTACTTTTCGATCCAATTGGGTAAATTTGCACCAGTTAAATACTAGTGATGTTTACAGGAAAAATTTTACAGAATCGTGGATTTTTTTTTCAGTACAAAATGGAAATAAATATTTTTAATAAAAGAAAACCATTCGGTTGTGTATTTATTATCAATTTATAACGCCTCAATTAATGAATGCAATTACTCCACTGATCACTTGTATAGCTATGGTGCAAACTTACCCAAACATTGTACTAGTTCTTTTAGTACTGGTAAAAGTACTAGTTCCTTTAGGCAAATTGCTTAACAGCTTTCTACAGGGTAGCAAGCTGAATTCATATCTTGCGATGGCGTAGTTGAAATATGCTAGACTTGTAATCTGGAAGGTCCGAGTTCGAACCCTGCCGCAGACCGCAGGCCAAAAAATTTGTGAAAAAAATGGAGATTAAAAAACAGGCAAGTAAATTTAAGGAAAAATACGGGGAGCAGAGAGTAAGTAGGACGAGAGCCAATAAAAACAAGTTGCTTTCATCGAGCCTTCGAAAACGTCATGCACAAGCTCTTTCAAAAAATTACCTTATAGGGCATTTACATATATGTTTAAGCGCTACTCGTTTAAGCTAAATTGACTAAGTTAAATCGGGGTGTTTACATATGCGCATGTCGTTTTGTCATTTTGTGGTTCTCTTTTGTTTGTTCAACACGTGAAATATGAGTGAATATTGTAATTTAGATAAGAAGCAATTATTGAAATTGTGTTCGTTTTCTACATTGGTTGTGGAAACAACCTCACAATTTTTAAATTAGAAATTTCAATGACCATATGTTTTCCATTTTTATAGTGATGACACTCAGATTTCGATTTTTTTTTATCAGTTATAAGCAGGATTTATCTTACTTAGCTACTTGTTTTAATTTAAAACAGGAAAGTTTCTCGTTTTAGCTTTGTATGATAAAATGGGAAAGATCTAAGTTGTTTTAGAGCTAAAACGCGCAAAGAAGCTAAAACGCGAATAAACCGGCATATGTAAACGACCTATTAGAATCTATTTTAAATTTTTTAAGCATAAAAAGTTTGGTAAATATACTTCGGAATGTAATTAAGACATCCAGTTCAAATTGCAGTCCATTTGAACTTTTAAAAGAGTTTTGTTCGAAACATTACTCAAGCCCCTTGTCGAAAAGTTTTAAAGATTTTCGCTTTCTTCCTATTGTGTCTAGTTTTTGGACATGATGGACATGATCATTAAAGACTTCATTTTAAGAGGACTGCATGATATTTGATACTTATCTTATCGACTTTCTTCGATTCTTAATTTTCTGCACTATTTTTCTTTCGGCTAAGGCAAAGGAGCCAATATTGCTTCTCGACAGCTACGCCCTGTAGAGTATTTTGATTTGTTTTAAAATAAGGCTCTTATTAATCCACCAATAATTGCTTATTTAACTGCTAAACACTGCTAAACATCTTTTTATCGCAATAAATTAATTGTGTCCCAATTATTTCGCACAACTTAAAACGTGTGTGCTGAGCAAAACAGGCCAGTAAATAGCTCTACTGGCAGTTATTGGGAAAAAAAAAATTCAAGTTATCCAAAGTCTCGTTTCAGTACAACATTGTAAAATGAGCGCAACAGTCGAGAAAATAGTAAGCAACCTTGATTTTTTCAAAATTGAAAAAAGACTATAGTACTGTCCCTACCCAGCAGCGTAAATGGGAGTAATTAACGTCAAAGCGAATACTCTTAAAATAATCCCTTCCCGAGTACTCCCAGTAAAATAGATTGACATATGAAAGGGGAGTACACTAAAGTGTATAGGCCGTTTACATATGCCATTTTATTCGCGTTTTATCAACTTTGCCCGTTTTAGCACTAAAGCAACTTAGATTTTTCCCGTTTTATCATACAAAACTAAAACGGGAAACTTTCCTGTTTTAATTTAAAACAAGTAGCTAAACAAGATAAATCCTGCTTACAACTGCTAAAAAATATCGAAATCTGAGTGTCATCACTATAAAAATGCAAAACATATGGTAATTGAATTTTCTTATTTAAAAATTGTGAGGTTGTTTCCAGAACCAATGTAGAAAACGAACACAATTTCAATAATTGCTTCTTATCTAAATAACAATATTCACTCATATTTCACGTGTTAAGCAAACAAAAGATAATTACAAAATGACAAAACGACATGTGCATATGTAAACACCCCGTTTTGACTTAGTCGTTTTAGCTTAAACGAGTAGCGCTAAAACGTATATGTAAATGCCCTATTAACTTCCAATACGTGAAGCATGCAATTGAAGTTTTATTGTACTTCTTGGAACGTAATTTTTTTCCGCATATCAAAAATTTTGTTTTCGAAATATCGTTTTCGACGTATTCCAAAACGAAAAAATCTTCTTCCCAGCTTTCCCTGAACACGATCAAATTTTTCAAACTAATTTTTCGTAGTTTATCGGTCGTTTTGTCAACACATAAGAGCGCACACCTTTCCGCTTCATCAGTCGAAAGCAGACTAAGCGAAAATCAGCAGCTACACACATACTGTGTGTGTGTGCTGTTGTGGAACGGATTTTGCCACCAGTGGCATAGTTTGGCATACACTAGGGGTATTCACAAAGGCGTGTTAAAGACGTTGGAAAGTCGTAAAATGGGGAAATTCCGACTTTTTAAAATTTTTTTTAAACATTTTTTGTATCATGTACAACTTTTTAAGCAGTTAAAATTTTCCGATTTTCCGACTTTCCTATTTTCCTATTTTCCGACGCCTTTGTGAATATCCCTACTATATTAAAGTATTAAATTAAGACGGTTGCAATATTAAGACACTATTAATATAGCCTTTGTGAACACCCTTATGCTATGTTCTCACTAGGCCGAATAAGGGTTATCGGCGAAACCCAGGATTCCAAATGTCAAAACGCATATAAAAACAATCATCTAACCCGAAAATATACCCCGGGTTAACATTTAACTCTGAGGTTAGCGCAGAGCTGCATTTGAAAATTTCAGTTACATTTTCTAACACCGAATACAAAAACCGGGTAAAATTTTAATACGACACTGGCAGAAAGCTTTCACGTGCAGAAAATGAGTGTCGAAGGATGCTCTTATTTGGATATGTAAATTTTGATCACAGATCGTGGAACGTTTTGTGATGCCGCTTTCACGATTAGCGCGATTAATCTTTTTTTAGTCCTGGGGACACTGCAATGCTCTTCTGATATATTGATTCAAATATTCCTTTGGCTTTTTCAGCTTCCTTAAACATTTCTAATAAAGCAAATTCCATTTTTATTTACAATTTCTCGATGATATACCTTGCGTGCTTTTTAGTTTTCAAACTCCCAAGTCGGACATCATTGCATGCATGTAATGAAAACAGCGGCCATCTCCCAACAAACTTCATTAACAGTTAGGGTTACTAATGCGAGTAGCCGCAGTATGAATTTTCACCACTTCGGAGGTAGTGCAGATGTAGTGAACTTTCCGGCTGGGTCATATGATGTAAGTAAACCTTAACTCGCTCAAAGCTGATATGAATTCTTCGAGTTAAAGTATCGGGTTAAGAACTTAACTCCAATAGTGAGAACATAGCATTATAGTTAATTTTGAAACAAAAAAAAAAAATTTTCCTGAATTTGTAAGTATTTTTTAAAAATATTTTATGTTTTTTAAGAGTTTTTAAAATAAAGAAACAACCCAACCCAAAAAGAGAAATAAACAAAACAATTAAAAAAAAAATGTTTTTTCATAAAAAGCCTTTTGAAAGGACTCTTGAAGTACTCGATTTTGTACCTTAATTGTTTTCCAATACCAGCATAATGTTCAGAAAAAGACAGTGCAGAGCATTGTTCGGCAAATTAAGAGGGAGTACTAGTACTCCTGTTGGGAGTACTCTAACATTGCTCTAGGAGTACTCGCTTTCGCTGCTGGATATTATTTTTCACATGACTGTATATTTATTTGTATTATATAGATATCAAGCCCAACATCCAATATTGCGAGAGCCCGAGACGAGACGCACATAAATTTCAAATCATTCAAGCTCCAATGCAGTGATGCCATTTTAGCGTATTTTCCACTAGATTTAGCGTAATTTTCAACATTTTAGCGCTCGAAAGTTATTTTTGGGCGCTAAAACTTATTTAGCGCATTTTTAGCGCGTTTTCACTATTTACTTTATAAGAATATTTAAAACGTGGATTTTTTTTGGAATTAATTTGCCAAAAAAAATTTATGGGACCTCAACTCCTTCAGATAATTTCTTCGGCTTGTGTAGACGTGCTTTATAGCGCGTTTCTATATGGTGTTTAACTCTGAGGTGTTTAGCTAAGCACTTCGAGCGGTTCCACGTATGCGAGGTGTTTAAGTTTGACAGCTGTTTGTTTATTTACAATTGCAAGCGATGTTGCCATTTGTAGAAAAATCACTTGAAGGGAAAGAGGGACAGAATTAATAAATTCGGCAAAATGTAGGGAATTCGTGGTATATTCTTAAATATTAAGAGATATTTTGAATATAGTTTCTTGTCGATCAATAAAAACGACAAAATAAACGTCTCTGCTCGTGACGTTGGAAGTGGAAAACCCAGAAAAAACTATATCTGAAAGAATTTAGGAGGATTATAATTTTGACACGGTTTTGAAATCGATTTCTGTGACATGGCCCATAACCTTAATTTTATTATTTTTGGTAAAAACTATCGTTCAGCATCGATACTCTACCAAGAATCATACAATACAAGATTATGCCTTGCGCATATTATACATTTTTTTCGAATTTTTCCGTGTGTAAAAACATTTAGGGAATTTTTTGTAGTTTGTAGGGAATTTGTAGTTTTGCTTTTGGCAACATTGCAAAACATGAGCAACACAAATTGCAATTATTTAGTGAAATTAAAAGAAATGGATAATTCCAGCGACAAAGATCAAGATTTTATGGCATTTTGACAGTCGCTATTGATATCTGGAAAAATAATTTGCAAATAATTAGATAAATATTCAATGCAAAGTAATTCGTCTTTACCTTCCATTTTCGTTTTTTGTTTTGATTTTCTTTTGACAGTTAGATATGCATGAAATTCCGATACGAAAAATCGATTTTTTTCCTATCGATGACAGTGTTTATGAGGTGTTAAAGACATAAACACTTTGTTATCGCGTTTAACTTTTGTATGGCA
Source organism: Chlorops oryzae (assembly GCA_020466095.1). Classification (NCBI taxonomy): domain Eukaryota; kingdom Metazoa; phylum Arthropoda; class Insecta; order Diptera; family Chloropidae; genus Chlorops; species Chlorops oryzae. The sequence goes on from CM035806.1 coordinate 94,104,984, forward strand.
AAACACGAGTTTAACACCTCGTTTAGAGCCCTAAACGCTTAAACGCGAGTTAAACACCATATGGAAATGCACTATTAAGAGTGGTACTCACCAGTGTTCGGACTACGGAAATCCCATTTCGTAGTAGAAGACCAAAAAAATCGGAGTAGAAATGAATTGTTGGGTAGTAATTGGAATTTCGCACAAAAAAAAAAAAAAAAAAAAAGGTGAACAATTTATTTGAAGCAAACATTTATAACTTAGATTTACATATAACTTAAATTTTTTTTTATCTCCATCAGTCAAGATTTAGATACAGAGATATCTGTACGGAAAACAACAATTTGTTTGCGAACGAGGGAACACAAAAAACTCGTTCTCATTACGTCTAAATCGTGACATTGACAAAATTATTTTGAGTTTGGTGAAGTGAAAAATCGGAGTAGATTTCAGGAATAGGGTAGTGACGGAGTAGATTTCAAAACTTAAAAAAAAAAACGGAGTAGATCTACTCCGATCGGAGTATAATCCGAACCCTGGTACTCACCCAAGGTATTTAAATGAAAAGTACCCAGTAGATCATCTAAGTACCGGGTTAGGTGTGAATAACACTACCCAATTCATGAAAGGTAAAAGTCGCTTCGACCTCACTTGTTGATATTTCACAATGGAGTTGCCTTTATTGAAAAAAACATATCTACAAAAATATAGAGTGGAGTGGGAGAAAGATGACAAATTCAAGAATTGGAGTTGCCGATGATACCTCAATGGCATTTTGTACTTTTTGCATTGTTTCAATAAGCACGAAATTAAGCGACATAAAAAGACACAGCGAATCCAAAAATCATCAACAACAGTCTAAACTCTTTTCATCAAATAAAAAAATTACATTTTTAACTCCAGACTCTGAAGAATTCACAGTTGCTGAAGCTGAAGGTAATATTTGTATTTTTGTGGTCGAACACATGTCAATAGCAACAGTTGATCACCTGACGGAACTTTGCAAAAATTTATTTGGCGACTCTAAAGCAACGGAAAATATCAAACTCCGAAGAAGTAAATGTGCACTCATTATTAGGAATGTACTTTATCCTCATTTTCAATCTATGCAATTAAAAGATCTTGGTGAGCAAAAATACAGCCTAATACTTGACGAATCAACAGACGTCAGCACCACCAAGCATTGGCACAGACAATGCGAGTGTAATGGTTGGTGAAAAAAACGGCGTCTACGAGATTTTGCGAAAAAAGTTCAATCTGCCTAAATTGGTGCTTATAAAGTGTGCTTGTCATTCCATTCAGTTGGCGGTCAGTACAGCTTCAAAAAATACGATTCCATCGAATATTGAGTTTCTAATCAAAGAAACCTACAATTGGTTTTCCCATTCATCGAAACGACAGTTAGAGTACCATGAAATTTATAAACTTATAAATTGTGATGAGATTCCATTAAAAATTCTAAAATTGGCTAACAGCCGATGGCTGTCTATTGAGCCTGCAATCGCACGTATCTTGTCGCAGTGGGAAGAGCTAAAGATTCTTTTTGGTGTCACAAAAAACAATTGTTATATGGCTGAAGTATTGTATTCAATGTATTGTGATGAAACCAATCATTTGTATTTATTTTTTTTTGAGTGGCATATTGTCAAATGTTCAGTTAGTTTTAAAAATATTTGAGAGGGAAAACTCTACCTCACTTGTTATGCTTAACTCTTTAACAGGATTAATGCATTCTATTTTTTCAAATATCTGCGCTGAAAAAAATCGAATGAGATTTCCCTTTTCGCCGAAGAAATGGGATACAATAAATTTGAAATAGAAAGAATTTTACAACAATGGCGTTCAATTTAATATGTTCAGTGGCAAAACGTAGCTGATACTATACAGTTTTGGGTAGAAGTTTTTAACTATAAAAACGCAAATGGAATTAATGCTTTTGAAGAGTTATGTAACTTAGCCATAAGTGCTTTGTCGTTGCCTTTTTCTAACGCTGAAGTGGAACGCGTTTTTAGTAATATAAATATCGTAAAAAATAAAATGAGGAATAAAATGTCAATAAAAACCTTAAATCCAATTTTGTTCATTCGAAGTCAATTAAGAATTTTAAATCAGAATTGCAGTACCTATAAACTGCCGAAAAATGTAATAAGCACACTCATTTCTTATCGATCTTACCTTTATTTCCAGCATTGAACTGGGGAAATTGCTTTTTTTTTTCCTTAATCTAACGCGCTGGACTTAAATCCCGCACAGTGGCCTAACTGCACCTTGCGGGGCCCGGGAGAATTTTTTCCCCATGGCTCCCCTCTATCCATGCCAAATTAAAACAAGTAAGGGTTTTATAGTCAGGCGATCGTGACAATAGAGTACCCGACACAGACAAACATTTTCAAATCATTTTTAATATCCAGAGGTGTTTAAGGCCATAAGGGGCCGGCCCCATATGCCGAATTTTGTTAAATTTCTTTATGAAAACCGCCCTTTTTTTTTTTCGCCCAGCTTAACAATTTTTTGGAATTCTAATCGGAGGCTTAAATACTCGTAGACGCTCAAATTCTCGGGCAGACCCTTGTGCTGGAGGCAGTGGCGTGTCCAGAGAAATACTGCTTTGATAGTGCTTATATTTTCCCCAGTGGTATATTGAACAATTATAAGACATTAACCCAAAAATTTGTGGGGGGGGGCTAGAGGCATTTTAGAGAGTTATGGACCAAAAACCAAAAAATCCGAAAAATTTATGGCGTCCAATTTGGATGAAAATTTATATATGGAATAAGCGAAAAATGCTAAGAATTTTGGCGTCAAAATTTTTTCAAGAAACCGATTACAACTAGTCTAGTTAGGGTCTAGTTCCAAACTGGTCCAAAAAGATCTAGTTTTGGTCTAGTTCCAAACTGGTCCAGAAAGGACCAGTTTTTTGAAAAAATTTTAGTGCTTAAATTCTTAGAGTTTTTCACTTATTCTATATATAAATTTTCATCCAAATCGGACGTTATGAAATTTTCGGATTTTTTTGGTTTTTGGTCCATAACTCTCTAAACTTCCTCTAGCCCCCCCCCAAAAATTTTTTGGGTTAATGTCTTATAATTGTTCAATATATCACTGTGGAAAATATAAGCACTATCAAAGCAGTATTTCTCTAGACACGCCACTGCTATCAAAGAAATTTTGGAGAGGAAGGAAGCATCAGTGCCAAATTTCGTTCAAGTCCCATTTGAATTTCGGGTGTGGGAGGAAATTTTCGAAAAATGCCCTCAGGCCAGGCCCAATTTTTGAATTTGTGGAATTTGAATAACTTGGCTTAAAATATGTCCAACTATCGATGATCATAATATGCACACTAGGGCTGCTCTTAATTCCCGAAATGAAATTTCAATCGGTCTCAGGGTCCAGAAGTGTTCCATTGGACATGGAGGAGAAACGTGAGAAATTTGGAAGCAATCGGATAACGGGAACCCGTGGCAGTTTTCAATTGAAGTTTGGGAAATTGGCAAAAATAGAGAGGAAACGGCCCTTAACTCCCCACAAGGCGCCCCTACGGATATATAACGTATGGCCAACCCCCTTTATTTTTTTACTCCGAACATTTTTTCTGAACGAACCTACCCCCTACCTCCCCTCCTTAAGGGGGCTCCCATACAAGTCCTCCCTAGAGGAGTCAAATGTATGACCGACCCCCATTAACTTTGTCCCCCTAACATTTTCTCCGAACATACTTAACCTCTATCTCACCCCCTTAAGGGGGCTCCCATATAAAACTACCTTAATTTGAGCAAAAATTCATAAAAAATGGCCGTCACTACAGTCAAACCCCTCCTAGGGGGCTGATATATATGACCGACGCCCATTATTTTTTTACCCCAAACATTTTCTTCAAACATACCTACCCTCTATCTCCCCTCGTTAGGGGGGTCCCCATACAAAATTAGGCTTAAATTAAAGAAAAATGCCTCACGAACTTCAATCTATAATATAGATGCCGTAGGAACAAGAAAGAGCATGTTCAGCATGCATATTCGAAAAATTTACAAAATTACCTTTTAAACGAGCCTAATATGAAGAATATTGGATTAGTTTTTGGTGTGTTTTAATAATATGATATATTTTATTACCTTTTTTTTTAAACTGAATTTTGGGTTCCATCCCCTAACTGGCCAAATAATGACCCTAGTAGAAAAAAAATATATTTTCGAGTCAAATGCCGCAAACCTCAATCTATGACGAGTTTTTTGAGACTATAACCATTAAAATCGATTAGTAGTTTCTATTCATAAAATTAATTCAAAACAAATACTTTTTGAAACGCATTATTCACTGTTTTTACGTTCGTTTCTTGAGTCTTGGCATGCGTACAGACCGAGAGAGACATGCGAAGACCTAAGAATCGAACGTGAAAACAGTGAATAATGCGTTTCAAAAAATATTTGTTTTGAATTAATTTTATGAATAGAAACTACTAACCGATTTTAATGGTTATAGTCTCAAAAAACTCGTCATAGATTGAGGTTTGCGGCATTTGACTCGAAAATATATTTTTTTTCTACTAGGGTCATTATTTGGCCAGTTAGGGGATGGAACCCAAAATTCAGTTTAAAAAAAAAGGTAATAAAATATATCATATTATTAAAACACACCAAAAACTAATCCAATATTCTTCATATTAGGCTCGTTTAAAAGGTAATTTTGTAAATTTTTCGAATATGCATGCTGAACATGCTCTTTCTTGTTCCTACGGCATCTATATTATAGATTGAAGTTCGTGAGGCATTTTTCTTTAATTTAAGCCTAATTTTGTATGGGGACCCCCCTAACGAGGGGAGATAGAGGGTAGGTATGTTTGAAGAAAATGTTTGGGGTAAAAAAATAATGGGGGTCGGTCATATATATCAGCCCCCTAGGAGGGGTTTGACTGTAGTGACGGCCATTTTGTATGAATTTTTGCTCAAATTAAGGTAGTTTTATATGGGAGCCCCCTTAAGGGGGTGAGATAGAGGTTAAGTATGTTCGGAGAAAATGTTAGGGGGACAAAGTTAATGGGGGTCGGTCATACATTTGACTCCTCTAGGAGCACTCTGGGGCTAGTTAGTAAGATGGGGGGAAAAGTTTTTAAAAAATTATTTTTGTATGGGAGCCCCCTTAAGGAGGGGAGATAGGGGGTAGGTTCGTTCAGAAAAAATGTTCGGAGTAAAAAAAAAAAGGGGGTTGGCCATACGTTATATATCCGTAGGGGCGCCTTGTGGGGAGTTAAGGGCCGTTTCCTCTCTATTTTTGCCAATTTCCCAAACTTCAATTGAAAACTGCCACGGGTTCCCGTTATCCGATTGCCTCCAAATTTCTCACGTTTCTCCTCCATGTCTAATGGACCACTTCTGGACCCTGAGACCGATCAGAAACTCGCTACAAAATTTCTCCATAGAGTTAAGAGCAGCCCTAATGCACACATGCCAAACACAAGACTTCGAGAAGCGTTTTTACAAATTCATTACATTTAATTGCACCATATATATATATATATTGATAGATCATATTAACTGCCCGAGTTTCAACTTGTGCAAGAGAAGTTGAATTCAAGAAGGGTGTGCTTCTAACAGTTAAAATGTTTTATATATGAGGCACGACATGATGGTATATTACAGAAATGTTGTTGAATTACGCAACATATGGTGCACCCGAGGAATGTATTTAACTTGATTGGCAATCCTGCCTTGATTGTAGTAATTTCTGTAAATAAACATAAGAGCAGTACAATAACTTTGTGTAGATAATGAACATAGCGAGCAATGGGATTGCAACAATTCCAGTCGAATAAAATTTGAAATCATGGGGTAATTGCCTTTCACAAATAAAGCATTTGTGCTTTGTTGTTTTTGTATCCACAAAACTAAATCAGACAGCATTAAATACCAACCCTGTACGTACCACCACTGTGTGTTCTTCGCATAGGAAAAAAAAACTTTCTAATTTAAAAGCATTTCATCCTGGTAAAGATAAGCATCGCTTATTTGCCGCTTCGCTGATTTTATGCCCAATACTATTTTGAATAAAAGATTTAAAAAATCGCCTTAAATAGAAATGCTTCAAGGTCTGAGCTTAAGATTCTCTTAAAATGAGGTAGAAAGAGAACTTAGGCTGACTCTAAGCTACAGTCAGTGATGGCATAGTTAAGCATAAAGTATGATCTGAAGATGAAATCAATAGTCAGTACGGGGTACCCAAAAAAAAAACACCCCAGGAATTAACGCCCCAAAAAAGTTGTAATCAAAAAATGGTGCGTTAAGGGTCTTCTCATTGAGCAACTTTTTTTTCGATTTTTTTTTTTTTTTGCATTTATTTATAGCTTGGGTAGTTGTGAATATGCCCCTAAAAGGATTTTTTGAAATTCGAAATAGTTTAGAGGATATAGCCTTCTTTGTCGAGCAAGATCTGCGCTAAAACGAGTAATTTTTGCGTTGCTTCAAACTTTAAACGCGTTTATCTCGAAACCACGTTTTTCGAACTGGCGGCCATGATATCTCCAGTTCAACTGAACCGATTTTCATGAAACAAAGTGGAATCGACGCAGAATTGTCACCATTCTCGGGTGAACCTCGACCATAATTTAAAAAAATTTTTTACAATTTTTTTTTTTACACTAAACTACAAAAAAAAAGCCCGAAATTGAAATTTTTTTTTGAATGGCCGCCATTTTGTCAAAAAAAAAAAAAATCACAAAATTAGGCTTAAGGTTCACCCGAGAATTACATCTATACTGATTATAACCCCGTTTTTTTCCATTTCGGACGCTCCGGAGACCCGGAATCGTGGCCGCCGTGACGACACCTTTTTTTTCACCACTAACTTTGAAGTCTCATTACTTTTTGAACAGCCCACGTATCGAGGCAAAAAAAATTTTTTTTATTTACTTTGAACCTTTTGTAATACAATAAATAAAAAAATTCAATTTCAATTATTCTTTGCGTTTTCAAATAAGAATTTTTTTAAAAAGTGTCCAAAAAACGGGTTTTCAATGCTTAAAGCTGCAACAAATCCCTTCAATTAATTGAGTCGTTCAATTTGGAGCGGATCTAGATGGAGTTTGGTTTTTCAAATATCCACTGTTCAACTATACGTTTTGATACACCGATAAACGTCCTACCTAAAAATATAAATATGTCAACTATTGGAATTAATTTCCATTTAGTTTTCACCCTCCGAAGTCTAAGCATCGTTACGCTTGAATTTTGATGATTTCAGTGACGAAAAAATACATTTTTGTGCAATATTAAGTTTTGATACTTATTTTACTTTTCTGTGGGTTTTTTGCAATGGAATTGCGAAAATCTAAATAAAAATATATTTAACAGCATTTAAAATCCGATGCCGAGTTGCTCCGAGTTGAGCACTTAGTTTTTTTGCTAAGAAGAATGAGATTTTTAACTATATTTACCACAATTTAGTGGCTCTGGGATAGCGTAGGGGATGCGTGCTATGCTCTTGATCCCAGGGTCCGAGGTTCGATTCCCGGCACAGACGAAACGGAGTGTAATGTTCCAGGCCTAGCACTGGTTTTTCGAAAAATCGCATCCCAGTAGTCAGTAGGTCGCCACCGATATTTGTGACATGCCAAAGTGCCAGTCCTTGATGACTAGCCATTTCACCTACCACATTAACCTGAAAGAGTAGATAGGCCTCAGCTCACATTTCCCTATTCGCTGCGTATGATTGTTTTTGCTGTTGTCTGCTTTTACGTCGCATTTTGATCATTTGCCCGTCAAGCGTTCGATAGCGCAGTGGTTCAAACTATCACTCGACAGCCGGGAGGTTCGGGGTTCAATCCCTGCGGGCGGAGAGAATTTTTCCTAAATGTTTTACTTTTTTATAAATTAGAGTTTTTTTTTTTTTTGTTCATAGTTCAGTTATTTTGGATGACAAACATTTTCCCCTAAATTTTTAAGGTTTTTTTAATTTGTGTTTTGTTAATGGTTCATTTTCAAGTAAAAAATTTTTGGAGTGATAAAATTCGGTAAATACGTTTCCAAAAATCTGAGCAACGCTAAACTCAAGTGAGCATTTTGACCAAGAAATTAAATTTGTTCGTTTAGCGTAATGGTTAAGGCGTTCGCCCAGCGATCTGGTGGTCAGCGGTTCGAGGCTCGGTGGAGGCGAGAAAATTGTAAGAGAAGTAAGATAAAAAAGATTTAAAATAAAAAATAGATAAACAAAGAAATATAATAATTAATAAAATAAATACATTTAGAAAAAGTCAAAACAAAAAATTAAATTTTACTTTTTTCTCAGTCGCTGGTGCTAGGCCATTTTCCTGACCCTTTTCGCTAGCGAAATGACTGGTTAAAGGTGGCGCATAAAAGGACGACCTGTCCCCGGCAATGAGATCGTAATGTTAAATTCGCCAGCGTCTTGGATAGGAAAAGGACCGATCCCCGACACCCAGTAACTAGTGAAATCGCTAGTGTTGTGGTGGCTCCGCTGACTACTGGGATTATCGACTAACGCAAAAAAATTTTTCTTTGTTTTAAGGGCAAGCTTTTCGATTTAAAAAAAATTTATTAGGATCTCTGCACTATATCGTTTGTAACACAGATATAACTGATTCCTTTGCGGATAAACTACACTTGTTTACGACAAATCTGACCTGTACCATCCAACGGTCATTTCTTATATAAAATTTGCTGCTTAATACAAATATGTAGTCAGATAGAACATATGTAGGTAAAACAGATTTCGAGATTCCGTTTTTTGAGTTTTGAAAAAAAGTATTGTTGGTAAATTCCAATTACCTCTGGACATACCTAAAACGATTTGAAGTAATTAGCTAATAAATAAAGGGTAATAAAATTTATTATCAACGATGCCTAGAACATTTTTCGATCCAAACATCGGCTTAGGAAGATGTTAATGAACTTTTCCAGAAATTTGTTTTATTTTTAACAAAATTTCCTTTACAAAATTACTATTAGTCTAAATTACACCATGATAAAATTTTTTTTCATGTTGGTTTCTTCTTTTGACATCAAAGAATGATCTTTAAGGAAGAAAAAAAGATTACATTCGCCTTAAAAATTTGGCATATATACACATCAGAGAACTGCTTTGAGTGTGCTCGAGCGTGTTCGAACACCCTTGCTGGAAATTCAGAACAAGTAGAATATCAAACTTCGCAGCTATGTGCTCGATCGAGTTGCACACCCGAAATCTTATTTTCGAGTTCGAGCACCTAACTCGAACTTTGTTGTACGTGTATTCAGACTCTCATTTCGGGTATGTTATACCCAAACTGATCCGAAAAAACCACTCAAACTCGAGTTCAACTCGATGGGTATAGAAACAGATTAAAGGGAAAATATCAGAGTCAAATGCGGAGAATAAAGGTGTATGTGCGTATGTATACATATGTGGGCCGGCTCAAATATGACTAATTTACACAAAAGTTCCGTGTGCGTTGCAGCTCTCTCATACATATTTTTTGCTGTAGAAAAACGTAGATAACACACTCGAGATACACTCGAGTTTATTGGGTATGCACGACTTAAAAACACTCAAACCCGAACAGAGTGTATGAAAAGAACTTGAGTTAAGCGCACAACATGCTCGTGTTGAACTCATGCGCACACGAGACATTACGAGTGTTGTACTAAAGGGTTTGATTCAAACCAAATCTGATCCACACACTCGAGTGTACACAAAAACTATGTATCCGTTGCAGCTCTCTGTGTACACATTTAAGTAAAAATACCTCACTAATTCTGGTAGAATCCATTTCTTAAATGTCTCCTTCTTGTAAACGGGTGGTGGGGGGATTCCTGAGGGGTGTTGAGTCAAACATAAGGGTTGTGGGTTAATCTCGAACTTGGATTCGTTCCTAGCGAACTCAAAAACGTAGGGTATGACATGTCTTTCAATTTTTTATACAATATTATACATATTTCACCACTTGCGGGGAGGCTTCTGAAGGGTTAAGAGGGAAAATTAAGAGGCGTCGGTAAACTTTGACTTCAGCTTCGTCTGTAGCACACCGAAAAAACGTACGATCGGATAGGTAATTCTTTTTTTATGCACTCTAGAAACTTCACGCTATGGTTGGTGCTCAGGGTTGGTGCTGGGGGTTTAATCTGAGGGTGATCAGCACCCAAAACACGTAGGGTATGGTATTTCATCTTTCTGTATCAGATCCTTAATATTTTATTTGCCTGTGGAATCAATACTTTTGGTAAAATTAAGTTTTGCGTATTTTTACTCAAATATGTATACATGACACATTTTTTTTTAACGCGAATTTTATCTTCATGGGCATTTTTTCTTCCTTAAAGATCATTTGTTTGATGTTTTTACATTAAGCTTGATTTAGGTATATTTTCGGACACTTGGGCAACTCGCTGTCATGCCCGCCAGCATTAAATTTTTTGTGTTCCACCCACTACCAAGTACAACCAATATTGTTTCTTAACAGGATCACTCTGAATTGAATCTGCTGGCGAAGCTGATCATTTCTTTAAATATTTAATTTGATGTTTTTCGACTGGTTGTAACACAGGTACATAAACACAATATACCCTCGATACTGTGTGTCGGGTGTAAAAGCAGCATAAAATAACATAAGAAAGTCGGTAATAGAATATCAAGTGTTTAAGTGCACTCATTGAAATGTAAGCAAACTTGCTGTTTTAGTTTTGAAATAAATCAATGCAGAAGAATCTTGTAGTGAGTAGGCACAGTTATGTGTTTGCTTTATAAAAATAATATGCATACTAGAGATGTCAACGTGAGTAAATTTTTGTTCACGTCACTCACGATCACGATACAAAAAATTTCCTCACGATCACGCCGATCGCGAAATATTTTAACCTTTCACGAAAATTCACGATCACGCACGAGTACATGAAAAATTTCTCAGAATTAATTTTAGAATTTGTTTTAAAAAACCAAAAAGCCTTAAATCGCACTGTCTTACAAGATTATTCGAGAAGTTTCCTTTAAAAATTACTTTTAAACAAGTAAGGGTGTTATAGTCAGGCGAGCCTGACAATAAAATACCCGACACAGACACACATCCCAGTAGTCAAAAGTGCGCCGCCGACATAAAGGATGAAACATTACGCCGATCTATGATGGCTAGCCATTTCACTAGTGAAAGAAAGATAGTATAATAGGCAGGTGAAATGATCACTCCACCTTCCCTAGGTAAATAGCTACCCCTGCCGCACTAAACAAAACGCATGTCCTTATTCGCTAGCGAAAAGGCTCGCCAACGAAGACGTATAAACGGACGACCCGCCCATGGAAATGACATCACAATGTTAAATGGGACAGCGTTTTGGATAGCCAATGGACGCGTCCATGCCATCATGGACTGGTGAAAACACCAGTGTTTGGGTGGCTCAGTTGACTACTGGGATGCCTAAATCATTTTTGAACCACGCCAAAAAAACAGAACCACTAAGTAAGAATATTCAAGAGGTTTTGAAGGCCATTAGGGGCCCCATATACCGACTTTTGTTAAATTTCTTTATGAAAACCACCCCTTTTCCACGCCCAAATTTCCATTTTTTAGAACGAAGTTCTTTATGAAACGATAGCGACAGGGGACCTAGTCGAGAAAAAGTGAAAAACCGCTATAAAATCCGCGTTACCTAAATTGAAGTTCGCAAAAAAGGGTATAATAACCTTTGAAAAAAGAAATAAATATACATATATTTACGTAAAATGACTTGCTGATGCTGCCGAGATATTATACTTTTTTAGGCGACACTTATTTCCGACGATATCCCGAAAAAACAATTAATTATTAAATTCAGAAACTACACAGACACATACAAGCATAAATGCATTCAAACAAAACAAAACAATATGTGGTGCTGCCAGACTGAACGTTTTCAGAATAACTCCGATTAGTAGGTTTTTGCAAATATATATGGGCATTTTAGGTAGCTTATAATTTTTTTGCGCTATCAAAGCATACGTCAATTCGTACATAATTAAAACATATTTAAAATCATCGTCTGCACTCCGGGGGCTGCGGATGTAATATCGGTGTGAAGAATATCGATACTTTAAAACATGTATGAAAACTCGCATTTTCGAGACTATCTCATTTGCGATGGAAAAGCCTTTACACGTATGCTTTTTCAGTTCCAGTATATTCTGCTTGTCTAACTTAGCACCTTGAGGGCTCAACGCTGTTAAAGTAAATTGAAAGGAAGTAACGAGCTCACTACTTTGAAGAAAGGAAATCACAGTTGAAATTTCGATGAAAGGTCGACAGAAATATAGAAAATGTGTGACTTAAATGCAACCCTGTGAGTCCGATTACTTGTAATAAGCGTATGCGTTCAAGTAGCGAAAGTAAGTCAAAGTACTTATTTGTTTTAATACCCAGCGTAAGCAACGTATATTACGGTATCTTGTAACAGCCAGAATAACGCTCCGTAGATATAGACATATATATATATATATTCTTGATCAGGATAAAAAATTCGATTTAGACATGTCCGTCTGTCCGTCCGTCCGTGTCCGGATCTCCTCCGAAACGGCTGGACCAATCAAGTCGAAATGTGGCACGCAGGTATATCGGGGTCCGAGTATGATCCTAACTTAAAATGGAAGACATCCGCTCACTGCCACGCCCACAAATGAATTTAATGTGTTTTCAGTAAAATGCTTGTAACTTGCGAACCACTCAACACATTTCATTGACATTTGGTGTACTGGTAAACTACGAAAAGGGACATATCCTGGAAAAAAATGGACGCCGGCCTAAGTGAGCCACGCCCACAAATAAGGGCTTATCGTAACTTGTGAAGTAAAAGGCGTAGAAGCCTCAAATTCGCAACATAGGTTGACCAAGACGAATGAAAGGTGTAGGAAAAAATTTTATGAGGCCCGCTCACTGCCACGCCCACAAATGGAGATTTTTCGTAACTTCCGAAGTAAAAAGCGTAGAAGCTTCAAATTCGCTACATAGGTTGACCAAGGCGAAGGAAAGGTGTATGAAAAAATTTAATGTGGCTCGCCCACTGCCACGCCCACAAATGAAGCTTTTTCGTAACTTCCGAGGTTAAAGGCGTAGAAGCTTCAAAATCGCAACATAGGTTGACAAAGGCAAATGAAAGGTGTAGGAACAAAAATTTATGTAGCCCGCCCACTGACACGCCCACAAATGGAGATTTTTCGTAACTTCCGAAGTAAAAAGCGTAGAAGCTTCAAATTCGCAACATAGGTTCACCAAGGCGAATTAAAGGTGTAGGAAAAAAATTTTTGTGGCCCGCCCATAGCCACGCCCACAAAAGAAGATTTTTCGTAACTTCCGAGGTTAAAGGCGTAGAAGCTTCAAATTCGCAACATAGGTTCACCAAGGCGAATGAAAGGTGTAGGGAAATAATTTATGTGGCCCTCCCACTGCCACGCCCACAAATAGAGAAGCAAAACATAGTGCGCTCATAATGTCGGGACGCTGGGTACTTCAAAGTCGGGCTTGACCGACTTTAGCTTTCTTACTTGTTTGTTAATAAAATTAGTATTTGGACTGCGTTCTTTTAAGAATTCAAATGTTGTTAAAGACATTCTGATATGTTACTCAAAATTACAGCAAAAATTTCGGGTAGGTGCGTTTTTCACGTAAGTGCATAAAATTGTCTGGAAAATAATTGAATGCAGCTAAGCAGAATATACTGTATCGCATTTTCGCTTGTGAAAAACAGTTGAAAACAACAAACAGCCGTCTTGTATACATATATTTTTCGATTAATAAAAACAATTGAGTTTTGCGAAAAACCTTGCTGCGAATTATATTTACTAACATTTATAAATACCATAATGAACTTCGTTCTTATCTGGTGTCCTATGACACAACTCAACTTGTTTTTTTGCAATTCTAATCGGAGGCTTAAATATTTCATTGAAATATTTCCAAAAATTTTTCGACAAATTTTTGCCACTCTCTGTAATGTTTCTGAAACCATTTCACGCAGTTAATTTCCGTAATTGTAGGAATGTTAGCTTTTCGCCCAAAAATCAAGATTTTCCCCAATTACATATTTTATGCTGTTTTTTACAGACATATTTCCAACCGTGTTTTATAAAAAAATAATTGAAGAACTTCCTTCATACACGGTAACTTATCGCCAATACAGAAAAACTGGCTACGAAAAATTCCAATTAATGGCGTTTGTTAAAACTCGATTCATCGGTTTTTAAATTGCCCCAATTAAAAATTTCAAAGAAATTACGAAATTCGGGAAAAGTTCGTAATATTAAATTTTGAACAAAAATTTGGTTGATTTTTTTGTTGTGTTAAATACCAAAAGTATTAACACTTGACAAAATTTTTGTTTGAAATATTTGTTATATTGACGAAACTTTTGTTTGAAATTTTTGAAGGTTAGGTTAGGTTAGGTTGTAGGGGCCGCCCACCAGGAAGGTGGCGCACTTAGACCAAGGAAGGTCCATTGTGATACCCACGGATTCAGGACACCTTTTTAATAAACCATTTTGTTCGCTCAATAAAGCTTGCTATCCTCACAGGGTTAAGTTCCCCGAGTTCCGATAGGGAGTGAAAGAAGGAATATCCCAAGGTTTTAAATCTCAGTTTAGCAAAGGCTGGGCAGTGCAGGAGAAGGTGCTAAGAGTTTCCTCCTCCTCCTCATCCTGACAACTCCTGCAAAAATCGAAGGCAGGTGCCCGTAGCCTTCTGGCATGGGGACCTATGAGACTGTGACCGGTCAACAGTCCGACTGTCACCGAAAGACGCGTTTTTGACATCCTGAGTAATTCCTCAGTCCGTTTATGCCCTATGCGTGGCCAAGTTAGTCTAGCTTTCTCACATAAAACCCCCGCTTTCCCATCTCTCTTGAAAGGACCTGTTGGCCCATTCCTCAATGAGAAGGCGACAGGTAGCAAGAGGAACCTCTGTTTGCTCGCCTGTTCGTGGAGCCGTCAGAGTGGTGCCGTGTCTGGCCAGCTCATCAGCTGTACAGTTCCCAGGAATATCGCTATGTCCAGGTACCCATACGATCTCTATTTGGAAGTACTTTCCCATCTCAGAGAGAAGGGACAGACACTTATTGACCGATTTTGAATTGACCACAACGGAGTCGAGTGATTTAATTGCTGCCTGACTATCAGTAAAAATACTAACTCTTGTGTGAGTTATCACGTTCCGACGCAGCCATCTAACTGCTTCGCTGATTGCGGCTATTTCTGCCTGAAAGAAGCTACAGTGATCAGGGAGTCTAAAACTAAGACTCACATTGAGCATTTTACAGAAAACACCTCCTCCAATCCTACCTTCCAATTTAGAATTTTTGAAAGTGCATATAAATATTTTTCTAAGAATCTCATTAGATTTATGCGGACTTACATACAAGAAGAGACAAAATAATCAAAAATTAGCTCACATATGTTTCTGATGTCATAATGTATAATTATCTTCCGTAAACTGACTTTGCAGACTCAAATTTTTATTATAAAATATGTAGATGAGGCATTTTTTATTTTTTTATTTATGTAAAATAATTGGTTGATTTTTATTAATACCTTTACTTGTTAATATAACAAATCGTTTGTTGAAATATTTCATTGAGTGTTAATGCTTTTGGTTGTTGATATTACAAATCGTTGTTTGAAAATGTTTATTGAGTGTTAATACTTCGAGTAATTGTCCCAATTAAACGATTTGTTAATATAACAAAAAGTGTAATAGGCTGAGTTTTAACAACCCTGTAGAAAGCTGTTAAGCAATTTGCCTAAAGGAACTAGTACTTTTACCAGTACTAAAAGAACTAGTACAATGTTTGGGTAAGTTCGCACCATAGCTATACAAGTGATCAGTGGAATAATTGCATTCATTCATTGAGGCGTAATAAATTGATAATAAATACACAACCGAATGGTTTTCTTTTATTAGAAATATTTATTTCCATTTAGTACTGAAAAAAAAATTCACGATTCTGTAAACTTTTTCCCGTAAATATCACTAGTATTTAACTGGTGCTAATTTACCCAATGGGATCGAAAAGTACTAGAATAGTTCTGGTTAATACTGTACTTGTGCTTTCCTGTACAGATGCTATACTGATTTTCGACAGAATTTCATATGGACAGGTGTATAGGAAAGAGCTAGTACTGGTGGCTTTTGCACTAGTAAAGTACTAGTACGACACTAGTTCAAATTCCTACAGGGAACGAATTTGTTATATTGGTTAAAAAATTTGTTGTATTTACGCACAAAAGTCTTTCTGTGAAGACTGGGACACATTTTTACACTAAAAATATTCTGCCATTGGGGATCGCAACTCCTCATATCTGATGATGATGCAGTAGTCATTTTAGCGATCGATTCCATACACATAATAATTTCCGCTTTTTATTTATTTAATGGAATCTAAATATTTAAGAAAATTCAAAACTTAATCGCTTCGTCTTTGACGAATTATGAAAAAAATAACAAGTGATTTTTCAATCGCAACATGTTGCATGTTTTATACTGGAATTTTTGAACTGAATGCTTTCATAAAAACGTTTATTTCTCTGTGAAATCTAAACGGAAATTTTTCAGTTAAAACAAAAAAAAAAGGTGTTCCCAATCGATTTAAAATAACCCAAATAGTGATTAATTTAAGTCCAATAGAAGTAGGTAGGTAGGTAGGTAGGTTGCAGTGGCTGCCACTTAGGCCTTTAATCGGCCCATTGTGATACCATGGAGGTTTTCTTGTGTTTGTGTGAGTGTATGTCTTTTTATGTAGTGTGCCCCTAACATCCCAGTAGTCAGCGGAGCCACCACAACACTAGAGATTTCACTAGTCACTGGGTGTCGGGGATCGGTCCCTTTCCTATCCAAGACGCTGGCGAATTTAACATTACGATCTCATTGCCGGGGGCAGGTCGTCCTTTTATGCGCCACCTTTAACCAGTCATTTCGCTAGCGAAAAGGGGCAGGAAAATGGCCTAGCACCAGCGACTGAGAAAAAAGAAAATTTTCATTTTTTGTTTTGACTTTTTTTAAATTTATTTATATCATTAATTATTATATTTTTTTGTTTATCTATTTTTTATTTTAAATCTTTTTTATCCTCTCTTAAAATTTTCTCGCCCCCACCGAGCCTCGAACCGCTGACCACCAGATCGCTGGGCGAACGCCTTAACCATTAGGCTAAACGAACGAATTTAATTTCTTGGTCAAAATGCTCACTTGACTTTAGCGTTGCTCAGGTTTTGCGAAACGTATTTAACGAATTTTTTCACTCCAAAAATTGTTTACTTCCAAAATAACTGAACTATGAACAAAAAAAAAACTCTGATTTATAAAAAAAAAGTAAAAAATTTAGGAAAAATTCTCGCCGCCCGCAGGGATTGAACCCCGAACCTCCCGGTTGTGGAGTCATAGTTTGAACCACTGCGCTATCGAACGCTTGACGGGCAAATGATCAGAATGCGACGTAAAAGCAGACAACAGCAAAAACAATCATACGCAGCGAATAGGGAAATGTGATCTGAGGCCTATCTACTCTTTCAGGTTCATGTGGTAGGTGAAATGGCTAGTCATCAAGGACTGGCACTTTGGCATGTCACAAATATCGTGGGCGACCTACTGACTACTGGGATACTTATGATTGTAATTTTTTTGATTTTCGTTGCTCAAAACGTTTATTTTTTGATAAATATTTTTTACGTTGCCTTATAACAATTATGAATGAGAAAAAATTTTTGCCGTTGCTCATAATTTTAATCGTTCAATAAATATTTTTTACGTTGCTTCAAAACGATTGTGAATGAGAAAAAAACTTTTCCGTTTCTTATAAGCTTTTATTTTCAATAAAAAATTTTTAATTTATTTCTTTAAGAGAAAAAATATATGTATAATGGTATACTGGTGATACCATTCTACTGATATCATTAATAGCGCTGCTGTTCGCGCTGGTTATTAGGCAACGTAAAAACAATTTATTGAAAAATAAATGTAATAAGCAACGGGAAAAAATTTTTCTCATTCCTAATTGTTATGAGGCAACGTAAAACACATTTATCGAACGATTAAAATTATGTGCAACGGGGAAAAAAATTCTTCCTTCAATAACTGTTATAGAAGAATGAAATATTGTACATTTTAATTGTTTCAACTGTTATATTAAAATGAATTTTTTTTTTAATACAAACTTTGATAGTTATAGTCAAAATTTTTTCCTTATTTCTTATAAAATTTGCTGTGCCACGCCCATTTCTGATGCGTATTTCCAAGTCAGTGAAAGGCCAGGCGTTAGGACGAACAATTCAATTTTAAACTTCAAGATGTCCCATGGCATATTTTATCAATACAGAACGAAAAAACTTACGAAGATCGAAATGCAGAGCTGATGAGGTTTTTTTTTTCGACGTAAAAAATAAACGTCCCAAAATAACGTTTTTTTTTTCGATGTAAAAAATAAACAGCCGACAATAACGGTTATTGGGAGCCGAAAAAATAAACGTCCGAGAGTAATAGGCCGTTTACATATGCCGTTTTATTCACGTTTTAGTAACTTTGCCCGTTTTAGCACTAAAACAACTTAGATCTTTCCCGTTGTATCATACAAAACTAAAACGAGAAACTTTGCTGTTTTAATTTAAAACAAGTAGCTAAACAAGATAAATCCTGCTTATAACTGATAAAAATATCGAAATTTGAGTGTCATCACCATAAAAATGCAAAACATATGGTCATTGAAATTTCTAATTTAAAAAATGTGAGGTTAATTCCACAACCAATGTAGAAAACGAACGCAATTTCAATAATTGCTTTTTTCTAAATTACAATATTCACTCATATTTCACGTGTTGAGCAAACAAAAGAGAACCACAAAATGACAAAACGACATGTGCATATGTAAACACCCCGTTTTGATTTAGTCGTTTTAGCTTAAACGAGGAGCGCTAAAACGTATATGTAAATGCCCTATAACGATTATTTCTGGTTGATTTAAAAAAAAAATCGAAAAAATTATAGAGCAGGCTGTTATCAAACGGCTGGCAATGCAAGGACAAGAATACTGTATGTAAAATATTTCTACGACTTTTCCTTCATAATGCGTTTTTGGGTAAACAATTTCAAAATAACCGTTATTTACAATCCCTGCCTGAAAATGGGATTTTATCAATATAAATAAATACACATGGTTTCTTTTTCCGCATTCAAAGCGCCTTCCTTGGTGTAATAATCATATTTTTTGCGATTTATAAGTGCTACAACTGTGGTTTCAATTGGCGCAAACACAAACGTGCGTTTCGTTTGATATCGTCAGCTTTAGGCGCTTCACAAGCGCCAAGTACTATTGATACCCTGTAGGAATTTGAACTAGTGTCCCTGCAGTAATTGGGACCGACCCCGGGTCGACCCGGGGTCGGTCTAAAAGAGGTGAGGACCGGTCGCGTTTTCATACGTTCAACTCACCCGTTTTTCCACAGCGTTGTCATTGAAAAACAACCGGTCCATTTTCAAAGCTTTTAGGGTCGGTTGTGGGTGGGTCCATATGGCCTTAAATGAGGGTGAGTTTTTTTTTTTTTTTAATATTTACTTATTTTAATATGAAAAATGAAAAAAAAATTTTTTCTTATTTTGTTTATTTTGCCTTTTTTGTTTTTTAATCCTTTTTGTTACACAATATTATATAATTTCCTTTTTGATTTGCCCGCGTCGGCCGAGCCTCGAACCGCAGAACTCTGGGTTGCTAAATTGGTGTCTTAACCATTACGCTAACCAAGCAAGTTTAATGCTTTGATCAAAACGCTGACTTGAGTGTTTGGTTGCTCAAGTTTTTGGGAAACGTGCGTAAAGAATTTTTCACTTTCACAGAAAAAAAATTCTTGAAAAATAAATATTAAAAAACAAATAACATGTAAAAAACGACTTTTTTTTTCAAGTTAAAAAAAAAAATTAAATATGAACATAAAAAAATCTTAGATAATTGAAAAAAAAAAAATTCTTTCTAAAACGAGCAAGGGCTTGAACTCCCACCCTCTCGGTTGCGAAGCGAGAGTCTTAACCATCAAGCTAACTTGCCTTTGGTAGCACAACGATCAGATTGAGGACTTAAAACAGACAACAATAAGTACCTACAAGTTTATACGAACTCACCCCACCTACGCTCATTTTTGGACTAGACGAGGGTGAGTCCAATTGAGACTCACCCCGGGTCGGTCGCAGTGCATATCATTTTCAGGTCGGTCCTATATGGACTCACCCAGGTCCGGTCCATTTTACACCGAAAACATTTCATTACTGCAGGGGTCCTACTAGTACTTAACTAGTGCAAAAGCCACCAGTACTAGTTCTTTTCTATACCCCATATCCATATAAAATTCTGTCGAAAATCAGTATAGCATCTGTACAGGAAAGCACAAGTACAGTATTAACCAGAACTATTCTAGTACTTTTCGATCCCATTGGGTAAATTTGCACCAGTTAAATACTAGTGATATTTACGGGAAAAAGTTTACAGAATCGTGAATTTTTTTTTCAGTACTAAATGGAAATAAATATTTCTAATAAAAGAAAACCATTCGGTTGTGTATTTATTATCAATTTATAACGCCTCAATGAATGAATGCAATTATTCCACTGATCACTAGTATAGTTTTGGTGCCATCTTACCCAAACATTGCACTAGTTCTTTTAGTACTGGTAAAAGTACTAGTTCTTTTAGGCAAATTGCTTAACAGCTTTCTACAGGGTATAATGTGCTCAGTTCCTAGGACATACCAATGTTAAAATCATGTGTATTTACACGGAGTGATAAGCGCTTCGTTGCTTAAAAAACGCTTTCTTGCTGCTTATAAGCGCTTAAGGTCCGACTGGGTGAAAACACGTAATTTCTGAAACTACTGTATGTGAACAGCCATGTTTTCATTCAACATTAAATCGTCAAATTAGGTATTTTCGGCTAAAGTGTGAACACGCTAAGTATTAATCTACTTCGAATTTTTTACTGCGGATTCTATTTCTGAGGCATAAATTTGCTTAATTAAGTTTTCCTCTTTTTGTATATAAATACATATTCCTTTAATTCAAAGCAGCCAAGTTCTTCGTTGCATCGCGTTATTAAATTGGATTTGAAATTCGGGCAATTCCATAGAAGGAGCATTCCACGTACGGGACAAATAATATTCCTGATATTTTTTTTATGTTTAAGTGTTTAATTGGATGAAAAGACTATTTTAATGTACTTATATTAAGATACTTGACAGGATATATGTTAAGTTGCCCTTTCGAAAATTTTTGAGTAATTATATTAGTTTTTGTCTGTTTGTATGGGACAAAAAGTATCATTTTCTGTGGAATGCTCCAGAACCAATCTGAAAATTGTAACGCGAGTTACCGGTATTTTTAAGTTTTTTTTTTTTTTTTTAGTTAACTACTTCTAGAATCATTTCATTTTTATTCATAATCTTATAGTACGTTTCCATATGGTGTTAAATTCTGAAGTGTTAGCTTTAATACTTCGATTTAACACTACCGTTTCCACTTGCACATTCTACGAAGGTGTTAAAGCTTGGAAGCTGTTCGTTTTTTTTCAATTGCAAGTAGGGCTGTCAGCTTTTCAAGCGCTAAAGTCAGTACATTTTTATTTCTGGAGACCTTTTTCATTTTGAAACAGAAATTACAACTTGATGGCGCAGGGGAAGTATACCTGGCTCAAACACGTATTCAAAGGAAATTTTGTCAAAAATCGTTTAAAAAACATTACAAAAATATTAAAAACAAAGTTTCTTTTACCTTCCATTGTCGCTTTTTGTTTTGATTTCATTTTGACAGTTAGATATGCACGAATTTCGATACGATAAATCGATATTTTCTTATCGAATGAGGTGTTACCGAGGTGTTATTGAGAATAACACTTGGCTTTCGTGTTAAGAATTTGTATGGAAAAACACGTACATCACATGGTGTTAAAGGCCGCTTAACACGAAAGCCTCCTTTAACACGTAAATAACACCATATGGAAACGCACTATTATATATTTAAAAAAAAAAAAAAAAAAAAATTTAGATAATAAAAATAACAAATAATTAAGAAAACATTGAATAAATGACCAGAAATTTCTTGTGATTGTAACGCGAGTTACCATGGAATCGGCCATTCCTACTTTTCATTCAGGACTTTTCATGAGTTCAGTTGGGGTATTTGAATCCGGTTAGCTCAAAGCTAGTTCAATTATTGTCAACAATTGACTAGGTGAAAAAACCTTGCAGGGCTGACGCAGTAAAAATTTTTTTGATTTCCATGGCGAAGAAAAGTAGAACAAAAACTGATTACATGGATTATATGGACTGAAATGAACCCTTCTTGGAACAGCAACAAAATGTTCAGACGCCGATTGTTCCTCGCGGAGCTAGGAAATCAGTTGATACGACCACATATTTTGCGACGGCAAAGACTACCTTACAGAAAATCGGCCAAGAATTGAATTTATTATTTATTAATTCATTATTTGAGAAATAATGGTCGTAGTCTTCAACTTGGCTTAAGGGGGTCTTCTCATTGAGCAACTTTTTTTTTCGACTTTTTTTTTTTACATTTATTTATAGCTTGGGTAGTTGTGAATGTGCCCCTAAAAGGATTTTTTGAAATTCGAAATAGTTTAGAGGATATAGCCTTCTTTGTCGAGCAAGATCTGCGCTAAAACGAGTAATTTTTGCGTTGCTTCAAACTTTAAACGCGTTTATCTCGAAACCACGTTTTTCGAACTGGCGGCCATGATATCTCCAGTTCAACTGAACCGATTTTCATGAAACAAAGTGGAATCGACGCAGAATTGTCACCATCATGGGTGAACCTCGACCATAATTTAAAAAAAATTTTTACTATTTTTTTTTTTACACTAAACTACAAAAAAAAAGCCCGAAATTGAATTTTTTTTTTTAATGGCCGCCATTTTGTCAAAAAAAATCTCAAAATTAAGCTTGAGGTTCACCCGAGAGTTACATCTATACTGATTATAACCTCGTTTTTTTTTTCCATTTCGGACGCTCCGGAGACCCGGAATCGTGGCCGCCGTGACGGCACCTTTTTTTTCACCACCAACTTTGAAGTCTCATTACTTTTTGAACGGCCCACGTATCGAGGCAAAAAAAAATTTTTTATTTACTTTGAACCTTTTGTAATACAATAAAAAAAAAAAAATTCAATTATTCTTTACGTTTTCAAATAAGAATTTTTTTAAAAAGGGTCCAAAAAAACGGGTTTTCAATGAGAAGACCCCCTTAATGTAATATTTATCTTTATAAATATGAAACAAAAACCCTAAATTTATTTAAAAAAAATTAAATAAAATAAAATTAAATTAAAAAAAAAAAAATATTTTTATTATCTTGGGTCATTTTGACCCAAAAGACAAAAAGTGTTACTTTTTTGAAAGAATGCAGAAGGGTTAAATAACATAGGTACAAAAAAAACTTATATGATTGAACTCCATTGTCTTTAAAAAAAAAAAAGAAATTCTTAAAAAGTGGTACAATTTATGCGATTGCATCATTGCACTTCTTGTTTTGAAGTTGGAAAGAACAAATTTTAATTAAGATTATTTTCGTATTGAAATTGCTCAATTACGAAAAAAAACTGTAATTTTTGGGTTTCATCTGTTATTTAAAAAATAATTTACGAACGCTGTTTGAAGGAGAATTTCAGAATTCACAGAGAGAACTAAAGAGACTTTTAGATCTATCCACCAAAAATAAGGCACAGAAAATTTTTTTTTACGTCTTTTATAATTTTCCTCTTCAATAGATAAAAATCAATCGGCCTGGGTATACCTACAGACAGAATTTTTGAGCGCTAGTATTACTTTAAATAATAGAATGTGAAAGGAACAAAGCAATGGGATTACACTTTTGGCCTACTTGAGTCAAAACAATAGGCACACAAAGATATTTTCAAACAAAAGCGGTCGCCGCTTTACCTAAAAAGGAACAAAAAAAAAAAAACTGAATGAACCGGCGCATTCACAATGCTATTTTGTAACGAATTTGTGAGCACACCGCAAAGCTGAATTATTTTGCCCAGTCTTTAACACAATCACAATAGGAGCAAAGCAAGGATTATACAGGATTAGTGATCGTACGTATAAAGGTGCGTGCCGCCGCGCTTGGCCTTCAAAATAAGATCTACAAAGCATTCTTGAGAAGCCTGAAAATCATAATCCCGGCAAATTCGTACTATTCAGGTAAAACTTTAAAAAGACCAAATAAGGGTGTTATGGTCAGGCGAGCCTTACAATAGAATACCCGACACAGACACACAAAATCAAATAATTTTTAATATCAAGAGGTGTTTAAGGCCATAAGGGGCCGCATATGCCGACATTTATTAAATTTTTTCTTTAAGAAAACCGCCCCTTTGCCACGCCCAATTTTGAAATTTTTTTTAAATGCTAATCAGAGGCTTAAATCGACTCTCAAATTCTATGTTTTATTGAACTATTTCGAAAAATTGTGATTTTGGGACAGTTTAGAGATTTTTGTGACAGAGCCTAGTACTGGAGGTACCCCTAAAAATGGTCCGATCATGTCCATTCTCGAACTTGTTCTTACGCATGTCCCCGTGAGCACGCATACCAAATTTTGTCGAGATATCTCAACTCCTTCGATAAGAAAACTGTATACAAGCAGACGGACAGACAGACAGACAGACAGACGGACATGTCTTAATCGAATCTCCTGGTGACGCTGATCATTTTTATATACATTTTGTATAGTCTATCTCGACTGGTTCTGGGTGTTACACACAACCTCACAAACGCAATATACTCTCGACACAGAGTGTGATGGGTATAAAAATACTCTTCCATAGCGGTGAGATTTCCGCCGACTTAATTTACTTTAACTGTACCGCATTGAATCCCAGCGGGAAAAAATATATGAAAGTATAGGGCAAAAAAGATGGCTATGTCAAAGGATATGTAAGGCCTTCCATTTTGCATTACCTTTTAATTTAATATATAACCAAGAATTACAAAAAAAAAAAATCATACAATTTAGCCTTATAGGGCATTTACATATACGTTTTAGCGCTACTCGTTTAAGCTAAAACGACTAAGTCAAAACGGGGTGTTTACATATGCACATGTCGTTTTGCCATTTTGTAATTATCTTTTGTTTGCTTAACACGTGAAATATGAGTGAATATTGTAATTTAGAATAGAAGCAATTATTGAAATTGCGTTCGTTTTCTACATTGGTTGTGGAAACAACCTCACAATTTTTAAATTAGAAATTTAAATTACCATATGTCTTGCATTTTTATAGTGATGACACTCAGATTTCGATATTTTTAGCAGTTATAAGCAGGATTTGTCTTATTTAGCTACTTGTTTTAAATTAAAACAGGAAAGTTTCTCGTTTTAGTTTTGTACGATAAAACGGGAAAAATCAAATTTGTTTTAATGCTAAAACGGGCAAAGTTGCTAAAACGCGAATAAAACGGCATATGTAAACGGCCTATTACAGTTCAATCAAGAAAACAATGTTTAACCGCGCTATGACCAACAAACGAATCTGTCGTTTCTGCCCTAAAAAAGGATATTTGTATTTCATTTTTTTAATTACTTATTAAAAAAATATTAAATTATTTAATATATAATATATTTATATAATATATGAATACCGACATTGGTATGAATACCGCTAATATAAACTCAAAAGATGCTATTTTTTGCGCACTGTTCCAAAAACGAATCCAATATTCTTCATATTAGGCTCGTTTAAAAGGTAATTTTGTAAATTTTTCGAATATGCATACTAAACATGCTCGTTCTTATTCCTACGGCATCTATCTATATTATAGATTGAAGTTCGTGAGGCATTTTTTTTTTTATTTAAGCCTTTTTTTGTATTGGGACCCCCCTAAGGAGGGGAGATAGAGGGTAGGTATGTTTGAAGAAAATATTTGGGGTAAAAAAATAATAGGGGTCGGTCATACATATAATCCCCCTAGGAGGGGTTTGACTGTAGTGACAGCCATTTTGTATGAAATTGTGATAAAATTAAGGTAATTTTGTATGGGTGACCCCCTAAGGAGGGGAGATAGCGGGTCAGTATGTTGCGAAAAAATGTTAGGGAGACAAAGTTAATAGGGGTCGGTCAAACATTTGACTCCTCTAAGGGCAATCTGGGGCTAGTTATGACAGTGGGGGGAAAATTCATAAAAAAAATTACTTTTGCATGGGAGCCCCCTTAAGGAGTGGAGATAGGGGGAAGGTTTGTTCGGAGAAATTGTTGGGAATAAAAAAATAATGGGAGCTGGTCTTACATTTGGCCCCTCTAGGAGCGACTCTGCTTACAGTAACTTAAAATATTTAGAAAAAAATCAAAAATTAAATTTTTCAAATGACTTGGTGGGTGACATTTTTTTTTATCAAATAACCTTAAAGTTAGTGTTTTATGGCATTTTTAATAAAAGTTCATTGTACTATAATACAGTAAATTTTTTTGGAGAAAAAAACACTAAAAGTCATCACCCTAATGGACAGCTATACTATTTTTATTTGTTTGCTTTTTTGATCTCCCGACTGACGACAAACTTCACATCCTCCTCCTCGCTTAGTGCTGGACGAAACATCGATATAATATCGATACATCGATGTCGCGAAATTTTTTCTATACATCGATTTTTTCCCCGATATTTCCGATATTCAATATTTTCACGACGTCCCAATTACACTTAAACCTGTCTTTGTTTGGTTTTTTGTGCGATTTCTTATATGTGATTTTTAATGTGTAAACATCTATACGCTCGGTAGAGCAAAATCCTATTCCGATACTATCATAAAAACTCCATATAAAATATATATATCTATATATGTTCGATTGTGTTGGTTCATACTTGCTACATTTTATACAGGGCTGCACTTGACAAAATCGAAGAGCGCCAAAAAAATATCAAAAAAGAGCCAAATTCAATAAAAAAAGAACCAAAGTATTTTTCTTCAGTAATTTATGCAAGGACCCGACTGTAATAAGTATTTTCGAAAACAGTCTTAACATTATAATTATTTTGTGACTAAAATAATTAAAATAATTCATAATTATTATTAAACATTTTTATATTTTAAAATTTCCATATAACTATTATGAATGAGAAAAAATTTTATTAATTGAAAAATAAGTTTTATTTTTGAGAAATATTTTTTACTTCTTTTCCAAATATTTATCGGAGAAAAATTTTTTTCTAGTTGCCCTAAAAGTCTTATGTTTGAAGAAAAATAGTTAACGTCGTCAGCAAATTAGATAAGGGAATTATTATGCCCTATTATTACCGCCAATCGACTTCCATTCTATTACCCACTCACGACGATTCAACGTCGTACAGAAGTAATTATGCCCTATTTAGGTTAGGTCAACGAAAAATTCTGACCTAAAATAGGTAAGAAATTACTAAATTTCGATATGGATGGGATATCCTTGCATTGTCATCCAAACGTAACATATGTATGTATGTGCAAAGCATATAGAACTATAGCTGCAACCTCGGCCAAAAGCTATTACGTGGTACACCACACTTCTATTACGTGGTTCACCAAACTATAGTAGGAGCTATGGCGTGGTTCACCACAGTTGACCGTTTTCACCAAGACATGGTGGCTCGCGCCAAAATTTGGCCGAAGTTGCAGCTATAGTTCTATATGGTCACGGCTGGGCACCACAACATTGAAGCTTTTGCTTGCGCGTGTGCTGCCTGCTCTTTACTCTGCACTGAGAAAAATTTTTAGAAAATTTTTAATTAAAAAAAAAAAAGGAAACTTGAATGCGGTGAATAACAGAGAGAGGGAGAGAGTGGAAAACAACTCATTTCATTAACAAAACACAAGCTTTCTGAATTATTTTCGTCAAAATCAGTTTCATCTCCTGAAGTCTTAATACGCAAAAGATTTTCAAGGTGGCTATCAGTTAACGAATTTCTGAACTTGCTTTTTATAAAAGCCATGTCAGAGAAAGCTGACTCACATGCGTACGTTGTTCCAAAAATTGAAAAAAGTTGGTATATTTTTGATTTAAACAACGGGTACTCATTTTTGTCAATATGACACCAAAACTCAAGGCCTCGACCAGCAGGAAGCAAGGCATCTCTTTGAAGCGAATCTAGTTCGATTTGAGCCTTATCAACTTCAAATTTAATGCTACAGAGCAAAGGATTTTTAAAAAGCTCAACTGAAGCTTTAATTTATAGTAAAACTCAAATACAAATACAAAAAATATTAGCTTTCATATTTAATGCGCGCAGTCTATTGAACACATTGTCATTCGCTTCGATTTTTTTTGCATTTGAACTATACGATTAAATCATTTTGCTTGCTCTCAATTTTTAGAATGTACCTATGGGCTTTTCTGATTGGTTCATTTTCTCTCACTAACAAATTTTTCGTTCTCTTCTCTGTCGCTGCTTTTTGTGTTGCTACACAAGTTTTTACTCTCACAACTTCATGGAGCTCTTATGCCCAGCCCTGTATATGGTGCAAAGTTTCAGATCAATCGGAAAGCGGAAACTAATAGGGCATTCACATATACGTTTTAGCGCTACTCGTTTAAGCTAAAACGACTAAGTCAAAACGGGGTGTTTACATATGCGCATGTCGTTTTGTCATTTTGTGGTTCTCTTTTGTTTGCTTAACACGTGAAACATGAGTGAATATTGTAATTTAGAATAGATGCAATTATTGAAATTGAATTCGTTTTCTACATTGGTCGTGGAATTAACCTCACAATTTTTAAATTAGAAATTTCAATGACCATATGTTTTGCATTTTTATAGCGATGACACTCAAATTTCGATATTTTTATCAGTTATAAGCAGGATTTATCTTGTTTAGCTACTTTTTTTAAATTAAAACAGGAAAGTTTCTCGTTTTAGTTTTGTACGATAAAACGGGAAAAATCTAAGTTGTTTTAGAGCCAAAACGGGCAAAGTTACTAAAACGCAAATAAAACGACATATGTAAACGGCCTATAAGTTAAATTTAAATTGTAAGATTCCTTTACAAAGTTTGTAAGTTTATTACAAGTGAAGCGAATAAAAATTGAACAATAAACATTTTCAAAGACGTAAAAACTTCTCATGAAAAATAAAATTTATTAAGAAACGTAAAAACCAAAAATTGGAAAGAAAAAGTTATGAAAAGACTTATTGAATTTTTTGAATTTGTAAAAGTTATACAAAGATTTTAAATAATTTTCTTTGAAATAAAGGCAACTTTTTTAAAACCTGAAATTTCAACAATTATTATTTCGGGTCCCTGAATTTATGTTATGTTTTTATCTTTTATATCATCTTTTATATTTATTTGAACAGTAAATTATAAATAAAGATATGGGTGGATGAAGGTGTTATGATATATACTTATATACTTGTATGTATATTTCGGAATTCGTAAATATCCAGATCTAAATTATGTGCTACGTGCTACGCTTAAATTCGCTCGCAAACGATTAAAAATACGATCTTTCTCACAATCGCTTATTTTGTGATTGCATTTTACAGTGAGAAATACTTCAGCAAACGAGCAATCGCGAAAACATTGAATTCGTATGTACTTTGACACGAACGGTCTTTTTGTACGTTCGCAGTGTGTAGTGATAAACTCAGATTAGTTGTAAGAAATATCGTATTTTAATCGTTCTCCGCACCCTGCGAAAAAGAACTAGTCCCAATAAAAAAGTGCCAATACGCCAGTAGACATATACGCCGCCGACAAACGCCGCCGCCGTTTCGTGACGTTTCTGAGCCGCCGCCGGCGAAAGCGGCGTAAACGACGCGTCGGCGGCTTATAAATTTTTTGCAATCTTAAACAAGCTTAATCATAACATACCGATCTTATATATCGTAAACCTACTTATGTATAAGTTAGAAATAATCAAATTAGCACTTTCCCATATCTACATATATTTGACAGTTTTCTTATTTTATTAGGTCCTTCATTAATTTAACAAGGTTCCATGATTTATTCCTTTACTTTACTATAACATTTTTTTTTACCACATTGCCCCCCTCCCCACAAACACCCCATTCCATACATGGAAGGCTCACGTTTCGCCGGCCCTGGCCGCCGCCGCCGACTTTTTTTCATTTCTACGCCGCCGCCGATTCGGCCTACGCGGCGTAAACCTCTTTGCGCCAGTAGGTAAAAAAACTCAAATTTCGGCATTAAAAAGATTAGTGTGGCAGCCCTGGTCTTAAATTGACACAGCTGGTTCACATTTGCAAAGGAAAAACTAAATACATTTAAATTTCGAATTTGAAACTTTACACGTTAACCAGAAAAAGTGGGATTATATAGCCAAAATGCGGGTAATCCTTTTTGCTTTAGAATGCGAATTCGTTTCAAATCGAAATTCGTTTTAAAAAGGAATAATTCTGATTTTGAATGAGTGATTGAAAAGAAATGAATAAATTTCGAAGTATTTATTCGAATTCGGATTCTAGGGCATGTCTGAATATTCATATTAGACCAAAAACATTGTTCAATTACACATTTTCAACACTCTGTTGCCGCACTTTAGGCGCTTAAAAGCTCAGAGTTTTGGTACCGTGTGTAGACTTTCAAGAAAATTATGTAGAAAAATATAAAAAAAAACTATAAAAAACTATGACTCGTATCTCTGTTGAGTCACAAAGCTTTCAGACCACCCTCGTACAATTGGAATCAGCTGTTTAGCTCATGACAAATCAGTTTATATATGTATAGTGGAAACACTTCTCATTAACTTTTCATTAGCGCTAATGAATGGTCGGTAATGAATAAGTGGAACTGTATCATATCGAAATATCGATGTTTCTCCAGCACTACCCTCCCTTGTTTTGTCGTTGTTGCACTTTTTTGGAACTAGAGGATGAAAATCAAAAGTTATTGTTGCATGTTGTAAGAAACTAAACAGAGTTTTAAAATATGTAAATCTAGCAGTTTGAAATTCTAGCATATGTGCAAACGGCAAAAAGGTCGGACTATAAATTCTCTAAATTTTCTAGAGGCAAAGGGTATAGCACTATAAGCATAGTGATTCGGCTCCCGAAGCCTATTTCCCAATTCAAAAAAAAGATCATTGTTCGAAGTCGAGTTGATTTTTATACCCAGCGTAAGTCAGGACGATTTTTGAAATATTGGCGTCAATTTCTAGGTTTTGCTCAAAATCTCAGAAAATACATATGCATTTTTTTTTAATGTAGCTTTTGCATTTTATGTAGCTTGCTTAAAAGAATGAAGAAGGGAATTGACAAATTTTCTGCTTTTTTAACTGATAAGTGTAAGGATTTGTCGAAAGAACGTGGTGTAGACCAAATTCATTTCATAAGCAAGCAGCGAAGACCGGCAAATAAAAGTAACTGAAACTCCATTTTCACATAAAACTAAATTATAAGACATTTGTTTATTATTTTTTTAAAATTAGGTTTGCTAATATAGTAAAATCTGGCAATATAATTACGAACCAAAATAATTTTCAGAACACTTTTAATCGGGTACAACCCTCTTAAAATTCATTGGCAATTGAAATGGCTGCTAAAATACCTTAGGAAATCTGATACTCTGTTGATCTTTAGAATATGACTTGGTTTTGAATAATTGCCATTCAATTTGTTCAATTTGAAGGCAAAGATTCTTTTATAAGCAGCTAGATAGATCAGAAATTTTGCCACTATTTGAATGACATGGTATTTTAAAGAGAAATGTGCTTTAATTCCATAGAAACAAGAACAACAAAACGTAGTTGCCAGCTAAAAGTACTAATTTTCAGCTGAGGATAAGTTTAAAAGGGATTATAGAAGACCTTGTGAATTGCCTCAATATATTTTATAAGCGGTAAATAGTTTTTTTTAAATCAATCTCAGCTTAAAATCTTCCAATAAAAATCTAAGAAACGTCACGTCAGATACTGAGGAAAATAATCTTTTTAGGTCCATTTCAAAAAGGTTTCATACAAATGTTCTTGCTAAGTTCGCGTAGTCCTGCAATTTTGTAATCCAAGTCAAAACCCACTTTTTTTTTTTTAAGCGCAACGCGAGCGCACATTTTTATTCTATTGTTAAATCTTTGTGGTCGAATCCTTATTTTATTTTTTAGTTTTTATATATTTTTTTAAAAATTTTTCGTACCAACAAATGTCGCGTCACGTCAAAACGGAAATGGCCGCGTCTATCGCCGCATCTGGGATTTTCTTGCATTTTTTCGATTTTAATATTGACCACTTTACAATTCTTCGTACAGCAATTTCGAAAATTTTTTTTAAATTCTAAAAACCATTTTACTTATTTTTTTCTACTTGAAATAGTAACCCAGTTAGCATTTTTTGACATTTTTGATCAAAAACGAGTCTTTTTCGAGTCGCCTTTCTGTCGAGTCGTTTTCTGATCAAAAATGATACTTTTGTCGGGAGAAATTGGAACCCTAGCCGCGACTCTTCTTAGGGAGTCTTATTTGATATCATTTGCGAGTCATTTTCGAGTCATATTTGTTACTATTTTCGAGTCTTGTACGACTCATATTTGCTGTCATTTTCGAGTCTTCTACGACTCATATTTATAGTCATTTGCTTTCTAAAAATAAAATAAAAATAAAAACTTTTTTTTATCAATTACACATTTTTTGGCTTTTCCGTGAATATGTTATGATGTTATATGTATTATTATTTTGAATTCAAAATTTTTTTTTCCTTTGCCGGTATGTGGGATTTGAACCTAGGAAGTCTCGTTTTCTAGTCCAATGCTCACCCGTCGACACCAAGCTTTCCAAATCGAAAGTCATGGGAATTTTTCGTTTATAACTTTAAATTCGAATTCCATTCAGTTCAATTTTGAGTCAAATTTTGAGTGAAATATAGGATAGCAACAATTTGAATGATCATATTTCAATCCCATACATGATTAATTGGCGATTGCTCTATATTTTGCTGTTGCAATTTGAATACGACTCGCTTTGGAAACATATTGGAGAGTCGTTTTCGAGTCTTCTTTTAATCGTGCATGTGATCAATCATTTTCTAATCATGAAGGGGGCTCGAAAAAGACTCGTAAATTAATCTTCTCATAAAACAGTCTTCTAAATGTTGAGTGGGAAGTTTGAAGTTTTTGGGATATAAATTCGTTAAATGTTTTAAATTGAAGATCAATTTTTTTAAATAAGTAAACTTGATAACACAAACCAAATTTTTTGGAATATTTTTCCAAGGAAAAATTCTTTTATAAAAAATTCATTTCTACAAAAATAACATTTTTCATTTTTCTTAATAAATGCTGAGATCACCGGATTGAACAAAAAATTAACGAATAAATTGTGTTTCATAGTTATCGAAAATTATTATATTTAACTGGGAAATGTACCAACGTAAGACTTTTTGTACAGGGCATATATCCGAATGGGGTTAACAAAAAAAAAGTTATTTACTGTCAGGGTCATAAAAGAAACCCATGTGATTCAAAATTCGTATATATCGCACACTAATCACGAAACCGGCACAATTCAAAATTTTTTCAATCAATTTTTTCATGTTTGCCGAAATGAGTGGGATCGAAACAGACCTAGAATCGAAGGAGACTACGATGTGTGGTACACAGATGGGTCAAAAACCGATCAGGGTGTAGGAGCGGGGGTTTATGGAGTTAAACCCAAAAAAGAAATATTTGCGAGTATGGGCCAAGATAACTCGGTATTTCAGGCTGAAATCCACGCAATTGAGCTATGTCTAAGAGAATATAAAGGAACAGCCACAAACGGTAAAAACATCTATATATTCTCGGACAGCAAAGCAGCTCTCCTAGCACTGAACTCATTTAGAATCACTTCTAAATTAGTGTGGGAGTGCCTGCTGCTTCTCATTGAACTTGCATCACTGAACAGAGTTCATCTCGTATGGATTCCAGGGCATAGTGGATTCGAAGGAAATGAGAAAGCTGATGAACTCGCGAGGAAAGGAGCGGCCGCAACGTTCGTGGGGCCCACTCCATTCTGCGGTCCATCATGGAGTTTCTTCAAACTCAAACTGAGGGCATGGATTGAGAGATCAGCTCAGAATGAATGGAACGACATTGCCGACCACAGACAAGCTAGAGAATTCATGCCAGTCTTCTCAAAGACCAGAACGAAAGAGCTTCTATCGCTTAACAGAACTGGAATTCGACTTGTCACAGGCTTTCTCACTGGACACTGTAAAGTTAACAAACACCTGTTGAATCTTGGCTTAGCCAGAGACGACAACTGCAGACTCTGTAACGAGGAAGAGGAGACAGCAGAGCACATTTTTTGCCACTGTGATAGTCTTGCAAGACTCAGACTTCGGTACTTATACATCGCTTACCTCTCTACAACGGAGCTTGGTAGGGTATCTCCACGGGACATCGCGGCATCTTGAATGCCACTCGCCTATGGAATTAGAAAAAGGTGGTCACAATAATTCTTGTAGGATGCAGTGACGTGGAGACTCGGTTCCCAAACCCATTTTTAAATCTAATCTAATCTAATCTAATCATGTTCGCCAACATATTACTCCAGGAAGAGGAACACTTGGAAAATTAAGATTGATATTTATTGATTCTGCAGTTAATTAAGAATAATATAAATTTAGGAAAGAAATTGATTTTACAGGCCGGCCACGAGAGTTATAGGCTGTTTGCCCGAGAATCGCAAAAATTTGAGTTGTGCCGATTTAGTAATTAGTGTGCGATATGTGAAATGAAATTGAATTGACATCTGTGCGAGTAATCAATTCATTATTCCACGAAATATCAATACCAAAGCTGTCAAACTAGCACGAAAAATGCTATAGAAAGCTATGCCATGCTATGCGATAATAATTTTTCACTGTGTGCTTTTATATATATTTTCATGCATTTCCATGTGACAGATGGCACTGCGACTGGCAGTGCGTGACTGTTTTAAATTGAAAGTTTTCGAAGCTGACGCGTTAACGTTTTATACAAAATTAGACAGATCATTTCTGAGTCTGGTCGATTTTCAAATTTTCGAGGCAGACACGTTTTTCGGAAGATCCCTAGATTGACTAAAGTTATAATAAATTTTTTTTTTTTTTTTTATCTGCCTCGTATTTGGGCATATGATCATTGAAATTATTTTTACTCACACTTGGGATATTGTCGCTATTGCATACTTGTTCAGACAACAATCTATCTCTTATTTCCCAAGCAAAAATACTGGGACACTCGCGTTTATAATCCGCAATTTTTTGCACGACTGGAGTTGTAGCTACACGAGGTTTAGATCCACCTATGGCACGAGGCTTGATTGAGCCGGTTTCATAATACCTGAAAAAAAAAAAAAAAAATGAGACATAACGTTATACAATTGCTTCATGTGTATCATAAATTAAAATTTCATACAGGAAACAAGTATTATTTACCATACATGGGCATGTTTACAGTATATTTGTAATGCATTAACGGTTTCGGTATTCAGTTTAAGAATACTGCTTACTGAAAACAATTTCAGTAATCAGTAAAACTTGACTGCGAAAAAATTCAGTATTCAGTAAATTTAATTGGTTACGGCCAAAAATTTCAGTAATCAGTAAAACTTTACTGGATACCATCAAAAAATTCCAGTAATCAGTAAAATTTACTTATTGCTGAAAACATTTTCATTGTTCAGTATTTTACTGGTTACTGAAAAAAAATTTTGCAAAATACTTACATACACGGAGAGAAATAAGTTCCCGAAATATAATTGGAACCAATTACATATGTGATTGGAGCCTTGCCCTGATTGCATCATTATTTGGAGCCAATTACAATATAATTAGAAAATGAAAAATACTCAATTACTTATATAATTGCATTTAAATTTATCATATATGTAATTGCGTTCTGAATACATATGTAATTACATCTGATTACTTTTACAATTTAAAGTATTGATGCAATTATATATATGATTGTATTTATTTTACAGTTTGTTCTTATATTTCTCAAATGGTTTATAATTTCGATAGGCACTCCAAGGGGCAGGTGGACCACGAATATGACGTGGTGAAATATATTCCGCCCAATCGTGAAGAATGCCCCTTTTTATATTGCTATATAGAATGTATTTTAAATTTCAGGGGATCACAAATTTAATTAGACGCAATTATGTATATAATTCGATACAATTACATACATCATTGCAGCCGATTATATATTTAATTGGACGGAATTATATATGTAATCGAAATTATTTTTTTTATCAATTGATACAATTACATATATAATTGGAGGCAATGAAAAATATAATTGGACGCAATTATGAAAATATAATTGCGTCATACCCAATTACATATGTAATCCCTGCAAAATATAATCGGGTATGTGATATTTTTTCTCTGCGTGTAGGTATTTAACTTAGTAAGTATGTAGTTTAGGTACATACTTATACCCATCTTTTGAAAAGTTTCAAAATAGTCCAAGAAATACACATCTTTCATAAATTTCATCCCAACTTTTTATTAATTGAAGAATTTATTAAAAATAAAATTTATTTTCATAATAAATTTATGCGAAAGTAATTGTTATAAGTTCAAAAACATTAGTGGTATTCAAGCAGTTGTGGAAATTCAAGTGTGCAAAGTTTCCACATTTGCTTGAAGGACCCTATAAGCAAGCTGTGTAAAATAGACGCTTTGACAGTTGATTTTGTTTTTGTTTTTAGTATACGAGAAAAACTAAAATTAAGAATGCCGAAATTTAGCGAAAAAAATAAAATTTATTAACTGCTACACGGAATTTGCATTATGTGAATTGTGTTTGCTAGAAGACCGGAAGAAGGCGGTAATTAAAGTTATTAAATAAAAATGCGTATTTTCTTCAATTTAAAAATATCTTAACCCTTAGATTATGAATTCGGTTCTTGTATACATAATAGCGCGTTTCTATATGGTGTTTAACTCTGAGATGTTTAGCTAAACACTTCGAGCGGTTCCACGTATGCGAGGTGTTTAAGTTTGACAGCTGTTTGTTTATTTACAATTGCAAGCAGTGCTGCCATTTGTAAGAAAATCACTTGAAGGGAAAGAGGGACAGAATTATTAAATTCGGCAAAATGTAGGGAATTCGTGGTATATTCTTAAATATTAAGAGATATTTTGAATATAGTTTCTTGTCGATCAATAAAAACGACAAAATAAACGTCTCTTCTCGTGACGTTGGAAGTGGAAAACCCAGAAAAAACTAGATTTGAAAGAATTTAGGAGGATTATAATTTTTACACGGTTTTGAAATCGATTTCTGTGACATGGCCCATAACCTTAATTTTATTATTTTTGGGTAAAAACTATCGTTCAGCATCGATACTCTACCAAGAATCATACAATACAAAATTATGCCTTGCGCATATTCTAAATTTTTTTCAAATTTTTCCGTGTAAAAAAATTTAGGGAATTTTTTGTAGTTTGTAGGGGATTTTTAGTTTTGCTTTTGGCAACATTTCAAAACATGAGCAACACAAATTGCAATTATTTTGTGAAGTTAAAAGAAATGGATAATTCAAGCGACAAAGATCAAGATTTTATGGCATTTTGACAGTCGCTATTGATCTCTGGAAAAATAATTTGCAAATAATTAGATAAATATTCAATGCAAAGTATTTCGTCTTTACCTTCCATTTTCGATTTTTGTTTTGATTTTCTTATGACAGTTAGATATGCATGAAATTCCGATACGAAAAATCGATTTTTTTCCTATCGATGAAAGTGTTTATGAGGTGTTAAAGAGATAAACACTTTGTTATCGCGTTTAACTTTTGTATGGCAAAACACGAGCTTAACACCTCGTTTAGGGCTCTAAACGCTTAAACGCGAGTTAAACACCATATGGAAATGCACTATAACATAACATAGATTTGAATTGAAAAAATCACTTGTTTGTCTTTTGGAAAAAAAATGACGATTACATTGATTTGAAATATTACGTCAGGGAAAATAAAGTTCGGATTGAAATGTGATTATATATATTTCAATAGCTGACCACATTTACTGCAAAGTTTCCCATGTTTACGGCCGCGCCCACAGTTTTTGATCAGTATGCGGACCGTCATTCGTGCTGCGGGTGAAATTTCGCGCTTCGTTTATCCATGTGATCCGAAGGAATCTGAGATCGAAATTTACTGACGACCCTTTATTCTTACTTTGGATAAATAAAAAATAAGAATACAAAAAATTTCAATTCCAAGCAAGACCTTTTTTTTCTTACCAATTAAATGGCTTACCATTTTAACTAAACACGGCACAATGTAACTAAAGTTTTAAATCTACTGAAGTGCAATTCTTTTATTACTCTGAAAAAGCAAAATGGAGTTTCACCACTTTCAAAGTAAACGGTCCACATTTTACCACCATTTTACACGATTTATTTAAAGGTTTTTGATATAATTGGGATACTCACAAAGGCGTCGGAAAATAAGAAAGTCGGAAAATCGAAATATTTTAACTGCTTCAAAATCTGTGCAATATACAAAAACAAGTTTTAAGAAGTCGCAATTTTCCGATTTTCCGACATTCCTACGATGTTAGCACGCCTTTTTGAATACCCCTAATATTGAAGAGTGATGTTTAAAATATGCAAAAGTTTTTAAAATTTGAAAAAAAGCTTAAACCAAATTTGAGATATATGAGTTCAAATTAAGCAATGGTGCAAACGCGATTTTCTCAAAATCCTTACGTGATATGGAATGTTATTGATATTTTTCAAGTTTTCAAAAGATTAAAATCTACTAGAGCCACTGCCAAACTCAAATAGAGGATTTCATTTCAGACCAGTGTAATTAAACAGCTGTTACCCTTACGCCAGATTGAAATTTTGTGTCAATCAGCTTAACTTTAAAGCAATTGAAGTTTATAAATATAAGTCTCTGCCAAACAAATCCGTAGGATTTTGAAATTTCATTTTCACCAATACACACGTAATGCGTTTGTGTACCCCTGTAAACCATAATAATGTTTTTTTATACAAAATCGATGTAATTGTGATCTATGAAAATCCCCGTCAACCATTCATATCCCAGTCGGCAATCGGCCCAGGCATGAATTTGTTCTTCAATGAATTCATCGATGAAATAACTGAAAAATGTAATGTCGAAAAGATTCATGAATAGTAAGGCAAACATTCAGCTATAGCGGACCGAGCAGTTTTAGATCAGCCGGTCTATTTTCTTAAGAACCATAAAACCATAAAAGAAGAGAAAAAAAAATATCCTTAAAAAACTTCTCGGTCCGCTTTTGCTGACTTTTTGCCTTACTGTACCTGAATTTTTTCTTATGAACCGAAACTATAGAAAAAATGCATAAGCCTATTAGATCATTGAAAAATTCTCGCTCCGCTGTAGCTGAAATTATCGCTTACTAAACATGAATTTTTTCAGAATAGTAGCGAACGTGAATTTCCGTGGAAAAACAAAGCGTTTAGTGTTTTAGTTTTTTAACTTAAAACTGTCAATTGAATTATGACATTCGATATAGCAACACGGATCGGGTTAAGGAATAATCAAATAAAAAGTTTTAAAAAAATTTCAAAAACTTTGATGAAGCTATCTTAGGTAAATTACAATTTAAATCACTTGCAAATTACATAATAATAAATTTTTTTACTTTAGAAACCTGTAAAAAGTACGGCCTTACGCTGAAATCACATGCAGATAGCATGAGGAAAGCTTTCAGGCTGGGAAAAGGCAGATTCTACAAGCGCGAAAGCCTGAAAAGGAAAACAACAGACCAAGCCGACTAATAAAATATTTAAACTTTTATTTTATAAGAATTAATTTTGGTTAAAAAAAAGATATTTTATTAAGCATATATATATATATATATGTATGTATATAGTATTACAAGCAAAAAGGCCTTAAACTGTGATCAAAACTTTTTGATACGAATATGTTAACTTTTTTAATTAAGGAATTAACTTTTTTTTATTTAAGGGGACCTTCTCGTCTAGAGCACGAAAATTTAGGGTATTTTCATGATTTTTTTTTTGGTATTAAGCCAAATAAAAATGATTTTCCAAGTATGCAGGCTTATTATATTCTTTATTGACAAAAAATAAAAAATGTTTTTGAAATTTTTTTTTTTTTTTTTTTGGTATTTTAAAAATGGCGTTGAAGTGGACCCTCTTTGAAAAAGTACCTCCGTGGTGTGAAAGATTTTGGCAGTTCTGGTAATCGAAAAAAAAAACAAAAATATGTTATTAATCAGAATGAATGCAGCTATGGCAGGAACTAGAATAAAAAAATTTTTTTTTTAAATTGACAAAATGGCGCAATTTTTTATTTCAACCATCAAAAACTCCCCTTTTTTTGACCATTTTTTAATGAAAAAATATGACGTTCTTGAAATAAAAATTCGATTCTAGTTCGGGCCATAGCCATTGATGTAATGAATAATATATAAAAATTGCAGACAAATCGGTTCGATGGTTTTTTTGTTTTCATTCACACCAGGTCAAAAAAAGTGGTTTTGAGAAAAACGCGTTCAAAGTTGCTTTGATCAAGCGCGCTGCCTGCTGTCTCCACCTTCTAAAAAGGCTGTAGCAAAGAAAATATTGTCAATATCTTCACGAAACTTTGCCAGCATATTCTTAAAAGTCTATTCTTCCGAAATATATAAAAAAAAATCAATTTTAAAAAAATTCTAGACCAGAAGGTCCCCTTAATAAAACGAACTGATTTTGAATATAAAACAAATTTTTTTCCGATTTACAAATCCTCCAAACAGGAATATTTTCTACAATGAATTCAACAATCTTTTTTGCATTGTAGAATTCATATATGAATTTCTTGTGCATTTTCAAACGAAGTGATCGTTCACTATGCCTTACCATATGTAAGCTTTGTAAGCTATCATTTCCGCGATAGCGGACCGAAAACACGCGTGCTATCCATGACTATTTCGACCATTTTCAAATGAAGTTTTCAGCGATAGCGGACCGAAAAATAAATCAAAACTATACCTTACATTTCCTAGGACATCGCAATGTTAATTTTCAATGATGAATTCAGCAATAGTCCATAGAGGCTATTGCAGAAAAAGTTGCTGATAAACCTTACACTTGCCGACTGGGTAGTGAGGTCGCTGAAGAGCTGAACGTCACCGACAAGGATTTTGTACATTGACGTTCTATGCCACAACCATACTCTCTGAGAGAACACTCCAAAATAACGGTTTTGGATGTGGCGCTGTCTATATTTTCTATAGAAGGAAAGAGTGAGAAAGAGTTTTATTAAGGGGCCTCTTATACCCGCCCAGGGTCTTCTTCCCAAGCAGGAAGATGACTCATTTTTAGTACTAACTACACACTATTCGAAATGTTAACGATAACTTCACAATTTCATCAATGCCTGTAAATTTTAAAGGCTACACGAGTTATTACTGCTTTTGATGAGGTCTAAAAATGCCAATTTTTTGTTTTGCTCTTTTCATAATTTTGAAATCAAGACTTCAATTTACCCACGTCGGGCATATCTCGGTGTGCGCATTGTACGACTGAGTTATTGCCCCCTGTAGCTGTGTTTTTTACACCTCAAACGTTGCAGAAGAATGGTTAGCGCGTTTAACAATGTAGCCACACGCATGGCCGCAGGGATAAACTATCCGCATTGGATATAAGGAATGCATGAGCTTCAAATACTTTAAATACAGTTGCTAACGCGCTCACAAGGGAAACCCTGGTTAAGTTCCATGAAATTTCTTTTTAGCGTTTATAATTTAACACAGTTTCAATTTGTTAAGTAACCACCCCATTTATATGGTTACGTGTGGTCTTCGAAAAGAGCACTCAGCAGAAAATATCTGTCAAACGTTTTTGATGACAATCGCAAAAAAAAAACAAGTAAGGGTGTTATAGTCAGGCGAGCCTGACAATAGAATACCCGACACAGACACATAATTTTTAATATCAAGAGGTGTTTAAGGGCATAAGGAGCCAACTTTTGTTAAAGTTCTAAATGAAAACCGCCCTTTTGCCACGCCCACTTTTCAAATTTTTTTGGGAATTGTAATCGGACCCTTATATATACGCTCAAATTCTAAGTTTCATTAAAATATTTCAATAAAGTCTGATTTTGAGGCATTTTTGGGATTTTTGTGACAGACCCTAGTACTAAAGGTACCCTTAATAATGGTCCGATCAAGAAATTTTTTGGGCACGATGTTTATGGCTACAAAGGAAGTATACGTGCCAATTTTTGTTCAAGTCCCATTTATATTTCGGGAGTAGGAAACAATTTTTGAAAAACGCCCTTATGCCACGCCCACTTTTCCAATTTTTTTAAATCGTATTACTTGCCTTTAAACATGTTCAAATATCAAATTTCATCAAAATATCATGAAAAACTTCGATTTTAGAGCAGTTCTTGTGATTTTCGTAACAGACCCTAGTACTGGAGGTACCCCTAAAAATGGTCCGATCGGGTCCATTCTCGAACTTGTTCTTACTCATGTCCCCGTGAGCACGCATACCAAATTTTGTCAAGATAGATCAACTCCTTCGATAAGATAACTGTATACAAACAGACAGACAGACAGACAGACGGACAGACGGACAGACGGACAGACAGACAGACGGACGGACATGTCTAAATCGAATCTCCTGGTGACGCTGATCATTTCTATATACATTTTGTATGGTCTATCTCGACTGGTTCTGGGTGTTACACACAACCCAACAAACGCAATATACCCTCGACACAGAGTGTGTCGGGTATAAAAAGGAAGGCCGATTGTTTTTGTGAGGGAGTCACGAGCTCAAACTTCCACCCAAATGTTATTAGGCGCTATGTCCCGCGAGCTATTCGCATGCCAACTGGAAATTCCCGAGGAAACATAACTGTTTTAAGCCGACATCGAGATGGAGTGAGAGATAGAGAGAAGAAGAAAGAGAGAAAGAAAGAGCGAATAGAAAATGCTGATGTAGCACAAAGAAGCTATTTTTGTTGAAGTCTTCCTTTTCAAATCGGATAATATCGTCGTTGCGACTGCAAAAGCGCGTAAGAGCAATCTGCAATACCGCCTATTTACAAAATTCGCAAACATGATATATCGTGCTACAGTGAACTACGGATAAATGCAACACGAATAAAAGCAAAAACCTCATAAGTGCAACGTGCTTTGAAGCCTTTTTTATGAGTTCCCATGAAAACATGCACGGATTAATGCAAAGAACGCATAAGTGCACAAGAATTCGAGCAACAGACGTGTTGCATTTATCCGTACTCTACTGTATTGACATCTGATTGTATATGGGCACCTAATTGACCTC
Organism: Chlorops oryzae; assembly: GCA_020466095.1. Classification (NCBI taxonomy): domain Eukaryota; kingdom Metazoa; phylum Arthropoda; class Insecta; order Diptera; family Chloropidae; genus Chlorops; species Chlorops oryzae. Next base: position 94,148,197 of record CM035806.1, read on the forward strand.
ACGCCCTTTTGAATTAGCCAATAAGGAACGTCCATTTCAACGTCATAGCAAAACGGCGCATTAGTTCTTGAGATGTATTTGGCACGATATTTCATGTTTGCGACTTTTGTAAATACGCGGTGTTGCAGATTGCTCTTACGCGCTTTTGCAGTCGCAACGACGATATTTAATTCCTTTCTTCTCTCTATTTCTGTCTCAATCAGCGTTACCACTTAACAAATAAATCTCTAAATCCAACCAAAATCTATTGCAGCCAAACATTTTTCAAGTAAAACAAAAAGCCATTTATTGCTTACAGCTCTCATATTTACATTAACAACCCAATAAACCATTTTCGGAACGCTCCTAAAAGAGGACTCTTTAAAGTATCCAAATTGATAGCCCTTTCTGACCGCTCCAAGATACGACGACTTTAGAATTGCAAAAAGAGTATTAAACAAGTAAGGGTGTTATAGTCAGGCGAGCCTGACAATAGAATACCCGACACAGACACATAATTTTTAATATCAAGAGGTGTTTAAGGGCATAAGGAGCCCCATATACCGACTTTTGTTAAATTTCTAAATGAAAACCGCCCTTTTGCCACGTCCACTTTTCAAATTTTTTTGGAATTCTAATCGGACCCTTATATATACGCTCAAATTCTAAGTTTCATTGAAATATTTCAATAAAGTCTGATTTTGAGACAGTTTTGGGATTTTTGTGACAGACCCTAGTACTGAAGATACCCTTAATAATGGTCCGATCGGGTCCATTCGCAAACTTAATCTTACTCATGTCGCCGTGAGCACGCACACCAAATTTTTTCAAGATAGCTCAACTCCTTCGATATGATAACTGTTTACAGACAGACAGACAGACGGACAGACATCATTTCTATATATATTTTGTATGGTCTATCTCGACTGGTTCTGGGTGTTACACACAACCACACGCAAGAAGCTGAACATACAAACGTTTTCTGATTACGCAAAGACCACGAAATATATAAAATTTTTGTCGTATGTAGGATTGTATATGACACACGACAAAAGTACTACTCAAGGGCTTAGATAGGGCGTCATACGACAAAATGCACACTCTATATCTCGGAAAGTAGAACTCCTATAAATTAAATAAACAGGAATCGAAAGAGCTCATTTTGTTTAAAAAAACTGCATCAAAACCTTAAAATGGCAAAAAATGCGACATATGAGACCGGTTTTCTCAGGGACGATATATCGATTAGTATATCGTTGCATCGATTAGTTATAATCGAAATAATTATTTTACTCTTATTATATATAATTTATCAGTGCCGACCACGGAAGCAAGCTAGAAGCAAAAAGAGCGTAAGCACTCGTATGTGCACAAAATTGCTCTCAAATGAGAAGCAAAGCTGAGAGCCAAAAATTCGTTCAGTTGAGTGGAAAACGTCAAGCGAGACGGAGCTGCGTCGGATGAAGCTAGATGAGAACGTAAATTTGTTCAGCCTTGATACACTTAGAAGAAAATGATTTTTTTATACTTGAGGAATTTTTTCATCGTGTTCTTAACATTCAGTTATTTTTATTATATACTTAGTATATATAAATTCAGCACATCATTGATTTGTACAATAATTCTCTGCTCTGCACTGTAAATATTCAAGATAAAAGAGCTCAAGATGAGCTGAAAAAGCTCCAAAATGAACCATCTCCGCCTCTTGGACGAGGCGTCGAGTTTTTGCGACATATTGATCCAGGGATATACCCAGTTCTAAAGAACAAAATTTTTCGGCTCTAAGAAAAACTTATGCAATTTTGTATGAAAACATCCACAACTTTTTCTCGCTGTGTAATATGCACGCATACAAACGCAATTAGTAAATGTAGTGGTGGCCGGCACTGTATATAATACAAATAAATTAGAGACTGTATGCGAACACATTTTCGATTGCAAAAAGCGAAACACGTATGCCAGCCAAGATTTATGGTAAAAGCGTTCCTTCTTCATCTCCTTTTTTTACGGGCGTTTTCAATAAAGAAAGATCAAATAAAATGTTCATTTAAAATATTTTCCTATACAAAAAACTGGCTCTCAGGAAAATATTATACGAACAAAAAATAGCGAAGCATAAAATTCCACCACAAAGTCGAAATTACTTTTATTTCTAACCAAATAGGTAAAATCGACCTTGATACATCGACCTATTAATCGAGTGACCGTACATAGGTATTTTTGACTTTAAAGTTATACCCTGCAGAAATTTCAACTAGTGCTGTACTAGAATTTTACTAATGCAAAAGCCGTACTCAGTACTACTTCTTTTCTATACCCTTGGCCAAACCAGCCCAATTTTTTGCTCACGATAATAAACAAAAACCAACCAATCAAAACAAAGCAGTGCTGCCAACTGTTAGCAACAGAATGTGCAAAAATATCTATGTTTGCATCACTGGAACGAAGCAAGATTGCACCGTAAGAACGGGTTAATCTGCATCTCGCTCCAGATAATCGAAACACTTGCTTCTGAGAACAAGCTATTAATGCCTCGGCCAGCTAGAAATTTCTAGCTTGCGCCCGGCTAGTAATATCTGGCTAGCGCCTAGATCATATGTCAATCACTTTGTTTTACATCAGTGATGTTCAAAATTGGCCGTAAGACTGTGTGAGTGAGAAAAGAACGAGCGATAAAAAAATTTTGCATTAATTCTTCTATGCAGTGAAACAAAAAAGCTGTACAGATGCGCGCGATGTTGTTTCGTCGGCCTCTTGCTACCGACTGAACAAAAAGCGTAAGCAATGCGTGTGAAATAAGCGCCATCAAATTATGTATGGCGTGAACATCACTGTTTTACATATAGATTTATTTTCACGTCCCCCTGACGGGGTATTGGCTAAAGTTTTCACCTAGTTCACACCTCATTGGTTACGATATCGCCTCTGCGCAGTGCTGACGCTTAAAGCCTGAATTCCAATTGCGCAGGAGCTGCGTAACGTGAATTCCTGAAAACATTCAACACATGAAAACATATGGAACTAGTTCGAATCAATTTCCTGCACGCTCACGCACACGCATGAGTTCGAAAAATTGAATATTTCCTGCGCGTGAGCAACATGACAGCTGAGTATAACAGTTGAAGAAATGAATATAACAGTGTTGTAAAAACTAATGAGTACTTTTTTATGGTACTTGGTACTACGGACGTATCCTTTTCTTCCTTAATCAATTAATATGCATTTAATTATGTTTTCTTTTAAGCATCGGTCTCTATATTTATGATTTCTGTAACTTATTTGCTAAGTAAAAGGGAATACAGTGGGGTCTCGTTATAAGTCGTTTCTCGTTCCTAAAAAATCGACGTATAGCGAATCGACTTATAACGAATCAGAGTTCTTCATATGATTGTATGAAATAATTTCTAATTGGTTCCTCAAAGCTCAAAAAATGATACACAAATTTTTTTAAAGTCAACAAAATGAAATTTCCCTACAACTGGCATCACTGCTCTAATGTCTGATTTCCAATTATTCGTCGGATGCAGAACGTTTTACGCTGCGTCCACAACAACGAAATTGATTTGAGCTGCTTCCATATGCTTGCATGGGTTTGCCTCAATTGACGGAACGCACCTGACGCGTCATTGGAGATGGCACTTAGGGGCGCAAAAGACGAAAAAAATGTTCCCCCAAACTTTTAGACGTAATTGCGAATCATTTGCGACGTATAGCGAACCAGGATGTTAATTGATACGTGACGTAAGTGCGAATCGACGTATAACGAGGCGACTTATAACGAGACCCCATTGTATTACATTCCGTTCATAGAAAATAAGACGAGTACAAGAGTAGCTAACAATGTACTGAGTCAAGTTCACATTCAAAACCGCAGCACTGACATGCTCATGCATACGCATTATTGGAATTTGAATTTTTCCTGCACCTCCTGCAGCATGAAATTTCCTGTAGCTCCTGCGCTACTGGAATTCAGGCTTTAGTGCTAGCTAGGCCCTAACATAGCTAATAACTAGATTTCTCTAGGCAATTTCCAGCCGGGATATTTGAAGAATGCATCTTTTTACCCGGTTATGTTTATTTTTTTCTCTCTGCTGTCATTTATTTCCCACTAATTCTGATTATTTTCGATAGCAAGCAGGGCTTATATCAAATTTAACTTGCTTCACTACTTGCTTTGAATTGAAGCAAGTTGCGATAATGCTTCGGCTTTCTTCGCCTGCGAAGCGGGAATGAAAAATCCGAAACACTTGCTTGGCAACGCCGCGATAACAAGCTATAAGGCTCGCTAAACCAGTTTTGTATTTTATATTTTTTACTCTTTCTACTTTAGTAGCTTAAGCCTAGAAATTATATATATGTATAACGAAAAAATTAATAACTTATGAATTCTTACCTGCCCAAAATTTTGCTCACACATCCGTTTGATACTTGAAGAATGCGTGATATATCACATGGACGAGCACCTGAGTGAGCCAACTCAACAATTTTTTGTCGCGTGGAATCTGGCAATGGACGTCCATTAACGTATACACCGCCCAGCTGATTAATACCACTGTGACCTGCAGTCGAACATCCAAAGAGAGTGCTCTGGCCGACTGTTGATGCATGGCCGTGCATAATGTGTTCTGTCGTTAGCATCATCATCGACCTAGAATTTTTTTCCCCGTGGCGACGTTTGTATGAAGTCAATTAAATGCGATGTTTTTCGATGTCTGTTTCAGTCATTTGTAAGTAATTCGTTGTCTAAATTTCCATTTCATTGAATTTAATTTCTTTTTCGCAAATCCTCTTCCTTCTGAATGTACGTTAAAGAAACACATTATGAATATGCTTTCGAGAAAAGTAAACCAGGGTTTTGAATGATTTTTTTTACCTAGTTTTTATAGAATTTTTTTTTTCTGTCAAGAACTGTATCGTCCAAATATAGGAAAATTAAAATGCATAATTAAAACCGTAAACTATCACCATCATGGAATCTGAGAAAAAAAAATTTTTTTTTCTAGGTTCAGTACACAAAGTTTTCCCGCAAGGGTTATCATTATGATTTACGGGCTTGGCAACCCCGCGGACCCTAGCCAACTGAGGGCCAAAACAGACCGACTGAGTGTGGAGTCACAATTTGGTAGCGTCGTCATGGTACGGCGTGAACGGTTTGAGCATACGACCTACACTTAGCATGGGGTGTTGCAGCGATACTAGTTATAGCTGTATTCACGCTGTTAACTAGACATAACATGTTACCACGGGATCCGGTGCCCCGAGATGCGTTTTAGCATCCCGCCGGATATTGGGTTGGCCCTTTGGGGGCGTTTCGTGGTGGCAGTGGTATTTTATGAGGTGTGGATAGCACCGTATCCCCACCCAGGATAGCCAATTCGGGCCATACTCACTGATGAGGCGAGATGGGTACCTGGGGGAAGAATGCACACTTCCCCTGGGGCAAAAACCAAAAACGTCTGGTGAAGCACCACGTGTATATACCGGACGCTAAACTACAATATATATATGTACACAAAGTTTGGTGTTACATTGATAAAATATTCAAAAAAGGCTTGAAAAGGCTTTAACAAAATTTTTCTACCAGAAATAATTAGTCAAAAAAAGTTCGCCTATTCTATGTTTTGCTTTTTGCTGCATGGGGTTGTTTAGCATAACCAATGAATTTTTAAATTAACAGAAACATAATATAAGGACTGTCCCATAAATAACTGTCCTTTAGTTTTTAGGCTATTTAATAAAAGTGTTAACTCTATAGCAACATATTTGGTACCTTTATAAAGTATAAATATTGCAGATTAAAAAAAAAATACTCATTCGTAAAATAAAAGAGCTACTGAAAAGATGTCGTCTCAACAAGAAGAAAAGCGGAAAGCAATTATTTACAAACACCTGGAAAATCCAAACACCACGTACAAAAAGATCGCTAAGGAAGTTGGCGTGTGCGAAAAAACTGTCGGTAGGACCATAGAACGATACAGACAGCTTACCCCTTTATCAAAAACAACAGGATCAGGGAGAAAAAGTGGTCCAGCGAACCAAGCGGTGGCCCAGAACGTTAAGCGGCTGCTCAGAATCCAGGCAATTCGGTTCGTGATATGGCAGCAAAAGCGGGAACATCGAAGTCAAGTGTTCAACGGATTAAAAAAATTTACAACCTAAGGAGCTATAACGTACAAAAAGTACCTGATAGGTCAGAAGAAAAGGACGCCGAAGCCAAGAGGAGGGCTCGAAAACTGTATCGCGATTACCTGCCCAAATTTGATTGCGTGATCATGGACGATGAAACGTATTGCAAAGCGGATTTCAAGCCGTTACCTGGACACGGATATTATACTGCGGTTAGAAGGGGTGGAGCATCCTCTAAATTAACCACCGAAAAACATACCAAATTTCCAAAGAAATACATGCTGTGGCAGGCCATTTCCAAATGTGGCCTTCGAAGTAAGGAATTTGTGACGGATCGCACAATCAACACCGAAATTTACATCAGAGAGTGTCTGGACCGGCGTTTGCTGCCTTTTATACGTCAACACCAAGGTTCAGTACTATTTTGGCCTGACCTAGCAACATCTCACTACGCCCAGAGAACGAGGGATTGGTACCAAGCCAATAATGTCACTGTGTTACCAAGAGAAGCAAATCCTCCGAATTGCCCCGAACTTCGTCCAATCGAAAAATATTGGGCTTTAATGAAAAGGAACCTTAAAAAGACCAAACAAACTGCGAAGAACATCGAAATATTTGGACATAAATGGCGTCGGGCATACACTTAGGTGAACGAAAGTTCGGTAAAAAACCTAATGGAGGACTTTAATAAGAAAGTGTATAATTTTTTTTAAGTGTATTTTTTTCATTGTAATTAAAATTTTTATTTATTTTGTAATGTTCACTTAATAATAAACTGAAAGAATTTTAAATAAAACATCATTGGTTTTTTCGCAATAAAAAAAAATAAAAGGACAGTTATTTCTGGGACAGTCTTTATATTAAATTGACACCTACCAGGAAAACGACAAAATTTACTCAAATTGGGACGAAAAGTTACAAAACTTTTGGTTTCAGAAAGATAACGATCCCAAACACACATTGTACACTGGTCGGAAATGGCTCCTTTATAACTTCCTGAGGCAATTAAATTCATTAATTCCGCAGTCCCCTGATAAATGTTCATGTCGAGCATAGTATGAGCTTTCTAGGTTTTTGAACGGAGCAATAGTGGGCAAAAATGACCCAAACGGATACTGGTGTTTTGTTCAAAGAATCGCAAATTTTAACTTCGCAATTGGAACCCGTTTACTATAAAAAGTGTACGTATATTTTTTATATGAATTCGAGTAATTTTTTTTCTTTGCTAGCTGCTTTCTTCAAAGAATCTGGAAGCCATTGAGAACAGAAAATTACAGAGTAAGCTTGCCAATTTAATTCTATAGGCTCCTAAACTAAGGGAATTGATACAAATAAGGCCTACATGATTTGGATCATTCATATCTTTATCAATTATTCGAAACAGATCATGAAAATATCAAGGCGTTTTGTCTTTGGTTTATATGTTTTAAGAATTTCAGAAAACAATTTTTTATATTTTACCACACATCATTCAAAAATAGGTAATTCTTGAACCTTAGCTCTAGACATTTATAAATCATATAGATTTATGAAAGCCTATACCTTTATTTAATAGGAATATTGTTACCAGATATTACAACTTTTTTTTTAAGTTTAAGATTCGGAAACAACTTTTTATTTTACTAAAAGTTCCGCTTAAATTGCTAGTCAAATGCAAATTAAAAAGAATTAAAGAACATTTGAGATAAAACTTATCCTATTCAACCATATATAACAATATATGTCACTCTCAGAGATATTGCGCGGGACGTTTCGCGCCAGTTAGAAAGAGAGGTTACTCGACAGGCAAAACAAGAGCGAGAGAGAAATACTTTTGGTGAGTACCTCAGTGCAAAATGCTCATTTTGGTGGGTACCCAAAACCGTGGTGGGTACCCAAGACCGTGGTGAAACGAGCCAAAACCGAAACGGCTCCTGAGTGACATATATAGTAATATATGTATTAAACAGAAGTGAGAAAATAACCCGCCTTCTCAAAAATATAGTGAAATATTGAAGAATAAAATTATTTTCTAATATGCCATTCAGACGAGCATCGAAATCCCGGGATTTCGGCACTTGGATTTCGTGAAATCCATATCGAAATCCAAGCGTTCACACGAAAATATCGCCATTAATAGTACGTTTCCATATGGTGCTAAATTCTGAAGTGTTAAGCCTTAACACTTCGTCTAAACACTACCGTTTCCACTTGCACATTCTACGAATATGTTAAAGCTTGGCAGCTGTTCGTGTATTTTCAATTGCAAGTAGGGCTGTCAGCTTTTCAAGCGCTAAAATCAGTACATTTTTATTTCTGGAGACCTTTTTCATTTTGAAACGGAAATTACACCTTGATGGCACAAGGGAAGTATACCTGGCTCACATACGTATTCAAAGGAAGTTTTGTCAAAAATCGTTTAAAAAACATTACAACAATATTAAAAACATAGTTTCTTTTACCTTCCATTGCCGCTTTTTGTTTTTATTTCATTTTGACAGTTAGATATGCACGAATTTCGATACGATAAATCGATATTTTCTTATCGAATGAGGTGTTACCGAGGTGTTATTGAGAATAACACTTGGCTTTCGTGTTAAGAATTTGTATGGAAAAACACGTACATCACATGATGTTAAACGCCGCTTAACACGAAAGCCTCCTTTAACACGTAAATAACACCATATGGAAACGCACTATAAGAGGATTTGGTTTGACAGCCATATATCTGTTTGTAGTGCTGCCAATTGTAGGGAATTATCCTTAAAAATATATTTGGTTTTTTTTAGAACGAAGTTCTTAATGAAACGATAGCGAAGGGGACTTAGTCGAGAAAAAGTTATTATTCCGTTATTATTGTGCGTTCCCAAAAAGTGAAGTTTATGCGACACTTATTTCCGACGATATCACAAAAAAACAATTAATTATTAAATTCAGAAACTACACAGACACATACATGCATTCAAACAAAAATAAATGTGGTGCTGCCAGACTGAAAGTTTTCAGAATAACTCCGATTAGTAGATTTTTTCAAATATATAAGGGCATTTTAGGTAACTTATAACTATTTTGCGCTATCAAAGTATCCGTCAATTCATACATAATTAAAACTTATATAAAATTATCGTCTGTAGTCCGGGGGCTGCGGATGTAATATCGGTGTGAAAAATATCGATACTTTAAAACATCTTCATTTATGAAAATTCGCATTTGCGAAACTATCTCATTTGCGATGGAAAACCCTTTACACGTATGCTTTTTCAGTTCCAGTATATTCTGCTTATCTAACTTAGCAATTTGAGGGCTCAACGCTGTTAAAGTAAATTGAAATGAAGTAACGAGCTCATTTTTTTGAAGAAAGGAAATCAAAGTTGAAATTTCAATGACAGGTCGACAGAAATATAGGAAATCTGTGACTTAAATGCAACCCTGTGAGTCCGATTACTTCGAGAGGAAGTAAGTCAAAGTACTTATTTGTTTTTATACCCAGCGTAAGTAGGGTATATTAGTTTTGTGTGAATCTTGTAACAGCCAGAACAAAGCTCCGTAGATATAGAAATGTATATATATTCTTGATCAGGATCAAAAACTGAAGCGATTTAGACATGTCCGTCCATCTGTCCGTCCGTCTGTCCGTCCGTCCGTGGTCGGATCTCCTCCGAAACGGCTGGACCAACCAAATCGAAATTTGTTACACAGGTATATCGGGATCCGAGTATGATCCTAAATAAAAATAGGAGACATCCGCCTAGTGCCACGCCCACAAATGAATTTTATGTGTTTTTAGTAAAATGCTTGTAACTTGCGAACCACTCAACACATTTCATTGATATTTGATATACTGGTAAACTACGAAAAGGGACATATCCGCAGACATATCCGGACAGACAGACAGACGGACAGACAGACGGACATGTCTAAATCGAATCTCTTGGTAACGCTGATCATTTCTATATATATTTTGTATGGTCTATCTCGACTGGTTCTGGGTGTTACACACAACCACACAAACGCAATATACCCTCGACACAGAGTGTGTCGGGTATAATAATAATATTAAAACCGTAAAAATGTAGGGGAAAATTTTTGTCTTCCCGAACAACTTTTTTGAAATTTTATTAAAAAAACAGTAGAAAAACAAATGAGGAAATATTCTCGCTGCCAACTTGGATCGAACCCCGAACGTTTCGACTTTCAAGTCCCAGTTTGCACCACTGAGCTATCGACCAATCGATTAGAATGCGAAGGTTAAGCAGACAACAGGGAGGAGCAGATATAACGGACCATGGCGAAAATTACAGCACATTGAAAGTCATCCCAGAGAGCGAGAGAGAGTAATCGAGAGCGAATTTGAATAGAGAGAGAGAGATTGGAATGAATATCATTTACTCATTATAGCTGCATATCAGGGTTCGGACTATACTCCGATCGGAGTAGATCTACTCGGTTTTTTTTAAATTTTTGAAATCTACTCCGTCACTACCCTATACCTGAAATCTACTCCGATTTTTTCACTTCGGCAAACTCAAAATAATTTTCTCTTTGTCACGACGTAATGAGAACGAGTTTGTTGTGTTCCCTCGTTCGCAAACAAATTGTTGTTTTGAGTGCAGATATCTCTGTATCTAAATCTTGACTGATGGAGATAAAAAAATTTAAGTAGTATGTAAATTTTTTGGGTACGAAATTTCAAATTACTACCCAACAATTCATTTCTACTCCGATTTTTGTGGTCTTCTACTACGAAATGGGATTTCCGTAGTCCGAACACTGCTGCATATGATAGGTAAATATACCCAGCGGCGCACTGCTTAATGGGTTGCGCCGACAAAATGCAGTACCGAAAGCATACTTGTAATAGATTATACTTGCTAATATTGTCTGCAATATTTTATAAAATATACAGTGGAAAGTGTCTGAGCTAGCAGTCGGAAGGACCGAGTCCGAACCTCCGGGCAGGCAAGAAAAAGTGGAAAAAAGTTTGAAGTCCACAAAAAAATGTGCTCCGATGGATAAAAATAAGAGATTAATAATAGAAATAAAAGGGCTGTCGTGCCAAAATTCCTAGGATTTGGATTTGGAAGCCTTATTTTTTAATAAATTTTATGTGGCCCGCCTACTGCCACGCCCACAAATGAAGATTTTTCGTTACTTCCGAAGTAAAAGGCGTAGAAGCTTCGAATACGGAACATAGGTTTACCAAGATGAATAAAGAGTGTAGGAAAAGAATTTATGTGGCCTGCCCACTGCCACGCCCACAAATGGAGAGGCAAAACATAGTGCGCCAATAATGTCGAGAAGCAGTCGGGATTGATCGCCTAGCACTGGTTTTTCGAAAAATCGCATGTTAGGGGGGCACACTACATAAAAAGACAAACACTCACAAAAACACAAGAAAACCTCCTTGGTATCACAATGGGCCGATTAACGGCATAAGTGGCAGCCACTTCAACCTAACCTTCCCTTTAGGAGTTTTAAAACACGAAAAATATTTTTTCTCGGGTCCAAGGTGTGTTTTAATTTTCAATCCATTGAAATAAAACAAA